>JAVQMG010000096.1:0-690000 GCA_032878915.1 Castanopsis chinensis
ATCTAAATGAAAGTGATGAGAATGGACACATAGCTTTGCATTTGGCCTCTATCAATATTCATTCAAATGTTATGTGTTCTCTTACATGGAATAGGAGAGTTAACTTCAGTTATCTAAATAAAGAAGGTTTGACAGCTTTGGACATCGTTTGACAAAATGAATTGATAATGAGATACGTATAAATGATCTTATCATTGAAGATTGATCAAATAATTATTGCATCAACAATAATAAGCTGCAATAACTTATAATTTTTTTGTTGTAATAGAAGCTTTAATGTAATAGGAAAATTGCTATAATAACTTAAAATGAAGAAATAGTTGCGATAAATTGATACCAATGATTTTTGTAGTCTATTGCAATGAAAATTTCAAACAAATACATTATTGTAACGAAGTTATCATTGCAATAATTTGATATTAATTATTTTACAATATATTGCAATGACAAACATGAAACTACAACAAATATATCATTGTAATAACCTATTATCAGTTATTTCAGAATCTATTGCAATGAAAAAATGAAGTAATTATCTATTACAATGAATATATCATTGCAATAATTTAATTTGACTTATTTTGTTCGATTATTTACAGTCTATTGCAATAAGATTCGTGATATAATAGCCTATATCTACAAGATATTCGAAACTTTAAATTGTTTATTGCAACAATATATATATATATATATATATATATATATATACACATATATAAAATATATCATTGTATCAAATTTTTATTAAAATATTTGGAGTTTATTGCAACAAAAGTTTTTGTTGCACAAAACTATTACCTCATATTTTATTGCAACACCTTGTATCAGCTATTGCAATGACTCTAATGTTATTGCAATGATTTTTTTCATTGCAATAAACATATTTTCATGTGGGGTTTACATTTCATTTTTTTCATTTTCTCAGTAAGAAAAAAATCAAGTTCTTTTCTTATTAATGGCTGTGGACATACTGGTGCAAATTTATGCCCAAGACTTTCTCAATGAAAGGTTGGAAGCTTTAAAGTTAAAAAAGTTTCCAAACCTCCACCAATCCATGAACACTGCCCTCCTTGACTTTGATTTTGCTTCCTTTCATCAACCATTAGCCAATGATGATGTAATTGGTTTTTTTGACATGTTGGAACACATGTCAACCAACAAACAACTCTCATTATCAAACATTTTTTCTCAAAAGAGCCCATTAGGGAATTTCTTGCTCCATGAGACTACAAGTTTTGGAAGCATTAAGATCGCAAAATTCATCGTTGATCACTTCTCCTTCCTTCTTACCAAGAAAAACATCCTAGAAGACAGTGCAATTGACGTGACCACAAAAAATAAACATCTGAAAGTTTTGAAAGTTCTCATTAATAGCTCTACTGTAGAGTTGCAAATGAGAAATAGCATAGGAAACACTGCTTTACATGAATCTATGTTTTGTTTCCTCTTTATTATGAAGCCATCAATCTTTTGTTCTGGGGAGATCCAAGCGCGACATTATTTTAAATGAAAACGGGAAATCTCCATTGTGTCTAGCTACTCCCGATAAGCAAATTGTTAAGCTTTTATTACTAGTGTCATATGGAAATTGTGGTCTCATTGAAAGGTCTCGACTTGAATTATCATTTTATGTTTCCATAAAGATGAAAAGATTAGGTATATTCCTTGATTTTATTTTATCAAATTTTTTATTGTCACCCTATTTAATTCTTTTTAATCTTATAAACAATTGAGCATAATGTATATTTGGTGGGTTCAATAATAAATAGATGCCATCTAAAATTATTCCTAATTTGTGTAAGTTTTGTGCAATAAAATAAAACATAATGCATTTTATATTTAGACATAATCTTATAAGCAATTTAAGATTGCATAATCACATCAATGGTAACATTATTTGACATTTTTGGAAAAGTTGTTGAGTTATTTATTGAGTTATTAGTTGACTAATTTGCACATCTATTCTGTGAAGCATATTGCATATTATGTAATTTGTCTCCATACACTTAAGGGCATTCAAGGTCTCAATGGCCAATTTCATTTTCCTTGCATGTATGTTTGTTTGGAAAATGAAAAAATATTTTTCTCAAAGTTGTATGTCATAAGATTCAATGAAAAATTGTAATGCACTTGTTTTCCATTCGGTGAACTAAGATATTGATTAAAGTTGTTGATTTTCATCCATATTTGATTCCTATGATATAGTAACTGTGGGTCTATATTTGGCATCGGTGTCATGTCACACTATCACCCTTTCAATTAGCTTCAAAAAGTACTTGTTTTTAAATTGTAATGTGCTAAACATATATGAGAAATTATCTCCTTTGTTATGGTAACTAACACGTGACATTTTAGTTCGTGACAGATTATTTTTTTGGTTAACAATTATTCGGCTCAGGTGGAGGGTTGAAGACTTTGAAACCCGTATAGCCCAACCCAACCAAAGTTTACAGATTTTTTTCAAAACAATTTTTTTTTTTTATTTAGGCCTCACCGGTTTTTAATCAAAGTGATAAGGCTTCCCACATGTGTCTTCCTCTTATTGGTACAAAATCTATTCTTATCTTGATAAATTAATTTTTCTTCCATCACTCATCAGTTTCTAGGCAAATACATGTAGTCTACTAACTTACTGTCATTGACTTACTAAGACTTACAGTACAGTTACAATTACACACTACTAACACCTTAGAGCATCCACAAAGGTGGAGTCATAAATTTAGCAATTTGGCTCCACAAAAAGCTACTTTATTTGTTTTACCACCTCACTTTACAAAACATCCAATATTAGTGGTTTTATTTTAGCTTTCAACACAATAAAATAATAAAAAAACAAACACCATAGCCACCTCCACCAACGACCATAACCACCATTCTATTTTATGTTGTTTGGTTTGGATTTTTGAGTTGATTGATGTTTCTCGGCAACCAAACGGGGGTCTAGGATTTTTGTTTCTTGCTTAATTTTTTGTTTGTGTATTTGTTGAATTAGCAATGGCAGACAAGGAGATAATCATTAATGGTGCTAAGTTGGATCAAACGGGGGAGAGCTCCTACGATCTTGATCAGCCCGGCGACGGTGGCAATTATGACGCCAGGGTTTTAGAGCTGAATAGGAAGACCGAGTCTTTGGAGCGTGAGAAGCTTCAGATGGTGAACTTGAATTTGGATAGCAAGGAGCGAATCAAGAAACTGAGTTTGGAGATTGGAGAGCTTTGAAACAATAATGCATCGAAGAAGGAAAAGCTCAAAGAGATGGAGAAGGAGATCGAATGGTATGGAGAGGAGCTAAAGACTTTGGAGTTGGTGGCCAAGAGAGTAGTGAAGCTCGAGACTGAGGTTTCGAGGATGCAACAAGATTTTGTCGATGAGCAAAGGCAATGAGGCAAATAGGGAAGTGAGTGAAAGAAAAAAAAGAGGAGAAAAGAATTTTTAAAAAATAATATTAAAAGCAAGTAGCAACTTGCTACAGTAAATAGGTACTAGTACTTGTTTAGAGCATCATTATTGGTGGAGGCATATTGCTATAATGTTATTTTTGCCTCCTCGAACTACAAAATGTTGTGCTTCATTGGTGGTGCCATAACCAAAAAGATTTGGCTACATGCTATAGTAAACAGGTACTAGTACACACAACTAAACTTTGTCCTAATTTAAGCGATACTCGACATTGCTAATGTCGATTTCTTCTTAAAAATACACATAAAACTTAAATTTGAGGATATCGAATTTTACACAGAATTTGATTTTGTTAAAATCGATTTTGTTAAACTTGAGTTCCAAAACACGGGCATTTTGCTAAATATTTTGAAAAGATGAATACTTTGCTACATAGTTTTAAAATTAAGGATATTTACCCGTTTTTCCCCTAATTTGAGTTTTATATGTTTGACTTTTGAGTAATGTTTTGACTTGTTTGCACTGCCAAGAATTTTGGCAATCTCTTGGAATTTGAATGAGCAATGTAATGAATATAATTTTTATACTACTTTTATCATTTATAGAGATGATAGATTGTAATTAAACCATATTACTTTCATATACACCTCCCACTAGTCCGAAACCTCTAATCCTAAACATAGCGATTTTTTTTAGGAAACAGTATACTTATTAGAACACACGAACATAAAAATAGTATATAGAGTTTTTTAAACATATTTATATTATATTACATAACCAAAGTACTACTACAAAATGACCTAAATTTTGTAGTAGTTGCCTAAGGTTATAAAGACTAAAACTCTAACACGCACAATTAATGCAGAATAAACATCTCTATTTTTTTTTTATACATAGTGATTAGTGTCACTACACCTATCCTATATATATATATATATATATATAATATATATATATATATATATATCATTGTAAGGGCACAAATCGGACTTTACTAAAGTTGTACCTTCATATCAGCCCAATGAGCCTTAAACAATGAATTTATAGAGAATGGATGCTTAATCTAGGTTTTCAAGGCGGTAGATAACACAAAGGTGGGATTGAATCTTGTAATTCATGCTCTGATTTTATATAAAGAGGTAATATTCATTTATACACATTCGTGCCGAGGACAGTTCTTCATGCTTCTTATACAAGTTCTTTTTCTCTCTCTCTCTTTCTAATAAACATCTTTCTTTATAGGCCTGCATCTCCTTTTTTTTTTTATTTTACATAGTGATTAGTGTCTTTGGCGGTAAGAGTTAGGTTAAATTGCTAGGCGTACTTCCCATTATGCGGCCAGAGAAGCAGGTGCAGAGCCTTAAATGCGGTGGTAGCAGCTTTTTTCCTGGATATCCGCCTAATCCTCCCTTTTATTCTTTACCCTCGTTTTCTTAGTTCCAGCATCAAAAGTCTTCAACATGGGCGCCGTTGAATTGCTAGATCATTCACATCGTCCTCGGCAACGCATTGCCGAGGACTAGGTTGTCCTCGGACGTCATATTTTTTGGTGTCTTGGTCATGTATGACACTCCTCTTTATCACGTGACTTTGTAAGTTGGATATATATATCATAGCTTTTGGGCCGGCCCACTGTGCGTGCTTCGGGCCCATTGGTACTACAATCATAATGACACCAAACATATTGAATTTGTATCGAACAATCTTTAATTTCTAGGACTGCTAGGCTAAGAAAGAAAGTGCTATCAGGAAATGCATAAAGAAAACCCAGTTTAGTTGTAGGGCCTATTCGTTCAGCTTATTATTATTTTTCAATATATACCTGTAGTTTTTACATGATAAACAAAATAATATGATGAAAATAAGCTCATCTAAATGCAGACTTTAATTTTGTCAATTTTTGTGCATGAGAAATTACACTTTACTCCCATAAATTATGGATCAGGATCCTCTAAAGTTTCTAGGACATATTCTTCCAGGTAAAATTCCTTTAATTCTCACATTCCTTTTAAAATAAAAGACTAAGATTATGGAGAAATTATTAGGTCCACTAGGAGGACTACTGACATGGTCTTCCTGACCTCCCAACCAATAAAATGCTTTTATTTATGCAAATGTGACATCATCTGGTAATTTTTATTTTTTATTTCTTGTGCTGAGTAGAAAACTCACACATACATTTGCATAAATGTCATCATCTCATTAGTCAGGGAAGACCACATCAACAGTCTTCCCATTGTAAATAATAATTTCTCCTATGCCATTTCATTAATCACAAACCTAAAAAATAATGCTTTCCATAAATATAAAAAATAAAATAAAATAAAAAAACCCAAACTCAATCACGGAAATCCAAAATCGCCGCACTCTCCCCTCCTACTACCAATCTCCAGTGACAACCCAAACTACCACCAATCATGATTCATGCATCCGCCAAAAACCCACCCGTGGCCAAATTCAATCATACATACATACCATAATCCAAAAGGAAAACCAACAGGAAAGTCTTAATAAAAGTGACAATATATATTTATTTGTCATTGTTGTTATATTATGACTTGTGTGAAACCTGTGGCTGGTTTTATGATTGAAATTAAAGATACATTCTTTTTCCTTTTCTTGATAACCTATGGATGATCTTTTGATTTTTAGACTATTGACTGCACTGTAATACATTTGGGAAATATAAGAATACCCAAGTCGGATCTGGGTTGGTGGTGGAGTCTGATTGGAGTGTGGTGGTAGGACCAATGAAGTCAAATCATATCGGTTCTAGTCGTACCATCTATTAAAGCAATACTGGTACTCCTTCAATATATATTGAAAAAAATACTTAATTTGGCTGTACTTGCCTATATCAACATGTATTAGGGTTTCGATGAGTACAATAATTTTTTTTTTTAAATTGTTATTTAAGCTAATACATTGGTTAAGGTAAGCTAATATGTATAAAATATATGGATATCAAATTTTATCTCGATAAACACAAAATTTAATATATTCATACTCAAATGATACAAATATATATTTATGAATAGAAATATATAGATGACAGAAATCCCAAAACAATATATCGGTATCAACTGATACCGAAATATTTCATTCTCCTAGTCAAATTGAAACGACCTCTAATACGAAATTGATTTCCTTGGATAGAACACCAATGATTGGTAGCAAGAGGAAAGAGTGGGGCAGTTTTGAGTTTAATAGTGAGTTAGTTTGAGTTTCTTTTATGAAAATAATTAATTTTTAGTAGATTGATGAGGTGGCAAAATCTTGGCCTTTTATTTTAAAAGGAGTTTTAGGATTATGGGAATTATATCTGTTGGAGTACCATAAGAACTCTAGAGAATCTTGATCCCTAAATTATACCCCATTTTACACTTACCCTCTTAGACTATGAGAATGTACACTTTACTCCCTAAACTATTACCAATGTAATAGTTGCCGCTCTAAATTATGAGAGCGTATACCCTTCTATTACTTGTGTAATACTTTGCACCCCTACCTCATGGCTAATAGTTTAGGAAAGTAAGTGTGCATTCTTATAATTTAGGGAGGTAAGAGTAAAAAGAGCAATAGTTTGGGGGGGGGGGGTAAAATATGCATTCTCAGATTTTAGGGGGCTAAATGTAGGGGGAGTATAGCCTAAGGCGGTAAAAGTATTATTTCTTATAGTTTATGAGGGTAAGCGTAAAAGGATCATAGTTTAGGCGGTAAAGTATAATTTCTCCTTATTTTTTATGATACCTCTCCTAGTTGGATTACAAGTGGCAACAACTCTTATCATATTTGGAGGGAATTAGTTGATTAAATTTAGTATTTACAAGGTTCAATAGAAGATTAGTCAAGACTTGACAAAGTGTTGTATATTTTGGAATACCTTTATGTTTGGTCCATATCTACCATGATAGCAGGTCAATCGGTCAAGTCATAAAGGTTGATTGATAGAGAAGTGTAAATATGGGGTTTTTTTTGGGGGGTTAAAACTAGTTTTGAAGTGTTTCAGATGGTTAGTGAGTTTTGTGAACATTTGTTGATATTAATCAACCAAGATATTTCTTCAAAGGGAAAGATGTTTATTGAAAAGCTATAACTTCTTTCCCATAAATAGTGATCCATTTTTAAATTTTATGAGAGGCCCCTCACCATTATATAAAAATTCATGAGAATTTTTTCAAGAATGCTACTTGAAGAATTCTTGGCTTATTTAATTGTATCTTTGTGGATAAATTTGCAGCAATCTTTTTAATTTTTTATATTATTTAATATTTTTAGAAGAAAAAAAAAGTATTTAATTTAATTGAAATTTTAATTAAACTTGTCAAGTTGCGTGTCAAGTTGCGGTCTGAATTTAATAAATATGTTTACATCATAGAAGTAGAATTCAACGGACGGACGAAGTGATTTACATGTTTTCTTTTTTTTCTTTGAAGTAAAAACATGGGCAAATAAGTTAAAGTGAGTCGTGTGATAATGACCAATTAATGAAGCTTAAGATTAGGAAAAAGAATGAAGTTTCAAACCATGAAAGGCCCAGTTCTTGCACACTTTCTACGAATTTTTCATGCACGCATGAATGACCAATGTCCAAGAAATCCGTGGATATTAATTATTAATCGTCGCTGACCAGAATCAGTCTTAACATTACCAGATAAAAACTGCATTTTTTTTATCATACTCGATTAACTATGAAATTTCAAAACATCATTTGAGACAACCGACTTAAATAGCGATTTTAAACTTCATAGCTATAGCGAAGTGATATATAAAGTCTGCCCTTTAGGAAAGGGTAGAAACTGTTACACATACCAGGTTGCACACACACGTGTGAATTTGGGCTGAAATCCTGAATTTGTTACAGACCGACTCGATAGCACTTGGAAGATTACCCTTAATTAAAACAGACAGACAGACGTAATTTAAAGCAAACAAGGGCTGAAATCCTGAGTTGAAAACAAAATAAAACTACACTTTCAGGAAAACAGGTAGAATCAAAGAGACCAAAGACGCATCTAACAGAGAAGCATTTTTCATGGATTTGGGATGACACCACCAGAGTGAGACTTCAGACTCAGATAATCCAGCAAACAGCAAGAGAAACAATGAATAAATAAATAAATCTCCTTTTTTTTATTCTTTTACGGAATAAATGTCGGTTATTTTAGATGGAAGAATTTTTTATAACTTGTGCCAAAATGCGTACAAGTTATAAAAATATCTTACCGCAACCATTAAAGGGATCATGTTACGTACCAGCATCAGAGCTCGTTAAAATGTTCACGGGCAGTAACATCCCCATTAAAATTTTCAGCTATTCCATCCCGGGGAACAACCATGTTCTCCATGATCAGTTGAAAAGGACCCAGAAGAAGATCATTATTGTAGCAGAAACCAGGACCTCCAGAAATACCTCCCTGAAAAGTATCAAGGCTGGGAAGCTCATCCGGGTCATTGAGAAGGCTTTCGTAGTCCAAAGGCTGACCTCCAGTGAATGGATCCATCTGGGTCATCAAAGCGTTGCTTTGGTTTCCACAACTAGTACTACCTCCAATGGTTGGTACGTTGGTTTCAATAGGCAATGTTACACTCTGATAATGGTCACTTGTGGATGCATCGATAGCATTATTGAAGAAGACACCAGGAGCTCCAGAAATGCCTCTCTGAGAAGTATCATGGCAGGGAAGCTCTTCAAAGATACAAATATCATTTGTGGATGCATCAAAATCATTGAGAAAGCCTTCGTGGAATTCATTCCATTTCTGTTCACCTGGAAGTGTTTCATCCATCTGGGTCATCAAAGCGTCGCTTTGGTTTCCACAACTAGTACTACCTCCAATGGTTGGTAAGTTGGTTTTTTTACGGCTTTCACGGCATTTCTTTTTTATATTGAGCTTTTCACGGTATTTCTGCTCCATGAAATAGTGAATAGTGAGTATCCTTTACTGAAAGAGAAATCTGACTTCATAAACAATCACTCAACAGGTGTGATTTTTCCTAAAGAGGCATCTGACTCGGTAACTTGATAAATCAGTATTTCACACCAAGTTTTAGGTCAAGAACACTTGATATCATGTTAAATTAGCATGTGTCCTAACTGGATATGACCTTTATAATCGTCATTCTAATATGATTGTTTAAGTTCAAATAGATAGCACATGCTGGGGAAAAATCAAATAAGGATACAAAAAGAATAACAATTACCTGAAGATGGCTGGCAATCTTTTCCCTATCAACATCTTCGAAACCCTTAAAGTTACTATGCAAGAATTGCAAAATTTCCCTGGGAGTTGCCTCTGCATCAACATATATAAGATATTGTGATACAGGCTACAATGCTAATAGTGAAGAATGGGATGGAGTGAACAATTAAACAATCATAACGGCTGAGTTTAATTACCTGTCTCCAGAAACAGAATTCCATTATTAAGAAACAAAATTTTCTATTCTTGGACTTACAGAAATGCAAAACAAGTCTAACAGATTGCATTTAAAAAATAATAATAATAACCCTTAGTACAAATATTTTTCCCAGAAGTTGCTTTAAGAGAATAACCCAAACAACTAATAAAATGATTATTTTCAACCTCATTGAACTAACCACAAACTAATGATTCCAAAATTAACATTAGTTATTGTTTCAAAAAAGGAAACATTAGTTGCATAAAGTGATGCTGGAATGATAAATGCATACCCTTAAAGAAAAAGGGTAATACCTGTTTTACACACATTCATACATAGATATTTTTGAACTGAAATCCTTAGTTGAAGACATGGGTTACTCACGATTTCAGTTCAATATAACATGTGTATGGATGTTTGTGCAAAACAGCTATGTGCAATTTACACTACCTTCAGTAAAAAAGAAAAGAAAAAGAGAGAGCACAGATGCACTATATGAATTTATTGAATTATTGCAAATAGTCGTAAGAAATGTTACAGAATTAAGGCTCCATACAATGTGCTATATTTCTCTGCGAGAATAATTAAAATGGACATATTTAATTTATGGAGAACTAGTTCCAGTACAGGGGCTCCATATGTTTTCCTTCCCATATCTAACCAACTTGTTTTTTAGTCATAAATGGGCCACTAAATTATTTAAAGTAATTGACTTCACCAACTTGCACCATTAAAAGCAACGGACAAAGTGAACATGCGCAGATAAATGACTAGAGTGTGAGAACAACAAATTAATGCAGATAAGATTAGGAAAAAGACTCATACCAGCAGTGGTGGTGGTGGTTGTTGTGGCACACTTTGTACAAAGTTGGTGCTTGAATTTTTTTCCAGTGTCCAGATATATTATTTTATTTCTACATTTTATTGTGTTGAGAGCTGCTGCACTTAAAGTATCCACTAAAATAAATTGTAACTTTTCTGTGAAAAAAAAATTTTTCCACACTGTTGTAAATGCTCTAAGATTAGGAAAAAGACTCATACCAGCAGCGCCCCCCAGTTTTTGCACACTTTCTACAAACTTTTCATGGGAGTCCGGTGTCCAAGACATCCGCTGATTTCTCGCATTATTTGTCGGCTGCTGCACTTGAGTCCACTTATTATCTTTCTTAAAAAACATATATTTCCACACCATCTCAAGAACATTGATTGGGATAGGCTTCAGCAAAAAATCACAGGCGCCATTTTCCAAACACCATCGAACAATGTTAGGTTGAACATCCTCGGATGTCACTACGTAACATTATAAATATTGAGATGTTAGATTCACAAAATTGTTAAAGAAACAGAAAATGACATACATATCCAAGAAAAACACACACATACACTGTGTACTTACCAATAACAGGCAAATCCATTCGAAGAAGGTCAAATTCATTCACACCAAGCAAGCATTGTTCAATTATAATAATATGAAATACACTTCCCTCCATCCTTAGCAGAGTTGAAGCATCCTCCACTCGAACGCATTTAGTAACTGCAAAATATTTGTGGTTAGGGTAACTGGTCGAATTGCCATTTAAATTAGAAAAAAATTATAGAAAAGGAATCCTATCAGAGAGGCATTGTTAATGGAAGCATTATTCAAAAACTAAACCAAACTCAAAAAACAAAATCAAAACCAATCCAAACCCAAATCACATTCAATCCCCAAATCCAAACACTTTTCCTTATATTGTGCCTTCACGCTACTCTCTCTAACTGGACAAGGCCTCGCTATCTCGAATTAGCCAAAGATTTTCTGTTTTGTTATTGGTGGGATGCGGGTATTTGCAATTTTTATATTGATATTGAAGTAAAGCTTTTTCAACTTGAGGTGAACAGGGGAACGTTCTTTTGCATTATTTTTGAAAGAGGCAAGTATTTCCCAATGGTGGTTGAACAATACTGAACGTGCTATATTTTTTTTTTGAGAAGCCTGAACGTGCTATATTAGGAAGTAATCTTCAACAATTTTTTACCTTCAAAGAAGGGGACACGGATTTTGTTTTGCAATTTAGCACCATTTTACTAACAATTTCGTTAGTCAGTTCCAAATCTATTTAGAAAACAAGCATGTCTAAGTATATTAGAGTCAAGTTTGTTGTAGGAAATCAAGGACTAACACCCTGGATTTCAACCTTTTCCAAATTTTTTTTGAACCTCCCACGGAGAAGTGAAGAGATACAGAGAGAAGCAAGAACAACTCCAAAGAATTTTTAGAAAAAAATCCATCTCAATTAAAAAAAAAATAAAAATAGCTACAAACTCAAAGGAAGCAGAAGAAGAAACTCAGATCCAAGACAAAAAAATTTAGAAACTCAAGCATAATTAGATTATCTGAATACAGACCAAATGCACAATTTTAAAATTGTTTTCAAATATAAAAAAAAAACTAAATAGAAGCTAGACCCATCTGGACTGCGTTGGGGACGAAGATGACAATTTCCCCTAGGGGACAACTGCTTTGGGATGAAGATGACCCATCTGACTCAAAGTTGACGAGTTTGGTCAGGAAAAGAGGAGCTGCTGGAAATCATGTTCTTGATGAATGATGAATGAGGGGAAAAAAAAAATTAAAAGGGGAGGGCCGGATGGATGGGATTATAGGAAAACGTACGTGGAGGGGAAAAACAAGGGAAAAAAAAAAAGGAAAAAAAAAAAACGTATGGGTGGAATGAAACGTTGGAAAGTAGAAATAATTTAAAAAATAAAAAAGCTTAATCGAGAAAAGTTGTTCCAATATTTTTGTAATATTTTTATAATAAATTTTAAGTAACAGATTATAATTAGTTAATATTGATGAGTAAAAAAATAATTTCAATGGTGGGTTTAAATTAGAACTAGTAGTAACTTTTCACGTAAATTTTGTTGTGAAAGTATTACAAAAAATGTTGTGAATATAACATTTTTTATTGAAAAATATAATTGTTGAGAATGAATATATGAAGAATAAATGATGATAAAAAAAGAATAAAAAATGAATGAAGAAATAATATTTAAATGAGATAAAGGATGGGATACAAAATTTGTTGAAAAGTATATTTGAAAAAATAGGTAGTTAAAATGTAAAAGTTACTGTTTATTCTCTAAACAATACAAAATTTTGCAAAATCTGTTGAAGATGCTCTAAGTATATTAGAGTCAAGTTTGTTGTAGGAAATCAAGCCTAACACCCTGGATTTCAACCTTTTCTACCTCCCACGGAGAAGAGAAGAGAAGAAGAAGAAGAAGTCACAAAGAAGAGAAGAAAAAGAAGAAGAAGAGACCCACGTAGAAGGAAGAAGAAGAAGAAACTCAGGTCCAGACCCAAACACAAACCCAGATCTTTCTTACCTTGAACTCAAATCTTGAGGTTTAGGGCCTAGATGCTAGTTTGTAAAACTGTTTTGCAAACTATACCACTAACTAAATAGTTGCTAAAATAATGCTAAATGACAAATTTCACCAAGGGGACACTGTGTTTACGATTCAGTGTTGCTCAAATGCGTTTGGTCAGGCAGAGAAACAAAAACTGGTCATCAGGCCTGAGAATGGTAGGGCAAAATTGGGTAGAGCGTGGACAGCAGTTGGCTGACCTCTCAGGGCAAACTGCTTCATGTTAACAATTCCCACATTGATTAAATATAAGTTTAATCATGTTTTTATAAGCTCTGAAACACCCTCCTTTTGCAAGCTGGTTTTTAAGGTGGTTCTTAACAATTTAGAGAAACAACCAATTCAAGATTCAATTACTAAAGACCAATGACCAATTTCAACCATGCATGTTAACAATTTCCACACCACCACAAAATGTTCTCATGTTTACAATTTCCACAATATGAAAATATACGATACAATATGAAAATATATAATACGAATGTTCTCATGTTTACAATTTCCACAATATGAAATCTCCACCACCACAATATGAAATAAATCTCCATTCTCATGTTTACGCCACAATTCACGTTGTACTCACGTTTCATGTGTCCACGTAGAGCTCCACGTAGATTCAACAATTTAGCTCTTCTCCATAAAGCTTTCTGTCTCCTCATAACAAAAAAAAAAAAAAAAACTAAAATCAAAAAATAAGTTTTCTGACTTCTCATAACAAAAAAGAAAAACTAAAATAAAAAAATGAGTACACAAAAACCCAAAACAAAATCAAAGCAATCCAACATACCCAAATCTAAAATAAATAAAAAAATAAAAAAAACCCTTTACCGTGGCTGTGCCGACGATCTTGCGATCACGCTTCAACTCAATGCAATTTGATGGTGCCCCTTGTGATAGCGCTTCAACTCAATCCCTTAACGTGCTAACTCGCGGCCATGCGAGACCTGCAGTTTAAACTCAATAAAAAAGAAAGGAATAAGAAGTAACCTTCATATCCAAATCTCCGAAGGTTCGCCTCCATTTCTTGCAGACTTTGCTGATCGTGATCCACAATCAAAACGCAGGGAAAATTATTGAAAGTTGTGTCGCTTTCCATCAACAAGGCACTGCCATTGTTCTTAATGTGGAACATGATGAATGGAAAAAAACTGTGTTCGAGTTTGATATGTGGATTACAATTCAAATGAATTAGTGCCAATAAGGATAAGATTTGTTTGTTATATATAAGCCTTCTGCAAGGGAAAAGGAGAACGCTGGCTGGAATGTACGGGTCCCACAGCCACAAACATCACAAATACTTTTTTATATATATTAAGGGAAAAGTTGAGCTATTTTTTAATTAACCAATTATTTTTTTTTGGAGGAAATAATTAACTAGTTTAACAAAGTTTTTAGGGAGGAAATAATTGAAAGATGACTGTTAATTCAAACCTATTAAAAAATACATTATGGAGCAACATTTACAATAGAATATACTCATAAAATATTTTTAATCTTAGACTTTTTATGTTACCTCTACAAACATCTCATGAATGTGAAGTCTGTATGAATTATGGTAGTGAAAGGAGGCTATAATTATAAACATAATATTAAATGTAGGATTGTAGGAACACCAGAATATTTAGGCGGTTGAGCATCATAATAGTTAAGAAGTGAATTGAGGAGTGTTCTGCCATCCACTTGCGGTGGATTGTTAAATTGGGGAGAGGATCTGTCTTTTTCTGTTTGATATGAAATTTTAGAGGGAAATCAGGAAAAAAGAGTTTTTTTTTTTTTCCTAAATAAAAGAGATTTTTTTTTTTTTTCGTTACAAAAGAAGTGGTTCAAATTATGAAACTCTAGGGGTGTTTGGTAGAATAGTTTGAAATGAGATTTTTGTAATTTTTTGTAGTTTTTTTAATACGTATAGATAAAAAAATGTATAAAAATGTGTGTAATATTGTTTAAAATGTAAAAATATGAGATTAAGATGAAAAACAAATGCCCTATAAATCTTGAGGTTTTTTTTTTTTTTTTGGGATAAGTAGTTTCTTTCTCTTTTGTTTAATCTCTGGTTTTTTTAAACAGAAAATTATATACTGAGTATTTCTTTTTGGTAAAAAGAACAAATTGAGTTAAAGATCATATTTTCGGTAAAAAGAAATATATATGAAAAAGATACGATCTATATATACAATTTCTTTTTACCGAAGATATGATTTTTTTTTTTTTATACTAAAGATCGTATCTTTGGTTATCAAAAAAGATATGATCTTTTTGGTCAAATGGATATGATCTTTTTTGCAAATGATCCGCAACATGTCTTCCAAATGCACGTGATTCTTTTTCGTCCTTTTCTCAGCAAACGTGAATGCCAAATAGTGCAGTCAAAGATGGCGGACAAACAATAGCTCAAATCTCATCCATTTATTCAATCCAATGTCTCTTAATTTGACACCTCATCAAATTACAAAAAGACCATATTATCTCTAAAAATTTTCAAACCCCGCGTGCATTTCCTCTTGAACAAAAAAATCGAAATTCCTCTCTCACGGATTGAAGCTCTTTCTCTATTCGCAGCACAACCACTAGCCTAGGTCTTCGGTTTTGACAATATTGGACTTTTTCTTATCTGAAAATCCCTAAAATCTCCACTAGTACAATCATTGTCGATGCCCACCAGATTTATCTACGATTCCTAGGCCGCTTCCTACATCAAGACTTTGCAAGGAGGTGAATTCTCTCATTTGTATACATCGAATCGAAATAAAAATTACTTATATAAAGTATCTGTTGGGGTTTGATTTTAGTTCTATACTTCTACTAGTAATCTAGATTTCATCAATGAGATAATTACTGATGCAGGATGTAGAAGCGTCAAGAAGCATAACATGTTTACTTCTAAAAAACAAGAAACAAAACACGTTTGCTTTTGAAAATAACTTCAAATCCACGAGGATTCCTTAAATTCACAAGGAGAAAGGGTTTTGGAATCCATTAGAGAAATAATAGGCAAAAGTCTAAATTTTTATTAATATCAATAATACTGAAAAAGTTTACAGACTCAGAGGCCTATTTAAGAGCTTTGTAAAACTTAATAGACAAGTAAATATATTCTAAAATAACTCCTAATTAATATTTAACCATAACAGGAACCAAATTTGACCTAAAAAAATATTAAAAGCACCTAAAAACAAGGAAATAACAACCCTAAACCTAAAATAACAAAAATTGCAAATTAAATAACAAAATTAATAAATTACAATAATTAAATAGTAAATTGTATCCTACATCAGACCTCTCCACTTGAAACAAACTAGTCCTCAAGTTTAGTTTTGAAATTTGAAATCTTCCACTCTAAATAAACAAATACTTCGAATGCTTGAGTCCCTTAATCTTCTTTCGATACTTGCAACTTATTAATGGAATAAACAAATCAACTTGAATTTTTTTTTCCTTAGTCTTCATGTAATTGTAGAGATTTACCAAATAAGAATTGACAATTGAATCAAATCTATCAACCCTATTAAAATCAATAAATTTCGGTGTATCGCTTACCACCAAATTAAAAAGATCTTGAGATTGACAATCATATGATTTGATTTCATTGAAATCCTTGGAACTTTCATCTTCAATTTTTTCTTCAATTGTCTCTGCCTTCTTGACTTCAAGATCTTTCTCTATAATAGGATCTTCATAAATCTACTCCACAATCTTAGTTTCAAATTCTTCTTTTATAACAAAGTCTTTACTAATTTTCGCACAAATCTCTATATTTTCTTCAAGAAAAATATGTTTTTCAATATACAATTCTTCTCTTAATGGTAGAATATATGATTCTCCAAAATAGTTATAGTGTGAACTTCTTGGCCAAAAATAATCTTGTTTTGTATATGACAGAAGTTCATCACAATCCAAAGGATTAAATTTGATAGTAAGCACCTTTTTCATCCTTGGCCATGAACAAATTTAATTTTTCTTTATCTTGTCTAATTCTGTCAGATTGTATTCATTCCCATCAATGTAAGGCATCCTCACTAAGTTTATACAAAATAAGTTCAACTTTTCACTCATCACAAATATTCTCATGGTCAAACAAATCCTCTAGATCAAGTAAACAATCAAGAAAATCTTATTTGTAAAAATAACCAATTTAAACTTGCAATTCTTTTATAAGATCTACATGAAATTTTCTTACCAATAGGTTGCCCGTGAGTTATGTCCCCGCAACAGCTATCCTTATTGTTTCCATACTCCATGACGGCATCTTAGCACAAATATTTGTGAGTGTTAGCTTTATGTCGCCGGAATTGCTACCATCTCATACGTTAGCCACCAGGTTAGGATAAGACAATGCTCTGATACCAACTAATTTGAGAATGTGGAAGTGTCAAGAAGCAGAACACGCCTACTTCTAAACAAGAAACGTTTGCTTCTGAAAATAATCTCAAATCCACGAGAGTTTCTTAAATCCATAAGGGTCCTTAAATGCACAAAGAGAAAGGGTTCTGGAATCCACCAGAGAAACAATAGACAAAAATATGAATTTTTTTAATATTAATAATGTTGAAAAATGTTAACAGACTTAGGGGCCTATTTAAGGGCATCGTAAAACTTGACAAATAAGAAAATATATTTTAAAATAACTCCTAATTAATACATAACCATATTAGGAACCAAATTTAACCTAAAAAACATTAAAAACACCTAAAAAAGGAAATAATAACCCTAGACCTAAAATAGCGAAAATTACAAATTAAATACCAAAATTAATAAATTACAATAACTTAATAGTAAATTGTGTCCTACACCATATATAATTGTTTAGTTTTTGTTATGAGGTTTTTTTTTGGTAGTCTTTTGCTGCCACGTTAATGTTGCACATTTTCAAATGGGGAATATGTGAAATATGGTCTAGCAGAATTAAAATGGATAATCAGTGCTATAGGGGAGCTACCTAAAATCTCTATTTTACAAGTTCAATTTTATAGACTATAGTGGTTGAATCCTATGTTTCTAGGTCCTGAATGTTTTGAGCTTGCATTGTGCAAGAACTTCTTTATATGAGCTAAATTAGACAAGCTGTTGGATTTTGGTATTAGCAATAATTGTTATTATTGGCATTTTTAAAGCTGGTTTTTGGGTGGGCACTGAAAATGTTTGTTGAAATGCTTCATAGAATTTTTAGTTTATCTCTATGTATTCAGCCTTTTTTTTTTTTTTTTTGGATTTTTATGTTAATGTGATGCTAAAACTGTGATGTTATGTGTATGAAAATTGGACTTTCAAGTTAGTGTGTTATCGTTTAGAACTTCATGCTTTTAGATGGGAGCATACATTGAAAATTTTTGTGCTCTTGGTTGGTAGTAAACTAATAACATTGGAATGGCCAAAAATTTACTAGAAATGATAACAAAATATGATTTGTTTCACTGTAATTTTCTCTTGGTAGTAATTATTCATATTTTGGTATGATTTGTTCTCTTAGATGTTATTCCCACATTCCTACAATAAGGACTGGGGAGTTTTTTTTTTTCCACATAATAGGTAACAAATTTGCCACCTGAGGTTGCACACTTGAGCTTATGAATAGGGCAATGGCTTTAACTCTCTCCCTTTCCTTTTTCTTGTTTGTATTTAATTAAATTTTTGAATAATCCTTAGCTGTTAGTGCTTAACTTCAAGATGCATTCTATTTGTTGTTGACAGATTTCCAATAATAATTTTTTTTTTGAGATGCTCCAAACAGGGAGATATTCTACTTTTTCTTATGCTTATTGTTATTATTTGTTTGGTAGGTACTTGTCAATGATTGGTTGAAAAAAATTAATGATATCTTTCATAAATCTACAATGATGTTAAATGTTATCATTGAGAAAGTGTTTTATATTTTATGTTTAACTTAGCTAAAATTATATTTGTAGGGTGGATTGAAAATTGCAAGCTTCAGATGCAATGTACACATATAGTCAAGAAGCAAGACATTAAATACCTTTAGTTGGGTGCTTTGAAAACATATATTGCTTAGTAATGTATAGTAACTATGGAGAATGTTATTGATGACTTAACAAATTTTTATGTCAGGCCCATTTCAATCTACTAAAGAAGGATCATAGAGCTCTAACGATAAATTGAATCACGCTGGTGATTTAGGTAACATTATTATAGAATGTGATTTCATTTGTTATTATACGTGAAATTAATTATGGTCTCATGTATATCTTCGATTCACACTTATGGAGTAGCTGATATTTCCATTAAGGACAACCAAGTAATCCATTTATGTCAATTATAGACTTATAGTATCATGTTTTGACTGCAAAATCTATACTAAACTTCTCTTTTCTCTTCTTTTTATTGCATTTTAATTTGAGACACGTATTAGATATGCCACACAATAAATTAGGAGGGCAGTTAGTATCATACTCTGTATAAAAATTCTTCACAATAAAATGGGATTTGTTTTATTTATTGTAAGCTGCTTTTAAGTTCCTTTTACAATTCCTTGGTGTCACTATGGGTGTCATAAATTGTTAGTTTACTAAAACTGTTGGCTTGAATATCTTAATTTTTTTCTCACAATTTTTTTTTTTTTTTTGTAGATACCGTTCATTGGATCTCATTCCATACTTGGGAGGGTAGTTGTTGTAAATGCTAATCCTCATGATTTGGAAGCATGAAAAGCCATTTGTTTAAAGCTACATGTATCTTTATGGGATCTAGCTAACTATTGTTTTTTGCTTGGTGAGTTGTGTGTGCAAAAGAAGACTCCTCAAAAAAATTTGGAAACCAACTTTGGCATATCGACTCCTGAATAAGCAGAGTGTTACGGCAAATTTAATTTGTATAAGAGGCTTTCTCTCCTGGGGCTGCAAACTACAGTTAATAAAATTAGAGAAGTGTTGTGGTTTGATTCTTGTTAACAAGAAAAAAATTTAGCCTTTGCTGGCCAAAAGTTTAATGTATCTTGTGAGAAAAGGTTTTGAAACATTCCATGATCAATTGAAGTGCCGCATATCTTGAAGTCAACCTAGGCTAATTTTTAGTTTTAGTGAAACATTGAATGTATTCTCTAATTTTGACACATAAGAGTTTCCTTATTTATTTATACAACAATCTTACAAGAATGTAGAGTTCAAACCAAGAGAATGTACTAACATGTTTTTATCCTTTCATGATATTATTTTGAGAATGCAATTGATTGTGTGATTTTATTTTTGATTTCTAATGCTTCAAGTTGAACTAGTAGAACAATTTTGATGTTGCATTACAATCACAAATTGATACATGAGAGGAAAGATAAACAAAAAAAGGATTTTGATCCAAGAATGAACAAAATTCTATTGAAATGTAAACTTTTATTACAAGAACATAATAATAATAATAAGAAGAGTTCTAAATTTCTAATAAAATATACACATCCATGGGCAAAGATTTGCCTAAAATAGATGGTGCCAACACTTTTCAATTGTGTTCTCATATATATTCTGTTTTTGACAACTATACTTTTGTAAACGATAAGAAGAATTAATTCTTAATGGATGAAGAGAACGGTTAAATTTTAAAGTCATCCCTACCGTCCAATGGTTCAAAAGAAAACAACAACAAAATTATATTGAATTGTACAATTTGCTCAGCCATAATAATAAGAATTTTATTGAAGTATACACTTTGATTACAAGGTCATAATAATTTTATAGATGATAATAAATAACTTTTTCGACCATCACAATACATATTTCCATTAGAAAAGAGGGAAAAAAGTCTTGCATGCTTGAAGATCAACTTGTTGGAAACTTCGACTCCGCAGCAAGGGTACATTTCTAAAACTTGCCTGTGTAGAACTTGTCCATCTGTGAAAGACAGGAGAAGAAGGAATGCAAGTTAAAATCTTCATAGTCCTGAAAACTAAAAATTAAATTATGTATATATGTTGATAACTTGGTAACTGGTAAGGGTAAAGTCTTTGAAGCCCTTAGGCTTTTTTAATATATATCTGCTCAAACATGAACCTCTAATTCACACTTTGCTCTTTAGTATACTTGATTTCTGAAGCTTGGGTTGCAACTTTGTTCCATTGGAACTTATGAAATAAGAATGATCTCCAGTAGATGCTTAAAAGAGTAGAAGGCACAAAACTCTCAAATCTCAAAAGAGTAGCTCTCCAAGACTTGAAAAACATAATTTAGGGTTTTCCTTATATATTAAGTAAATCTAGTCTAAAACATTAAATGTTTAATGGGCTTTTGGGTTTTATTTAAATTTTGCAAAATCGCATCTTGATCAGTCAAAGTTTTCTCTCGATTGATCGAGCCAACCTGATTTGGAATTCTTGAACCTGTAACTTATATGTTCTTAAATTCTGATTTGTAGCTGTGAGGGATTTTTTACCCAGCAACATTAGAAGGAGTTTGTTCGCAAGTTTATATACACAGTTGCCAACAAACCTCTAAAACGATTTGTCCTTAGAGACGTAGGAGACAAGGCCTAATTGGAGCGCAAGAGTCCCACATCGCCTAGAGTACCCTCCCACTAGCGCTTTATATGCTTCTGGAGCTTTGGTACACTAGTGCAAGCTCCAGAAGCATATAAAGCGACTTTGCATTAGTTTAATATGCGTATATTAAGTTCTTCTAGTGGGAGGGTACTCTAGGCGATGTGGGACTCTTGCGCTCCAATGGGCCTTGTCTCCACGTCTCTAGAGGACAAATTCGTGAGGGCCTGGCAACCTAAAGCGAACAAACTCCTTCTAATGTTGCTGGGTAAAAAATCCCTCACAGTAGCACTTTGAGCAATGTCTAAAATGACTCATAAATACTAAGATTTATATTTAGACAAGTTTATATACACAGTTTGCCAACAAACAAATCATTTAAAACCTAAACATTTACGGCCTAAATATTTAGAACCTAACAAGAAGCATACTAATGCATTGTTGCCTTGTTAAGGGAAATATTTCTCAATTCCTCTCACTCGTTTCTGTTTTTTTTTTTTTTTTTTTTTTTTTTTTTTTGTTTTCTTGGCCACATTAATTTAAAGATACAGTGAACCAAAAAAAAAAACAAAAAAAGTTGACAAGTTCAACCCAGTGAGATGTCCTCCATTAGAGCACAAACAACTCTGTCTATAGGAAAGCCAATGGCTCCAGATCTACCAAATTTCTCTCGCTCACTTACTACCCAAAAAATAAAAATAAAAATTAAAAAAATCACTTTTTAGTTCCTTCCCCTCATACTTCAAGCCTCAATTATTTTCCTCACTCCAAACCAAAGAAAAGAAGGAAGAAGAAAATTGTAACCAGACTTTGCATTAGTTTGATATGCGTATATTAAGTTCTTCATTAACCATGCATGCACGTAAATGAGTTTGATGAAGCAACCAACCTATTGGCTACGGTTCTATTTCCTTTATCAAAGACTGTCAAAATAAGAAATGGAAAAAAGAAAAAGACAAAAGCGTTGTTTTAAACCCGGACTAGCTGCAATAGTGGAGCCCCCGCATGGAAAAGTTGTAAAATTGGCAAATTACTAATTTGGACCGTTCAAATTGTTGGCGGTGTATTTTTTTATAAAATTATATTTCAAGTTGAAATATTGTTGCCTAAAGGCTACAGATAAAATTTGGATTTTCTCTAAGAATCATTAGGTGTTGTTTTCCTAATTTATAGTGAATTTCAGTTTTAGGCATAACTTGAGCATTATAATCTCTATTTTATTATAGTGGACTGAGATTATATGTCAATTATCGAATTTATCAAAGAAAAAAAAAAGCTCCAGCCAAATTTAAGAACCATAAAATTATGAGCTTTGAATTGTTTTACCTTCAATAGTATTTACACTTTTTCACATCATGCATAATATAATACAAAAATATAGTCATTGTTTGTAACACTTCACATCGGAGAGTATGGAATAATACGCACTCACACGCACACTCAAAGAGAACATAACAGTATCTTGCATAGAAGCATTATTCTTGCACAGAGTCGGCGTTTGGATTCAGGCAATCTACCGTTTAGCTGCAAGAGAACAGACAGGCAGGGGCGGCTCTACAGCCAGCCCAGGGGGTTTAAATGAACCCCCTAACTTGGGCCGAAAAAAAATATATATATAAAATTTTAAAATTTTTTTTTTTTGTTTTGACCCCTTAAAATAAAATTTTGAACTCCCTGAGCATAAATTTTGTTTAAATCTAGCTGAAATAAGCTTGAATATGTTCAATTTTGTGCTACTTTCATAATATTTTCATAATTATTTTAAAATAAAGGTTAAGTGGCAAGTTGTAATTGATTTTATCTAGACTTATAATTGACATCACTTTTTTACATACTTGATGAGAACTAACAAGCATTCAAGGATCCATTGCATGTTTTAGTTGGGCCTATTACAAGAGCAAGATCCAAGAAGATCAAAGAAGCACTTAATGGGCTAATTCAAGAGATTTGGGATGATTCTAACGCAGGACATTCCAAACTTGGCCCAAAGGACGATGAAGGCGTAATAAATTTAATCCAAGCTATTGAGGGCTGATCTGGCTTAATTGGGCGTAATTTATGGCATGAATTAATGGTTGATTGATTTTCCAGCTCTATATCAGTTAATAGAAATTTTTTCCTATTCTGGAGTTGCTATTTCAGACCAAATCTACCTGAATTTAGGGCTTTTATTGTTTAGAACGTTTTTTTTTAGCTATTTTCCTATTTTGGATCTGTTAATTTCAGATCAAATCAACTTTTATTTAGGGTTTTATTATTTAATACGTTTTTTTTTTCTATTTTTCAGTCATGTCTTATAAATAGTATGCACTTATTGTAATAGGGGAAATTGAATAAAAATCAGAAAATGTGATGCCTTGCTCTTCTTTTGGTTCTTCAGGAACTGTGAATTTCTCAAGGATTCTTTCCTGTAGTGTTCAAATTTTATACCTTCGGTTCATGATTCAATTATAATAATTGGGTCAAGGTTTGTTACTTATACTTTTGGTTCGTGTTTCACTTATAAACGTTGGGTCAGGGTTTTATCAAAATTTGAATTTTAGCTTTCCTGGGCAAATATTACAATATTATTTGTTGGGTCTCAAAGTGTGTCGATTGAGGTTCGCATCAGTACCTTTAACAACTTGTTACCTAAATTTTGTTGTGAAGGTATTGTGCAGTAGCACTACTCTTAAAATTGCTCATTCGTTTTAAAATAAATAATAAACCTTATCTAACTCTAACTTACTTTACTGTTAATTGCAGAATGAAACTATTTTTCCTTGCACTTTTCTTCTTCATGAGAAAAAAAATACACCACTTTTAGCAATTAAAAAAAAATTACACCACCTCTACAACAAACCTATTTGTATCTATATCTGTGATTTTTTCCTCATTCTCTTTATCACTCTTTTTCTCTTCTATGTTTTCTTTTTGTCTAATCAAGTAGGTTGATAAGTGCTTTATTGATTTTCAAGTCCAAAAAGTTTTTTAGTACTTGCTCCAATTCCAAGAGAATGACCATGCGTATGGTTAAAAAGTCGTACACTACAAATGTAAAATCTTATATCAATTACTATTTTTTTTTTCTTAGTTTCACATTTACTCCTAGACCAAATCTTATGTGTGTTACTATTCTTCTTTATCATTTTTTTAATTGTTATTACATATAAATATAATAAATTATTATTAATTTGACAAAAATGTTTAACTAGTTATTTAATTATATTTATTCATGCATTCAATGGTTGTTGTCTTATCAATCTTTAAACTATTAATAATTTTTTAGGCTATTATACAATACAGTTTGTTTACTAAATTGTATTTAAAATTGTATTTTAGATTATTTTATATAATATGAAAGTTATATATACAAAAAATAATAATCATTTTATGTTGGGTAAATTTTCAAAGTATACCCCTGAAATTTAGGGTTGTTTGGATTTTACATCCTAACGTCTTAAAATTTTAATTTTGTACCATGAAATTTTGTTCCATTAGCAATTCTCACCCCTCAGTTAGTTTTTGCTGTTAAGTGGCACCTAGGATTGTTGACGTGTTTTTTCTTTTTTTTTTTGGCCAAATCAGCCCTTAAACCACTTTTTAAAGATTCAAGAGCTGGCTTCTCCAAACGACCCCGTTTCACCCAAAATAAAAATACAAAACTTAGTCAAACATTACGACATCGTTTCACAAAACATCAACTCAATTCCCAAATCAAAACCCAAGAACCTAGCTTTCTAACACGTACAAATCAATCATGAACCCAGACCAGCTCCATCATCGACGGCTTCAAATCAGGTCCAAGGCGACGACCACGCCAACAGTGAGCTGCTATTCCAGCTCTGTTTTTCTCTTTTTTTGGAATTGGTTTACCTGAGCCTTCATTACAGTTTTTGTCGCTGAAAAGATTTGGATTTTTGGGTTTTTGTTGCTGGATGAACAGAATGATTGGGGTTTTTGTTGTGTATTATAGGGCTACGATGACATCCCAAAGGAAATTCCTGATATTGATGCCAAAAAGATAGTTATGAATTTCCTGTGATTTAAATATTGATGATGAAATAGTTACTGATTGCATTTTACTTGACAAGAATTAGAAGTGAAGTTACTAACAAGGTGGTTTGTTGCTGTTAATGGTATTCTGTAATACTTAGTAGTTTTTTTTTTTTTTTGGGACTAAATACTTAGTAGTTTTGTTATTAAGCAGATTACAAGGATGATCCAGGCCTATACGTTTTCCCCAAATTGAAGTAGTTTGGCTGAAGAAACGGTGTCATTTGAAGAAGCCAGCTCTTGGATTTTTTAAAAGTGGTTTGTGGGCTGATTTGGCCAAGAAAAGAGAGAAGAAGACGTGTCAGCAATTTTAGGTGTCATTTAACAGCAAAAACTAATTGAGAAGTGAAAAATGCTAACAAAACCAAATTTAAGAGTGTAAAATTCAAATATTCTCAAATTTTATGGGAGTATTTTGTAATTTACCCTTTTATGTTTTACTCCTCCCACAATAAATTTCTAGTTTTGACATGATTTACCTCCTAAAAAAAAAATCTTACTGCTGCCAAGGGCCAACAGAGTTATTCTAATGAGAGATATTACATCTACAATATTTTTACAATATTTTCAACAAATCATAGGTGGTTAGTTGTTATTGGTTCAAATTTGAACCTAACACTAAGATTACTTTTTTGTCCCAACAATAACAACCAGTAACAATCTGCCACTTAAAATTTGTTATAAAAATGTTATGAAAATATTGTAGACATGTCATTTCTCTATTCTAATATTCTGTTACTGGCAGCAGCTGAGGGACGGCAGAGCCAGGCGTTGGAGGTAATAAAGATAATAAAGGAAAGCAAGTAATTCCAAATTTCCAAAATCAAAAAAATTCTGTATTGGGCAGTCAACACCATAATTCAAGCGAGAGGAATTCTTGGAATGAGAATGCTCAGATTAGGGCTAAAATCTTGTCAGTTATAAATGGAATAGTATCTGACAGAATTAAAGATGGCTTGGGGTTAGATGTCTCTTTAAGGCTGGAACGTGGGTTGGGTGGAAGTGGGGGTCCAATGGTCCAATGTTCAGGAAGTGAGCCTCACAAAAGTGAGCCAAGATTCGAATCTGAAGCCAGAGCCCGTGGTTACCAATTATTCTAAAACCCATTTCGGTGTGGCGGCCCAAATCCTCTCACCACACTATTCTTCTCACGTGCTGGAGACCCACTTTTTTGCCTTGCCCCAAATGTAACCAACAGAAGCCGATCCTCCCTTCTATACTAGCAAGCCATGGAGCTTCTCTACCTATGATACCCACCTTCGATACTGCAGTGCATGAGCCAACCCAAACACTTCTTGAGCAGATTGGCACTGTGATGACCTCCGATGAGGCGGTGGCTAACTCAATTTGTTACGATGAGTCTGTTGAGTCCTTTAAGGGGTCGGAACATCCATATGATTGCGATGAAGCCTTGCAACAGGACTCGCGAATGGTTCTTCAGGAACATTCCTGTAACGTAATTAAGAAATGGAGGAATTCTGAGCAATGGATCCTCTAATTACGTGATGAGAGGAGGGTGGCAATCTTGATACAGATTTCATTTCCACTTTGTGAGGCCTTAGATGTTCCTAGAGAGCAGAATCAATTGGCGGTGGTTTTGATGACAGCATCTTACTCTATGGTGAGGACAACAGTGCTGGGAGAAGGGGATGAAGTTATTGTGGAGGATTGGGTGTTTGATACTTGTTCAGAGGATGTTCCACAGTCAAATGAGAGCTGTTTGTCACCTTTATCAGTTGAACCACTAGTTTTTTCTATGCCTTTGGATTTTTGTGCAGGCCAAAAAGAAGTCGGCGTGGACAGTTCGAGGGGTCAAGAACTGTACTCAAAGTGGTTCCAAAGTAGATTCAACGAGTTTGATGGTTTTCTGGGGGCATCTCTGAATGGTTTGGAAGAGCAGGCAACCAATTTTTGTTGGCTGTAGGAGCTAAGCTACAACAGAGGGCTGTTGCAGAAAAGAAACAACTAAAAATGAAGAGTTCAGGAGTAAAAGGGATAAGAGAGCTAAGGGGTTTATTCAGCTTTATCAATTATGGTTCAACATCAACCAGGCGTAGTGGTAAAGTTAGGGATAAGGCTTTGCTTGTTTCTCAATGAATTTGAAGATGCTATCTTGGAATGTCAGAGGGTTAAATGTATGGAGAAGCGGCTTCAGATACATAACTTATTGCGTAATTGGAGGGTTGACATTGTTTGGTTGCAAGAAACTAAACTGGAATGGAATACTGAGGAATTGTTCAAAGTATCTGGAGTTGTCCCTATATAGATTGGTTGTACTTGGGTTCTGAAGGTGACTCACTCTAGAGGTACTTTATTGATGTGGGATCGAAGGGTTGTGGAAAAAGTGGAGGAAGCAGTAGGACCATTGTTTTAAAAACCAGACTGGACTGGACGGGCTAGTTCGACCAATTCAATCGAGAAAATCGGTCCAGTTTGATCCGGTTAAAAGCTATAAAACCGGTCAATAACTGGTCAAAAATTGGGAAAAACCGGTCAAAAATCGAAAATTTGGAAAAAAATGATTTGATTCCCGGTTCGGTTTTTAAAACCATGAGTAGGACATTTTTCAGTTTCTTGCAAATTTGAAAATGTTAGTGATCAATTTGATTGGGCTTTTATAGGTGTCTACGGGCTAAATTTGAATAAGAAGCGAAAAAAAATGTGGGAGGAACTGATTGTGTTGATTAGTTGGTGGGATTTGTCATGGTGTCTAGGAGATGACTTTAATATTATCCATTTTCCATCAGAGAGATTAGGGACTGTAAGTTATACTCGAGCTATGCATGGATTTTCTAACTTCATCTTTCTTCATGGGCTGATGGATGTACATATGGAAGGGGGCCTTGGTCTAATACATCCTCTACATCTAGAATAGATCGGTTTCTTTTCTCTCCACTCTTGACAAATCGCTTCCCTCTTTTTTTCCTAAAAAGGCTATCTAGAGCACTATCAGACCACTTTCCAATTTTATTAGAGGGTGGGAGTCAATGGAGAAGGTGCATGCCTTTTCATTTTGAGAATGTGTGGTTGAGAGCGGAGAATTTTGTTGACAAAGTGAAGGCTTGGTGTGCATCTTATTTGTTCTAAGGAACTCCTAGTTTTATATTGGCTAAGAAGTTGGCAACTTTGAAGTTGAATCTAAAAAAGTGAAATGAAATGGAGTTTGACAATGTTACTTTAAGAAACAAAAGTGAAATGAAATGGAGTTTGACAATGTTACTTTAAGAAACAACAACTTTGGAGTAATTTAAATGCTTTGGATGCAAGAGAGGGGGCTCATTAATTTAACAGTTGAGGAAATGTTAGACCAAATTAATTTTCGTATAGATATTGAGAAGTTGACTTTATTAGAAGAGATTAGTTGGAGACAAAAGTTTAGGGTGCTACAGATGAGGGAGGGGGGGGGGGGAGGTTTAAATACCCAATTTTTTCATAAGATGGTTAATTCTAACAAAAGAAACAATGGTATTGAGAGCCTCATGGTTAATGGAAGTTTGTCTTTCGATCAGGGTATTAATAGTATTGAGAGCCTTATGGTTAATGGCAGTTTGTCTTCCGATTAGGGTATGATTATAGATGGTATTACTTAATTTTTCACAAATTTATACTCTGAGTAGCAAGTTGATCATCCATTTCCAGATGTGTTGGAATTTCCTATGATATTTGGCGATAATGCGGATTGGTTAGAGAGACCTTTTGAGGAGGTTGAGATTTATGACATCATTCAAAATTTCAATGGTGATAAATCTCCCAGATTAGATGGTTTTCCCATGGCATTTTTCCAAGCTTGATAGGGGATTCTTAAACCTGATCTTGTGGTTGTGTTTTGTCATTTTTTTGCTAAATGTCAGTTTGAGAAAAGTTTGAATGCCACCTTCATTACTCTTATCCCCAAAAAAATGCAGCAAGTGAAGTCAAGGATTTTCGCCCTATCAGTCTTGTTTGGGGGGGGAGGGAGGGTTTTATAAAATTATTGCTAAAGTCTTGGCCACTTGACTATGCATGGTAATAGAAGATATAGTTTCAACTTCACAGAATGCTTTTGTAAGAAACAAGTAGATCCTCAATCCCATACTTATTGCTAATAAATACCTTCACGATAGACTGAAAACTAGTTTGCCAAGGTTACTTTGCAAACTAGATGTTGAGAAGGCTTTTGATAATGTAAACAGGAGTTTTCTTATGCAGTTGCTAGAACGGAGGAGATTCTCTACTAAGTGAAGGCGGCAGATTTTCTTTTTTCTATCTACAGTTCATTTCTCTATTTTGATTAATGGTTCTCCTTGTAGGTTTTTTCAAAGTTCAAGGGGGTTAAGACAAGGTTATCCTTTGTCTCCTTTGCTGTTTGTCTTGGTCATGGAAGCCTTTGGAAGAATATTAGATAAAGCTATCCATGAAGGTCGCATGTCAGGCTTTTGGAAAAGTTGGAAAAGTTGTTGAGTTATTTATTGAGTTATTGGTTGACGAATTTGCACATTTATTCCATGGAGCATATTGCATACTATGTAATTTGTCTCCATACATTTAAGGGCATTCAAGGTCTCAATGGCCAATTTCATTTTCTTAGCATGTATGTTTGTTTGGAAAATGAAAATATATTTTTCCCAAAGTTGTATGTCATAAGATTCAATGAAAAATTGTAATGCACTTGTTTTCCATTCGGTTAACTAAGATATTGATAAAAGTAGTTGATTTTCATTCATATTTGATACACATGATATGGTAACTATGGGTCTCTATTTGGCATTGGTGTCATGTCACACTTTCACCAGCCTTTCAATTAGCTTCAAAAAGCAGTTGTTTTTAAATTGTATTGTGCTAAACATATATGAGAAATCATCTCCTTTGTTATGGTAACTAACATGTGACATTTTAGTTCGTGACAGATTATTTTTTTGTTTAACGATTATTCGGCTTAGGTGGAGGGTTAAAGAATTTGAAACCTGTATAGCCCGACCCAACCAAAGTTTACAAATATTTTTCAAAATAATATTGTTTTTATTCAGCCCTCATCAATTTTTAATCAAAGAGGTAAGGCTTCCTACATGTGTCTTCCTCTTATTGGTACAAAATCTATTCTTATCTTGATAAATTAAATTCTTTTTTTTCCCATCACTCATCAATTTCTAGGCAAATACATGTAGTCTACTAATTTACTACCACTGACTTACTGAGACTTACAGTATAGTTACAATTACACACCACTAACACCTTAGAGCATCCACAAAGGTGGAGTAATAAATTTAGCAATTTGGCTCCATAAAAAGCTACTTTATCTATTTTACTACCTCAATTTACAAAATATCCAACATTAGTGGTTTTATTTTAGCTTTCAACACAATAAAATAATAAAAAACAAACACCATAGCCACCTCCACCAATGACCACAACCACCATTCTATTTTATGTTATTTGGTTTGGATTTTCAACACAATTTACCTCATCCTTTGTCTTTTTTCTCTAAATAGGTAAATTCCCCCAGTCAGGTAAAAAGATCCCCAGCCACTTTCTTTCATGGTTCACCTTGCTACTCTTCTCGAGGTACCAAGCCTCCCTTTATAGGTGTTGATTCCTAAGTCATCATCTATTTCCAAAGCCTTTTTTTTTTTTTAATTTGAGTTGCAGGCAATTGATGGGAATTTTTTTTCTTCGTTCCTTGTGCCCATGAGCATGCTTCCTTGAACTGTCTAACTCCCAGCTGATTCTTTCCTATACTTCCCAAGGATCCCTTCCCTAGTTCTAGTAGCTTCTTAGTATCTTGGTCTAGTCTTTTTCTGGGCTCCTTGAGGGTTTCTCTCACAGAGCCTACCTTCCTTTGCTTTGCCTAAGGCTTACCCATTCATGGCTTCCTTTTACCCATTTTAAATGGGCATTGGTTCACGGATTGGGTCTTTTCTATCCTTGAGGGCTCATTAGTTTTGGATTTAAATACTTGTAATATTTTGGACCTCAATAGAAGGAACTAACCCCAACCCTATGGATGTGATTCTAATTGCCCAATCTTTATCTTGCAAGCACAAGGAAACCTTCATAGAAAACCCACACAACAACAGACTCAATAAAAGCCCAAGGCCAAAGCACTAATCAACAGCAGGGCAATGGCAATTGATCATCAAAGTTGCAGGTGCTAGGGGCAGAAAACCTCATAGGAGTGGCATTGCTTATGAAGCTGTCAATATCTAGGGGATAGAATCTTTTGTGGTGTAGTTAGTAGCAAAGTCAGAACCACAGGTGAGGCATTGCTAGAAGCTATGGTGGAAGCTGGAGTCACAGCAAGAAATCATGATTTTCAGCAAATTTTGTTTCTAAGTTATAGCAGGGAACTTCTTCAAATTTTTAGGAAGAAAAAGGCTCCAAATTGGCTTGATAGTTCTAGAATGGCTAATCTAATTTTCCTAACTCAACATGGTCTTTCCTATAATATGATCTTAGTTCCCCATTTGGTTGTAAAGGAGGTCTAGTCTGTAGCTAACTTGGCAACCTGTGTGCCAATGAATCAATGCTAGTTTAGTCCACCCTTTTGTGACTTTTGATTTTGTTTTTATCTCCCTATGAATGGTATTAAAAAAGAAAAGAAAAAAAAAAAAAGAAATTTTGGATGAAGAATATGTTGAATGAACATGTATAAAAGTTATGGTATCAAAAAAAAGAACATGTATAAAAGTTATTATAAGCTTGTTTATGCAGTTATGAATTAAATAGAACCTTGTGACTAAATTTCTTAAACCTTTGGTCATAATCAAAGAGGAAATTACTTATGTTTGGTATGCTTTATTATCAAGAACCTCGCTTGAAAAATTTATGCTATTCTATTTCCAGTTATAACTCCGAGTAAGTTATGTTATTGTCTTGGTAGCCAAGTCTTCAAATTCAATAGTGTATTTATCATTGGCATTCGTCATGCATTTTGAAAAGTTAAAATGCTTGAAAAGCATGAACATCTATAGATATCTCTTAGAATTTGTATTATGCTTTTGATTTATATGTCTGGTATCACTATTAACGATAAAGTAAATTTTATTTCCCAATTTTATGAGTTTCATATTCTATAACATTAACATGATTATTTAGGAAAAATTGTTGTAATAACTTAAAATGAAGAAATTGTTGCAATAAATTGATATCAATTATTTTTGTAATCTATTGCAATGGAAATTTTGAACTAACACCTTATTGTAGTAATTTGATACTAATCATTTTACAATCTATTGCAATGACAAACACGAAATTGCAACAAATATAGCATTGCAATAAGTTGGTATCAATTATCTCATAATCTATCGCAATGACAAATTGAAGTAATTATCTATTTCAATGAAGATATTATTGTAATGATTTAATTCTACTTATTTTGATCTAGTATTTGTTATCTATTGCAATAAGATTCGTGAAATAATAGCCTATACCTACAAGATATTCGAAACAATATATTATTTATTGCAACAATATATATATATATATATATATATATATATCATTGCATCAAAGTTGCTATTAAAATATTTAGAGTTGATTGCAACAATTTTTTTTTTTTTGTTGCACAAACCTATTACCTCAATTGTTTTGTAACATTTGGTATCAACTATTGCAACAACTCTAATGTTATTGCAATGATTTTCTTTTCATTGTAATAAAAAAAATTTCTTGTAGTGTTTACATTTCATTTTTTGATTTTCTCAAAAAGAAAAATAAAAATTCAAGTTCCTTTCTTACCGATAGATGTCAACATACCAATGCAAATTTATGCCCAAGAAATTCTCAATGAAAGGTTGAAAACTTTAAAGTCAAAAAAGTTTCCAAACCTCCACCAATCCACAAACACCACCAACTTTGCCTTCGATTTTTCTTCTTTTCATCAACCTTTACCCAATGATGATGTAATTGGTTTTGTTGACATATTGGAACACATGTCAACTAACAAATAACTCCCATTATTAACCATTTTTTCCCAAAAAAGCCCATCAAGGAATTCCTTGATCCATGAGGTAGCAAGTTTTGAAAGTACTAAGATCACAAAATTCATTGTTGATCACTTCCCTTTCCTTCTTACCAAGAAAAATATTCTAGGGGACAATGCAATTCAAGTGGCCACAAAAAATAAACATCTAAAAGTTTTAGAAGTCCTCATTAATAACTCTACTGTAGAGTTGCAAATGAGGAATAGGATAGGAAACACCGCTTTACATGAAGCGTTATGTTTTTTTTCTATTTGTTATGAAGCTATCAATCTTTTATGATGGAGAGATCCCAACACGGCATATATTTTGAATGAAGACGGAAAATCTCCATTGTGCCTAGCTACTCTCGATAAGCAAATAGTTGGGCTTCTATTACTAGCGCCATATGGGAATCGTGGTCTCATTGGAAGGTCTCGACTTGAATTACCATTTTATGTTGCCATAAGGATGAAAAGACTAGGCATATTCCTTTCTTTTATTTTATCGATTTTTTATTGTCATCTTATTTAATTCTTTTTAATCTTATAAACAATAGAGCATAATGTATAAACAATTGACCATTGCATGTTTTGTATCACACTTACTTTGTATTTTCCACTTGGTTTTTCTTTTCTCAAAAAAAAAAAAAAAAAAAACTTTGTATTTTCCACATTGATTTTAACAAACATATTGCATGTCATGCATGTTCTAAATTAATATATTCTAGTTAATTCTTTCAAATGTCATTCACGTTTTAATTTTTTTTTGGTTAACTTAGATATATTAGAAGAGGTTTTTAGCAAGAACCCATTACTCTTCCACGTAAGAGACCAAAAAGGGAAGACACCTCTACATTTAGCTACTGCCAATAATTACATTGAGGGAATTCATTTCATTTTAACAAAATTTAGTTCATTAAGGCTGTTAAAATATTTCTTGAATAGCAATGATCCATCTAAATAATTGAATAGTTTAGGTCAAAATATATTGCATATTGCGACAAAGCATGGACAAGACATGTTGGTGAAAAGTATATTGTCAAACCCAAGGTTTGAGAAGCTTCTAAATGAAAGTGATGAGCACGGACACATAGCTTTGCATTTGGCCTCTATCAATTTTCATTCAAATGTTATGTGCTCTCTTACATGGGATAGGAGAGTTATATTTAGTTGTCTAAATAAAGAAGGTTTGATAGCTTTGGACATCGTTTGAAAAAATGTATTGATAAGAGACAGGAATAAATGATCTTATCATTGATGATTGATCAAATAATTATTTTATTAACAATTATAAGTTGTAATAACTTATAATTTTTTGTTGCAATAGAAGCTTTAATATATTAGGGAAATTGCTATAATAACTTAAAATGAAGAAATTGCAATAAATTGATACAAATTATTTTTGTAGCCTATTGCCACAAAAAGTTCGGACAAATACATTATTGTAACTAAGTTATCATTGCAATAATTTGATATTAATTATTTTACAATCTATTGCAATGTCAAACATGAAACTACAATGAATATGTCATTGTAATAACCTAGTACCATTTATTTCATAATCTATTGTAATGACAAAATGAAGTAATTATCTATTACAATGAAGATAACATTGCAATAATTTAATTTGACTTACTTTGTTCGATTATTTACAATCTATTGCAATAAGATTCGTAAAATAATAGCCTAAATCTACAAGATATTCGAAACTTTAAATTGTTTATTGCAACAATATATGTATCCTTGTATCAAATTGTTATTATAATATTTGGAGTTTATTGCAACAAAAGTTTTTGTTGCACAAAACTATTACCTCAAATTTTATTGTAACACCTTGTATCAACTATTGCAATGACTCTGATGTTATTGCAATGACTTTTTTTCATTACAATAAACATTTTTTCATGTGTTGTTTACATTTCATTTTTTGATTTTCTCAACAAAAAAAAAATCAAGTTCTTTTCTTATTAAAGGCTGTGGACATACTGGTGCAAATTTATGCCCAAAACATTCTCAATAAAAGGTTGGATGCTTTAAAGTCAAAAAAGTTTCCAAACCACCACCATCCATAAGCACCACCAACTTTGCCTTTGATTTTGCTTCCTTTCATCAACCTTTAGCCAATGATGTTGTAGTTGGTTTTGTTGACATGTTGGAATACATGTCAACTAACAAACAACTCCCATTATTAACCATATTTTCCCAAAAAAAGCCCATCAGGGAATTCCTTGCTCCATGAGGCAGCAAGTTTTGAAAGTATTAAGATCATAAAATTCATTGATGATCACTTCCCTTTCCTTCTTACCAAGAAAAATATTCTAGGGGACAGTGCAATTCACGTGGGCACAAAAAATAAACATCTAAAAGTTTTAGAAGTCCTCATTAATAACTCTACTGTAGAGTTGCAAATGAGGAATAGTACAGGAAACCCCGCTTTACATGAAGTTATGTTTTTCCTATTTGTTATGAAGCCATCAATCTTTTATTTTGGAGAGATCCCAACATGGCATATATTTTAAATGAAGACAGAAAATCTCCATTGTGCCTAGCTACTCCCGATAAGCAAATTGTTGGGCTTTTATTACTAGTGCCATATGGGAATCGTGGTCTCATTGGAAGGTCTCGACTGGAATTACCATTTTATATTGCCATAAGGATGGAAAGATTAGGTATATTCCTTACTTTTATTTTATGAATTTTTTATTGTCATCTTATTTGATTCTTTTTAATCTTATAAGAGCATAATGTATATTTGGTAGGTTCAATAATAAATAGTTGTCATCTAAAATTATTCCTAATTTGCATAAGTTTTGTGCAATAAAATAAAACATAATGCATTGCATGTTTTGTATCACATTTACTATGTATTTTCCACTTGGTTTTTTATTATTCTCAAATAAAAAAATTTGTATTTTCCACATTGATTGTAACAAACATATTGCATGTCATGCATGTTCTAAATTAATATATTCTAGTTAATTCTTTCAAATGTCATTCATGTTTTAAAATATTTGTTTGTTTGTTTGTCTTTTTTGTCTTTTTTTTTTTTTTTTTGTAAACTTAGATATATTAGAAGAGAGTTTTAGCAAAAACTCATTACTCTTCCATTGTAAGAGACTAAAAAGGGAAGACATCTCTACATAGCTGCATCCAATAATTACATTGAGGGAATTCAGTTCATTTTAACAAAATTCAAACAACAGGCTCTTTTATAGAGCCTAAAGGGTGACCTTCCTATCCATATATCAAGCAAGAAGGGATACGTTAAGGCCGTTGAAATATTTCTTGAATAGCAATGACGCGATCCATCTAAATAATTGAATAGTTTAGGTCAAAATATATTGCATGTTGCGACAAAGCATGGACAAGACATGTTGGCGAAAAGTATACTGTCAAACCCAAGGTTTGAGAAGCTTCTAGATGAAAGTGATAAGAATGGACACATAGCTTTGCATTTGGCCTCTATCAATTTTCATTCAAGTATTATGTGTTCTCTTACATGAGATAGGATAGTTAACTGCAATTATCTAAATAAAGAAGGTTTGACAGCTTTGGACATCATTTGACAAAATGAATTGATAATGAGACAGGTATAAATGATCTTATCATTGATGATTGATCAAATAATTATTGCATAAACAATAATAAGTTGCAATAACTTATAATTTTTTGTTGCAATAGAAGCTTTAATATATTAGGAAAATTGCTATAATAACTTAAAATGAAGACATAGTTGCAATAAATTGATATCAATTATTTTGTAGTCTATTGCAACGAAAATTCGAACAAATACATTATTGTAACAATGTTATCATTGCAATAATTTGATATTAATTATTTTACAATATATTATAATGAAAAAAATATAAAACTACAATGAGTATATCATTGTAATAACCTAGTATCAGTTATTTCATAATCTATTGCAATGACAAAGTGAAGTAATTATCTATTACAATGTAGATATCATTGCAATAATTTAATTTGACTTATTTTGTTCAATTACATAGAATCTAGGCGAAAAACCCATTTTAGTTCCTACATTTTCACGATTCTCACTTTGGTCCCTAACTTTTTTTCCCACCGATTTTAGTTCCTATCTTAGAAAACATGTCTCGTTTGAATCCTAGGCATTTCATCAAAGACGGAAATTGCACAGCTGGCAAATGGAAAATTTTAAAAATATTAAAATAATGTCATTGTGTCCACGTGGCTTTCCACATCAGCCTCTAAATTAGAAAAAAAAAAATTTATTAATTTTAACTAAATAAAAAAATTAAAAACAAAAATAAAAACCAAACCCAAGAATAACAAATTTAAAACCTAGCAAGAACAAGATCAACAAAACACAAACCCAGCAAATTTAAAACCCAAAAAATTAAATTCAAAGCCATATTTCAAACCCCCACACCACCAAACACTCCAGTATCCACCATACCCAGAAAAGTAAGAAAATTCAAACTTAGAAAAGTAAGAGAATTCAAAAACCCAGAAAATTCAAAACCCAGAAGGAAAACAATAACAAGAACAAGAACAAATCCAGAAAATTCATACCACTGTCACTAGCAAACCTCCATACCCAAACCACTGAGATTCATACCCAAACCCACTACCAAGCCACAAACAACCACTAAGATCCATACCCTTCAGTTTTGAGAGACCCACGTAAGACCCAAGATCCATACCCTTCAGTTCTGCCCAGCCACAAACCCACCAGCTAAACCAACCCAACAACCACTAAAGCCAACCCAGCCACCATCGAATCCAACCTAGCCAACCCATCAAATCCAACCAACCCACAGTGAGCCAAGACCACCCATGGTGAGCCACAGCCACCCCACCCATGGCGACCCACAACGAGCCACAACCACCCTACCCATGGTGACCCACGACAAGCCACGACCACCCCACCCACAACAACCCACGACAACCTATGAGCAGACATCGGACCACGACGATCTAAATCCCACCCACCCAAAGCCTCCATGTTGATCTGTGCCACGCCGATATGAGGCCCAAAAGCCAATATTGAAAGACAAGAGAAGCTTTCAAGGTGAGAGGAATAGAGGCGAGAGCATGAGAGAAAGAGAGAAATTTTGAAAGTGGGAGGAAGAGAGAGAGAGATTAAAAAATAAATTTCTGGGTTTGTTTTTGTTCTTGTTCTCCTGGGTTTTTGAATTTTCTTACTTTTCTGGGTATGATAGATTCCGGAGTGTTTGGTGGTATGGGGGTTTGAAATATGGGTTTGAATTTAATTTTTTGGATTTTGTTGATCTTGTTCTTGCTGAGTTTTAAATTTGTTGTTTTTGGGTTTGGTTTTTATTTGTGTTTTTAATTTTATTATTTAGTTAAAATTAATAAATTAATTTTTTTTTAATTTAGAGGCTGACGTGGAAAGCCACGTGGACACAATGACATTATTTTAATATTTTCAAAGTTTTTCATTTGCCAACTGTGTAATTTTCGTCTCTGATGTAACGTTAGGAACTAAAACGAGATGTGTTTTTCAGGATAGAGACCAAAGTGGGAATTACGTGAAAATGTAGGGATTAAAATGGGTTTTTCGCCTAGTATCTATTGCAATAAGATTAATAGCTTATATCTACAAAATATTCAAAACTTTAAATTTTTTATTGCAACAATATATATATATATATATATATATATATATATATATATATATATATATATATATATATCATTGTATCAAGTTATTAATATATTTGGATTTTATTGCAAAAAAAAATTTTTGTTGGATAAAACTATTACCTCAAATTTTATTGTAACACCTTGTATCAACTATTTCAATGACTCTAATGTTATTGCAATGATTTTTTTCATTGCAATAAACATTTTTTCATGTGGTGTTTACATTTCATTTTTTGATTTTCTCAAAAAAAAAAAAAAAAATCAAGTTCCTTTCTTATTAATGGCTGTGGACATACTGGTGCAAATTTATGCCCAAGACATTCTCAATGAAAGGTTGGAAGCTTTAAAGTTAAAAAAGTTTCCAAACCTCCACCAATCCTCGAACATTGCCCTCCTTGACTTTGATTTTGCTTCCTTGCATCTACCATTAGCCAATGATGATGTAATTGGTTTTGTTGACATGAAGGAAAACATGTCAACCAACAAACAACTCTCATTATCAAACATTTCTTTTCTCAAAAGAGCCTATCAGGGAATTTATTACTCCATGAGACAACAAGTTTTGGAAGCACTAAGATCGCAAAATTCATCGTTGATCACTTCCCCTTCCTTCTTACCAAGAAAAACATCCTAGGGGGCAGTGCAATTGATGTGGTTGCAAAAAGTAAACATTTGACAGTTTTGAAAGTTCTCATTAATAGCTCTACTGTAGAGTTGCAAATGAGAAATAGCATAGGTAACACTGCTTTACATGAATCTATGTTTTCTTTCCTCGTTATTATGAAGCCATCAATATTTTGTTTTGGGGAGATCCAAACGCGGCATGTATTTTAAATGAAGACGGGAAATCTCCATTGTGTCTAGCTACTCCCGATAAGCAAATTGTTGGGCTTTAATTACTAGCGTCATATGGAAATCGTGGTCTCATTGGAAGGTTTCGACTTGAATTATCATTTTATGTTTCCATAATGATGAAAAGATTAGGTATCTTCCTTGATTTTATTTTATCAAATTTTTTATTGTCACCATATTTAATTCTTTTTATCTTATAAACAATTGAGCAAAATGTACATTTGGTAGGTTCGATAATAAATATGTGCCATCTAAAATTATTCCTAATTTGCGAAAGTTTTGTGCAATAAAATAAAACATAATGCATTTTATATTTAGACATAATCTTATAAACAATTTAAGATTGCATAATCACATCAATGGTAATATTATTTGACATATTTGGAAAAGTTGTTCAGTTAATTATTGAGTTATTGGTTGACTAATTTGCATATCTGTTTTGTGAAGCATATTGCATATTATGTAATTTGTCTCCATACACTTAAGGGCATTCAAGGTCTCAATGGCCAATTTCATTTTCTTTGCATGTATGTTTGTTTGGAAAATGAAAACATATTTTTCCCAAAATTGTATGTCATGAGATTCAATGAAAAATTGTAATGCACTTGTTTTCCATTCGATTAACTAAGATATTGATAAAAGTAGTTGATTTTCATCCATATTTGATTCACATGATATAGTAAATGTGGGTCTATATGTGGCATTTGTGTCATGTCACACTATCAGCCTTTCAATTAGCTTCAAAAAGTCGTTGTTTTTAAATTGTAATGTGCTAAACATATATGAGAAATCATCTCATTCGTTATGGTAACTAACATGTGACATTTTAGTTCATGACAGATATTTTTTTGGTTAACAATTATTCGGCTTAGGTGGAGGGCTGAAGAATTTGAAGCCTCGTATAGCCTGACCCAACCAAAGTTTACAAATTTTTTTCAAAATAATATATATTTTTTTTATTCAGCCCTCACCAGTTTTTAATCAAAGTGATAAGGCTTCCCACATGTGTCTTCCTTTTATTGGTACAAAATCTATTCTTATCTTCATAAATTAAAATTTTTTCTTCCATCACTCATCAATTTCTAGGCAAATACATGTAGTCTACTAACTTATTGTCATTGACTTACTAAGAATTACAGTATAGTTACAATTACACACCACTAATACCTTAGAGCATCCACAAAGGTGGAGTCATAAATTTAGCAATTTGGCTCTACAAAAATCTAATTTATCTATTTTACCACCTCACTTTACAAAGTATCTAACATTAGTGGTTTTATTTTAGCTTTCAACACAATAAAATAATAAAAAAACAAACACCATAGCCACCTCCACCAACGTCCACAACCACCATTCTATTTTATCTTGTTTGGTTTGGATTTTTAAGTTGATTGATTTGTCTTGGCAACCAAACAAGGGTCCAGGATTTTTGTTTCTTGCTTAATTTTTTATTTGTGCATTTGTTGGATTAGCAATGGCGAACAAGGAGATAATCATTAATGGCGCTGAGTTGGATCAAATGGGGGAGAGATCCTTTGATCTTTATCAGCCCAGCGACGGTGGCAATTATGACACTGGGGTTTCAGAGCTGAATAGGAAGACTGGGTCTTTGGAGTGCGAGAAGCTTCAAATGGTGAACTTGAATTCGGAAAGCAAGGGGCGAATCAAGAAACTGAGTTCGGAGATCGGAGAGCTTCGGAACGATAACGCGTCAAAGAAGGAAAAGCTCAAAGAGATGGAGAAGGATATTGAATGGTCTGGAGAGGAGCTAAAGACTTTGGAGTTGGTGGCCAAGAGAGCAGTGGAGCTCAAGACTGAGGTTTCGAGGATGCAACATGATTTCATCGATGAGCAAAGGCAACGAGGCGAATAGGGAAGTGAGTGAATTGAAGAGGGCTTGCTACAGTTAGAGAGAGAGAGAGAGAGAGAGAGAGAGAGAGAGATGAGTTGAAAGAAAAAAAAACGAATAAAAAGAGGAGAAAAGAATTAAAAAATTAAAAGCAAGTAGCAACTTGCTACAGTAAACAGGTACTAGTACTTGTTTAGAGCATAATTATTGGTGGAGGCATATTGCTATAAACTTTGTTATTTTTGCCTCCTCAAACTACAAAATGTTATGCTTCATTGGTGGTGCCATAGCCAAAATTTGGCTACATGCTATAGTAAACATGTATTAGTACACAGCTAAACTTTGTCCTAATTTAAGCGATACTCGACATTGCTAATGTCGATTTCTACTTAAAAATACACATAAAACTTAAATTTGAGGATAATGAATTTTATACAGAACTGGATTTTGTTAAAATTGAATTAAAAAACATAGGCATTTTGCTAAATATTTTGAAAATATGAATATTTTGCTACATAATTTTAAAATTAAGGATATTTACCAATTTTCCTCCTAATTTGAGTTTTATACGTTTGACTTTTGAGTAATGTTTTGAGTTGTTTGTACTGCCAAGAATTTTGGCAATCTCTAGGAATTTGAAAGAGCAATGCAATGAATATAATTTTTATACTACTTTTATGATTTATAGAGATGATAGATTCTAATTAAACCATATTACTTTCATATACACCTCCCACTAGTCCAAAACCTCTAATCCTATACATAGTGATTTTTTTAAGGAAATAGTAATACTTATTAGAACACACGAACATAAAAATAATATATAAAGTTGTTTAAATAGGCTTATAATATATTACATAACCATAGTACTACAACAAAATGACCTAAATTTTGTAGTAGTAGCTTGAGGTTATAAGGACTAAAACTCTAACACATACAACTAATGTAGGATAAATATCTTTTTTCTTTTTTTTTTTAATTATTTTTTTTTATACATAGTGATTAGTGTCACTATACCTGTCCAATATATATATCATAATGACACCGAACATATTGAATTTGTATCGGACAATCTTTAATTTCTAGGACTGCTAGGTTGAGAAAGAAAGTGCTCTCAGGAAATGCATAAAGAAAACCCAATTTAGTTGTAGGGCCTATTCATTCAGCTTATTATTATTTTCCCATATATTCATGTAGTTTTTACATGATAAACAAAATAATATGATGAAAATAAGCTCATCTAAATGCAGACTTTAATTTTGTCAATTTGTGTGCATGAAATATTACACTTTACTTCCATAAATTATGGATCAAGATCCTCTAAAGTTTTAGGACATTCTTCCAGGTAAAATTCCTTTAATTCTCACCTTCGTTTTAAAAATAAAAGACTAAGATTATGGAGAAATTATTAGGTCTACCAGGAGGACTACTGATGTGGTCTTCTTGATTTTCCAACCAATAAAATACTTTTATTTATCCAAATGTGACATCATCTGGTAATTTTTATTTTTTATTCCTTGTGTTGAGTAGGAAAATCACACATACATTTGCATAGATGTCATCATCTCATTGGTCAAGGAGGACCATATCAACAGTCTTCCCGGTGTAAATAATAATTTCTTCTATTCCATTTCATTAAATCACAAACCTAAAAAATAATGCTTTCCATAAAAAAAAAAAAAAAAAAAAAAAAATAAAAAAAAAAAACTCAAACTTAATCACAGAAATCCAAAATTGCCTCACTCTCCCCCTTACTACCAATCTCTGTCAACAACCCTAACTGCCACCAATCATGAATCCTAAAAACCCACCCGTGGCCAAGTTCAATCATACATACATACCATAATCCAAAAGGAAAACCAACAGGAAAGTCTTAATAAAAGTGACAATATATATTTAATTGCCACTGTTGTTATATTATGACTTGTGTGAAAGCTGTGGCTAGTTTTGTGATTGAAATAAAAGATACATTCTTTTTCCTTTTCTTGATAACTTGCGGATAATCTTTTGATTTTTAGATTATTGATTGCTTTGTAATACATTTGGGAAATATAAGAATACCCAAATCGGATCTCGGTTGGTGGTGGAGTCTGATTGGAGTGTGGTGGTAGGACCAATGAAGTCTGTAGGGACTCAAATCAACTAATCCAAGTTTGGACAGTGGACCAACTCAATGAGCACTCAACAATGAATTTGTAGAGAGTGGGTGTTTAATCTAGGTTTTTGAGATGATAGATAATACAAAAGTTTGATTCGGCTTTTTATTCATGCACTACACTAGTATGAGTATGTAACATGGAGTTGAATACATTGATACTGAGAACGATAGTTTTTTTTTTTGTTTCTCTTACAAATTCTTTCTCCCCCCTCTTCAATTATCTTCCTTTTCCTTTTATAGGCCTCACCTTTTCTTCCCAGGTGCAATCCAGGTGTTTCCTTTTTAGATACTTGTCCCATCACCCCTTTTGGCTCAGGTCTCTGGTGGTGAAGATAAGGTTAAAACCTAACGTTCAGGCGTCACTTCTTCATTAATGCGGCCAGAGAAGCAGGTGGAGAGCATTAAATGCGGTGATGGCAGCTTTTCCTTTGGCCACAGTCAATTCTTTCCCTTTATTCTTTATTCTCATTTTCTTAACTCCAGCATCAAAAAGAAAAAACCTTCATCATGGGCGTTATCCAACTATAAGAACATTCACATAGTCCTCGGCGACACCTTGCCGAGGACTGGTTTGTCCTCGGACGTTATGTTTCTTAGTGTCTGGACATGCATGATACTTCTTTCTTTCACGTGATCTTGTAGGTCGGACTGATTATGTCCTCGGATCATCTCAAGATGTAGTGTTGGGCTTCTTTTATTGTGAGGGCCTTTGGGCCGGCCAGATACGCGATTTGGGCCCATGGGTACCACAATAGCCCCTCAAAATCCTTATTTCTATTCTATTGAAGAGGGATGAGGGTTTCGATATACGCGCACGCAAGGCGATATGCTTCTGACGCTTCGATCTCCTGGACGCGCTTCAATTAAATATTGGCGGCGCCATGTTCCTTGTTTCCAACCGCATGATGCTCATCTAACGGATAGGCGCCTTTTGAGGAGGCAGGCGGGAGACTTCCCGCTTTACGTTTTTCCATGAAATAAATATCGCCACTTTAAAGATCTTCTGTTCATTTCAGACTTCGCGCATTGAACCTAACCTTTTCTGTAACCTGCACGCGTCTTCATACCCCTTATCTCTAAGCCGAGGTGACGTAATTGTTTAAAAGTAAGTTCTTCAACCTTCTGCTTTCATTATTGTTTTTTACTCTTTCGATTGTCCCCTTTCTTTGGTCCTCGGCTGTTTAAATCTTCCCATTTCGTTATAGTGTTTACTCCCTAGTTTTAGGAAATGGGTAGGTTCGCATCCTTGGTGGATACCCCTGAAAAAATAGAAGCCTTTAAAGCCAAATACGAGATCCCACCCGGAGTGTCCGTTAGGTATTGTGGGACGGGGGAGTGGCTCACTAAGAGAGAGACCGGCGAGGTGGTGATTCCTATGATAGCGTTTATAGAGGGAGGGATGAGAATCCCTATGATGCCTATTACCATGAACTATCTTAGAACTGCTAGGTTGTCCCCTACACAGTGCGCTCCCAATATGTTTAGGATCTTGGGTGCGGTAGACGTTCTGAACGAAAGGTTAGGGTTAGGTCTCACTCACCATGAAGTGAATTGGGTATATACCCTTCACCATTTGAGAGGGCATACCTACTATCTGAAATCTAGGCACCCAGAAGTCAGATTGACCCAATGCCTTCCCCACTCCAATAAGGGTTTGGACAAGGACTTCCTTATATTGTCCGGGGAGTGGCATGACGGTCTCCACTGTCCGACGACGGAAGGGGAGCCTGGTGAGTCCTCGTGTAGCGTCATACTTGATCAATGATAAATGCGGTGTTTCTTTTGTTGATGGTCTTTTTCCTTAATTTGTTTGTACTAACCAGTTTTTTGGACGTATGCGCAGATCGTCGTGCGCTTGCACCCCGTGCCAATCTCGTCAACTTTGATCGTCTCGATAAGATCTTGAAGGCTGAAGTGTTTGTGCACTCAGACGGTCAACTTCGTGCCGCCCACCGCATCCTCGGATACACACCCATATCCTACGCCTTTCAAGAAACCAAGTGTGTCATCAAGGAGAAAGATCCGAGGCTTCCGAGGATAAGTGTAGCAGTCGAGGGCTTTTTGTTACCGCCTGGCGCTCCAGTTCCTCAAGGCGTTCTGATTACTGAGCCTGTCAGAGTTGTTCCGAGAGCTTCTGATTTGGCTACGCCCTCGGCCCGACCTGGATTTGGCGAAGGTTCTACCTCTCAGCTACTCCCCGAGGTAGAAGAGGAAGAAGTAGAAGAAGAAGAAAACGAGAAAGTAGTTGAGCTCTCGGATTCCGAGGAAGAGCTCGAAGCTTTAGATCTGCTTTTTCCGCCCAGGCATCCCTCTCCCGTTGCCAGATCTCCTTCTTTTACATCCTCGGACGACGACGACCAACCTTTGATGAGGATGGGAATCCATCGTAGACCCAAGCCTAGCTTGAAGGATGTGCTAGAAGGGCAAACTGGAGCACAAGGTCCTTCAAAAGTACCTCCGGAGAAGGCCAAGGATAAGGGTGTCAACAAGCTTCCGCCCGTGAGGGTTATTCTACCGCCTTCCCCTAGAACTCAACATCCAGATCCGGCTGACCATAAAAGGAAAAGAGACCAGCAAAAGGGAAAAGAGATAGCCGAGGGGGGGAAAGACGTCCCTGGTAGGGAGATGGAGCAAGAGAGGGGAAATAAACATGCTCGTCATGTCCACCCGAGGACGGAGAGACGAAATGACCCTCCTGTAGCCTTCCATGCGCCTATTTGGGCCCCTCAGATGCAAGTAGATGATCAGGCGATTACCGCCGATGCATCCATCAGGGGATCCGACGAGGGCACGGCTGCCTGCATCGCCGATGCATTGGAGCAGGCACTGCTATTGCCTGAGGACATGGGAGAGCTGCGTAGAATGAGAGATCATAATGTCTTCATGACTCTCAAAAAGGAGCTAGCCATGGTAAGGATTCAACTTGGCCAATCCTTGGCACTTATGTTTTTCTTTATGTTTCTTCTTTCTCTACCCTCTCTTCTTTTTCTTTATGTAGTGTGTACTTTACTAACAATGCTTGTACGTAGGCTGTCCAATCTGCCCATAGGGCAGAGGAGATCGCTGCCAGCTCCTACAGAGCACTAAGGGATGAGGTGGTTAAGTTGGACCACACTAAAAAGATAATGGAGCTTAAAGAGAAGAGGCTCCAAGAGGTGACCGCCAGCCTGACCAAGGCGGCAAGTGAGCGGTCAGGTCTGGAGGCCGAGCTGAGGAGTACCACCCGACAGGCCGAGGATCAGAGGCTAGAACTCAAACGAGCTAATGAAGACCTCGCCTCGGCCAGATCACTGGCAGAAGGCCTCGCTAAGGACCTTACAGCATCTGAGGAGGCAAAGGAGGAAGCACTCAAGGCCACGGAAGAGGCTCTTGCCAAGGCACAGGCAGCCGAGGCAATGGTTGACGAGGCTGAGCAGAGCGGGTATGACATGGGCGTGGCCGAAACCACAGAAACATTCAAAGCCCAAGTGCCGGAGGTCTGTAGGGACTACTGCCTCCAGGTGTGGAAGGAAGCTCTTTCCCAAGCCGGGGTTGATGCTTCCTCCCCTCTATGGAAGGAGGAGAACGCCTACATTCCTCCCGCAATTCGCGTGGCTGCCTCTAGCTCAGCCAAGGATGATTCCCACCCTTCCTCGGCTAGGATTCAAGTAGACGAGGATGCTGTCGAAAATACTGCTCCTACTGCTCCTCCTGCCCCCAAGGAGGCCACCCCCAACCTTGAGATTGGAGGGACTGTAGAGCCCAAAGAGAAAGCTGGCGAGTCCTCGGCCTTGGTGGTTCCTCCTGCTGACCCAAAGGACCAGACCCAACCCGAACCATAATCACCCGTGGCTTGGCTGCTTGCTCTTTTTCTCTTTTCTCCTTCGTTGCTTTTGGCCTTGTATTTTTATTTCTTAGTCCCAGTTTTTACTTTATTTCCCTTGTACTTTGACAGTTCAGTTATAAATGTTTTGACAAATCTTTCAGTTAATGAAAAGGGGTTCCCAATTTAAATTGCTGTTTTATATTACGTTTGGTGTTGATATCTTGTTTCCTTGCTATGCATGTAATATTGCTATACTATCGGCTTGTCTCTATAGCATGTACTTATACCTCTTTGCCCTTAAGCAAGGAAATTTTAGCCAACTTACATATGTGCAAATGCTTTAAGTAATGACTGTTACCTTTTGCTTATGCTTAAGGACAAGCGAAACACTAAAAAAGGAAATACACTAACGGGGAATCTGTGTGCTTGGAACTTGCTTAAAAGTTACTTCCATGATAACATGTTGAAAAGTGAACTTAACAACATATTTTGCATTTGGACTAACAGTACTTTAAGCTTTGGGCTTAGTACTTAACATCAGTTTAAGACCCGTTCGCTTAATGACTCCACTGCTGTTTCCATATCAAGGGGAAAGATCCGAGGTAACCTCATTTCTCTATTCTAAATTAAGATAGAGGATCTGTTGATCCGACATAACCTCAATAAGAATTGAAATAAGGTAGAGGATACGAGGACCCGACCTAACCTCTATTAAACTTGGACTAAGGTAGAGGATCCTCGGATCCGGCGTAACCTTAGTTTTATTGTTTTTAAATTAAGATAGAGGATCTGATGACCCGGAGTAACCTTAATTAAATTTGGACTAAGGTAGAGGATCCGAGGACCCGGCGTAACCTTAGTTTTCTTGTTTTTAAATTAAGATAGAGGATCTGATGACCCGACGTAACCTTAATTAAATTGGACTAAGGTAGAGGATCCGAGGACCCGGCGTAACCTTAGTTTTCTTGTTTTTAAATTAAGATAGAGGATCTGATGACCCGGCGTAACCTTAATTAAATTTGGACTAAGGTAGAGGATCCGAGGACCCGGCGTAACCTTAATTAAATTTGGACTAAGGTAGAGGATCCGAGGACCCGGCGTAACCTTAGTTTTATTGTTTTTAAATTAAGATAGAGGATCTGATGACCCGGCGTAACCTTAATTAAATTTGGACTAAGGTAGAGGATCCGAGGACCCGGCGTAACCTTAGTTTTCTTGCTTTTAAATTAAGATAGAGGATCTGATGACCCGACGTAACCTTAATTAAATTTGGACTAAGGTAGAGGATCCGAGAACCCGGCGTAACCTTAGTTTTCTTGCTTTTAAATTAAGATAGAGGATCTGATGACCCGGCGTAACCTTAATTAAATTTGGACTAAGGTAGAGGATCCGAGGACCCGGCGTAACCTTAGGCACGACAGAATTAATGGCGCAAAAATGATAAGAGTAGAATGACAAAAGTACTTTTCCTTAATAATAATATCGTCTCAAATTACTTACATTCCAGGGATGGGGTACAGCTTTTTCATCTAAGTCGGTCAAGTAGTAAGCTCCTATTCCAACTATTGCCGTGATGCGATACGGTCCTTCCCAATTAGGTCCAAGCTTTCCCCATGCTGGATTTTTGGTGTTCCCCACTACTTTCCTCAGCACCAAGTCCCCGAGAAGAAGAGGTCTTGACTTTACACTGGAATCATATCCCTGCTTCAGTTTTTGTTGGTAGTAAGCTAAGTGAATCATGGCAACCTCCCTCCTTTCTTCAATTAGGTCGAGGCCTTTTTCTAGCAGTCTGTCATTGCTTTCCAGAGTGAAGGTGCTTGTCCTCATCGTTGGAAAACCAGTCTCCAAGGGAATAACAGCCTCGGCGCCATAAGTCATCGAGAATGGCGTCTCTCCCGTTGATCGGCGGGGGGTGGTCCGGTACGTCCACAGAACGTGGGGCAACTCCTCCACCCACCTCCCTTTAGCGTCCTCCAACCTCTTCTTCAGTCCATTCACTATAACTTTGTTAATAGCTTCGGCCTGCCCATTCCCTTGCGGATAAGCCGGAGTGGAGTATCTATTGATTATGCCGAGGCCACAACAATATCGTCTGAACGCCTTGCTGTCAAACTGCAAACCATTATCGGAGATGAGGGTATGAGGGATACCGAATCGAGTGACGATATTCTTCCATACAAATTTCTTCACATCAACATCCCTGATATTCGCCAGGGGCTCGGCCTCTACCCACTTAGTAAAATAATCAGTACCGACGACCAAATATCTTCGGTTCCCAGGCGCCTTTGGGAAAGGACCCACAATGTCTAGACCCCATTGTGCAAAAGGCCAGGGACTCGTCAGAGGATTAAGCACACCCCCGGGCTGGTGGATGTTTGGCGCGAATCTTTGACATTGGTCGCACTTCTGCACATAACTTTGAGCTTCTCGCTGCATGTTCGGCCACCAATACCCCTGTGTTAGGGCCCTGTGAGCCAAAGATCTTCCTCCTGTATGGCTTCCACAGATTCCTTCATGTAACTCTTCCAAAAGTAGCTCTGTCGCTTCAGGGTGCACGCATAACAGGTACGGGCCGGAGAAAGATCGTCTATAGAGCTTATGATCCCCGGCCAACCAAAATCGGGAGGCCTTTCTTCGTATCTTGTTCGCTTCGATTTTATCCTCGGGTATGACATCATCTTTTAAGAAGGACATAATGGGGTCCATCCAGCTAGGCCCCACTCTAATCTGGTGCACACGGATAACGCTTCCCATTATTTTCGAGGGTTTAGGTAAGTCTTCAACCAAGACAATCCGAGGTAGTCCCTGTGCTGATGATGTGGCAAGAGTTGCTAGGGAATCAGCATGCGTGTTGCCGCTTCTAAGGACATGGGACAAAGTAAAGGATTCGAACTTGCGTTGTGTAGTTTTGACTTGATTCAAATAATCCTGCATCCTCGGATCTCTGGCCTCTACCTTTCCATCTACTTGACCCACAACTAGCTGAGAGTCCAAGAACATTTGCACGATTTTTCCCCCCAACTTGTGGACCATATCCATTCCTTTCAGCAAGGCTTCGTACTCGGCCTCATTGTTAGTAGCCGAGAATCCCAGTCTTAAGGACTTTTCTAGTGTGAGACCTTCTGGGGTCGTAATTACCACCCCCACTCCAGATCCTCTTTGATTAGCAGCCCCATCAACATAAACAGTCCACACCGCGAGACCTTTACATGTAACCATGCCAACTGATTTTTCATCAATGTCCTTGTTGATTACACTATCTTCTATTATGGGTTCAGCAAATTCCGCAACGAGATCAGCCAACACTTGACCCTTTATTGCTGTGCGGGGCATGTATTTAATATCAAAAGAGCCCAAGATGGTTCCCCATTTTGCAATCCTGCTGGTATAATCCTTACTCCGGAGTATAGCCCTTAGTGGAAGCTGAGTCAAAATAACCACCGTATGGGACTGGAAATAATGGGGGAGCTTACGTGTGCCATGCACCACGGCAAGGATTGCCTTCTCTAATGGTGGGTAACGTACCTCGGCCTCATGCAGAGACTTGCTCACATAGTAAACTGGCTTTTGTATGTCCCCGTCAACCCTTATTAGCACCAGACTAACGGCGTGAGTTGCCACCGCGATATATGCGAATAGGACCTCGTCGGCCTCGGGCCGAGACATGATAGGAGGGTGGGCAAGATATTCTTTAAGCTGCTGGAAGGCAACAGCACACTCTTCTGTCCATTCAAACCCCTTCCATTTGTTTAATAGTTGGAAGAACGGTCTACACCGATCAGCAGATCTTGAGATAAACCGGTTGAGAGCAGCCGTCATTCCAGTTAACCTCTGCACTTCCTTCGGATTCCGAGGCGGCTGTAAGTTGTTGATGGCCTTGACCTGAGCGGGGTTGACCTCAATCCCTCTATGCGTCACCATGTAACCCAAAAATTTGCCAGACCCTACACCAAAGGAACATTTGGATGCGTTGAGGCGTAACTTGTGCTTCCTCAGCGTTTGAAAGGTATCGTCGAGGTCGGGTATGTGAGCCGAGATAGTCTTACTTTTAACTACCATGTCATCTATGTACACCTCAATCGTTTTTCCCAGTTGTGGTTCGAACATTCGCGTCATCATTCTTTGATAGGTAGCCCCAGCATTCTTCAAGCCGATGGGCATCACCTTATAGTGGTAGTTCCCTATGGGTGTGACAAAGGCTGTCTTTTCCTGGTCTGCTGGAGCTAAGGGTATTTGATGATAACCTTGGAAAGCATCCAGAAAGCTCATCCGAGGATGCCCTACAGTAGCGTCCACCAACTGATCTATGCGGGGCATTGGGAATGAATCTTTTGGGCAAGCCTTATTCAAGTCTGTAAAGTCCACGCATACCCTCCATTTTCCATTCTTCTTTTTTACCACTACCGTATGGGCTAACCACTCTGGATAAAACACTTCCTTAATGGCCCCTGCTTTCTTGAGTTTTGCCACCTCTTCTTTAACGGCCTCGGCGTGCTCTTTAGATGAACGCCGAGGTGGTTGCCTTCGTGGCACAGCAGCCGGGTTAACATTGAGGTGGTGACAAATAAACTCTGGATTGACTCCTGGTGCTTCATAAGCATCCCATGCAAACACATCGATGTTTCGCTTCAAAAATGTGACCAGATCTTCTTTCTCTCGTAGGGGTAATTGACTTCCTACTTGGAAGAATCTCTCTGCATCATCTGCGATAACCACTTTCTCCAAATCTTCACAGCCTGGTCCTTCAGTCTCGGCTTCACTTGGCTCGGCCGAGGACATTAACTGCTACAAATCCTTCTCGGCTGGGGTTTGTGACTCTTGCCTCGCCTGATGTGTAATAGCTGCTGTTATACATTGTCTCGCCATGGACTGGCTGCCCAGTATTTCCTCAACCCTATCCTCATACGGGAATTTCAGCTTGACGTGCAGAGTTGATGACACGGCACCTAAGGCATGCAGCCATGGTTTGGCCATTATGGCTGTGTAAGGGGAATAAGCATCTACTACGATGAAATCCACGTCCACTACCACTGGTCCTGACTGTACAGGTAATCTAATTAGCCCCTTTGGAATAACAGCCTTCCCTTCAAAGCTTATTAATGGGGAGTCATAAGCCATGAGATCTTCGAACCTCAAATTGAGACCTTTAAACAAATCTGGGTACATGATGTCAGCCCCACTCCCTTGGTCAACCATCACTCTCTTCACATCGTAACCCCCTATCCTCAACGTAATGACCAGCGCATCGTCGTGCGGTTGAATAGTGCCAATCTTGTCTTCGTCAGAAAATCCCAGTATAGGCAGAGGATTCCTCTTGATCCTCTTTGACTCGGAATTGAGGTCCTCGGCGGTGGGACGTAGTACTGACATTATTCTAGTAGGGCAAGACCCCGTCCGACCTGGCGCCGCAAGGATGACATTGATTGTGCCCAACGGAGGTCTTACATTGTTACTGCCTTGGTTCATGGAGCCAGATTGGGTACCTGGTTCATCAGGTCGATTCACGAATTGTCTTAGTTTCCCTTCTTTGACCAGCTGATCCAAGTAATTCCACAAGTTCCTGCAGTTCTCTGTGGTGTGGCCTTTATCCTGATGGTAATTACAGTAGAGGTTCTGGTTACGCTTTGTAGGGTCTCCGATCATCTTACTGGGCCATCTAAAATAAGGTTCTCGGCAGATCCTTTCCAACACCTGCTGTACCGGCTCACGAAATACGGCATTCACTGTCTGGGGCGGGGCCGACCTAGTCTGGCTAGTGAAATCTCTCCTCGGCCACTTGCTACCGTGTCTCTCCGTCTTGAAATCCCTACTCTCCTGGGGGATACTTTTTATCTTTCCTTTACTCTGCTGTTGATCCTCTCAACCCTCTTATACTCATCGATACGGTCCATGAGCCGACGAACAGTTTTTACCGGCTTCTTGGTCAAAGACTTCCTTAAATCATGCTCAACTGGGAGACCAACCTTAAAGGTGTTGACCGCCACCTCATCGAAATCACCATCTATTTCGTTAAACGCTTCCCAGTATCTGTCCGAGTAGGTTTTCAACGTTTCGCGCTCTCCCATGGACATGGATAATAACGAGTCTAGAGGCCGAGGTACTCTACTGCACGTAACAAAGCGGGACCCGAATGCCATCGTAAGTTCCATGTATGAATCAATGGAGTTCACCTTTAAGCCGTTGAACCATCTCATTGCAACGGGCCCTAGACTTGAGGGAAAGACTTTACACATCAAGGTCTCGTTCTGAGAATAAACCGCCATGCGTTGATTGAAATGGCTTACGTGCTCCACCGGGTCTGTTTTGCCATTATAAATGGTGAAGTTTGGCTGCGTGAACCGACGGGGTAGTTTTCCCTTTTCAATACGATGTGTGAAGGGTGATTTGGAGAGCTGGAGCAATGCCTTTCCCATGGCATCGCTACCCGAGCGCCTGTGACTCGTCCCTCTACTTCTTCTGTGGCGCACACTTTCTTCTTGGTATGAGAAAGATTCTGTGGGGGGGTTCTTGACCTCGGCCTATAGCCACTGTCCTGAGAATCATCTGATGAAGGGCCAGATATGGAGGGAGTCCTTTTCCGCTCTGCTCGACGCAGCTTCCTCTTCAGCTGGTCAATTTCTCTCTGCATGGCCCTGGTGTTATTTTCCCCAGAGCCCCTGTTTCTACCCCGTGAGCGATTATCAGCTGTTCGCTCCGAGTGTACACTGCCCTCTCGATCTTCCATTTGCTCTACCTGTTGTAGTGGATCTTCGTGCTGAGATCCTAGCGACTCTGCATGGGCTGGATTCAAATCTGTCATCACGTTATCTGTCACCTAAACGCAAGATCCCCACAGACGGCGCCAATTGTAGGGACTCAAATCAAACTAATCCAAGTTTGGACAGTGGACCAGCTCAATGAGCACTCAACAATGAATTTGTAGAGAGTGGGTGTTTAATCTAGGTTTTTGAGATGATAGATAATACAAAAGTTTGATTCGGCTTTTTATTCATGCACTACACTAGTATGAGTATGTAACATGGAGTTGAATACATTGATACTGAGAACGATAGTTTTTTTTTTGTTTCTCTTACAAATTCTTTCTCCCCCCTCTTCAATTATCTTCCTTTTCCTTTTATAGGCCTCACCTTTTCTTCCCAGGTGCAATCCAGGTGTTTCCTTTTTAGATACTTGTCCCATCACCCCTTTTGGCTCAGGTCTCTGGTGGTGAAGATAAGGTTGAAACCTAACGTTCAGGCGTCACTTCTTCATTAATGCGGCCAGAGAAGCAGGTGGAGAGCATTAAATGCGGTGATGGCAGCTTTTCCTTTGGCCACAGTCAATTCTTTCCCTTTATTCTTTATTCTCATTTTCTTAACTCCAGCATCAAAAAGAAAAAACCTTCATCATGGGCGTTATCCAACTATAAGAACATTCACATAGTCCTCGGCGACGCCTTGCCGAGGACTGGTTTGTCCTCGGACGTTATGTTTCTTAGTGTCTGGACATGCATGATACTTCTTTCTCTCACGTGATCTTGTAGGTCGGACTGATTATGTCCTCGGATCATCTCAAGATGTAGTGTTGGGCTTCTTTTATTGTGAGGGCCTTTGGGCCGGCCAGATACGCGATTTGGGCCCATGGGTACCACAAAGTCAATATCATATTGGTTTTGGTTGTACCATCCGTTAAACAGATACTGGTACTCCTTCAATATGTAATGAAAAAAATACCTAATTTGGTTGCACTTGCCTATATCAGCATGTATTGGGGTTTCAACTAGTACAATAATTTTTTTTAATTGTTATTTAAGCTAATACATTGGTTAAGGTAAGCTAATATGTATAAAATATGTGGATATTAAATTTTATCTTGATAAACATAAAATTTAATATATTCATACTTAAATAATACAAATATATATATTTATGAATAAAAATATATAAATAGCAGTAATCCCAAAACAATATACTGGTATCAAACAATACTGAAATATTTTGTTCCACTAGTCAAACTAAAACGACCTCCAATATGAAATTGATTTCCTTGGATAGAACACCAGCGATTGGCAGCAAGAGGGGAGAGTGGGGTAGTTTTAAGTTTAATAATGAGTTAGTTTGAGTTTCTTTTATGAAAATAATTAATTTTTAGTAGATTGATGAGGTGGAAAAATCTTGGCCTTTTATTTTAAAAGGAATTTTAAAATTATGGGAATTATATCTGTTAGAGTATCCTGAGAACTTTAGAGGATCTTGATCCCTAAATTATATCCCATTTTACACTTACCCTCCTAAATTATGAGAATGTATACGTTACTCCCTAAACTATTACCAACATAATAATTGCCCCTCTAAATTATGGAAGTGCATACCCTTCTATTACTCGTGTAATACTTTGCACCCTTACCCTATGGGTAGTAGTTTAGGAAAGTAAGTGTGCATTTTTATAATTTAGGAGGATAAGTGCAAAAAGAGCAATAGTTTAGATGGGTAAAATATGCATTCTCATAGTTTTATGAGAGACCCCTTCACCCTTATATAAAAATTCATGAGAATTTTTTCAAGAATGCTACTTGAAAAATTCTTGGCTTATTTAATTGTATCTTTGTGGATAAATTAGCAGCAATCTTTTTAATTTTTTATATTATTTTTTTTAGAAGAAAAAAATATGTAATTAATTTAATTGAAATTTTAATTAAACTGGTGATTTGACAGATGACTATCTTGTAAACCAATGACTCTGACTTGTAACCCATTCCGAGTCAAGTTGCGGTCTGAATTTAATAAATATGTTTCCACGTCCAACCATTCTTGAAAAAATAATAATAATACAATTGTTAACTTTTTTTCTCTTTTTTTAATGGACCATGAATTATTTCGGAGTACACTAGTGTGCATCAGTGAGACAAAACAAAAGTCGTTTGAAAACCAAATTACATCATAGAAGTAGAATTCAACGGACGGACGAAGTGATTTACATGTTTCCTTTTTTAATGAAGTAAAAAGCACGTGCAGATTAAATGAAGGTGAGTCGCGTGATAATGACTAATTAATGAAGCTTAAGATTAGGAAAAAGATTTAAAGTTTCAAACCATTTTTTAGTTTTTTTTAATGTAAGATAAAATTTTTACTTTACCAGATAAAAACTGCACTTTTTTTTTTTCTTTTTAATCATTTTCGACTAACTTTGAAATTTCAAAACCTCATTTGAGACAACCGACTTAAATAGCGATTGAAAACTTCATAGCTATAGTGAAGTGATAAAAAGTATACCCTTTAGGAAAGGGTAGAAACTGTTACACATACCAGGTTGCACATACGTGTGAATTTGGGCTGAAATCCTGAATTTGTTGCAAGCCTACTGGACAGCACTCGGAAGATTATCCTTATTAGAACAGACAAACAAGCCGAATTTAAAGCAAACAAGGGCTGAAATCCTGAGTTGAAAACAAAATAAAACTACACTTTTTAGGAAAACAGAGAAGCATTTTTTCTTGGATTTGGGATGACGTCACCAGAGTGACACTTCAGACTCAGATAATCCAGCAAACTGCAAGAGAAACAATGAATAAATAAATAAATCTCCTTTTTTTCTTTTCCTGAATAAATGTCGGTTATTTTAGATAGAAGAATTTTTTATAACTTGTGCCAAAATGGGTACAAGTTAAAAAAATATCTTACCAGCAACCATGAATGGGATCATGTTATGCACCAGCATCAGAGGTTGTTAAAATGTTCACGACCAATAACATCCCCAGTAAAATTTTCAAATATTCCATCCAAGGAGAAACCATGTTCTCCATGATCAATATGAGGAGGACTCAGAAGAGGAGCATTAATGGAGAAGAAACCAGGATCTCCAGAAATACCTCCCTGAAAAGTATCAAGGCTGGAAAACTAATCCAGGTCATTGAGATAGCTTTCGTAGACAGAAGGCTGACCTCCAGTGAATTCATTCCGCATCTGTTCACTTGAAAATGCTTCATCCGTCTGGGTAGCGTTGCTTTGGTTTCCACAGCTAGTACTACCTCCAATGGTTGGTAAGTTGGTTTTTTTACGGCTTTCACGGTATTTCTTTTTTATATTGAGCTTTTCACGGTATTTCTGCTCCATGAAATAGTGAATAGTGAGTATCCTTTACCAAAGAGAAATCTGACTTCATAAACTATCACTCAACAGTTGTGATTTTTCCTTAATGTGGCGTTTGGTACGGGAGAATCTACGTTACTCCGGACATTCAGATTCCTAGGAATCACTTTCTTAGGAATATAACTATTTCTATGTTTGGTTTGATTGGGAGATTCCTAGGAATGTGAGATAATAATGTTTAATGTATTCTTAGGAATTTTAAATGAATTATTTATTTTTCTCATTCTATTATTAGATTTAAATGTAAACTACCAAGTTCTTTAAAAAAAAAATCTTCCTATAAATAAATAATGGAAAAAATATAATGAAGAGTCTCCTTCAAACTTTTTTTTCCATATGTAAAATCTAAAGAGAACTTTGTTAAAAAATATATTAACGGAGTTGTTTATCCTATTTATGTTATTTTGGCAAGAGAGAAGTTATTGATAATTTGTTTTATAGATTATCTTAATTGCTTAAATAATAAGGAAAAAAAGGGTTAAAATTGTCAATTTATAAAAAATAAAATTTCTTTTAAGCTTGGGAATTTGGATTCCCACCTGTTTTAAAGAGAATCATATTCCCACATTCCCACTGAGAAGGGTTTAAGGGGGGGAATTCAGATTCCCTTGGCATCTGATTCCCAAGCGTAATTTGCAATCAAACAGAGGAATCTTAAAACATTCCTAAAAATCTTAAAACATTCTCCCGTACCAAACGCCACATAAGAGGCATCTCACTCGGTAACTTGATAAATCAGCATTTCACACCAAGTTTTAGGTCAAGAACACTTGATATCATGTTAAATTAGTATATGTCCTAACTGGATATGACCTTTATAATCGTTATTCTAATATGATTGTTTAAGTTCAAATAGATAGCACATGCTGGAGAAAAATCAATTAAGGATACAATAAGAATAACAATTACCTGAAGATGGCTGGCAATCTTTTCCCTATCAACATCTTCGAAACACTTAAAGTTACTTTGCAAGAATTGCAAAATTTCCTTGGGAGTCGCCTCTGCATCAACATATATAAGATATTGTAATACAGGCTAAAATGCTAATAGTGAAGAATGGGATGGAGTGAACAAACAATCATAACGGCCGAGTGTAATTAACTGTCTCCAGAAACAAATTCCATTCTTAAGAAAGAAAATTTTCTATTCTTGGACTTACAGAAATGCAAAACAAGTCTAACAGATTGCATCTAAAAAATAATAATAATAACCCTTAGTACAAATATTTTTCCCAGAAGTTGCTTTAAGAGAATAACCCAAACAACTAATAAAATGATTATTTTTAACCTCATTGAACTGACCACAAACTAATGATTCCAAAATTAACATTAGTTATTGTTTCAAAAAAGGAAATATTAGTTGCATAAAGTGACGCTGGTATGATAAATGCATACCCTTAAAGAAAAAGGGTAAAACCTGTTTTACACACATTCGTACATAGATATTTTTGAACTGAAATCGTTAGTTGAAGAAATGAGTTACTCACGATTTCAGTTCAATATAACGTGTGTATGGATGTTTGTGCAAAACAGCGTGTGTGCAATTTACACTACCTTCAGGAAAGAGAGAGAGAGAGAACATTGATGCACTATATGAATTTATTGAATTATTGCAAATAGTTGTACAGAAGTGTTACAGAATTAAGGCTCCATACAATGTGCTATATTTCTCAGCGAGAATAATTAAAATGGACATATTTAATTTATGGAGAACTGGTTCCAGTACAGGGGCTCCATATGTTTTCCTTCCCATATCTAACAAACTCTTTTTTTAGTCATAAATGGGCCACTAAATTATTTTAAAGTAATTGACTTCACCAACTTCACCAATAAAAGCAATGGACAAAGTGAACATGAGCAGATAAATGACTAGAGTGTGAGAACAACAAATTAATGCAGAAAAGATTAGGAAAAAGACTCATACTAGCAGCGCCCCCCAGTTTTTGCACACTTTCTACAAACTTTTCATGAGAGTTTGGTGTCCAAGACATCCACTGATTTCTCACATTATTTGTCGGCTGCTGCACTTGAGTCCACTTACTGTCTTTCTTGAAAAACATACATGTCGACACCATGTTAAGAACACTCATCGGGGTAGGCTTCAGCTGATACTCACAGGTGCCATTTTCCAAACTCCATTGAACAATGTTAGGTTGACCATCCTCGAATGTCACTACATAACATCATAAATATTAAGATATTAGATTCACAAAATTGTTAAGGAAACAGAAAATGACATACATATCCAAGAAACATACACACACACACACACTGTGTACTTACCAATAACAGGCAAATCCATCTCTCTACCAATTCGAAGAAGTTCATATTCATTCACACCAAGCAAGCATTGTTCAATTATAATTATATGAAATACACTTCCCTCCATCCTTAGCAGAGTTGAAGCATCCTCCACTCGAACACATTTAGTAACTGCAAAATATTTGTGGTTAGGGTAACTAGTCGAATTGCCATTTAAATTAGAAAAAAAATTATAGAAAAGGAATCCTATCAGAGGCATTGACCACTAACTATATAGTTGCTAAAATGATGCTAAATGACACATTTCCCCAAGGGGACACCGTGTTTATGTTTCAGTGTTGCTCAAATGCGTTTGGTCAGGCAGAGAAACAAAAACTGGTCATCAGGACTGAGAATGGTAGGGAAAAATTTGGTAGACCGTAGACAGCAGTTGGCTGCTGCGAGTGGCAGTGATGGGCAAACCGCTGCAGGTGTGTTATGATCCTAGTGTCCCATATTGATTAAGAATAATCTTAACCATGTGTTTACGAGCTCTAGGACACCCTCCTATTGCAAGCTAGTTTTTAAGGGTGAGTTCTACCTATAGATTTGTCAACAAGTTCTAGATTCAACAATTTAGAGAAACAAAAACATTTTTCCTAGTAGATTAGATGCTATTAATGATTCAGTTACTTACAGTACAGTAATTACTACATTACACAGTAAACAAAATCGAAACCCAAAACAAAATCGAATCTAATCCAAACACCTAAATCAAAGCAATCCAACATACCCAAAACTAAATCATATTTCATACTCAAATCTAAAATTAAAAAAAAAAAAAAACTTTACCGTGACTGTGCCGACGATTTTGCGATAACGCTTCAACTCAATCCGATTTGGTGGTGGCCCTTGTGATACTGCTTCAACTCAATCCCTTAACTCGCGGCCATTCGAGACCTGCAGTTTAAACTCAATAAAAAAAAAAAAAAAAAAAGGAATAAGCAGTAACCTTCATATCCGCATCTCCGAAGGTTTGCCTCCATTTCTTGCAGACTTTGCTGATCGTGATCCACAATCAAAACGCTCAAACCAAAGGGAAAATTATTGAAAGTTGTGTCGCTTTCACTCAACAAGGCACTGCCATTGTTCTTCATGCGGTACATGATGAATGGAAAAAATCTGTGTTCGAGTTTGATATGTGGATGATTGAGTAAATTCAAATGGATTAGTACCGATAAGAATAAGATTGCGTCTAGCGTGTATATTTAAAGCATTCTGCAAGGGAAATGTACGGGTCCCACAGCCACAAGCATCACAAATACTTTTTTATATATAAAGTTGAGCTATTTTTTAATTAACCATTTTTTTTTTTTTTGAGGAAATAATTAACTAGTTTAACAAAGTTTTTAGGGAGAAAATAATTAAGTAATTAATATTTTGAGAATTTTTTCTATTTTTTATAAAAGTTGTATCAATTTTTTTTTGAAATAAGTTACTTTTAATTAATCTAAGGGTCCGTTTGGAAATAGTTTATTTGATTGAAACTGAATTTTTTGCCGTAAATGTAGAAAAAAAAAGAGTTAAAAACTAGTTGAATAATATAATGAGATTCATGAATAATACCAAAAAGTGCAATAAAATTCAGTACAAAAAAGAAACTTAAAAATGAAATAAACTAAAGCTTGCATCACATTCTAAACAGAAGAACATCTGTTAATATGATTCATATCCTAAGGATTAAATACTAATAGTTCCTACCTAAGTTTGTGTTCCCTCTCACATATTACTACAAATTACTTTTTTTTTTTTCCTTATTTTATATATTGTTAGTGGAATGTGGATCTAAAGCTACTTTTTTTTTTTTTTTCAATTTTATTTCAAATGAACTAATTTTTAACTTTTTAAAATTAAACTTATTTTTTTTAGCTTTTTATCTTACATTAATCATTATATAGTTGAATTTTTGTTTATTTATTTATTTCCAAATTATGAGGTACACAATCTATTGGAAGATAACACCATAGTGGTGGCCTTAAGAGGATCACCATTAGTGGTGGTAAAATAGCAAGAAAGCATAAAAAATATTATTTTATCACTTAGTTGGTTTCGTGGCAAAGAGGAAGAGAGAAGAAGTGAGAACGTAATTAATAAAAAAATGAATATTGTTTGGATTATGGTAAAAATAAGATCATTAATGCCTGGTATGTTGTGAAATTGTATGTTAAATAGATAAAGTAGCATTTTAAGGTATTAAATGCTAAAAATTTAGTTCCATTGATGTAGATGCTCTAAAATAGTAAAATCATTAAAAAAAAATTATTTCTAGCACTTTAAACACCAAAATACATGCTATATCAAAAGTGCTAAAGCTAAAAAAATTAGCAATATGCTACAGTGATCTACTACTAGTGGCAGATTGTTGGAGTATATTACTATTATTATTTAATTCATTTATTTTCATGGGTTGGAGATGAAGAGAGAGAGATTATAAAGAAATGAATATGTTGAATTGTTTATATTATTTTAATAGGCTATTTATATTGTTTTAATAGGTTGTATGTAAAAATAAAAAATTTGACGTACGGTGTATTGTAAAAGTAAGGTGTTAAAAGCTAAATTTTTTTAGTAATACTCTTAGTAGAAGGCTCCATAGGGTGTTATCTCCCCCCAAAACTCTCCTCCTTTACTTGGGCCACCCATGCTTGCCAAAATTGTTGGGTATGGGTAAAGGAAGCGCACCCTTCCTTATATAGAACCAAAACACAAGAACGAGTGAGCAAGATTCAAGAGCCTAAATTTTAGTAAAGGGAGAAGATTGGAAAAAAAAATTTAATTCACAAAATTTTGATTAATATATAGAATTAAAAATTAATGAATTAAAAATTTAATTGACATACAAAAATATAAGGTCATGCGAACTAGGAAAAAAAATTTCTTGCGTACTATTAATACAAAATTTTCCATTCTAAAATAATTTTGTTTAGATCCCTAATCAATTGTGCAACATATTTATTGATGGACTTTGCAAGTTAATTTTGGATTATACACATAAGTAAATATATCAACCACCGTTAGAGCATCATCAATTTTAAAATAATATTAAAAGATTTTGTAATTTAATTGATTGACACATGTGATATATTTAATTGAAAAATGACCATGTTAATTCAAACCCATTAAAAAATACATTATGAAGTAACATTTACAATAGAATATACTCAAAATCTTTTTAATCATAGACTCTTTGTGTAACCTCTACAAACATCTCACGAATGTGAAGTCTGTATAAAGTATGCCGGTGAAAGGAGGCTATAAACATGATATTAAATGTAAGATTGTAGGAACATCAGGATATTCATGCGGTCAAGCATCATAATAGTTAAGAAATGAATAGGGGAGTGTTCTGCCATCCACTTGCGGTGGATTGTGATTGTTAAACAGGGGAGAGGATCTGTCTTTTTCTGTTTGATTTGAAATTTTAGAGGGAATTCAGGAAAAAGAGAGTTTTTTTTTTTTGGATAAGAGCATTCTTATCAAGCCTCTCATATGCTATAAATGTTATTTTTTAGTATCCAAACCCCAAAAAGTCATCTCCATCAAACTTGTTATGTTATAAAATTTACAATCTTGCTATAGTGCAATCTCATTTTTGAGAGGGCACGGTAGCTGTATTGTAAAATAAAAAATAGTTTTTTATTCCCAATGAAACTTTCTGATTTCTCATTCTTATTCTCTTTCCTCTTTCTCACTTCTTTCATCTCTGTTCTCTTTTCTCTCTCTGTGGTTCATGGTCTGTCGTGCTTGTCACCGAATTCTGCTCATCGATGGTCTCTACACGTCATCGAATTCTGCTCGTTGACGGTCTCTACACGTCGCCGATCTCTGCTCGTCAATGGTCTTTGCACTTTGCCGATCTTTGCTCGTCACCAATATCTCTGCTTTTAGTCACTTGATCTCTCTACTCTTCGTTTGCAATGTCGCCGATCTCTCTACTCTCAATCACTTGATCTCTCTACTCTTTGGCTGCAATGTCACCAGGTCGTCCTTGCCTCCGATTTGCCCTCCCACTCACCCTCACCCTCACCAATTCCAATCTATGATTATCTCTCTCTCACGTTCCGATTTGCAGGTTGTGGGTTCTGATTCGCCCTCATCGGTGGAGGGTTTTTTTTTTTTTTTTTGGCTGTGGTTGGTGGTGGTGAGTAGATGTGGTGGTTGTAAGTGGATGTGGATGTGGATGTGGATGTGGATGTGGAGGTTTCTTTTTGCTGTGATTTTCTTTTTCTTTTTTTGTTAGCAGTGGTTGTGGCATGGGTGGTGGGTTTTGTGGTGACTGTTGGTTGTGTGGCGCTGGTAGTGCTGTGAGAAAGAGAGAGACAGGAGAGAGAGAGAGAGACCGAGGAGAGAGAAAAAATAAAAAATTATTGAAAAATAATAAAGAAACAATATTTAAATGAAATGGTAAAAATAAAATAGAAGTTTTGATATAGGTTGTATTGTAAAGTGATGTTTTATAAGTTATAAAATTAGGTTTTGAGATGATAAATGCTAAATTTTTTAGAATTGTTAATGAGAATGCTCTAAGTAATTTTTTAGTTGAACTTTGGTCTTATTGCAAAAATCAATTCCACGTGTGTTGGCCTATTGGATCGTATTATTTTTATTTGACTATTTAGAGGACTGGTAGGGGAGCCTATTGCATTGTATTATTTCTCTCGTTTAATCTCGGTTTTTTTTTTTTTTTTTTTAATACCGAGTTTTTATTTTTGGTAAAAAGAACCAATTGAGTTAAAGATCATAGTTTCGGTAAAAAGAAATATATATAAAACGAAAAGTTCTACGTCCATAACATTTTTATAATATTTTTACAACAAATTACAAGTGGTTAGTTATTATTAATTCAAATTTAAATTCAACACTGAGATTACTTTTTTAACCAACAATAACAACCAGTAACAACATGTCACTTAGGATTTGTTGTAAAAATATTGTAAACATGTCATTTCTCATATAAAAAAGATATGATCTTTTCATATATATATATATATATATATATATATATATACACACACACAATTTCTTTTTACCGAAGATATGATTTTTTTTTATTTTTTATTTTACTAAAGATATGATCTTTTATAAGTAAAAAAATATGATCTTTTTTGCAAATGATCCGCAACAATGTCTTCCACGCCTGATTCTTTTTCGAAATCATATCTTTTTCATATATATATGAAAAAGATACGATCTTTTTTTTTTGGGTAAAAAGAACAAATTGAGTTAAAGATCATATTTTCGGTAAAAAGAAATATATATGAAAAAGATATGATCTTTTCATATATACAATTTCTTTTTACCGAAGATATATGAAAAAGATATGATCTTTTCATATATGAAAGAGAGATGATCTTTTCACGCGTGGAAGACATTGTTACCGAAGATATGCACGTGATTCTTTTTCGTCCCTTTCTCAGTAAACATGAATACCAGTGCAGTCAAAGATGGCGGACAAACAATAGGCCAGTTCTGTTGTAATGGGTATTGCATGGGGTGCAATAGCTCAAATCTCATTTGTTTATTCAATCTAATATCACTGAAATTTGACACTTTATCAAATTAGAAAAAGACCATTTCATCCCTAAAAAATTTCAAACCCCACATGCATTTCCTCTTGAACAAAAAAAAAAAAAAAAAAAAAAATCAATATATCTCTCTCTCGAGGATTGAAGCTCTCTCTCTTTACGGCACAACCACTAGCCCAGGTCTTCGGTTCGGACAATATTGGACTTTTTCTCATTAGAAAATCCCTAAAATCCTCACTAGTACATTCATCATCAGTGTCGACTAGATTTATCTGTGATTCCTAGGCCACTTTCTACATTGGACTTCGCAAGGAGGTGAATTCTCTCATTTGTATTCATCAAATCAAAATAAAAATTACCTATGTAAAATATTTGTTGGGGTTTGATTTTAGTTCTATACTTCTACTAGTAATCTATATTTCATCAATAGGATAATTACTGATGCGGAATGCAGAAGCATTAAGAAACAGAACATGTCTACTTCTATAAAAACAAGAAACTAAACATGTTTGCTTATGAAAATAATCTCGAATCCACGAGGGTTGCTTGAATCCACGAGGGTTGCTTGAATCCACGAGGAGAAAGGGTTCTAAAATCCACCAGAGAAACAATAGTCACAAGTCTAAATTTTTATTAATATCAATAATACTGAAAAATGTTTATAAACTTAGGGGCCAATTTAAGAGCTCTGTAAAACTTGACAGGCAAGAAATTGTATTCTAAAATAACTTCTAATTAATACCTAACCATAACAGGAACCAAATTTGAAATAAAAAAAATATTAAAAGCACCTAAAAACAAGGAAATAACAGCCCAAAACCTAAAATATCAAAAATTGCAAATTAAATAACAAAATTAATAAATTATAATAATTAAATAGTAAATCGTGTCTTACATCAAACCTCTCCACTTGAAATAAACTCATCCTCAAGTTTAGCTTTAAAATCTGAAATCTTCCGCTCTAAATAAAAAATTATTTTGAATGCTTGAGCCCCTTGATATTCTTTCCATACTTGCAACTTATTAATGGAATAAGCAAATCAACTTGAATTTCTTTTACCTTAGTCTTCATGTAATTGTAGAGATTTACCAAATAAGAACTAACAATTGAATCAAATCTATCAACCCCATTAAAATCAATAAACTTCGGTGTATCGCTTACCACCAAAATAAAAAGATCTTGAGATTGACAATCATATGATTTGATTTCATTGAAATCCTTGTAACTTTCATCTTCAATTTCTTCTTCAATTGTCTCTGCCTTCTCGACTTTAAGATTTTTCTCTATAATAGGGTCTTCGTTACTCTACTCCACAATCTTAATTTCAGATTCTTCTTTTATACCAATGTCTTTACTAATTTTCTCAAAAATCTCTATATTTTCTTCAAGAAAAATATGTTTTTCAATATACAATTCTTCTCTTAATGGTAGAATATATGGTTCTCCAAAATAATTCAAGTGTGAATTTCTTGGTAAAAAATAATCTTGTTTTGTATATGACAGTAGTTCATCACAATCCAAAGGATAAAATTTGATAGCAAGCATCTTTTTCATCCTTGGCAATGAACGAATCTAATTTTTCTTTATCTTGTCTAATTCTATTAGATTGTATTCATTCCCACCAACATAAGGCATACTCACTAAGTTTATACAAAATAAATTCAACTTTTCACTCATCACAAATATTCTCACAGTCAAACAAATCCTCTAGATCAAGTAACCAATCAAGAAAATCTTCTTTATACAAATAACCATTTAAACTTGCAATTCTTTTATAAGGTCTATACGAAATTTTCTTACCAATAGGTTGCCCATGAGTTGTGTCTTTGTGACAGTTATCTGTATTGTTTCCATGTTCCAATGACGACATCTTAGCACAAATATTTGTGAGAGCTAGTTGTACGTCACATAATATTTACTAAGTTTTTTGTCACCGGAATTGCTACCATCTCATACGTCAGCCACCAGACTAGGATAAGTCAAGGCTCTAATACCAACTGATGTGGGAATGCGGAAGTGTCAAGAAGCAAAACACACCTATTTCAAGAAAACAAGAAACAAAACATGTTTACTTTTAAAAATAATCTCGAATCCGCGAGAGTTCCTTGAATCCACAAGGGTCCTTAAATCCACAAGTAAAAAGGGTTCTGGAATCCTTTAGAGAAACAATAGACAAAAATCTGAATTTTTATTAATATCAATAATACTAAAAAATAACGAAAATAGCGAAAATTACAAATTAAATACCAAAATTAATAAATTACAATAATTAAATAGTAAATTTTGTCCTACATCATAATTATTTAGATTTTGTTACAAGCTCTTTTTTTTTTTTTTTTGGTAGTCTTTTGCAGCCATGTTAATGTTGCACATTTTCAAATGGGGAATATGTGAAATATGGTTTAGCAAAATTTAAGAAATGGATAATCAGTGCTACAGGGGAGCTACCTAAAATCTCTATTTTACAAGTTTGATTTTATAGACTAGTGGTCGAATACTATGCTTCTAGGTCTCGAATGTTTTTAGCCTGTAGTGTGCAAGAACTTTTTTATATGAGCTAAATTAGACAAGCTGTTGGATTTCTGGTATTAGCAATAATTGTTATTATTGGCATTTTTAAAGCTGGTTTTTGGGTGGGCACTGAAGGTGTTTGTTGAAATGCTTTATAGAGCTTTTATTTTATCTCTTTGTATTTTGCATTTTTTTTTTGTGCATTTTTATGTTAATATGATGCTAAAAATGTGATGTTATGTGTATGAAAATTGGATTTTCAAGTTATTGTGTGTATCGTTTAGAACTTCATGCTTTTAGATGGGAGCATACATTGAAAATTTTTGTGCTCTTGGTAGTAAACTGATAGCATTGGAATAGCCAAAAATTTATTAGAAATGATAACAAAATATGATTTGTTTCATGGTAATTTTCTCTTGGTAGTAATTATTCATATTTTGGCACTAATTGTTCTCTCATGTGGTATTCCCACATTCCTACAATAGGGACTGTGGAGATTTTTTTTTTTTTTTTTTTTTTCACACAATTAGTAGCAAATTTTCCACCTGAGGTTGCACACTTGAGCTTATGAATAGGCTAGTGCTTAACTTCAAGAGGCATTCTATTTGTTGTTGACAGATTTCCAATAATAATTTTTTTTGAGATGCTCCAAACAGGGAGATATTCTACTTTTTCTTATGCTTATTGTTATTATTTGTTTGGTAGATACTTATCAATGATTGGTTGAAAAAAATTAATGATATCTTTCATAAATCTACAATGATGTTAAATGTTATCATTGAGAAAGTGTTTTATATTTTATGTTTAAATGGACCATGGTATTATAATTTAGTTCGCATTTATTTTTCAAATCCTCATAGATTGATAAAGGCAAAATTTTGGTTCCTACGAGGTACTCCCATTCTTTGGGTCAAAAAAACAACAACAAGAGGAGGTGCTCTTATTTCTTCCATCAATCTTGGCTGTTCTTCCTAAAAGTCATTTTTGTCTCTCTTATTGAAATTGATGATGAGATGATATGTTGTTGACATGACAGTTACCATTCTGCATTTCTAGGATTTTATTTTTAGGTTGGGATTTGGGGGTTTCCCTACTTTCAGTCTAAGATTGTTAGATCTTGCTTTCCTTCACTTAGTATCTTTTCTTTCTGTAAGGTTTTTTATAAGTTACGAATATCATCTCAATCAATTGGTCTCTTTTTCACTTTTTGCATGCTTAGTAAATAAGTCTATGGGCTAAATTCAAATATGAAGCATAAAAAAATGTGGGAGGAATTGATTGGGTTGATTAGTTGGTGGGATTTGCCATGGTGCCTAGGAGATGACTTTAATACAATCTATTTTCCATAAGAGAGATTAGGGGCTATAAGTTATACTTGGGCTATTTTTGAGTTCATCTCTCTTCATGGGCTAATAGATATACCTATGGAAGGGGGCCTTTACACTTGGTCTAATACATCCTTTGCATCTAGAATAGATCAGCTAATCTCCTTACAGATATTGAGAAGTTGACTCTATTAGAAGAGATTAGTTGGAGACAAAAGTCTAGGGTGTTGCACTTGAGGGAGGGGGATTCAAATACACTATTTTTTCATAGGATGGCTAATTCTAACAAAAGAAATAACGGTGTTGAGAGCATTATGGTCAATGGCAGTTTGTCTTCCGATCAAGGTATGAATGCATATTGTATTACTTAATTTTTCATGAATTTATACTTTGAGCAGCAAGTTGATCGTCCATTTCTAGATGTGTTGGAATTTCCTATGAAATTTGGTGATAATGCGGATTGGTTAGAGAGACCCTTTGAGGAGGCTAAGATTTATGATGTCATTCAGAAATTCAATGGTGATAAATCTCCCGAACCAGATGGTTTTTCAATGCCATTTTTCCGAGCTTGTTGGGGGATTCTCAAACCTAATCTTATGGCTATATTTCATTATTTTTTTGCTAAACGTCAGTTTGAGAAAATTTTGAATGCCACCTTCATTACTCTTATCCCATAAAAAATGTAGCTAGTGAAGTCAGGGATTTTCGCCTTATTAGTCTTGTTGGGGGGGTTTATAAAATTATTGCTAAAGTCTTGGCCACTCGACTATGGATGGTAATGAAAGATATAATTTCAGCTTTCCAAAATGCTTTTGTGAGGAACAAGCAGATTCTTGATCCTGTACTTATTGCTAATGAATGCCTTGATAGTAGATTGAAAACTAGTTTGCCAGGGTTAGTAAATTTTGTACCTATTAAGAAATTTTGGTTTCCAGCCCCAATGATGACCTTGACATATGTCAATCAAGGGTAATTTAAGAGTTCATAATAGTTTGGAAGTAATCATAATTCAAAATTGCTCAAATTGCTTTGAAATTGATACTGAAAAATGACATTTACTAATTATTTTGACCATAACTTTTGATCTACAAAGAATTTTTGAGTAAGGCTTGTTTCATTGAAAAGTAGGCATCCTGATATTTCATTTGGACACAAAGTTTGCCTAATTTGGACCTCTGTTAAGTTATGACTATTTGAAGTTGAGCTAACTAGGCAGTCCGATTTTCTGAGTATTAAAACTTCACTTTAAGGGCCCAAAACATCATGATTTGATGTGGACTGGCCCATAGGCCCTTGAAAATATCCAAAGATCATTAAAAAGCCCCCAAAACCATAATGCTAACTTATAAATACTCATCTTATGCCTCCAATAAAAACCTTGGCTAGAGAGAGTTATTTTTTGGCCTCCATCTTTTTTTAAAACTCTAATTCTCTTTTCCAAAACTCATGCACAACTCCTTGGCACGTTTTTTACAAATTAAAAACCTCTCTTTAGTTAGTTCTAAGGCAAAAACTATTTTCCAAAATTGATTTCTCAAAACATTTTTCAAATCCTTTTGTTCTTGTGTTGTGATTACTAACAATTGTGGTGTTCTTTGATTATCTTTGTTTTCTCCATCTATTTTTTGTGTTGTAGGCACTGAGGGGTTTGTTAAACAACTTCAAAATCTATGATTCTAGAGCAAGGTAAGCCTCTTTTCCATGATTTTTCACTTTGCTTAATATGATTCACCTGATTTTCTTGGTATAGTTTCTCCATTTGTTATATTTGATTTGTTTGATGTTTTTAATTATGTTTGATATGTTTTAATATGATTTTAGGTTCCTTATAATCCATTTTACGTTGTTCTTGTTTTATTATTTTGGTTTCATTAAAATTATAACATGCACGTTTATTTTATGTTAGTTTAGTATACTTGTTGATTTTGTTTCATGTTTATTTGTTTATGTTGATATTTGTTTTATTTGCTTCATGTTACTTTATATGTTTAGGGTTCTAACATGGTTGTTTGATTTTTTCTTTGATATCTTTGAATGATTAAATCTGTAAAAATGTGATTTTTTTTCAAATCTGTGCTAAATGATATGTATGCATCTTTGAGCATGTGTATGCATGGACGCATGATTGAGTATGCGTACGCACCCCGAACCCAGATTAGGGTAAAATCTTTTTTTTATTTTTTATTATTTTAATCACTTTTTAACATGTTATTTGATTTTGTTAGACTCTGTTTTAGGTTAATTATTTATATCTTAATTATTTACCATGTTTATTTGAATCTTTTTGCCATATTTAGTTTATTTAATATCTTTTTCTTGTGTGTTTATATTTAATTGTCAACTTGCCATGTTTCATTTCTTTTGTTTGATTATGTTTTATTTGTTTCCTTTTATATTGTGATCTTTAATATGTGTTGAGGACTCTTTTTTCGGCCCACATGGCATCACTTCATTGGCAACTCATGCCGCATCAAAGCATTATTGATTTTTTGGTAAATCTCTATAAAGCCCAAAATAAGATTATATCTCATGGATTAGGCTCACATGGCCCACAAGATCCTTACTTCAAGAGGCGAATTCATGGTCCACGTTTCCATTTCATCAATTGGGATCAAAACTCATAATATCATCAACATCAACATATGGAACGGGCTTAAGCAATGAATCAAAGCTCACGACCCATATTACATCTCTTACACTCATGGCAAGTGGCCTTTTCAACAAGAGCCCATATTCACACAAAATGACAACAAAACCGGAGGTACGTCATCTCATCTTCGGCTTATGATCCAAGCTCATAAGTCTCTTTGGGGAAACTTTGGGAGTCGTGGTTTGGAGGGCCAAGAGATATATTTAGTAAAGCTCCAACGGTTTAAAGTTGATAAAAAAAAACATGTTGCTTGGCATGTCTTCTCTAACTCCCTAAACTCTGACGAGTTCGTGTGTAGCGGGTAACATATGGTAAGCATCTCTTATCACATAGCACTTTAGATGATAAAATCCCCATTGCTCTTTTCCTAAAACTTAATCATATGACACATACTTAATATCCCCAGCCATAAAACTGCTGGGAAAATAATTGCTCATTCAATCCCCAGCTGTTGCTATATAGTTTTGGAAACTTCATTATATTACTCTACATAAATCTTATTACTGCTTTCAACTAAAATTCAACTCAAACACATGCCCTAATCTGATTGGCTATCTTTTATCTCCAACTATATACACAATATTCATGATATCACTCATACCCAGCTGCTGTCTGCCACAATTAGACCATATATTTCTCTGCCAGCTGCCATAACTGAGCATTAAATACTCTTCTTGCTCACCAAGATTAAGTCACAACACAATGAGGCCTTGACTAAATCTCTAAAGCTTCCTTAACTTTCAGCCAATCCTTCTATTTCTTACTAGAAATGTGTTGTAATGGAACCTTGTACCAAAAACACAAACACCCAAGAGGGAAACACTTCTAGCAGAACCCCAGCAGTGCATTCAGCACTTAACACTTGGCTGAGAGTGATGTCATCAGCCATTTAATGCTAAAATCCCAGCTACCAGCTGCTATGCTCAAAATAGCAAGTTATCCTTGAAAGAGACCTTACCATTTTCAGCTAAGTTCTGAATGACCTCTCCTACACTCTAAAATCACCATGCTGACCTCTTTTGCTTCTGCCCAAGGTGAGCTGTCTCATCATGGCTGTAATAGCTCTTCCTGACAGCTGGGACAACTTTTCTTGACAGCTGGGACAACTTTTTCTGACAGCTGGGATAGTCTTTTCAGGATAGCTGTCACAGCTGACTCAGCAGCCTGGGCATTACTTTTTTTTTTCCTCATTTGGCTAAAACCAAAACCAGCTGAACTAACCATCTTTTCCTTGCCAAAATACCTTTCTTTTTGCTACTTTTTCCCTAGCAGCTCTTACCCAAAATAGCAAGTATACCTTAAACCTAAACATACCTTTTTTGTTCAAATCTTAAGATGAATTTTCTGACGATTCATTGCTATTTGGGATAGATTTTGGCTGTTTTTTTTGCTGAAACACCCCTTTAAACTCATCTAAATAAAACCCTCCATCAACACCAAAAGGGGAGAACCAAGGGGGAAAAGGGGAACTCTCTCAAAAAACTTCTCACTCCTTCTAATTATCTTTTGAAGCTTTCAAAGGAGTTTTGAATTTTAGTTTCCAAATCAGGAACTAAACTCTTCACCCTTTACCTCACAAATGCCTTTCATAAACCTTTGTACACCCTACAGCAGAAAATCCCAGCAGTACATACCAGCAGAAAAGCCCAGCTGTAAATTTCAGCAACATTGCTGAACACACTACATGCTTATTACCACTCTTATACTCATTCTCTCATTCTTCATATTCAGAAAATACACATATCTTACTGCTCTTATCTCCAAATACCTAAACATATCTCTATGCTCTTCTCTTACAAAATCTTTTTTCTTGGAAAGCAATCTCTACAACTTCTCCAATGGTTATAATTTCATATTTTTACTATCTTTAACCATCATATCTTTTATACTTCCATATATTGTACTACATCCCACAAAACATCTCTTTCTCCACTTTTCTTACATAATCTCATACACATTTGCTACACCATTACATATGACTCAGTACGTTCATCTAAACTCCGCTCTCATACTCTCCCACTCTGAAATTTCTACTGTTTTGCTGCTCATAAACACATATCAATACTTTTCTCTATCTTTCTTATAAAAGCCCTTCTCGTGAAAAGCATGAACCTCTACTACTAAAGCCCTTCTCCTAGAAGGCATCAAAATCTCACATCAAAGCCCTTCTCATGGAAGGCACAAATCCATCTTCCATAAAGCCCTTCTCTTAGAAGGCACAAATACTTCATACAAAAACCCTTCTTATGGAAGGCAACACTATTCATAATTTCACAATAACTAAAAGAGCATTGTCAAGGAAAAAATTCATTTAAGTGCATGATAAGAGGGGCAAGCTTAACCAGCCCTTACACACAGCTTGGCATATTCTCTCTCCCTCCAAGTTGCACCCATTTTTCCCCTCAATCTTGAAGCTATCATGGCAAACTGTCTCTCTACCGCTGGGGTCACTCTATTGGGATATTAGCAACTCACAGAAGCTGTACAGCTGGGTTATAAACCATACAAAGATAAGTGGTCCTGCCTCCTTATCTTTAAATTTACATCCTTGAATACACGATTACTTCACATATTACCTTATTTCAACTATTAACCAAGGCTTAAACTCATTTAAATGCATGATAAGAGGGGCAAGCTTAGCTAGCCTCTACCGTTGGCATTCTGCTGCCTTTACCGCTGGCAAGCTTAACTAGCCTCTGCCGCTGGCATTCTGCTACCTCTACTACTGGCAAGCTTAACTAGCTTCTACCGCTGGCATTCTGCTGTCTCTGCCGCTGGCAAGCTTAACTAGCATCTACCGTTGGCAAGCTTAACTAGCCTCTACCACTGGCATTCTGCTGCCTCTACTGCTGGCAAGCTTAACTAGCTTCACTGATGTTATACAGATGGGCTACAAATCACACAAAGATAAGTGACTTTGCTTCCTTATCTTTAAATTTACATCATTAAGTACATGATTACTTTACCTCTAAATAAATACTACTTTATCTCAATTGTTAATACAACTACTAATCAAAGCTATTATATCAAACACATATTACATATTTATTCGACCATTACCGTGATTCTTAGACTTTAGCTTTAATGATTTGGTAGGCTTAAAAGTACACCGGTAGCCGTTGGACCATGTGGCCCAATGTTGAGTTTCGAGACGCAACTCCCCAAAAAGAACCCGAGCCTAGTAAGGTCACTTCTCCAAAGGAACACATGTGGCCGAGCAACCGAAAAAGGCCCCCGAACAATATGTTATGTGTGTTATTTCCTTAAGTGCATGATGTATGTTTAGGTTAGGGATTAAGGCTCTCTTAATAAATTCTTTAATTAAATATGACCTAGCAACACATAATAGATGTCAGCCCACAAGCCAGGCGATCATGGGTGCCTAACACCTTTCTATGCCATACCCAAACTTCAGATCCATAATATGGTATGTGGACCCATGTATGTAATTGATTGACCTAAAATGCCCCATATAGTTCTTAGACCTAATTTAGGTAGTGACTTCACTTTTTCTCCGCCACGGTCCACTCGGCCGGGTCGTACTCTCCTTTGTGCTTGCACTTGGCTGCAAGCAGGGTACTCTTCCAATGAAATACTTGGGTCTTCCTTTGGGTGCGAAATTCAAGGATAAGACAATATAGAACCCAATTTTGGAGAAGATGGAAAGGAGATTAGCGGGATGAAAATGTTTGTACTTATCTAAGGGAGATAGAGTCACTCTAATAAAAAACACTCTATCTAATTTACCTATTTATTTTCTATCTTTATCCCTTATACCTGCTACTATAGCTAACCGAATTGAGAAGTTTCAGCAGAATTTCTTATGGGGTGGGCTTGGTAATGAACCTAAATTTCACCTAGTTCAATGGGCTTATGCTTGTACTCCTCTCTCTTCGGGTGGCTTAGGGATAAGGAAGGTAAGACTTTCTTATTGAAGCTTTGCTTAGGAAGTGGATATGGAGATTTGGGATTGAAAAGTGTGCCCTTTGGAGGCAAGTGATAGAAGTGAAATATGGATGTGTATGGGGTAGCTGGTATTCTAGATCTGTTTTTGGTCCATATAGTGCTGGTTTACGGAAAAATATTAGTTGGGGATGGCCGTCTTTTTCATGTTATATTCTGTATGATATTGGTGATGGGTCAAGGGTGAAGTTTTGGCATGACCGTTGGTGTGGGGAGACATCTCTTGCAGCCAATTATCTTGAATTGTTTAGATTTTGCCGAGATAAGAAGGCAAGTGTGGCAGAGCTTATGAAGTTCACAAATGAGGTCATTTTTTGGGATGTAAGTTTCTTCAAGGGTGTTCATGCTTGAGAATTAGAGGCTGTGTTGAGCTTCATGGATACCATATATGGCTTTTTAGTAAGAGGGTTTGACGAGGACAAAATGAGTTGGAAACCAAATAGAAATAAGGGGTTCACGGTTAACGAGTATTATAAACTTCTAGTGGGCTCTAATGATAGTTGTTTTCCAAGGAAAAGTATTTGGAAGCAAAAGATCCATTCTCGAGTGGCTTTCTTTATTTAGATTGTTGCTTTAGGGAAATACTTGACGATTGAAAATTTACGAAAAAGGAAGGTCTGGATATTGGATTGGTGTTATATATACAAGTGTAATAGTGAATTGGATGACCATCTCTTTCTTCATTGTCCAGTGGCTATGGATTTATAGTCTATGGTCTTGGGTTTATTTGGAGTAAGCTGGGTTATGCCGTAGTCTATTGTGGGGCTCCTAGCCTGCTAGCAAGGTAGGCTTAGTCGTCATATATGGTTAATTGTCCCCTATTGTTTAATGCGATGTCTTTGGAAGTGAAAGAAATAGTAAGTTTTTTGAAAATAATGAGAGATCCATACCAGACCTTAAATTATTTTTATTTAGAACTTTATTGGATGGGTTAGTTGCTTTGCAAACCAATCACTCACCTTTTTCCATGATTTTCTTGATTCTAGTAATTTTTGTACTTGATTGTTGACCCATGTACACTTCTAGTGTAGTAGGGTGTCCCTTTTTGATATCAATAAAATTTATTACTTGCCAAAAAGAGAATTATATTTTTCTTTTCTTAATTATGATTTCTGAGTCACGAAGATATACGTGCCTTTTACGTTATTTATCCAAAAGAGTGCATTCTTGAGAATTTCATCACTGAGTTCTAATCCTTTGTACTCGAAACATATTACTAAAACTTATGAGAAGAAGCTTTAATTGTTAAAGTCCTCTATGTTAAAAACCACTTAATTGAGTTCATGTGTTGTATGGTACAGAAGTTGAATCCCTCAGAATCTTAGTTGCAACTGTGCAGCGTGGTTGTCTATACATTCATAGTTTTCTGTAAAGTTGACACTAACAATAAAAGAAAGCAGCCATCTATTTAATCTGTAATGTTAAAACTTCAAGTTGTGAAAAAATTGGCAGAAATGCACCAATAAGAACATTAAAGATTAATATGCCAAACGTTAAAATATGGATTCTGTTTTTTCGCCTATAGTTTATCGTTTTAGCAAATTGCTAGAACTGACATTGATTCTTTAAATCAAATAGTGGAATGAGTGATAAATCATTATCCAAATTGTGAGTTGTATGATTTTTGTTATCACCATCTTTATTATTATTTATGGGCATTTGGATGCAATTATTAAACAAAGGAATTTTTACGTCTAGTAAATGTGGCATAAAATTAAAAAGAATCCAGTGATGCGAGGTGTATGTTAGGTTTTAGACTGGCAATACCCCATTGACAGTGTAATATGAAAAGGGTTTGTAATGTGTACTGTATTGAAGAATAAGTAATGGTTAAAGCTGCTCACAGAAGTGAAAACTTGGACATTTCACTCAAGGCTCACTTAGCAGATGTTCTTGGTGCTTGACAGCATGAGTGAGTCATTAATTCACCTGTAAGCTTGCCTGACCATCGCTCAAGCGAGATTCACAAATTCTGTTATCCCGAGTCTGTTTTGAAACTGTTTGCATAGCCTTTTGTTAACCCTACCAATATATATACTTAATGCTACCGAGTTTTTAGAGCAGAGAGAGCCGTATCACAGAAAATCAAGAGAGCCTATTGGCACTGAATATGTTGGCTAAGAAATTGGAACTGTTTGATTCGTTAAGTTGTCACTATCAATAGTTTTATCTCATATTTATAATCAGAGGAGATTTGATTACAGCATGAGTATAAATTTTGACTTGATTTTAATAGTACCACTACTTGGTGAAAGATGAGATTATTTATTGGTGTGTGGCGTGCAATGAATTTATGTTTTTGAATGATATTATATGAATGGAAGTAAGGGGAAGTGCTTACTTCTTTATATATCTGATGAATTTATATAGGTTAGGGGAAGTGCTTAATCTATATATATCTAAAAGCTAGAAGTGTAATATTTATTATTACTACGCTCTAGTTAAGTCACATCAGCACTATGTCATCATTTATTTTCTTTCTTTCTTTTTTTATTTTTTGTTTCACCGATTGCTATTTATTGAGTTTCTTCTTAAATTTAAGTGTTACTTTATCTTCAAATCTATTGAGTATCTCTCCATTAACCCAGACTCTTGAGATGTCGCTATTGTATGTGGAATTCTAATAGTCATCGATACTTTATCTCCAAATCTATCGTGTGTCTCTCCACTAACCCAAACTCTTACGATGCTGCTATTATATGGAATTCTTATAGTCACTGATGGATTAATTGCAACCTCCTCACCTCTCATTTTGTTTTTTCTATAAATTTTCAATTGTTCTCTCTTTACAAATTGATTGGTATGACCTTCAATGGGATAGTTTCTTGAGTGTTTATTTTGTTCTTTTGGTCATGGCTCAAGTTCGTCTACCAAAGCCCAATCAAATGAGTGCAAGAGACAAATAGTGGCTCTAGAGCTTGCAGACGAAACTGAAGCAGATGAGATGAGAGTTGAATATTAGTAGCCAAGGTCCAAAGGGTATAAACTCAAAATGAGTTCCGCTATTTGTATTATTCTTATTTTTTTTATTCCCATCTCATTACTAGAAAAAAAAAATGTAGTTCAATTTTGGGATTTCATGATGAAAGAGATCGAGTTTTCATGGTCTCAAAACTATTAATATATATATATATATATATATATATATTTTTTTTTTTTTTCCTTTTCAAAATTTATTTGAGTTGAGCATTTAATCATGTTTGTTATAAATTGTTTTGTGGTTGCCTTTCTCTAGATTGCAGGAATGTTACCCTCAATATGCTTGCTATAACGTATGATAATTAACTCCTATGTGATATTTTTTTGGTCTTTGTTTTATAGTAAAAGTGTTATTCGTTTTCATCAAAGAGAAATTGCTATTATTCTCTTTTTCCAGTCGTCTTATATGCTGAACTAAATTTCATTTTTATCTCTGTTTCGTTTGTTAGTTTCTCGACAGATGTCAATGATTAAGACTCGCAATCACTGGAGAATTTTTAATCTATTGAGGGTCATACTAATCAATTGGTAACTATTCTTTTCTTAGAACCTTTTGAAGGAAAAAGGAATAAATTTGTTGCTTTTCTTGGGTGATACTTGATAATTTTCTTTTTATGGTCAATACACATCAGCTATATTAGATTTTGATTTCCTTATACTAATAATTTGTTGTTTATTGTTTACTTTGATTGTTTGGTGTCCCAGAAATTGTGGGACAATGGAAGAGAAAAGAGAGTAGAGTTTGAATATTATATTTTTTTGTGTGTATGGAACTTGGAATGTAACAGTTAAAATTTTTTTTTTATCTTAATTTTTTAAAGGAAACTCTAATTATTCAAAGTACATCAGCTTAAGTAAACTATTGTGTTGTGGCAAGAATATTTGTGTTTGGGACCTTAGTTGGCCTATTTGGTTGACAAATAAGTTTGAGAATTGTTTAGCTTATAAGAAATTTGTTGGTATTTTAGGAGTAGGAAAATTCAAAGAATTGAATTATTTTTAAATTCTATTATTACCTAGCTTTATGCTAATTGTTGTGTGGATAGAAAAACTAATTGGTTCTTGATTTTTGAATACCTATCCATAATACTAGGTACATGAACAATAATTGGGTTTTTAGTTTTAAATTTTGAATTATGCTATTTTTTCAACAACTTAATTTTATTTTTAGAATTTTCTCTTATTGAATATTCAGAATACAATGTACATGAGTTTTAGACAGAACTTAACAATACTATTTTTTTTGGATTTTATTATTTCTTTCCTTATTAAACATAATATGATATGGCTGATGTGTTGCAATGAAGGCAGAAGCAATTGCTATTTTTGGGGCATAGCAACTGATACAATTGGATAACTTCCTGTAACCATTTGAAATTCATAACTTGAAATGCTAATAAACATCTTCTCCGAGGCAAGAAAAATTGGCCGAGTTTAGTAAGGTTGCCACCAACTTTGACCATGTTATGGCAATGCAGGTGACATGGGTGGAATCAATGACACATTACTATTTGACAATTTGGTCTTTGATGGAAATTGATATAAGTGAGGGTCTATTAAATTTGATCATTTTGTTGAAGTAAGGTTTGTTTAATATGTATTTTATTTATATACCTTATTGTAAATAAGTTTTTGTACATGATGATTCTAACCTATAGAACTTCACTTTACTTTTTTTTTTTTTTTGTGGCCTTAATTATTCTTTTCTGTTGGCAACTAACTAGACATCATTTTTAAGAATTAAGGATCTAGGAATTGGTACGAACATTGCACCTCAAAATTTAGAAGAATTAAAATATGATACAATCTGATCATGGGAAGAAAAATAGGAAATCTAATGTTGTGTTGGTTTGTCCCTCCATTATTGGGCTACAAATATCATATCTAAAAAAAAAAAAAAAAACTCAAAATAATATAATGATATTCATAGAGATAGAGAGTTGGAAAATACTTTCAGAAAAAAGTTCAATTTTTTAGAAAAAAATTATCTTCAATAAATTTTAGAGAATAAATTATAGATTATATCATATTACAAAATAATTATATATTCTTACGCATTGTGTGGATTTGAAACTAGTTCTTTATAGTGGCATAGCTATTATTTCTAATTCTAATAAGGTTTGTGGTTCTCTCTCCGCTAAAAATTTATTGAATACACTATAAAAAGACAAGTTTTAGCATCCTAAACGATGAAGTGGATGAACAGACGTAAATAAGATTTCACAAATCAATCATTCACAAGAATTAAGATCTTATTTAGGCTCGACTTGAAAGACGCAGCTCATACCAGTAAGTTGTCCAAGGAATGGCAACGTATATTGTCCACATTCCCAATCTTGAATTTTCATATAATGAACTTTGATGCACACTGCTGAGAAAGATATTACTATAATCTAGGATGAAGAGGAACAAGTGAATGGAATCTATAGACAAATCTTTGGAGTGTGTCCTTGAGAAAAACATGAGGCCATGAGGGTTCAACAATTCAACGTGGTCATTGACTTTTGTGATTACAATTATGAATCAATTTTACCTTTGGACCAATGGCTTTGCATGGCAGCAGAGGGTGATGTGAGAGAGAGAGAGGGAGAGAGAGAGAGAGATCTTATGATGGATATCCATTCATTGTGGTCTGACCATTCTCAGTTTATACCTTATAGCTTACTTTGGAATATCTTGGATACCAGAATCTAAGAGTATTCATATCGGTCTTGTAAATGCTCTATGTTGGTTCAATTTAGCATCAAAGCTCTAAAACCTATCATTACCCGACTTTGCAAAGTCTTACAATTGTAAAAAGATTTATAATTGTGTTACAGCATCATCCTAAACCTAAATATATGATGGCACTGTAGCAAGCTTGTATAAGTTTTTATTATATTTTATTCTCTTTTCTCTCTCTATTTATTACTTTATTAGATTATATTATTTTATTGGGTAATATATATTATTTTAATGAGTTGAAATATTAGGTGTGTTATAAAATAGTATGGTATAAATGTAAAGTAACTTTTGAGACTGTAAAATAAAATTTTTTGTAGAAACTGGGTGTGAATGCTTTCACAGTTTTGTGTATATCAGATTTTACTTTTGTAAAGAAAGGAACTTTCTAGAAGAATCTAAGAAGAAGAGCCAATAAGATTACAACACCTGTTCTATTCGCTAACAAACTCAGCTACGTCACGTGCTAGAACATGCGCGTCCTATTAAGTTACACGACAACGTTTCTTATTTAACTACACGACGTCGTGTAACTATTCTTCGATTCTTTTGCTGCAAATGCAATACGCTGCTATTTTCTTCAATTGCTTTCTTTGATTCCTTGCTTCAGCTTTAACAACTTTCGAGCTCAAGAGTGGTATTATGTCTACTTTTGACTATGTATTTCAGAATCTAGTTTTTGGTTCCAAATCTGATGGTTGGGCAGATTGATGCTCCAAATCTACTCTCAATGGAGTTATTTGAACGATAAAATGCTGTTGTATTCTAGAAACACTTCATATCGACTTGAAGTGAAGTTTGAGTTTTAACCTGGGAATCCTAACATTAGCATGGATGTAGGGTCGGCTCAACAAAATTTGGGACGTAAGGCAAAAATTTTGTATGAGGCATTTTTATATGTAAATATTAATTAAATAAATTTATATAATACTAATTAAATTAAGACTAATTTGATGTAAATACAGAAATTGATGAATAATAATAATTTTGAACATTTACAAATGGAGATGGTGCCTTTATTTAATAAATAATAATAAAAAAAGTACCAATTATTTAAAAAATGTTATATTTTTATAAAATTTTGAACCTTTACAAATGGAGATAGGGCATTTTTTTAGTAGGAAATTTTTTTTTTTTGGTTGTGGGGCCTTAGGCCTAGGCCTAAGTTGCCTATGCCTTGAGTCGGCACTACATGGATGATAAGAAGAAATTTCTTGAAAAGCTTGATGAGCCTTAAAGTTTTGAAATGGGCTATCAACTGCATTAAGGTATCTTTAGTTTCTTTATTCCTGTTTGCCTTTTGGTGTTTTTATCATACCTGATTTCACTAAAATTTCTTGAGGGAAGTGCTGTTTGTACCCTTTATTATCATGTTACATTGAGTAGATTGGAAATTGGAATATAAATAGTGCAAAGGGAAGCACTAACATCAAATTTGGAGTAGCATATATATCTTTTGTTAATCACCATGAGGTCATAATGTTTTGTGTGTGTGTGTTCAGAGTGAAGATGTGATCATTTTTGAAGAAATGAGTGAAATCTTCCTCTCGCTATCCTGTGATCACCAGGATTTGTTTCTGAGTTTAATATTTCATCAATGAGTTATGCAAGCCTTCTAGATGAGTTGTTTCAAAGGTGGATGAACATTTTATCCGTTGTATCTTGTTACAACATCGAATTCACACAGGTGTGTTCTTTTATTTTTTATAATCCTATATATTTCTAACAAAAAGAAACTTGTTTCCTTACATAGTTCAAGTGGCTAATACATAGTGTGTATGTTAATTGTTGTTTTACCTAAACTTCAGGTCCTATATGACGAGATCATGGAAAAGTATCCAAATCCAAATTGCTGTAGATGGCTTTCCGTCCAAATGTTTCCTACATAGATGTGGAGATGCAAACATATAAGAGGTCAAAGATATGTAAACTTTTGACTTGCAGGCATTGATAAAGTCATACCCATCTAATTCATAAAATATTACTAGCTCTAGGTTAATATAGAATCGTTAAATCTATTTTTGGATTATTAAGATAGAAGGCATAGACTATCCATATCCCTTTTTTATCCAACTAAGACTTATGGAGTTGTGCAGTAAGCACAAAGTGAACTATGGAGTAGACTTTGAATTGCCAATATAGAGGGAGAAACATGCATGGAAAAATGCTAAATCCATAACCAAAATTATTGAGGAAATATAGGATCCGTTTGAATACAGCTAAAAACTGAAAACTGAAAATTGAAAATTGAAAATTGAAAATTGAAAACACTGTAGCAAAATAATTTTTAAATGTGTAAATAGTACTGTGGGTCCCATTTTTAATTAAAAATTGGCTGAAAAGTGCATGTACTGTTTATGAACAGTACCCGCATAGTGATGAACAGTACTCCTTGTCCTGGTTGAAACCCGTGTGTGGAAAAAAAAAAAAAAAAAAAAAAGCTGGAAACGCTAAACGCGTTCAGCTATCCAAACTCAGCCATAGCATTATCTGAGGTAAATGAAAGCAGAGGTCAAAGTTATTATTATTATTATTATTATTATTATTATTATTATTATTATTATTATGAATAGTTTATTGATAGAAATAATAAAAACATGAGTTCACAATGACGAACACAAAGTAACAAGTTATTTTGCAGCTACCACTTTGCATTTTCTACTTTTGGATATTTTCATCTTTCATGGTGTTTGTTTGTTTAGACTTCTTAAAATAGATCGTTTAACCTAATATATTAGCCAAGTAGTTATTTAGGTTAATTATTCAGATCTAGGTTAAAAAATAATAAATCATATCATACAAATAACATAAAATAAAGAACACTACGATATGATGATCCAAGAAAACCTATGAAACCAAAAGTTTCAAAATAAAAACCTAGAGAGGATTTGACCTAATATCCTCAAAGTAAAACAAATCCACTATAGAGAATCGAAATTTTTACAATTAGATTTAACCCTAAATCTATTACTACCTCTAGTAATAACTTCTTGACACGTTCACATGCAAGCTCTGAATCCATGAACTCCTTCTCTCTTCGATTTACAGCACACAAGCACCCACACTTATAACTTTAAGATCTCACTCAAAGGTTTTAGATCACGGCTTGTTGATCTATGCATCAACTAGATTCCATTAGCACTTTATTGTAGATCCTGTTCTGGTAGATGATTGTAAAGTTAGAAGGTACAAAACGTCTCAGATCTCATAAGAGTAACTCACAAGTCTTCCAAGAGTCTTCAAAACGTGATTAGGGTTTTCAGTTTATATGTAGGAGAGTTAGACTGTAACCCTAAACGTTTTCATGGGCTTGGGCCTATTTAAACTTCTGCAGAAATTCTTTTTTTGCTTTTTTCGATTGATCAAGCTTCATAATTCGATTAGTTGAGCTTCACAAAAAAATAATTCTTTTTCCTGTAGTTTGTAAATTCTTGAGTTTTGACTTGTACAACTTTGAGTAATGTCTAACACCTATTTTAGATATGTTTTTGGTTCTCGGTTTGCCAACACATAAAAGATGAAATTCTAAACATTTAATCCTAAATCTTTAGAACCTAACACATGGGAATATCCAAGTGCACTTGAAGACTATTTTTCACTTCAATGTTGGCATCTGAAGGTTCATCTTTCTTGGACTCTAGGTGGAGACAGTCTTTTACAAAGGATATTATCTCTGAAGAACACACAATCTTCTATGTCAAGGATTTATTAAGTTTGAAGCTTATTACCAATTCCTTCAAGGGCTTCATAAGATCACAAGTTTCAGAAACCTATATAGAACTCCGTAAAACTCAAGCCGGACTAAATTATGATTTTCTGTAAGCGCTACATAATAGAAATTAAATTCACAAAAGTCTATTGCTGAAAATGTTACCATCAAAGATTTTCAAACATACTGAATGATTCAATGTAGTGATGAGTAATGAGTTTAAGCCTAAATTCCAGTGTTAACAATCTGGCTAGGTAAATCTCTATCTCCTTCTCTTGGCATACTAAGCAATTAATTTACCAAGCATCGAGAGTACCACCATCATAGATTCCTCTTTTCCTCCTTGAACAACAATTAATTAGGACATCACTCACTTTAATTTATCAAAACTCAATAATATACAATATTAATGAAAAAAATGATGTACTTTTGCATCCCTTCCATGTAATTTCTTGAGTCTCTTCATCTCATATATAAATACTGGTATGAAGGTAAGGTGCCGCTTGAAATTTCTTGGCAGTAACATTGCTAACAAACAATTTGGTTGATGAAAGGATCTAGTGGACTACACTAATACTCTGGGTTTCAAGAATGGTTACCCTCAAACCCCATATTGAATATGATCACTTTCATTTTGAACTCCATATTCATGCTTGAAGCTTTAAGTCATAGTTGAAGGCATAGCTCTATGATGAAATAAATTTTCATGCGATAGATTGAAGTGCTCTATGACCCTTTGAGTTTAAAGGTTTATGTAGAAAATGTTAATGACAATGATTGCTTGGTCTTTGTTTAAAATATCTCTCTACGAGTATAATTTTGGGGATGAAATCCGTTTAAGGAGGAGGAATGTAACACTTCAAAAACAAAAGGGAAAAAAAAAGGTTTGGCAATATATTTTAGGTGAAGATATGTTTGTAAATTTTTCCCCTTAAGATATTTCAAGTGGACAAGTGGTCCACAATGTTCCACAACCCCCCCCCCCCCCCCCTCCCCCCCTCCATTATCACCATAAGGTAGACCCCCCACCTCTCTCATCTTATTCTTCTTTCTCCATCTCTTAAGAGCATTCACATTAAAGCTCTCAAAAACTAAAAATTCTATCTTTTAGCATTTTATTCCAAAAAAACACACTACAACAAAGGTGTTAATGTTAAAATTTTTAGCAGTTGAGTTGTAGTGAACTGCTATCTATGACAGTCCACTATAGCTAAAATCTTATAAAAATAATAATTTTTTAATATATTTTCAATTAAAATATCTTTTCTCTCTCGCGCTCTCGCTCTCACTCTCGCTCTCGCTCTCACTATTCTCTCTTTTTCTTCTTTCTCCAGACTCTCTTTTCTCTATCTTCTTTCTCATTTTCTTCTCTCTTTCACCAGTTTCTCTCTTCTCTATCTTTTTTCTTTCTTTGTCACTAGTTCTCTCTTTTTCTTCCTCTCTCTAGCCCTCTCGCCTTTGCCCTCTCTTGCTCATCCCTCTCTCTCTCACTGGTTTCCCATGGGTGCAAGTTACAGTGCTTCAGTCGTCACTATGGTTCACTTGGTCATGGTGGGTTTTTTTGGGTTGTGGGTCACAGTTTGGTGGTGCATCGGATTTGGTGGTGGGTGAAATTTTGTGATGGCTAAGTTTTGTGTTTGTGATGGTGGTTGTTTTGTGATTTGTTATTTGGTGGCTGGGTTTTTGTTTTGTGATGGATGGGTTTTGGTGGATGTTTTGTAATTGGTGATTTGTGATGGTTAGGTTTTGGTGGTTGTTTTGTGATTGGTTGTTTGATGGCTGGGTTTTGTGATTTGGTGGTTGTTTTGTAGTGATGGTGGATAGTGGTGGGTTGATTTTGGGTTGAAGTTTATGGTGGTGGTTGGTGGTGACTGTGGGTTTGCTGGGTTTACAGTGGTTTGTTTTTGTTTGTGATTTTGGTGATTGGGGGTTGGATAGTGGAGGCTGTGGTTGTGTTTGTGGCTGGTGGCAGTGGGTTTGTGGATAGTGGGATAGATGAGATTGAGAATTAAAAAAAAAAAAAAACAATATTTTAATGAAGTGGTAAAAAATATAAAACCTTTCATGTTAGGTGAATAGTAAAGTAAATTGTTAAAATAGATAAAGTAGGTTTTTGAGATGTTAAATGCTAAATTTTTTGAGATCTTTGATAAGAATGCTCTAATTCTCTCTCTCTCTTCCTCCTTTAGTAGCCGACACACTCCATAGACATCTCCACCTTTCTCTCTTGGTGGTTTCTTCCTTGCAATCTCATATGAAGGCTCTAATTTTGCCTTGTATACTTGGCCATCATAACAACAAAGGTATTTTTCATGTTCTTTTGAAAGTTTAGTTTAAATATGCATGGTTGTTATTAACGGTGGGTCCAAGTGATTTTTAGTTAATAGTACTACTTAGAGTTTTGTTCAATTTAACATGGAAGTTCTTGGATGGATGGCCAAAAATCTCAAGTTATAGGTTGTGAGTTTTAATTCATGGCATCTATGGGTTTGGGTTTTGTGTGATATTTTGTAAAATTAGTTTAATGCCTAGCCATTTATTTTGATAAATGGTAAGGAGGATTTGAAAACTAAATTTGAGGGTTGGGTTTTCTCGAACGATCATATGGTGTTTCTTGTTCTTGCGATTGTAAAATTTTAAATTTAAAAATTTAGTTGATTTTAAAAATGGGTTTCTTTGCATCTTTGAGTGGTTTTGTGACATGCAAATATGAGTGGAGCTATGTGGATAGTAGATGAAAATGTAACTATAGAATTGTTTAAATGATGTAGGCATGTCAAATGGTTGACTGATGACCTCAACGAGTTATGAGGTTGCATTTGCTTGACTTGTGGTTATGGTAGGAAAATAAAAGGTTTTATTATAAACCCTATGAGTTTCTTGTATGCTTGCTTGGTTACCGTTTGGGTAGGGGCACTTGTCTTAGGATGGTCAAGTTAGGGTTTAGGGCCATAGGTTTGATTTTTGAAGGGACCTTTTCCTATTTATGGAGACAAATATGGTAGTGTAATTTGTAATAGGCCTTGTTATTTATAGGTTTGATATTTGTGTTTCTAGGTTCCAAGGTACTTGGCGATAGACCTAGTAACTTGAATGGTTGAATGCGGTGCCCGGCTGAGGTAAACTTGGATTGGACTATTGAGGTAAGTAGCTTTTTAACAGGATTTTTGGAAAATAACCATGGTGCATGAACATTGTTTTGGGTCAAACTCAATTTAGAAAATTAATTTTGGAACTATGTTTTCTTAAAAAGTATTGTGTTGTGACCTTATTATATATTTCTATTTATGAAAAGTGCATCATATTTGGTATTGCATATGGGGAAATGCATAAGTATTTGGTGTGGAAAAGACAAGCATCTTTGAATTCCTTTGATAATGGATTTCATGGATTTATGATATTAATTGAAATACTAAAGACGCTTTTGCTTAACTTGTATTAGTTGGGAAATTGATGCAAAACATTTTTGACAAAAAATGGTTTTGAGGACTTTGAGAATATTGTGGATATTTGGTTATTAAAATATTTTATGAAACTATTTGAAAGTAAACTATGTATATTGAATACATTTAACTCGTGAGATTTTGATGTGGATTTGCCTTTGTACTATGATATTGGTGATTTCCTCATCTTTGTGACGTGTGATTACTGCGTCTTTGTGACAATGTCTTTGTGATGTGTGATTACCTCGTCTTTGTGAGGACAAGCAAGGTTGGAGGCTCCCATTTTGCATAACATGGGTAAATGTTAAGGACATATTTTATGTAATTAGTTAATTTTTTGACAAAACACACATTACTTGTATTTGGGTAGACCTAGGATGTGTTTAATACTTCAAAGAACATGTTGTTCAAGTCTAGTATTAAAGCCATGAAGACTGGGCCAAGAAATAAGTCAAAAAAAAACTGTTCACTAAAGCTGGACAGATAGCTCAACACCTAGGACAGATAGTTTGACAGCTGCTCGACAGATAGCTATCTATTGAGATTTAATGAGGCTCGATAGATACTATTTATCGGGGTATCTATTGAAGTTACGGAAATCAGAATTTTCAGATTTGATTTTCGGCCCATGCTTATGTGTTTTTGTAGGGTTTTTTTTTCTCACAACTCTAGACATATATAAGGCTTATTTTAGAAACCGTCACACAAGAAAATACAAGGAAAACATATGCAAAAGGTGACCAGAGCCTTATTCTCTCTGAAAGAAACTACTACATCTTTGCACTTTAGTGTTTTGTAACCAAGTGCTTCTTGATCTTCATTGTTGATAAAGTGAAGAACTTTGCAGCCAACATTCTTCTTCCTCAAATTGGTGAATAAGTCACGTACTGGAATTCGTGCAAAGGAGTTAGTCACGTACTGGGATTCGTGCATCAAAAGGGTAGTGTTCATATATTGAAGAGTTTAGAGATTTTGAGGCAGAAGAAGGTTTCTGCTGTAAGTTCATCTATGAGGATTGTAGATTCTAGAGACAAAGGTTTTGTATTAGATTTGAAACTTCTCTTTACTATAGTGGATTGCTTTTCAGAAAGGTTTCTCCTCAGGTTTTTTACTGTGAAACTAGTTTGTTTCATTGGTTTTCCTAGGTCATCATATCTTGTCTTATTTATTTTTCCGCTGCATTATTTGTGACATGATATTGATGTTTGTTTGTTTTAACAAGTTTTATTCATAATAAATCTAATTAACAACTTGGGTTTAAAACTTGTTAATTCTATCAACCGGGGTCTAAATTTCCCAACAGTAAATCCTTGAGTGTGTGGGTGAGGTTGTTGCCCATAGAGCCAAAAGACCAAATGCAAAAGGGGTACTGTGTGACGTGTCATTCCTTGTTGCCCATAGGGGGAAGAGGTAAATCTTTGAGTGTGTAGGTGAGGTTAGGCAAGGCCAAGAGACCATATGCAAAAAAGGTACTACATGGCACGTTATCCCTTTCTGCTTATGGGGGGATAGGTAAATCCTTGAAAGTGTGGGTGGGACTAGGTAGGGTCGATAGACCACATGACCACATGCCAAAAGTGGTACATATCATGCTAGTATGTTTAGGTTTTGACTTGTCTGTGGTTGTATGATGTCTTGGTGACATTTTTTGTCTTTGTGGCACCTTGGGTGAGATTTTTGGTTTTGAAATGGTATTAGATATTTTTATGGCTCACAGTGAATAAAATATAGTTTCATAGTTATTTTGGAAAGCTTGGTGCTATATTATTTCTATCATTCTTGTCGTACTGTTAATGAAATTGATTTTGCATAAATTAAATGAAAATTCCCAAATTATAGTATGTTTTGTAAAATGCTCATTATTATGAAACTTGCATTTCCCCTACCTCCATTAATTATATTATTCACTGGACTTTAGCTCATTCCACTCTTCATCAGTTTTATAGATAAATTAACTATACATCGAGCATGGAGCTTTGTTTATTGGCAGTGATTGGAAAACTATGCTAAGTGAGAGATTTGTGCTATTAATTGTTGGTGACTCAACTTACTAAATTTATAGATGCAATTGCTAATTCTACTAGAGGTTGGGCACTTGAGATTTGTTAACCTTAGGTGTGGTAGGCCTAGATTCAATGTTGAGGCTGCGTATTCTAAAATGGACTGTGATTTTGTGTTATCCCTTTGGAGCTCTAAAATATATTCATGTAGTATTTGGAGGCACATGATTTTAGTTATTGTTTGTAAATGTGTTATAAAGCTCTAACTTGTAATGTGGAGATTTTGGTATTGTTATTTATTCTTATCTCGTGGAAAGGAAAGGGAAAAGAAAAAATCTCCTACATTCTTGCTCTTAATGGTTCTCCTCTCAATCTTTGGACCCTTTTGGGTTTAGGGCATGACAACTAACCTTACTTCTTTAGGTGGCTCCTCACTTGCTTGCATAGTAATCTTTTTGGCAACCAAGGTGAACACAACCGATTCTTGAATTGCTACCCTTTCAAATACCTTTGGGCTTATGATATTCAAACCTTTCACGTTTGTCACATCTTTCTTCTTGCTCATGTCAATTGGCTTGGGTTTCAATGGTGTGAGCATAATTTTCTTACTTTTAAACACAAATGAACAAGAATTTGTTCGTCCATAAAGGTTGACATCTAAATTATAAAGCCAAGGCCTACCTAAAATAATATGCTCTACATCCTTGGGGGTTACATCACACCATATTTCATCCTTAAGTAAGGAATTGAGGTAGGAGTACACATTTCTTTTTTAGGTCTGTCCAACCAAACCGCAGACCTAATCTACCCAGCAAAATCGACTGAACCTGAATCGTCTACCACCTGATCAGGCTGCCTGGTGGTTGAATGTGGGTCCCTACCTTTCCAAATTGATGCTAGCAGGTCAAGTGACAAGTCTTCCCTTCGAAAACCTGATACACCTAACCTAATAGTGATATATAACCCTTAGGTAGTTAGTTTAGAGTCTCTTCAGTTCAGACTCTTCACTTTATATCTCTCTTTCTCTCTTGATACCTCAACAACCAACGCATCCAATTCAAATCTTCGATTCGCCCCTATTGATAACTCACCTCCCTATTTGCGATTCTCTCTTTGAAGTTTGATTTTCAGTCATGTTCTCTCTCTATTTCTTCATTTCATTCTCTTGCAAGTTCAGATTTGCTATCATCTCTCTCTATTTTTGTTTGTGTTCTTTGGATTTGTGGTCTACTGGTGTTTAGGTTTGTAGATTTGTTCTTCAGATTTGTGATATATGTACCAAGTTTGGTCGTTCATCTCTCTCTTTCGGTTGAAGTAGAAGGCGACCGTCATCCACAAGAGGCCCATCCAACTCGACCCTTGGTTTTTCGTAGTCAGCAATGGATCTTTTGTCTTGCCACCCCAATAGGATCACATCGATTCCAGATTAAGCCCAAACCTGAACTTAACCGACTCGTGGACACCCCTACTATCTTTTATGGCTATGGAGGAGGTATCTACCCAAGACACTTTATATGAGTTAGGGCATGGAATTGATTTCAAGCCTAGGCAAGAAACAACACTAGAAGACATTACTTTAATAAAACTCTCACTATCTATAATAACCTGGCAAGTTTTGCCCCCACTTAGTGCAAGTTTGGAAGATAGCACTCCCTTTTGCCAATCATCCTTGTTCTTTTACTGTGCCAAAGCACACCTTACTACATTCACTTTGAGGAAACCAAGGATGTCTTTGAAATCATCAATTTGGGGAGATATGACTTTAATGCATGCGAGGTAGCTAGGATTGTCTTCCCATTATGCCTCAACATCCTAGGATTGTCTCTTCAACATTCGGGTCATACACAAGTTCTTCCGTATCTTCTACCTTCTCTTCCTCTTCTTGAATGACAAGGGTCTTAGAAGGACAGTTATCTGCAATATGACCAACTCCACTACATTTGAAACATCGGAGGCAAGACCCTTATTTTGAAGGCTCGCTAACCACTCTCTTTCCTTTATCCTTTTGGCCTAGCAAGGCGTTATAAGGCGAGATTTTTTTTTTTTTTTTTGATAAGCAGCGAGACCCTATTTTTTATTGTGTCTAAGCTCATTATTTCCTCCTATGTGGGACATCTCTCCTTCATAGTTATTGGTCACCTTTAGAGATGCCTCAACTGACTCAAGTCGAGTACCTATTCCATTTACCCTTTCAAGTAAGACTTGGACGGTCTTTGCTAGGTCCTCTATGGTTCGCTCTAAGGAAGAATTGAGCTTAGAATTAGCCTAATATTCAAGGTTCGACAAGCATAAGCACTCACTATTTATGAATGTAGCTGAAATTCGCAGAAAAATTCATGAATTATCTCAATATAAAATTAAGGTCAATCAAGAGTGCATGTAGGGACTAAGTCAATGATCCAAAGGAATAAATTGCAATCAGGTAGTGTAAGTGTTCACAATATTGAAAGGAAACCCAATGAAATTCAACTTCCAACAAGCTCAACAAATAATATTGGAGGATCAGATGCCTTAAAGAAATTGGTTCCTTTTTTTTGTTCAATATGCCAACTTGATAATGTATTGTGTGCAGCTACTATGTTCAATATCGTCTTCTTCTTCTGCAGTCATTAAGGTGAATATTTTTTCAAAGTATCTAGAATACATTATATATTGTTAGGCCTTATTACATTTTACTCTATCCAACTCTCGGGTAAGTTTCTATTTGGCCCTTGATGTTCTTATCATAGTGTAATGTTAACTGCTAACTTTGCAGATTGTCACAATGTTAATCATCATTTAATTTGAGTAGACAGAAAATGCACACAAGTCATCATTTGTGCCACTGAAACATACATGTGAGCCTTACATACTTCCTACCAACCCAACTTGCAATTCCTGTCTACAAACCCAGTGGATCTACCATAGAAGTAAATTCAAATGGATAGATTCAACTATCGGTTGCAGTAATTTCATTAAAAAAAAAACACTATTCGCTAGAGTAATTAGTTAATGGTTTTTCTTTAAATGCTTCTATTTGATTTCAGTTGTAATCCATATTTTTAGGACATATATGTAGTTCAAGTCTGTGAACATATGTCGCTATTTTATGTAATTGGCTTATCCTTAGACAAAACGCACTTTACTTGTAATTGGATAGATTTAGGATGTGTTTAACACTTCAAGAAACAGTGTTTCAAGATCCAGTGTTGAAGTCATCAAAGTCTATCCAAGACACAAGCAAGGAAGTGCCAGTTTTTAAAGCTCGACACATACCTTGACACATGCATCTATCGAGCTTTAAAGAAACTGCTTTGCCCCGAGCCTCGACAGCTTCTCGACACCTCTCGACACCTCTATCTGTCGAGAATTAAAGAAAACAGATTTTCAGTTCTGTTTCAAGTCCAATCCGTGAGTGTGTCTTTGGGACTTCTTTTCTCCTAACCCTAGACATATAAAAGGATTATTTTAAGGGCCGTCAATAAGGATGCAAGTTGCACATTCATTCAGAAATTCTTGTTCATGCAATTTGTGATCTGAAAGACAAAATTCATGCCCTAGTTCATCTCTGATGATTTGAAGAACTTTGCAGCCAACAACTCTCTCTCTTTAGTTGGTGTTTGAAGTCGCGTATTGGGATCCACGCATCTGGTTAGTCACGTACTTGGGAGCCGTGCATTGAAAGGAGAAACTGTCACTACGGAACAAGTCCAATTGGGTATTGGGGTAAGAGTTCAACTGTAGGTTGGTAAGGTACTGGGATTCCTTGCTTGTAACTGCTTGTTATGATAATAGTGGAATTTCGGGAGTGGTGACCTTAAATCACCCGGTGGGGTTTTTGCCGTCAGGTTTTCCCCACTCGTAAACAAATCATCGTGTCATTTAATTTCCGCTGCATTACTTAGTTTGGTGATTTGTTTGTGCTGCCACGTGATATTGCATATTAATTTGATTAATTAATAACTGGGCTAATTAATTAATCTAAGTTATCACAAGGGGTCAACGCATTTGTAGCCTGACAAGTGGTATTAGAGCAAGCACACTCTGATTAGGGCTTAATCCATTGTGTGTGATCCATTTGACCCCTGCTGTCATGGATAGAGGACAATCTCTTATTATACCTCCTTTATTTGATGGCACTAACTATGCATACTGGAAAGTACGCATGAGAGCTTTCTTGCAGTCTTTAGATGAGAAGGTGTGGCAAGCTATGGAGATAGGCTGGACCAAGCCTACAGAAGCGCCGGCCGACTGGGATGATGCTAAGATCAAGGTGGCAAACTTCAATAGCAGAGCATTGAATGCCCTATTCAGTGCAGTCACCAATGAGGAGTTCAAGAAAATTTCCTCAACCGAAACTGCTAAGGAAGCATGGACCATCCTCCAGACAACCTATGAGGGCACCAAGGCTGTCAAAGATTCAAAGCTACAGAGGCTCACCACACGCTTTGAAGAAATTAAGATGGAAGAGGATGAGTCGTTTGATGAGTTCTATGCCAAGCTTAAGGACATAGTAAACTCAGCCTTTAATCTTGGGGAAACCATCCCTGAACCCAAGATAGTGAGGAAAGTGCTCAGATCGCTGCCCAAGAGATTCCATGCTAAGATCACGGCGATCGAAGAGTCAAAGGATATTGACAGAATTCCTCTGACTGAGCTGGTTGGAAACTTGCAAACCTATGAGTTAGGGCTAACTAGGTTAGGCAAGTCAAGTAAGGGCAAGAGTTTGGCACTAAAGGCCAAGAGCAGTGATACAGATGATTCTTCAGATGATGAAGATTCCAAGATGAAGTCCTACATCACAAGGCAATTCAAGAAATTCATGAAGAATGCAAATGGAAAGGGCTTCAACAAAGACCGTAGACAATCCAGTTCTTCACAACTCAAGAATTCTGATAAAGGGAAGAAGGATGTCAAGGATGGCGGTCAGTACACTGTTTCCGCTGGACCAAAATGCTTTGGGTGTCACGGCTTTGGACTCATGAAACAAGAGTGTCCTACGTACCTTAAGAGCATAGGGAAGAGCAAGGCACTTGCTGTTACCTTAAGCGACACGGAGCCTGAGGACGATTCCGAAGATGAAGACGACGGAATCTTGAATGCCTTCACTGCCACTGTTAATCCTACTGATGGGGTTACTGAAGAAGTGGATGAAGAAAAGGAATTGGTGGATTCCAAATGTGAGATTATGGATGATCAAGATGATATCCACACCGCCTATGAGAAACTGTACAAGCTTTCTGAGAAGCATGAGAAACTCTATAGGCTGGCCACCAAGAAGCTCAGTGATGTGGAACTCAACCGTGAGGAGCTGTCCACAAAGGTTAATGAAGCAAATCAAACCATTGGAGCACTGAGGTTCGAAAAAAATTTCTTGGTTGAGAGGACCAAGAAGCTTGAAGCGGAGCTGTTTCAAGTCAGAGCACAACTGGAGAGGACGTCAAGTGCAAAACTGGACGAGATGCTGAGTGCTCATATATATTCTTCATATCGTACTGGATTGGAGTATGAATTCTCTCTCTCTAATACTCCTACTTCTAGTACTACTGTGTTTGTTCCACCTGCTAATAACATTGAAAATGAAGAAAAGAATGTTAAAACTGAATTAGTTAGTGAGAACGTAGACAAGGCCAAGTCCATCCTAGGAGCACCCCCTAAAATTGAGAAAATGGAATCTAGAAACCCTAGGAATAAGAAGGCTAACTCTCAAAAGGCCAAACAGAAGAAGCCACATCTCTGTTATCATTGTGGTGTTGCCGGTCACACTCGACCAAATTGCTATAAGTGGCATGCCACTCAACAGAGCAACGACACAATAGCATCTGGGAGCCATAATCAGCTTCAGTCTTCTCTCGCTCCTCTTGGAGACATTCTTAAAACCCTCATGTTCCTTTCGAACTTGAACGGTTTAAACTCTTCTCCCTCATCACTGGTTCAAGAGTCGACCAAAAGGAAAGGTTCTTCCAAGGTGTGGAAGGCAAAGGGATCTAAGTGATTTCAGTCACTTCTTCTTCTCTCTCCTATTTTTTGTGTGTTGCATTACTTGTGTGGTTCTTTATTGTTTTGAGTTAGTCTAGTTTTATGCATTGTTTTGCTTTACATGTTTTTGTTTGTGTGTTTTCATTTTTTTGTGGTTTATTTTTGCTTTTCTGATAAAAAGAAAAAAAAATTTTGAAAAATTGAAAAATACAAAAACAGTGTGTGTTTGTGTGCATTAGTTCATGTGTACTTTTAAAATGGCCATTGAAACAGAGTTTTCTAAACTTTGTATCAACTGTAGCTTAGATGAACATTCTTCTACACAACTAAGCAAGTGAGCTTTGTAGCTCTTTGTTTGTGATGAGTAAGGTTAAGTGATCTCTTCTTAACACTCATATCACTCTTTTTGACAGGTTGAACTAGAAAATCCTAAGAGAAAGGCATAAATAACCATCTCACCACTGTTACTCGCCAATCATAATATGACATCTGTATACTTCGGCATAGCAAAAGTGCAATGTCAATGACATCTGTATGCTTCGGCATAGCAAAAGTGCAATGTCAAAAGCTTAACATAATTGGGTATTTCTTTTCTTTCTCTTGTATGCCCATGCATGATATGCTTGTTAAAAGAAAATATGCAAAGATATAAAAAGCAAAAAGATAAAAAATGCTTTAAAATATGGTTGCAAGCGTGTTTTCTAGGAGATGTGGGAGTTATAGGATGTACCTCGAAGGTGATAGTCCCCATCAAACGGTTATGATTGTGTGTGAGTTAAAGTGATTTTCTCATATCTCAAATCGTCATAACATTGAGACACTTATGCAATCTTGCGATGTTTTCACACACGACACGCAATACTCTTTGCTATTCTTGATACATGTGCAGGTACAATGTGATTTGGCCATCACAAGGTTTACATGCGTTAATGTATGCTCACTAAACTGTCTGGACTTATTTTTGAAATATAAAATTGGTTAGACTTGTTTAGTGTGTGTGTGCATGCATGATTGCATTTATGTTTGTGTTTTTCCTCTTTTGAAAAACTGTTTTTAAAGGCATCTCGACACCTCCTCGATACCTCTCGACACATAGCTATCTGTCGAGCTTCTTAGACTCTTTCTTATCGCAGTCTCGATAGATACCTCGACACCTGCTGGATCGATCGAGAAACTTTCTGTCTGCTCGATAGCTTCTCGATAGCTTCTGGATCGATCGAGGTTCCTTCTTGTTTGATCCATCTGCCTTGATACATGATCTCGATAGCTTCTTCTGTCGAGAATTACTGAAGGTGTATAAGTTGGTTCTTCGCGATTTTTCTTCTCATTTTGCTCGATCTCTCTCGCTCGAAAAACATTTTTCTCTCTTCCAAAACTCTTCTCTCTCCCTCTAAACCTCTTTCAAGGCTTTCTCAAGTGTTCTTCGCGATCTTCATCACTTGGTAAGCATCTCATCCCTCATTTTCATGCATTTCATGGTTTTAAAACCCTAGGTTTTGTGTTTTAGAAAATTTTTGGGAGTTTTCAAAATTGTTGGGGTTTTCATGAAATTCTTGGGTTGGTTTTATAGATTTGATCTTCAAAACCATATGCATTGCATCACATTCGCATCCTAATTGTATTTTCATGCATTTAGTTGTGTGCCTACCTGTTGTGTGCTGTTAGGTTTGGATTGGGCTGAGCCCATAAAGTTTTTATGTTGCATGTCACATGTTCATGCATTTTCCATGCATACGTTCTTTCTTTTCAGTATATTCTTCCTCTATTGAACTGTTTGGAACTTTTCTGCTTGTTTCTTCTTCTTTCCCCCTCTCTATGGTTGCATTAGTAGTGTCTATGGCACCTAAGCGTAAGTCCATTCCGTCCCAGAACCCTCTGCGTTCTAAGGGACAGTCTTCCTCAGATTCTACTCCTCTTTCTGTCCGGTTCCGTGATGAGAAAGCCCATAAGGACTTCTCGGAGAACTTCTCTAAACGAGGTGTTCATTCGGAACGCCACGTTGTCCTGGCAGCTTTGCCGACACCGACCTTCCTGATGTCATACACAGTCGGGCTTGGGAGTCACTGTGTGACGTCCCGGTCACATGTCCACTCGTGTTGATACAAGAGTTTTACTCCAACATCCACGGGATAGATTCTTCAGTACCTCTTTTCTACTCTTGCGTCCGAGGTACGCGATTTGCTGTCACCCCAGAGTTAGTCTCTGAGGTTCTTCATGTCCCTAGGGTGGATCATCCTGATTACCCTAGCTATGAGCGTCTCTGGACTGTGTCCAAAGACGAGATGATCTCGGCGTTCTGTGAGCGTCCTTCCTCTTGGGGAGATCATATGTACACACCATGTCGACCTTTTGCTAAAGGTCCTCGTTTCCTTAACATGGTGATGACTTTTGTTTTGCACCCACTTTCTCACTACAACTCTATTACAGAGCCTTGTGCTTGGTTTTTGTTGTCTCTCTTAGAGGATCTCTCTATAGACTTTTCTTCACACTTTATCTTTTCCATCATAGATGTCTATAGAGATACGGCCACCCGTGATAAGCTCATTTTCCCTTCCACTATCACGAGGATTCTGAGCCATTTTTCCATCCCATTCCCTTCGTCCGATCCTTACCATGTCATGTCTGCCATAGATGCCGCTACCGTAAAACGTAGCGAGGCACAGTTTCGATCGCGACAGTTTGATGGTGCTACTCCTTCCACCCGTCCGACCACCTCTAGATCCGCTGGAGCATCTGCTTCTTCTTCGAGCGATGTCACCTTAGGAGACATCATGGCGCAGCTACAGCGTATGGATGCTCACCTAGATACACTCTCCACAGAGCTGTATCAGGTGAACGTCCGTGTTGGTCGCATCGCCAGGCGACAGGCGACCATGGGCGGCTTTGCACCAGAGGCTTCTCCTCTGCCACCTCATGTGTCGACTGAGACTGATGATGATGGCGATGACGATGATGCTTCTGACGATGATGATGATGGAGATGCGAGCTCTTCGGATGAGATGTCTACTTGACACTCTACCCTTTGTCATTCGTGACAAAAAGGGGAAGTAGTTTTGTATGAGAGTAGTCATGCTTAGGGGGAGTGTTAGCGTAGGACATTTTTGTTAGGGGGAGTGTGGATTGAGGGATGTAGTGAGGTGATCATATGTATTTCTTTTTCTTTTCTTGTCTTTTTAGAGATACTTTGATCATGTATTGATATACATTGTATTTATTCTCTTCTTATATATGATGATGTATGTTTTTTCTTTCACCTACCTTTACATGTGTTGTTTCTTTTCTATCTTTATACACATGTTTCTTTACTTGTACGCAATCTATTATTTCTGTTTCACACAAAGATGCCTTGATGTGTTTTGTTTATAAGTATTTCAGAAATACAGGTTGTCAAAGTCTTCTTGCCATAAACTCTCTTCTTGCAAAGTTTTTCAAGAGTTTGTGTTAAGATAGATTTTACTGTATGTAAAAAGTGAATATGAGTTGAGTGATTTATGACTTCTCTCATATCTTCATTTGTATGTTGTGGTTTTGTCACGGATTGCCAAAGGGGGAGATTGTTAGGACATATATGTAGTTCAAGTCTGTGAACATATGTCGCTATTTTATGTAATTGGCTTATCCTCAGACAAAACGCACTTTACTTGTAATTGTGTAGATTTAGGATGTGTTTAACACTTTAAGAAACAGTGTTTCAAGATCCAGTGTTGAAGTCATCAAAGTTTGTCCAAGACACAAGCAAGGAAGTGTCAGTTTTTAAAGCTCGACACATACCTCGACACATACCTCGACACATGCATCTACCGAGCTTTAAAGAAGCTATTTTGCCCCGAGCCTCGACAGCTTCTTGACACCTCTCGACACCTCTATCTGTCGAGAATTAAAGAAAACAGATTTTCAGATCTGTTTCAAGTCCAATCTGTGAGTGTGTCTTTGGGACTTCTTTTCTCCTAACCCTAGACATATAAAAGGATTATTTTAAGGGCCGTCAATAAGGATGCAAGTTGCACATTCATTCAGAACTTCTTGTTCATGCAATTTGTGATCTGAAAGACAAAGTTCGTGCCCTAGTTCATCTCTGATGATTTGAAGAACTTTGCAGCCAACAACTCTCTCTCTTTAGTTGGTGTTTGAAGTCGCGTACTGGGATCCGCGCATCTGGTTAGTCACGTACTTGGGAGCCGTGCATTGAAAGGAGAAACTGTCACTACAGAACAAGTCCAATTGGGTATTGGGGTAAGAGTTCAACTGTAGGTTGGTAAGGTACTGGGATTCCTTGCTTGTAACTGCTTGTTGTGATAATAGTGGAGTTTCGAGAGTGGTGACCTTAAATCACCCAGTGGGGTTTTTGCCGTCAGGTTTTTCCCATTCGTAAACAAATCATCGTGTCATTTAATTTCCGCTGCATTACTTAGTTTGGTGATTTGTTTGTGCTGCCACGTGATATTGCATATTAATTTGATTAATTAATAACTGGGCTAATTAATTAATCTAAGTTATCACAAGGGGTCAACGCATTTGTGGCCTGACACATATTATTTAATTTTCTGAATTTTGATATCGTGAAAGTCTAAAGAAAGCACACACGATGCTCTCTCGACGGAACAAAAACTAAACTAAACTATTAGCTTCTGATAGTGGACATCGAATCCACGAAAAGGTTTCCCTAAATCCACAAAAAGAAAAACTAAATCTGCTAAAGAAAGAATTTGACAAAAGTCTGTATTTATTGATAATAATCTGATTTGCCTCTAACGACTACAAAACATATAAATACTGAAAAAAAATGTCTAAAAACCCTAATTTGCACTAATTACGCGATTAGGTGATAAAATACTGAAATTTACCAAAAATGGCAAAATTAAGTTAATGGCAGAATTATAAACTACTGGCATTAAGGGTTGTTCTAAAATAGACGAGACCTTATTCTAATTTTTAAACTAAAAGTTATTATTAAGGAAAAATAAGTATTACTATAAATAGCAAAAACACTATTTACGGGGCCTTATTGAAGGAATTCACCTAAATTTAGGTGACACTCATAGTATGAGTTTGGATTCGAATGTCGTTTCCCTTCAACTTGCCAAATTTTATGAATTCTGATACTTAGGCTCCAATGGCCTCTCTTGGTATCCCCCTTTGATCTTGCGTTGTGACTTCTTGCACCTTTGCTGCTCGAGGAAGACATGTGTTATCTGTTCTACATCAATTTTCATTTAATATAGAAAATTTTCCTAATCCTTTTTACTCTATTGGGTTTGAAGATAGCTTCATGAAGAAATGCCTAAAGGGTCATGTTGGTGCCAATCCCTCGAAGGGTCATAGTGATGCAAATATCTGCTACTTGATTTTAAGTAAGTGATCCTTCTCTTTGAATTATCTTTGTATCTTAATTGTGTCTGTTATCAATGCTATTTTGAATTTGGATTTGCTTCTTCTTCTTTTCTTTCTTTTTATTATATTATTTATTATTTTAATGATCTTGATTTTCTTCCATTTGAACTTGATTTGTGTATTTGCATTGACATGATTTAAGGAAATCTACATGAATTTTATTTGGCATGGTTGAAATGTGAATTTGCATTTCTATGGTTGAAAGGAGATCTAAATGAATTTTATTTGGCAGAAGGAAAAAAAATATTTCCATTGGCATGACACTCTATGCAGGCAATAGCTTTTGTTTATGGGTTCGATCAAAATTTAGGCGTGGTTGATGCTATATTAGTTCAAAGTTATTCGGTTTTGTTTTTAGTTTGCTTGCTAAAGAATATGAGAGAAGAAAAGGAAAGAAAATCTTTTAATTTTTTTTTGGTTAGTTTATTTGGTTTTTAAAAAAAATTTAAGGAGTGGATTATCAACTGAGCTTTGTGTTAGGCTTAGTAGAGTTGTGTTTAAAGAGAATAGGTGGTTTCTAAGGAGGTTTGGTATGCAGAGAACTCATTGTGAGAAGGTATGCATTCAATGGATAATTTTGATTGAGGAGTTAGACAGATTTTTTTGACAGGTACAATATTTTGTCTTATTTTACTGTTGGTAAAGGTTTGATATAACTCATAACGTGGTTATTCTAAGCATGTTTGGTGTCCCTAATTGTGTCATAATTCATTGTTGCTGGTGATGTGTACTGCACAGCTAGTACCCTTTTTATTGTTTTGATTGTTAATAGTGAAAAATATTAGTTTTCATACAATATGGTTTTAGATTTCCTATAAGTTAATGTGTATGTTAATTAAGTTTGTGCATTCTACTTGTTTTAATTTAAAAGTCTAAGAGACATAGGGTTTATTGTTGTTAAGATTTTTTTTTGTAATATATATATATATATATATATATAACCGAAGATGTTTGACTTGTGGTTGACCTTTCCATTTAGTGCCATCATGAATTGCATCTCCATATATTTGAATTCTGATTTAAAGTAAGATAAATGGCATCAGTAACTCCTCCTCTTTCTTTGTTAAATATGGTCAGGAAATAAGTAATGATTAATTAATGAATGATCATTGTGATTTGGCCAAGAATTTAAATAGGGACTTAACTGAATGTTTAATAATGCTAGGATTTCTAAGCAAACTACAAATGGAGTAAATGCTAAAAGAAATTTAGAGGTAATGGATGCCACCAAAGTGTCTTGATTTTTCTATCTTCATGTTTAACACCTTAGTTTTGTTGGATGAATATTTTGTGCTAGAGAATTTTAACTTTGTGAGCGTTTGGCAACTGCGTTTTACGCGTTTGCGTCTTCTGCATTTTTTTCTTTTTTCCTTTCCTTTCCCTGGACATGCATCTAGCACTGTTTATTGTTCATGAACAGTGATTCTAGGCTTAAGAATAGTGCCAAACGCGTGAACAGTAATTTTATTATTATTTTTTTTATTGTTTTTAGTTTTTAACAAAATAAGCGGTATCGAAACGGACCCTTTGTATCACTCTATTTGCTTCTTCTTCTTCTTCTTTTTTGGTTCTAAAAGCTTCAGTGGAACTCAGAAAATTTTCTTTTGTCATTGTGTTGTTATATTTTGTTATTCCATGTTTAATAAAAGTTTCTTTGGCTACCAAAAAATAGAAAAAGCATTATGGAGATTTAGGAGTAAAAGTAGAGCTAGGATGGCTGTATAAGAATAAGAAATTGTGAAAAAAAGAGTTTGAAAAACTTTTGAATCAATCTAAACTAGAAAGTTCAATTTTTTTTTCTTTCATTAGTAATTCTTATAGTTGTTATGAGTTGTTATTAAGTACTCCCACATTTTGTGAATGTCTATGTACTTGGTTGGCGCCCTTCAGCTTTTTTTAATGAAACTTTACATAAAAAATTAATTAGTAGCAGATAATTTCCATTGAATTATATGATTTTGTTGTTTGTCGACTGTGGAAACGGTAATAGTTAATTTAATTTAACTCAAAAGCAACATTTTCTCCAAATTCATCAAGATTTCTTTGTCCAATGTTTCCACATATTTTCTAGCATCATAATTTTAACCGACATTGTTTTGTAATTATTGTCCTAAATCATGTGTAAAGTCATTAATTTGTCATCATCTTGGTTTTATTTTTGTATTACTTTTCTCATTACTGAATTTGAGATCTTGAACCGGGTACTTATTGAGTACTCTCAGAGTATCATAAGTGTATAATCTCCCCTCACATAACTGTGGGTCCTGTTAATTAAATTTATAGTGGGACTCATAATTCAAGTGAGAGGGAAGAGTGCGCATTTATGGTACTTCCAGAGTATTCAATAATTTTTCTCTTGAACCTTTACCATTAGCTAGCTTAGATTTTTTTTTTTTTTAAAATTAAATTTGATATTTGAACTGGATTTTTAATCTATTTTATTTGGGTTTTAATTAATTAGTGGGTTTGGTTGCTATAAGTGCTTGCCAAAGCTCCATTTATCTTTATGGGAAAATACCCATAAAAGCTTCAATGAAAAACATGGTTTAATTAAGCTGTTTAAGGATTAAAATATCAAATTTTTAAGAAAATCTTTGCTAAAGCATATAACCATGTGAATTGGGAGGCTATCCTGGATTTGTTAAAGAGATTGGGCTTTAGGGAGAAGTGGTGTAGGTGGATCCGAATTTGTATATTCATTGTTCAATTTTATGTTTTGATCAATGGGTCTCTAGCTGTGTTAGGAACCCATGAGAAGAACTCACCTTTTAAAACCGGCTTGCAAAGGGAAGGTGTCCAAGAGCTTATAAACATATGGTTAAACTTATACTTAATCCATGTGGAACATTGGGATCGTAACATACCACCACACTTCGCAGCCGACGACCACAATTGCTTACTCTAGCGATACTGACTTGATGGTAGCCCTTTCTCTTTTGGTGGCTCCACTCACCTATCAAATATTTTAATCTAGCCTCTAGGTTACCCCCTTCGAGATCCAACCACAAAGCCGCAACTCATTTGATCTTATACTCAATGAGCTACACCAAATTACTCGGGGTGGAGGTTGGCTCTGATACTAAATGTTAGGAACCCATGGGTAGAACTCACTCTTGAAAACCGGCTTGCAAGAGGAGAGTGTCCAAGAGCTTATAAACAAATGGTTAAACTTATACTTAATCCATGTGGAACACTAGGATCATAACAAGTTAATTTCTTTGGTAGTTCAAGGGGTTTGAGACAAGGGGATTGGCTATCTCCTGTCATGTTTTTGATTATGATGGACGTTTTTAGTAGGATGTTGAACAAAGTGGAGGGTGCTGGCTTAATTTGTGGTTTCAAGGCTAATGGTAGGTGGGGTGGTGGAGAATGTGTTTCCCATCTTCTATTTGCAGATGATACAATTCTATTTTGTGATGAGATGTGGAGCAAATCTTTCATGTTTAGATGTTGCTACTTTGTTTTCAGGTTGTGACAGGCTTGAAGGTCAATGTGCAGAAGAGTGAAACAATTCCAATAGAATTGGTAAATAATGTGCGTGCTTTGGCTAAGATTTTGGGTTCTAGGATTGGTATTTTGCTTATGTCCTATCTTGGCATGTTGTTAGAGGCTTCTCATAAATCTCTTTCAATTTAGAATTTTATTTTAGAAAAAATTGAGCGAAAGTTAGCCAGATGGAAGAAGTTGTTTTTATCAAAGGTGGTAGATTGATGTTGCTCAAAAGTACGTTATCCAGTCTTCCTAATTATTTCCTATCACTTTTGACTATTCCTACTCATGTGGCAAATATAATAGAAAAGTTTCACAGGGACTTTTTGTGGGATGATAACAAGACTCACTTGGTAGGATGGGACAAAGTGTGTGCCTATGGCCAATGGTGGTTTATGTATAAAGAAGTTAACTGCATTTAACAAAGCTTTACTAGGCAAATATCTTTGGTGGTTTGGGAATGAGGAGGCTCGGCTTTGGAAGAGAATGGTAGATTCAAAGTTTGTTGAAGAGCAGGGGGGATGAACTTTTAATTGGGTATGGGTGCTCATGAGTGTGGTTTATGGAGATGTATTTGTATGGACTGGGAGGATTTTAGACAATGATAGGCCAAAAACATATTGACCCCCTAGTGATGGATTAAGTTGATTAATTAGCCAAGTTATTAATTAATCAAATTAACATGCAAAGAGTGTGGCAGCATAAACAAATCACCAATTAAACTAAGTATGCAGTGGAAATTAAATGACTTGGTGATTTGTTTTTGAATGGGGAAGACCTACACGGCAAAAACCCTACCGGGTGATTTTAAGGTCACCAATCTCGAAATTCCACTATTATCACAACAAGCAGTTACAAGTAAAGGAATCTCAGTATTTTATACCAACCTACAGTTGAATCCTTACTCCAATACTCAATTGGAATTATTCTGTAGTAACAATTTCTCCTTTTGATACACGGCTTCCAGTACGTGACTAACCAATTGCACGGATTCCAGTACGGGACTTCAATCACTAACTAGAGAAAGTTGTTGGCTGCAAAATTCTTCAATTTATTTACACGATGAAGATCAAGAAGATACTTGGTTACAAAACTTTATGGTGCAAAGACACAGCAACTTCTTCACAAAAGAGATGAACTAAGGTAAGAACTTTTGTCTCAGGTCATAACTTGCTTGAACAAGGATTTCTCAATACTTGTGCAACTTGTGTCCTTTTTCGGCCCTTAAAATAATCCTTTTATATGTCTAGGGTTAGAAGAAGAGAAGGCCCAAAGACACATTCACGGATTGGAATCAAAACAAAATTTCAAAATCTATTTTTGGTAAATCTCGACAGCTAGAGGTGTCGAGGTGTTGTCAAGCAGCTGTCGAGCCTTAGGGCTGAACAGCTTCTTTAAAGCTCGATAGATGAAACTGTCGAGCTTTAATGACTGGCACTTCTCAACTTGAATCTTGGACATACTTGCATGGCTTTAACACTTGATCTTGAATCCTTATTTCTTAAAGTATTAAAATCATCCTAGATCTACCCAAATACAAGCTAAGTGCGTTTTGTCAAAGGATAAGTCAATTACATAAAAGAATAACATATGTTTTAAGCAAATGAAACATATATGTTTTAACAATCTTCTCATTTGGCAATCCGTGACAAAACCACAACAAACTAATGAACATATGAGAGAAGTCATAAATTACTCAACTCATATTCACTTGCTGAATACAATAAAATCTATCCTAACACAAACTCTTAAAAAAGTTTGCAAGGAAAGAGTTCATGGCATGGAAGACTTTGATAACCTGTATTTCTGAAACACTTTAAACAAAATACATCAAGGCAACTTTGTGTGAAGCAGAAATAATAGATTGCATACAAGTATAAGAAGCATGTACATAAAGAAAGAAAAAAACAACATATGTAAAGATAGGTAAAAGAAACATACATCATCATGTATATATATACCCTTTGAGAAACATCATGTATGTAAACAAAATGGTCACAAGACCTTGGTACAAGAACAATGTACCTCCAACAAGAAAGAAAAGAAAAAAAAAATACCTATAAACCTCACTACATCCCTTAAAACAACAACACTCCCCCTATCAAAAATGTCCTATGCATGCTCTCCCCCTAAGAATGACTACTCTCATATAATCCAAAACTACTTCCCCTTTTTGTCACGAGTAACAAAGGGTAGAGTGTCAAGTAGACATCTCATCGGTAGAGCTAACATCTCCATCAACATCATCCAAAGCATCATCGTCATCACCATTATCATCCTTAGACTCAGAAGCTACAGGAGGTGGTGAAGGAGAAACCTCAGGAGCAAAGCCACCCATGGTCACCTGTCGTCGAGTAATGCGACCAACACGAACATTCACCTGATACAACTCTGTAGAGAGCGTATCTAGGCGAGCATCCATGCATTGAAGCTGCGCCATGATATCTCTTAGGGACACATCGCTCGAAGAAGATGAGGGAGCAGATGTGGCTCAAGCCAATCTAGATGGAGCCGGACGGGAGGATGGAGCTGCTGAAACCGTCTGTCACAACCTAAACTGCACCTCACTACTTTTTACGGTAGCGGCGTCTATGGTAACCATGACATGGAAGGGGTCGGACATGGGAAAAGAGACGGAAAAATGGCATAATATCCTCGTGATAACAGAAGGAAAAATAAGCTTATCAAGGGTAGCCGTATCCCTATAGACATCTATGATAGAAAGAATCAAATGTGAAGGAAAGTCTATAGTGAGATGCTCAAGAAGTGACAACAAGAACTGAGCACAAGGCTCTGTGATGGAGTTGTAGTGAGAGAGTGGATGCAAAACAAACATCATGACCATGTTCATGAAATGAGGACCTTTAGCGAAAGGACGACATGGTGTAAACTGACACTCACTCCAATCAGAAGGGTGCTCACAAAATGCAGAAATCATCTCATCTTTGGACACAATCCGCAGATGCTCACAATTGGGGTAGTCAGGATGCGCAATCCTCGGGACTTGAAGCACATCGGATACCAACTCCGGTGTGAAGACTATGCGCGTACCTCGAACACGAGTGTGAAAGAGAGGTACTGAAGAATCAATTACATGCATGTTGGAGTAAAACTCCTGAATCAGCATGGAAGGACAAGTGACCAGGACATCACATAGTGACTCTCAACCCTGACTATGAATGACATCGGGTAGGTCAGTGTCGGCAAAGTTTGCCAGAACAACTTGGCATCCCGAATGAACACCTCGTTTGGAAAAATTCTCCTAGAAGTCCTTTCGGGCATCCTCATCACAGAACCGAACAGAGGAAGGAGTAGGATCAGAAGATGAAAAAGTCCTAGAATGAAGAGGGTTCTAGGACGGAAAGGACTTACGCTTTGGTGCCATAGACACTACTAACGTAAACTGAATAAGAGGGAAAAAAGAAAACACACAGAAAAGTTCCTAAAATAAATCAAATATAACAAGTATATTGAAAAGAGAGAATGTATGCATGGGAAATGCATGAACATGTGACATGCAATATGAAGAGCATCATGGGCTCAGCCCAATCCAAACCTATCAGCACACAACCAATTTGCACACACCTAAATCATGAAATTACTGTTAGAATGCTAATGTGATGCAATGCATGGAGTTTTAAAAATCAAATCTACAAAACCCATCCTAAAAATTGCAACAATAACTCATCAATTTTGAAAAACCCCAAAATTTTCAAAAAAACCCCAAAAGTTAGGTTTCAAAACATGAAATGCATGAAGAAAGAGAGATTAGAAGCTTACCAAGTGAAGAAATACTTGAAAGAAGCTTGAAGAAACCTTGGATAGAGGTTTGGAGTGAGAGAAAGAGGTATTGACAGGTACAGGTATCGAGAGGTGTCGAGACATTTATTGAGGAAGGTGTCGAGAAAAACAACCGCCAATAGATAGAGCTATCAAGAAGGTGTCGAGGAACAAAATAAAGACACGAGAATAGAAGCTCGATCGATCAACCAGCTGTCGAGAAGCTATCGAGAGGACAGAAAATTCCTCGATCGATCCACCAGGTATCGAGAAGCTGTCGGGATTGCGATAAGAAAAAGCTAAGAAGCTCGACAGATAGCCAGGTATCGAGGATGTGTCGAGCCAGCTTTTAAAAGAGTTTTAAAGAAGATAAAAACACAGACATGAATGCAATCATACATGCAACTTAACCAATGATCCAAACATCAGATTAACTCTCAAAATCATCTCTCAGTCAACAATTTTAAGCACATGGATTGCAAGAACACACACACTAAACACGTCTAACCAATTTTATATTTCAAAAATAAGTTAAGACAGTTTAGTGAGTATACATCAATACATGTAAACCTTGTGATGGCTAAATCACATTGTACCTACACATGTATAAAAAATAGTAAAGAATATTGCGTGCTGTGTGTGAAGAACATTGCAAGATTGCATAAGTTTCTCAGAGTTATGAGGATTTGAGATATGAGAAAATCACTTAAACTCACACACAATCATAACCGTTTGATGGAGACTATCACCTTCGAGGTACATCCTATAACTCTCACATCTCTTAAAAAACACGTTTACAATCATATTTTAAAGCATTTTGTTCTTTTTGCTTTTATTTCTTTGCATATTTTCTTTTATTAAGCAAACCATGCATGGGCATATAAGAGAGAGAAAAGAAATACCCAATTATGTTAAACTTTTTGACATTGCACTTTTACTATGTCGAAACATACAGATGTCATTGACATTGCACTTTTGCTTTGCCGAAGCATACATATGTCATTTCATGATTGGCGGGTAATAATGGTGAGATGGTTATTTATGCCTTTCTCTTAGGATTTTCTAGTCCTACCCGTAAAAAAAAGTGATATGAGTATTAAGTACAAGAGATCACTTAACCTTACTCATCACAAATAAAGAGCCACAAAGCTCACTTGCTTAGTTTGTGCATAAGAATGCTTATCTAAGTTACAAGTGATACAAAGTTTAGAAAACTTTGTTTCAATGGCCATTTTAAGGTTCACAATAACCAATGTACACTAACACACACTGTTTTTGTATTTTTTTTTTTTTAATTTCAACAAAAACTGAAAATAAGCAAACAAAAACATGTTTAAGAAAAAATTAATGCATAAAACTAGATGCAGATGCATGAGGAGAAAGGAAGATAGAAAGAGATCAATCCATGGAGATGACACCGATGTTTTGACGAAGGAATTCAAAACGTTTACTATCCAGAGGTTTGGTGAACAAATCAACCGTTTGGTCATTAGTGTGAATAAACTCAAGGGTGAGAGTACCATCTTCGACAAGCTCCCTAATGAAGTGATGTCGAATCTCTATATGTTTAGTTCGAGAATGATGAACCGGATTCTTAGAGATATTGATGGCACTGGTATTGTCATAGTAGATGGTGAGATGTTCTTGACAAATACCATAATCATGGAGGAGTTTTTGCATCCATAGGAGTTGGGTGCAACAGCTACCAGCAGCAATGTACTCAGCTTCAGCAGTGGATAAAGAGATGGAGTTTTGCTTTTTGCTCATCCAAGAGACAAGATTATTACACACATAGAAACAACCCCCCGATGTACTTTTTCTATCATCAGCATTCCCAACCCAATCAGCGTCAGAATATCTAGCTAAGACATCATTTGTGTCATTACTGTACCACACACCAAAGTTGGTAGTAGTTTTGACATACTTTATGATTCTTTTCAAAGCAATCATATATGACTCTTTAGGATTTGCCTGATATCTAGCACACACTCCCACACTGTAGCTAATGTTAGGTCTATTAGCAGTAAGGTAAAGAAGACTACCTATCATGTTTCTGTAAAGTGATGAGTCTACACTTTTACTTAACAAGTCAACAGTGAGTTTAACATTTGGGCTCATAGGGGTTCTAATAAAACTAGTAGATTCTAAATCAAACTTTTTCACAAGATTTTTAACATATTTAGATTGAGAAATGAATATACCTAAATCTTGTTAACGAATTTGCAATCTAAGGAAGTGAGACAGCTCTCCAATCATGCTCATCTCAAATTCTGCTTATATGAGTTTTAAGAAGTCATGAGCAAGTTCATCCTTAGTTGATCCAAAGATGATGTCATCAACATAGACTTGAGCAATCATTAGCTCACCATCTTCTCTTTTGATGAAGAGAGTCTGATCAACCTTTCCTCTTGTGAACCCATGGGACATCAAGTATTGAGTTAGCCGATCATACCAAGCTCTAGGTGCTTGCTTTAATCCATAAAGTGCCTTCTTGAGATACAACACATGATCCGGAAAGTGTGGATCAATGAATCCTTTTGGTTGAGCCACATAGACATCTTTTTTAAGTAGTCCATTTAAGAAATTAGTCTTTACATCCATCTGGTAAAGCCTAAACCTTAAGTGACAAGCTAAGGCGAGGAGAATTTTGATGGACTCCATGCGAGCAACTGGGGTAAATGTTTCATCATAGTCTATTCCCTCCATTTGTGTGTATCCTTGAGTTACAAGTTGAGCCTTGTTGCGGATCATATTGCCCTCCTCATCAGTCTTATTACGGAATATCCACTTTATGCCGATGACGTGCTCGCCCTCCGGTCTAGGAACTAAAGTCCAAGCATCATTCCTCTGAAACTGAAGTAGTTCATCATGCATTGCTTTAACCCAACTTTCATCTTGAAGAGCTTCCTCAACTTTAATGTGTTCAACCTGTGACAAGTAACAAGAATAAAACACAAAGTTTGCAACGCATTTATCAACTGTACATTTCCTTAATGTGAGTTTATTTATGTTTCCCATAATAACTTCTGGAGGATGATTTAATTTGATCTTGGAGGAAGGTCTTTGTTCTTCATGAGATTCAAAATCTAGTGAAGTAGGCATATTTGCTGACTCTTCTACAACACTTGGAGTATCAGGAGTACTTGGGGATGTGGGCTATTGTTCAAGTATTTCTTGAGCTTCTCTAGGTTCAGTTGGAAGAATTTTTTTAGGGAGTTCCTCATTAATTTTCTCAGAACAAGAGTTTGAAGACTCATCAATAACAACATTCACAGTTTCCATAACCTTCATAGTTTTTTTGTTATATACTCGATAAGCCTTGCTTATGGAGGAGTATCCCAGAAATATCCCTTCATCACTTTTGGAATCAAACTTTCCCACATTCTCCCTATCCTTTAGGATGAAATAAGTACTTCCAAATATTCTGAAATATTTCATATTCGGCTTTCTTCCTTTCCACAACTCATATGGAGTCTTTTTGGTACTGGGTCTAAAATACACTCTATTTATTGTATGACATGCAGTGTTAATGGCTTCTCCCCACAAGTTTCTGGCCACATCCTTACTGTGCAACATGGCTCTTGCCATCTCTTGAATAACTTTGTTCTTTCTTTTTGCTACACCATTCTGCTGAGGAGTAATAGGAGCAGAGAATTCTTGAGATATACTTGATCTTATGCAGAAAGACTCCATATACGAGTTCTCGAATTCTTTACCATGGTCACTTTGAATTCAGTCAATTTTTAGGCTTTTTTCATTCTGCAATCTTGTGCATAATGCTTCAATATGCTCAGGAGCATCAGACTTGGATCTTAGAAAAATGACTCAAGTGTACCTAGTGAAGTCATCTACCACAACCATGATGTATCTCTTACCTCCAAGAGACTCGGTTCTAGTTGGACCCATGAGATCTAAATGTAGTAGTTCCACTGGTCTAGATGTAGCTGATGTCTGAGTGCCCAGATGCTTAGCTTTTGTCTGTTTTCCAAGCTGACATGGTCCACACACCACATTTTTTAGTCTACTAAGCTTTGGCATCCCTAAAACTGATTCATGCTTAGATAAAATCGAGAGATGTTTGTAACTTGCATGTCCCATCCGTTGATGCCATAGATCTTTATTTGGCAACCGAATGCTATTCTACACAATATCAGTATCAGGAACCAATCCATAACAGTTGTCTAGAGTGCGAACACCACTTATGAGTTTCTTTCTAGACTCATCCATGACAAGACACTTTCCTTTGGAGAATAGCACCATGAAGTCTTGATCACATATCTAACTTAAACTTAGCAGGTTCACCCTCAGGCCTTCCACATATAGAATATTTGCAATGCCAGGTAGTCCAGGTAGAGAGATAATTCCTTTCCCTTTTATCTGTGATTTGCTCCCATCACCAAAAGTGACATTGCCACCTTTCTTAGACTCGAAGACTTTAAAGAGAGATCAGTCTCCAGTCATGTGTCTTGAGCAACCACTGTCAAGGTACCACAAGCACGTGTCCATAACTTTAAAAGCAAACTTCATCATAAAATACACTTTGTGCTTAGATGACAGGTCAGTGGGAATGGTGTTTTCTCTCATCTGCCTTTTTCGAGCTAGGCCTTTAATTTTCACTCTTCTTAGACAAACTCTTTTGCACATTTTCATTTTGAGACAATCTAGTTTCTTCTTGTTTAAACTGAGATCCTTTCCAATAGCCATCATAAGAGAATTCAAATAACTTTTAGACTTGTATTTTCTGAGACACTCAAACAAATAGAGATAAGAAAAACAAGATGTATTTTAAAACAAAGATCTCCTCAAGCCGGAGCCATGGCAGCAGGGGTCAATGGATCACACAGCTAAGATTAAACCCTAATCAGAGTCTGCCCACTCTGATACCAATTGATAGGCTAAAAACGTATTGACCCCTAGTGACGGATTAAGTTGATTAATTAGCCAAGTTATTAATTAATCAAATTAACGTACAAAGTGCGTGGTAGCACAAAAAAATTACCAATTAAACTAAGTATGCAACATAAATTAAATGACTCGGTGATTTGTTTTCAAATGGGAAAAACCTACATGGCAAAAAACCCACCGTGTGATTTTAAGGTCCCCACTCCCGAAATTCCACTATTATCACAACAAGCGGTTACAAGTAAAGGAATCCCAGTACCTTATACCAACCTACAGTTGAACCCGTACCCTAATACCCAATTGGATTTGTTCTGTAGTGACAATTTCTCCTTTTGATGCACGGTTCCCAGTACGTTACTAACCAATTGCATAGATCCCAGTACGTGACTTCAATCACCAATTAGAGAAAGTTGTTGGCTGCAAAATTCTTCAATTCATCCACACGATGAAGATCAAGAAAATACTTGGTTACAAAACCCTATGGTGCAAAGACATAGCAACTTCTTCACAAAAGAGATGAACTAGGGCAAGAACTTTTGTCTCAAGTCACAACTTGCTTGAATAAGGATTTCTTAATGCTTGTGCAGCTTGTGCAACTTATGTCCTTTTTCTGCCTTTAAAATAATCCATTTATATGTCTAGGGTTAGAAGAGAAAAAGGCCCAAAGACACATCTACAAATTGAAATCAAAATAGAATTTCAAAATCTATTTTTCATAAATCTCAACAGCTAGAGGTGTTGAGGTGTTGTCGAGTAACTGTCAAGTCTCGGGGCTAAACAGCTTCTTTAAAGCTCGATAGATGAAGCTGTCAAGTCAGCTGTCGAGCTTTAATGACTAGCACTCTCAGCTTGAATCTTGAACATACTTGCATGACTTTAACACTTGATCTTGAAACCTTGTTTCTTAAAGTATTAAAATCATCCTAGATCTACCCAAATACAATCTAAGTGCGTTTTGTCAAAAGATAAGCCAATTACATAAAAGAATGACATATGTGCTAAACAAATCAAACACATATGTCTTAACAGAAAAAATACCCAGTTTGTTGTTTGGGGGGGGGGGGGGGAATAGAGTGAAATTTTAGCAAGATGGGTGGTGTGGGAGTCAACCTCTCCAACTAACTTTCTCAAGGTTGTATGGCATTTCCACTGATAGGGAGGCCTTTGTTAAGTCTTCTTTGACAAGGCTAAGGGTAGGGGAAAGGAGAAGTTGGGATGTTCGATTCATTCGGGATTTTAATGATTGGGAGATGGCTTCAGGGGACGGCTTTCTCCACATCTTGGAATCCAATATTCCTTCAACAGATATTGGGGAGTGGATGAGATGAAAGTTGAAACCTAATGGGTTTTGACATCTACTCATTTTACAATAAGCCGAGGGGTTCTTCTTCCAGTGTCTTTCCTTGGAAAGGTATTTGGAAAGTTAAGGCCCCTAGTGCATTTCCTTCTTCGTTTGGACGGTAGCTTGGAATAAGATTCTTACAGGTGATAATTTGAGACTTAGGAGTTTTGATTTTGTTAACTGGTGTATTATGTGTCGTCATCGTTGGGAGACTGTGGACCACTTATTGCTTTATTTTGAGAAGGCTTATCGGTTATGGAGTTTTGTTTTTAAATCTTTTGGGATGTCGTGGGTCTTACCAAGAACGGTCACAAATCTACTTTTTTTCTTGGTGCAATTGGTTGGGGAAACACTCGTCTAATATTTGGAATTTTGTTCCGTTGTGCTTATTGTGGTGTCTATGGAAGGAGCACAATAGGCGGGCTTTTAAGGACTTTGATTGCACCGGAGATCAATTGCTTGCTATTTTTAGTGGTTCTCTATTTGACTAGGCTCAAACTTGAGGATTCACATCTAGTGACTCTCTCCCTTTGTTCCTCTGTTCCCTCCTCTTTTGTAGTTAATTTTCTTCTTCGTTTTCTTTTTTTCTTTTTTCTTCTTTTCTTTGTAATTTTTGGTTTGCCTTGTGCTTTTCCTGCCCAAACTAGCCTTTTGAATATATATCTTTTTTAGTTATTAAAAAAAAAAGTGAGGAGATACGTGTCTCTGGAAAGAAATTTAAGAGAAACAATATGCACCTGCGTAGAATCAAAGAGGACAAAACAATTATCTCAAAAAGATATAAATAAATAATAATAAAAAAGACAAACAGTATCCTAGAAGCATAATCCTTGGGATGACCAATAGTCAAAGTTGGTTTCAGGGAATCCAGCGCTTAGCTGCAAGAGAACCTAATCAAAATTAATTAGTTCTCATTATTTTACTAGTAGAAATTCTTATAACAAAAGACATGCAAGAGTGTAACCTAATGAATAAAAATTCTTTATTTACTGTCAGTATTTCATGTTCTATCAACGGCAGTATGTTATATATGTTTTTTTAATGCCATACTGTACTTACTTTATAAGGAACAGAACAAATAGACATGTATCATGCATGCTGCCATTAATAAAGTGTAATATTAAAAGTGGAACAGAAAATTACTCTACTTCCCTAGGGTACCTGTCATTCAAGAAGGAACTATAATCTCTAGTATTAGTATCAAAAGGAATATCATCACAGATTATAGTTGTATCATCAAAGTTGAAGATGAGACCACAATCTTTAGAAGAACTTGGAAGAGAAGTATAATTGGAGATCGTGAAGCTGTATCTCCAGAATTACCCCAAAGAAGGGAATCAAAGTTAGCAATGCTAGAGAAGGCAGCACGTTGGGTCATTGCCTACCTTGACTGCCACATTCTCATCCAAGGCCTGGTCTTGAGCATTATTGGCGAGTAAATTCGTTGATTTATCATTGGATATGTGGTAGACGAGGCCGACCTTTCAATAGCTCGTTGAATATTTGCTCACTTAACAGATTTTGAGTCATGATCTGGGTCATCAAAGTGTTACTAGCATCCATAAATAGTACTACCTTCAATGGCACATGAGCAGGCTACAACAGGTAATGGTAAATTTTGAAAGTCAGTTGTGAACTCATGTCCCTTCTGCTGGAGCTCGTTGCAATTATGTTGCCAAATCTGGCTGAATTTGATAAATGGTGAATTCATCAAGTAAATTCATTGGTTTATCGTTCTTGCTTATATATTCCTCCATTTCATAACTCAATTCAAACTGCCTTGAATTGAAACCACCATCTGGGTCATTAAAGTATTGCTCGGAGTTCTTGCTCATATGTTACTCCATTTCATATCTCAATTCAAACTGCCCTGAATTGAAACCACCATCTGGGTCATTAAAGTGTTGCTCTATTATCCATTCATGACAGATTTTGAAAGTTTTGAGTTTTGAATTTTGAAAGTCAGTTTTGAGCTGGCTGAAACAAGCAATGATAAATTTTGAAAGTTTTGAGTTTCTATGTTAAGTTGCAAACTCATGTTCCTTAACACTGGAGCTTGTTAAAGTCATGTTGCTAAATTTGGCTCATTTGGATTTGTGGAGTTATGGACTTCATCAAGTAAATCTTCTGATGCATTATGCTTTGCTCAGATGTTCCTTCATTTCATATCTAGATTCTACAAGCACTAAACTGGTAAAATCTTTGTCTATGTGCCCCCGTATATCTAACGGAAAAACTTTTTTTTTTTTTTTCATTGTATTTCTGTACCATGGAGAAGCAGTTGTGAGTGTCCTTCATCGAAGAAGGAATCTGACAATTTAACTTGATTAGGAAATTCGTTATATAAATAATACCAGACGATGTTTGGAACATGTTTTCTTTTAAGGCCTTGGACACCATTAGCTTCCATGCATTTCAAAATTTCATTGGTTTAAGCCTTGCATAAACAAAGAAGATATTGGATGTATTTATATAAGCCATCAGAAAATGATGTTTTGAGTTTAAAATGAACGTTTATAAAAAAGTTATAAAGAATTGTGGTTACAGAATAGAATTTTGGGTTTTAAAAGTGCTCATTTAAGTTCCCAAAATGCCTAATTAAACGGATCCATTGTAATATAGACATGAAGAATGGGAAAGGGGGAAGATGTAGTGCTCAAACAATCACAAGAGCTATAGACATTGTTTAGTTCTCTTCTTAAGCAATAAAATTCTATTCTTGGAGACTCAGAAACACAAAGCAGAACTAAAAATTGATAATGCATTTGCTCAGAAAATTTTTGACACTAATATTTATGTTTCCTGGTTATGAAAAAGATAAACACTAAATACATGTTACCAAAAGTTTCCCTCTGAAAACTTTCAATCATTTTTCAAGAGCATAGCCAAGCAACTAAAACAATGATTGTTCAACATATGACACTATGGGAAATATGAATTTAGATTGAAATTTAGAGTAGGGAAGGTCTGACCTGAGTGGGGGAGCAAGCAAAACCGAAAAAGGGAAGAATTTGCTTACTGCCAAAGCTGATTGGAACTTTGGCCCAGCAGTGGTAAATTTCTATCTATTTTTGTGTCACTCTAACTTTAATGCTTTGATTCTCTCCAAATTTCAACTATTCCAGATTCTCATTGGGAGATCAGGTTTAGCCAATTAATTTCTTACTTCCATAAGTGTCCGTTTGACAAAGATTATTTTTACTAACTTATTTTATTATTCAACTTATTTTTGGTACTATTCATGGGTCTCACTACATTTTTTGGTATTATTCAAGGGTCTCACTGTACTATTTCAGCTAACTTTTACGTTTATTTATAGTCTTTTAGCAAAAAGTTTTCAGTTTCAACAAATAAGTGAATCCCAAACGAGCCCTAAATAAATCAATTATTTTCAACCAAAGTTTTAGAATTTAATTAATGCTTTGTCCCTCAAATTAAATTAGATGCATGCAACTTCACAATAAATCATATCCTCAATCAATATTTTTACAACATGTCATTAATCACATGTGGTCGAAATTCAATTCATGTAAATACATATTAAGCCCACGACTTGTCATTTTGATCATTGTGACTTCAAGATTTATTTTTTGAAATGCATTTGGAAATAAAATAGTCAAAATTACATTTTTACCTCTGAAATGTGAAGCAACCCTTTTGAGGTTAAATGTAAGTTACAATGGGGTGTCTATACCCATAGATGACACATTGGTGATGGAAAATGCTCATAAGCGAGGGGGAGTGAGTATGACTTGTTATTGAACCACAAAGAGGCAAAGACTTACATGTGAGAGGGAGATTATTGAGTATACATGTGTGAGTAAAGTTTCACGTTGAATAAGAATGAGAAGAGAGTGTTTAATAGAAAATAGTTGAGCCCAAACTTATAGGCTTGAACCTTTTGGGTCAAGTGATGTCTTTAAATGTTAAATTAACAACTCAATTGCAGGGTCCAAATATTAATCTTAAAGTGAACCAAATCAAAGGGTTAGTTTTCCATTTGACCAAACTCTTTATTTTCTATATTGCCTTTACTCTCCCCCAAAGAAAATGATTTCACTCCAAATCAAACTTATCATCAAATATCTTCAACCAATCGTTGTATGGTAGTTAGGTTTAAATTTGTCAAATTTTTTGGAAAGATAAGGTTATTTTCATTTTCAATTTCTTTGAATAACAATAAGTCTAAAGACATAACATATATCATTTTTTTCCTCATAATTATTATTGTGACATATTGTGATTAGTATTACATAAAAAATTGTATTAATAATTTACCTATAATGTTCCCATAATTATAATTGACATTGTTTTGATTGGTTAAGAGTGTGGAAAACTAAGACCAAGAGAGGATGAAAAGGGCTAGGATATGGAAAATTATAAATCTTATTTGTTTGGTTGGGGGGAAAAAAAGATGATAGAAAAAAATAGTTTATATAAATTTTTTGCTATTATATCCTTAATACTTAGTTTTTTTTAAAATTATTATATAAGAAAATATTACCTACTATCAATTAAATTAGTAAATACAACATTTTATTAGAGTTAAGAGTTAAGACATCATATAACATATAGACATACATACATACATACATACATACATACATACATATATATATATATATATATATATATATAATGGCAAAGACATTAAAATTTTTTTAATGGTAAATTTAATTAACATACTTTGAAGTTTAAGCTAATACTAACTAGATTCAAAACTTTTTAAAATTATATTAATTTGGTCCTTAAAGCCTACTTAATACCTGAAATAGTTGAGAAAAATGACTAACTGGCCTACCAGTTTTTAGAAACTATTAGCTTGTTTGGATGGATGGAGAATAGAGAGGAGTAGAGTAGAGGGAGGGAGAGTAAGTTAAATTACTTTATTTGGATGTTTTTTAAAGAAGGAGGGTGAGGGATTTGGTGGGTTTTGAGGGGTTTTAACTATTTCTAACCGTTTATTTCTCATTCTCCAAATTGGAGACATTTGGAGGAAGAGTAGAGTATAAAAATATTTAACTAAATGAATTACCAAATTTATCATTGCTATATTAACAAAATTACAAATTATGAAAAAACTAATTATTTCTCTTCTCCTTACTTAATTTTTTTTAAAAAAAATCTAAATTGATAAATTTTGAAAAATTTTAGACCTAATTAGCATTATGCCCAACCTCAATCGTGTTAATAGAATTTGCCAAAAAAAAAAAGGAAAGAAAGAAACGTTAACGTCAATGGGTGGCTGATTGGCAGTGGACAGCGGGCACCCATTAGTAATGATTAGTTGGCTACTTGGCTATATTAAATTAATTGAAATGAAGAAACAAATAATAATAATAATAATAATAATAATAATAATAATAATAATAATAATAAAGACGCTTAATTTTTCTGAAACTGAAAGTCATAAAGGGTGGTGGTAAAGAAATCGTTTAATTTTCATCAAAAGAAACAAACAAACAAAAAGGCGTTTAATTTTTCTTTACGGGGGCCCTTTTCTTATCTCACTTCATTTTCTACTCATCCAATGTAAAACAGCTGCGACCAACAATGTTATCCTCCATTCTTTTTAAACGGAAAACATATCTTCTATATCTCTCTCAACTTTTCTTTTTCGTGTATTACATTTACAGATTGAGATCAGTCACGTGCAATTACTTCATTTCCTTCTTAAATTTTTTACATTTTTAATTTTTTGACTTTAACTTTTTACTTCTTTTTAATATTTTTTATTTAATGATTGAGATTAAAAGTTGTTTTTTACAACTTTCAATCTCAACCTTTCATTGCTATTGTATCTAATATTTTTTTATTTAATGGTTGAGATTGAAAAATCTCAACCATTCATTGTTATTGCATCAGATGTAATACCATCATGATCTCAAACCTCCGTTTACGAAGATTCTTTCCTCACACAAATTAAAGGTCATATGATTCATCACGCAAGACTCTATCATAATGACTAGGGAGTGGGCTTCACTCCTAGGTCCGACATAGGGGTTCCACCCCACCCGTGCGTGAAAGGCGGGGAGGATTTTAGCGGGTAGACAAGGGCAGGTGCACATATACTTTAGGGTTGTCCCCTAACTTTAAAAATATATATATTTAAACTATATTTTTACCAATTAAATTTACTCTCAAAAATATTTTTGCACATATCAACCTAGGCCTAAATCAAATAGCAACACAAATAAGCCTATTTCAAAATCAAACAACACAAATCACAAATATCTCTTTCATGCATGATACTGATTGTGTCCATTACTTTTATTTTTGTTATAATGTTATATATTTGTGTGAGTTGTAATGTACGTGAATGTGCACATGTGTATATATATAAATATATATATATATATAATTTAATAATTAAAAAATACAGAAAGTCTGTTATAATTTGTATATTGATATCCAATTATAACAACTTTTTGTTATAAAGTTAGTGATTCAAGAAAAAAACATTAAAGTTAGTAATTGTTCAAGCATACACTTAGTGTATTATTTTATATATGAATGAGTATGATTGTGTGGGAAAATGGGTTGAGTTTTGTCATTTAGTTTACAATATTTTTATCAAAATAATGACAAATAAATAATGATAACTGCATAAAAATTTATACAAACTTAACGAAAGAAAATGGTCACACCTACACACATTGACAATAAATAATAACAATTGATAATGAACTATCGTTACAATTGATAATGAACTATCATGTAACAATTTCAAAATATAAAAACTCGTAAAGAAACCAACTTGTCATGATAGTCTTAAAATCAAGAGTAAAGAAAAGATGATATTGATGCCAAGAAGTTAAATATGCTTTGGTAGTAGGTCAGAATAAAGAGAGCATAATAAATAACTTCTTGTATTATTGTTGTGCATGTGACATCACTAAGAACTCATATACACACACGCACACGCGCACGCGCACACACACAGAAGAGCTAGCTTGGGATGGCTCCACTCTAGGTTCAAGGAGATCACAGGACCATCCTAACCTATTAAAAAAACTAATTATATATAAATTTAAAAAATTTAAGATTTTTTTTTACCCTAAATTGTGACCATCCTAAATATTTTTTTAAACCCAACATAATTACACTTTGAACAAAATTTGTCAACAAACTTAGTTATAAAACTAAGTTTACAACTCTACTCAATATTTTTTACTGGATGTAAATTTTGACAAATCAATGAATTACATTTTTTTCTTATATTTTCCATACTAGAAAAATTTTAAGAAAATCAAATAGTATAGTTATATCATCAATCAAATTTTAAACTTTCTAGATTTTGTAATTAAAATTATACATAAAAAAAATAAGTTTATGGATTAAATAGTAAATAATATCCAATTAACATAAAATTTGATATGTTTTAAAAAAATATAAAGAACATGCAATTTAACAGTTAGATTTTGAAAATATGTAGCCATCTAAATTTTTATTGTGAGAGTTGTAGCCTAAGTTTTTAGTCAAACTTTGTCCTTAAAATTTGGTCCCTTTAACAATGTATTAGATCCTTTCAAACAAAAAGTAAAAGTCCAAGAAAAATTTTATTCAACTAAAAATTTGAAAGATATATGTGTAGCTTATAGCATTTTGATAATGAGACTATCATGTAACAATTTCAAAATAAGAAAATTTATAGAATGAAATTGTAATATTTTTTTTATGTATTTGCATGGATTTTTTTGTCTAATTATAAAATTTTCTTTTTATTAAATTTTGTATAATCTAAGTTTCTAATGGTCACTCTGAAAATAATTCCAAGTGCCACCCCTTAGGCTTGCCTAAGAAAATACCACTAACAAATTAACTAACTAATTCCTCTCATGTGCATGTAAAATATAAATCCACATGTTGAAAATATGGAAAATGTGCGGAGAAAATTATTGTGATAATTTGTTATGTTACTAACTTATTATATATAAACCGGGTAATTAGCAGTTCATATGTCCATAAAAAATTATATTTAAAAAAAAAAAAAAAGTCAAACTGACGATGTTACTAAAGATAAAAATAAATAAATAAGAGGCCAACGAACAACGTAAGTTGAATAAATCAAACACTGTAGCTATAAGGATTGACTCTCTCTCTCTCTCTCTCTCTCTCTCTCTCTCTATATATATATATATATTTGAATTTTGAGAAATATGATTTGAAGATATAACAATGAAGTGATGTGACTTGAAAACTTAAAATATGAGGTAGAGGTGGCTCTCTTCTTTTATTCGTATTCTCTTTGATAACAGGAGGAATTGGGCATTTTCGTCTTGAATGTGCAGGTAATAGGAGGCCTTGGACCTTGATTTCTCAGCTGATGACTTTCTTGAATGTCCCCCAACTCAATTAAAATGTCCTACTAACATTAACCATGCAGGTAAGTCTAAACATGAACCACGCACGCACGCACATCTAAACATGAACCATGCATGCACGCAAGTCGATCTAAGCCATCCATGCCCGTTGAAATTTTTGTCTCTCTCTTTTCCTCTGTTCTTATTCTCTAGAGTTAATAGTTGGAAGGTGTGGTCTCAATTCACTAGAATATAATAGCCGGGAGACTTATTGAAAGTGCTATCCCTTTCTCCAAATTCCACTGCCGCTAGACACAACTGAATAAAAGTATTTTGCTTAAAAAGAAAAATAAAGAAGCAGGCTCTCAAAAAATCCTCTTGAAAACTTCCGGAGACAAGAGTAATGCATTTTTCTTTCTAGACAAGGATGGTATTTTGATGTTTTTTTTTTTTTTCTTGGTTCTTTAATCTTCTTTTTTGATGAATCGGGATAGTCAATAAATTTCAACGGTGAAGAAAAACTTTAAGGACCCACAGCACAGCCACAGGACCAACAAAAGCCTAAAGAAATGAAGCCCAGGGCAGATCTAGGCAACTTGACCACATAAAAAAAAAAAAAAAAAAAAAAATTTGATAATAAAATGGGGGAGAAGTACATGATTGTTTTTCTTTTTTCTTTTTTGTGGGGGTGGGGGGGGGATCAATTACAAGGATGGTAAAAGAGTTTATAATTGCGGTTCTAAAATAATGATCATTAAATACTTAAATTCATTCTTTCTTATAAATTTTGCTTATTTATTATAAAAAATATATAATTTTTTTTTAATAAATGTTATATTTCATCATTATTAGTAGTAAGAAATAATTAATTATAATGATAAGTAGATAATTAAGGCATAAAAAATAAAATGTGAAATAAACCAATTATTTCTGTGGACCACATACTAGAAACTCATAAATATTGAATTATCAAAAAACAATTATTACAAAACGAATTATATTCAATCAAACACAACACCAATTGAGTTTTTCATATTTTTTTTTCAATATTTTACCAATATAAAAATAATTTTATTTCAATCATAATTTGTCACACTACCTGCATAAAAATTTTGTGTTCTACTATTACTTCTTCACACAAAGATCATATGATTTACTACATTTGTAGGGGCACCAAAATTTTCACATCCTTAATCACATGGCATCTCATTTGGGTACTATAAAAAAATTAGAGTGAGTAATAAAAGAACTTATTAATATTATTATGTGTTAATTACATCATTAAGCACTCTTATGTATGAGAGGTAACCGTATAACCATCAAACTAATTCTAATGATCTACAAAATCACATGTGATAAACATTAAAAAATGTAAGCAATCTACAAAATACAAAAACTAGTCTAAAAATGTAAATTCCAATAGCTACCCTACAACACAAAAGGCTGTGACACTTTTACTATGACTCATCTCATGCGTGAATTTGTCATAATTAGTTGGGAGTGGGCTCCCTTGATAGTTTCCACATAAGTATCTATTATGGGTGAGGCTTAAGCTTCCATTCATTGTAGCAACTTTATTCGGCCTGTAAGAATACTTTAGTTTTAATGCTATTTCTATTCATGAGCAATATCTCTAAAATGGCGAAGCATTAACATACAGTACTGTATTTCTGAAGTTTAACGTGGACTTCTCTGGGAGAAATTATTTAGTGCACCTAGCTAGGGATGTCGCAGCACACATGTTGTACATTGTGGATTTCATTTCTTTTATGGTCCGTTTGGATTGAGAGGAAATGGAGATGACTAAAGTAGAATTGGCTGAAAATAAACTAATTTTAGGTTAATTTTACTCTACTCTACTCTACTCTACTTCTCTCACCTCCTTCTCCTCATTCTAAAAGGACCATTATGCTATGTTTGGATGTTAGGAGGAGGGGGAGTAGAGTAGAGGGAGGGAGAATAATAAAATTACCTTATTTGGATTTTTTTAAGGAATGAGAGGAAGGGTTTTAGAGGGGTTTGAACTACTTCTAATCCCTCATTTTTAATTTCCCCACATTGGAGAGATTTGAAGGAAGAGAAGCATAAAAATGTTTGACCAAATGAATTACCAAATTTGCCCTTACTATATTAACAAAATTACAAATGAAAAGACTAATTATTCCCTTCCCCCTTACTTAATCTTAAAAACATCCAAACATGGTGAATGATAACCATTCCACTCTACTCTCTTCTCCACTACTCCCATTCCCTCTACTCTCCTCTCTCTCAAAACTTCCAAACATAGCATTAGTTTCTAAAGAGTTTGTGATGCAATTCAATACTAAGATCCCCTGGTAGTGTCCTAGTGTCACTTTTGTTCTCCCTTACTTTTACACAAAGCATCCCAGGCTTCTTTTATGGAATTGCTGCCAATAAAAGCCCCAATGCTTGTGCTTAAGTAGTGCCACCTAGGATCCATTTAGATACAACTGAAAGCTGAAAACTGAAAATTGAAAATTGAAAACTGAAAACACTGTAAGAAAATAATTTTTAAATGTGTGAATAATACTGTGAGACCTATTTTTAATGAAAAATTAGCTAAAAAGTGCATGAACAGTACGTGAATAGTGCATACACAGTAACTTTGTCCCTTAAAGCTGAAACGCGTGCAGCTAGAAAAAAAAAAAGAAAAAAAAAAAAGGAAAATGCAGAATATGGACGTGTTCAGCGCAATCCAAACAATACCTTAATGTTGTACGTATAGCTTGGCAATGGGTATCAGCATCTCTCTCTCTCTCTCTCTCTCTCTCTCTCTCTCTCTCTCTCTCTCTCTCTCTCTCTCTCTCTCTCTCTCTCTCTCTCTCTCTCTCTCTCTCTCTCTCTCTCAAACACACATAACTAGACTTGACCATGGGCTTCTATTTTTACAGATTGGCACAAACACGAAATCAATGAAATCCACTATCAATCTTTTTCACATGTGGTATGTGGCTTATACCTTCAGGTTTTATGTTCTAATATCTGTTTAAAGTTTTATACTATTTCAAAATCAAATCCACTTTGTTTAACCTTGTTATGATTGCTGATTTAATTAAGGCTAAAATGTAAATTGCACTCTCTAAATTTTTAATTTTCTAAATTTAATTTTGTTCAATTGAGTTTTTTAAATTTCAAATTTATTTAATTTCTAATTTCATTAAAATTTTGACATTTGAAAGACATTTTTCTCATAAAAAAATCTATAAAATTATTTAAAATATTTTATAATTTTTTATGAGAATTTATTTTCATTAGTTAATTGCATATTTAATGACAATTTTTAGCAAAATTGATGAAAAAGTAAATCAAATAATTTTGAGATTTAGAGGACTAAAGTTAACATACTTAAATAAATTCTACTATTATATCCTTAATTCCTTATTACACAATTTTTTAAAAAATTATTATACAAGAAAATATTTCTTATTATCAATTAAATTAGTAAATATAACGCTTCTCAAAAAAAAAAAAGTAAATATAAAATTTTATAAGAGTTAAGAGTTAAGACATCATACAAAAATGTAGATATTATAAGAGTTAAGACATAAAAAATAAAAAAATAAAAAACGTTAATGTCATTGAGTTTTTTTTTTTTTTTTTTTTTTTTTTTTTTTTTTTTCAGAAACAATGTCTTTAAATTAATGCTTTCTCAAAGACATTACCCTTTTTTTATTTATTTTTTAAAAAGGTAAATTTAATTAATAAAGTTTGAACTAATACCAACAAGATTCGAGACTTTTTGAAATATATTAATTTAGTCCTTAAAATCAATTTAGTTCCTAAAACAACTAAGAGAAAAATGACTAATTGGGCTAACAATTTTTAGAAACTACATTTTATGGACTAAATTAGTAAGTTCTAAAAAATCGTGGACCTGATTAATATTAGCTCAAATCTCAAATTTGTTAATAGAAGTTGCCAAGAAAAAGAAAGAAAGGAAACGTTAACGTCAATGGGTGGCTGATTGGCAGTGGACAGTGGGCACCCATTTGTAATGATTACTTAGCTACTTGGCTATATTAAATTAATTCAAATGAAGAAAAAAAGAAAAAAAAATGTTTAATTTTTCTGAAACTAAAAGTTATAAGGGGTGGTGGTAAAGAAATCTTTATGGGGCCCTTTTCTTTTCCCACTTCATTTTCTACTCGTCGAAAGAAAAACAGCTGCGACCAACAATGTTATCCTTCTCATATTCAAAAAAAAAAAAAAAAAACAATGTTATCCTCCATTCTTTTTAGCCGGAATAATGGAAAACATATCTTCTATGTCGCTCTCCACTATTCTTTTTCGTGTTTTACATTTACAGATTGAGATCATGAACATGCAATTACTTCATTTCCTTCTCAAGTATTTTTACATTTTTAATTTTTTAACTTAAACGTTTTACTTTTTTTAAATATTTTTTATTTAATTGTTGAGATTAAAACTTACTTTTTGTAACTTTCAATTTCAACCATTCATTATTATTACATCTAATATTTTTTTTATTTAATGGTTGAGATTAAACAATCTCAACTATTCATTGTTATTGCATCAGATGAAATACTCTAGGTATAGCACATGATCTCAAACCTCCATTTACAAAGATTCTTTCCTCACAAAAATTAAAGGTCATATGATTCATCACGCGCAAGATTGTATCATAATGACTGGGGAGTGGGCTTCACTCATAGGTCCGACATAGGGGTTCCACCCCACCCGTGCATGAATTGGGGGGTGGATTTTAGCGGTTAGACAAGGACAGGTGCACATACGCTTTAGGGTTGTCCCCTAACTTTAAAAAATATATATTTATATATATAAAGTATATTTTTACCTATTAAATTTACTCTCAAAAATATTTTCGCGCACACACATCAACCTAGGCCAAAATCAAATAGCAACATAGATAAGCCTATTTCAAAATCAAACAACACAAATCACAAATATCTCTTTCACGCATGATACTGATTGTGTGCATTTTTTTTTTGGTTATAAGGTTATATCTTTGTGTGAGTTCTAATGTATGTGAATGTGCACGTGTGTGTGTGTGTGTGTATATATATATAATAAAAATATGATATGATTTTAAATAATTTATAAACTAGAAAATATAGAGAGTTTGTTATAATGTCTATATTGTTATCTAATTATAATAACTTTTTGATATAGAATTAGTGATTCAATAAAAATAAAAAAACAATAAAGTTAGTAATTATTCACGCATACACTTAGTGTATTATTTATATATGGATGAGTGCGACTGTATGGGCAAGTGGGTTGAGTTTTGTCATTTAGTATACAATATTTTTATAAAAATAATAACAAATAAATAATGATAACTGCATAAAAATAAAAATGTTATACAAACTTAACAAAATAAAATAGTCACGCCTACACACATTGACAATAGATAAAAACAACTTAAATATATTCTTAATGCTATCAAAGTTAGTAAGATACGAATACAAATCCTCTATACCCTTTTTTTGTGTTTTAATTTATATTCCACCAATTATAACTTTTGATATATAGTTTTTCCTTACAAAATAGCCAAAGTTTAAAATGAAAAAAAAAAAAAAAAATCAAAGATATGGCAAGTTGTGATAAGTGGAGTATAAAGAGGAATACAAAAATTTATACATAGGATTTGTGTTTGTAAGAAATATAGTAGTAACAATAGTGAAACCTTAATCCCAAACAAACTAGTCATAATTGGCTACATCTATTCTTATTTAGTATTTTGTTGATTGTGTTTTTTTGAAAGTATGCTAAAATATACCTATATTTGGAAAAAAGCTATAAAAAAAAAGGTTTTAAAAAGTTGTATATAAACACTAAAAGTTTGTTGAATAAGTTGTATGCAAAAGGACACTAAAACTTTGTTATTGTAACTATAAATATATCTATACACACACAAACACTAGTAAGGGTTATAGGTGTAAGGCACGTGCTGCCCTTGAGTAAGAAAATTTAAGATTTTTTTAAAGTAGTATAAAACCATGTATTTAAATTTTGAATAATTATTTAACCTATGGTTATCTATTTAGTATAATAATTTCATAGGAGAAGATATTTGCAATCAAATGATACCATGCTAGCGGCATCAAAATCCAATAAGTATGAGATGTGTCAACAAAAATAATTAATCCACTAACAATTGAAAGACATGTGTTAGTGGGCAGTTATTTTTGCACATATATCTCTCGTTTATTGAATTTTGATATGGATGATGTGGTCTCATTTGATACAAAATATTTTTTCATTTTTAGAACCTATTTACTAAGGATAGTATCTACTCACAAAAAAAAAAAAAAAAAAATACTAACAATGATTACAAATGTCATCATCTTTCAACAATCAACAACTAAGTTTTGATAGAATATTGTCACAATATTTAAATTTTCACAATAAATGATGGCATATTCTACAATTGAAACTCTTTATCGAATTAAATACCTACAACCATTTGCAATGAATATTTTGTTATTCATACTTCCTTCTTTGTCATTTTATTTTATGAGTCCAACTATGACGCTTAGCTTACTTAACTTTTAAGGAACACTTTTTTAAGAAAGAAAGCAAATAAAAAAAAGAACAAAATAACAAAAAAAAAAAATGTCATTGAAGTTTCTATTAGATAAAATTTTAAACTTAGAGTATTTAAACCACTAATAAATTAGTGCTCTTTAGGTAACAAATAGAATACCATACATCACAATTTTTACTTTCTAAGTATGACTAACACATAAAACTCAACATACACGAAGATTATTTTTGGGACATTAAAATTTAATGAGGCATCTTAGATATTGCATAATAAAATATTATATGAATCATAAGATTTTGCAGGGTTTAACTAAGAGAGTAACAGTATGGACTATATATTTATGTCTACAAAATATAAAGGAGGAAATTATTCTGTGAAGTTTTTATATCCTTGTAAACTAGATTGTTTAACCTAATTAATTAACCAAACGAATACTTATGTTTATTATTCAGATTTAGTTTAAAACAAAAAAAATCATATCATGTAAAGCAACGGAAAATAAACAACACAAAGATTTGATAACTCAAGAAAATCAAACCTGTAAAAAATCTGGGGAGGATTTAACCTAACTATCTTCAAGGTAAAAACAGATCCACTATGAAAGAATTAAAGTTTTTACAATAAGACTTAGACCTCTAACATCATATTACTACCTTGAGTAGAAAGCTTACTACCACGACCACGTGATAGATCCGAGTCCACGGACTACTTCTTTTCTTGATCTGCTACAATCACAAATTCTCCTACTTGTGACTTTGAGACTCCACTCAAAGGTTTTAGATCTTCTTGAAAGTTCTTTATGCAGCAACTGAAGCAACCATCAAGTTCGTGATGTGAATCTTGATCTTGATAGCTCTATATGTATATATGAAGATAAACACCTCTAAATCTCATAAAAGATTAAACACATCATTCAACAAAAACCCTAAAGAGATTTTGGGTACAAAACTCTAGATCTACAAAAGAGGCTCTTCTCTCTTTAAAAACCCTTCTAAAAATGTGTTTAAGGTTTCCTTTATATACTAGAAGAAGTAGATCTGAGACTCTAATCTTTTTTGGGCTTGAACTGCTATTGGGCCGAACTTAAAATTCTACAGACCCGTATTTCAATCAGTCAAGCTTGTCTTTCAATCGATTGAACAAGGCAAATTTTGAATTTTTCTTTCTGCAGCTTGTATGTTCTTAAATTTTGACTTGTATCACCTTAAGCATTGTCTAGATATACCTATAGACTCTTGGATCTATATTTAGACAAGTTTGTGTTTACGATTTGCCAATTATTCTAAACTTTTAGAACCTAACAATCTCCCCTTTTAGCAATTCGTGACAAAACTTACATACAATATGAAATGCTCAAATACAAGAACAACCCAGTACAATAAATTGCCCAAATTACAATTCAACCTAACTACTATCTATCAGTTGCAAAAGTAGACAACAACTTTGAATGAACTAATCTGTAAGTTCCTAAAACACTAACAAACCATAAACGTACGTGTGGAAAATACAAGTAAATTAATATGAAACATAATATATATATATAAAAAAAAAAAGTAAATTCTAACTCTTCTCCTAAGTTAGATATATCAAAAAGTTTTTATATTCTCCCCCTTTCAAAAAAAATTTTATCTCCCCCTAAACAAAACATTTTAAAAACCTTTTCTAAATTTCATCTATTACTCCCCCTTTTTGTCAAATATTTACAAAGACAACGCAATCAAAGAGTAAATAGAAAATATAAGCAACAAAGGATAAGAGGAAATAAAGAATCAAGGAAACAACTCTCTCTAAGAACAACAAAGGTTAAAAAAAAAAAAAACTTTTCTCCCCCTATAAAAATAGAAAAAACAACCCAAGTGTTAGGAAAAACAGTTTTGGAGAAAATTTAGGAGGTGAGAATAAATAAAAAAACACAAACCAAACTCAAAAAAATTGAGGTTACACATGAACACAAATATTCTCTCTTTCAATAAATGCAAACTTGACACTATGCAACCCATAAACAGATGGTGTATGAACTCAAATCAAGTAAAGAAAATATTTGCACATTATTCTCCATCATATCTCTTTAGAAAAATATTTTATGTAATTTACAGATAAAAATAGTATATACTAAAAGAACATAACCCAAAAATTAATCAATCAATTTTTAAATCAAGTTGAGTACCCTATTGAGCAAAGTGTATGCATAGTATGTGTGAAAACAATGAGAGATATGACTACAAAACTGCATGATGGATAAAAAAAATGCAACGCATGTGAATCCTAAACATAAATGATGCATGAAAAAAACTTAAAAACTGAAAATTTTCCAGTTTCGATCGATCGAGTATCAATCGAACACAAATCGAGAAAGGCAGAACCTAGACTTGAAAAATCTGGAAATTTTTTATTGATAAAAAAACACATTCAATCGATCGAAACTCAGAATTTTTGAAAAAAACCAGAAATTTTTTTGCATAATCAGTTTTGAAAAGATTTTACATGACATGTAATGCATGGGAATGATTCCAATAGTTTTCAAAACACATAATCTTCAACTTAAGTTTATCCAAAAAAAAAGTTTTAGATATTTCTTTTCAAAATTTAAACCAACCCTCAAAATTTAAACTTAAGTTTATCCAAAATTTTGCATCAAACATCTCAAAGTGTGCAATCTTGGATGGCCAAATTAATTCACACACATTTTTATGTACAAAACTTAGCAAAGACTAACTTGTGATGTGTGTGTAAACTAGTAAAAGTATGAGATACATGTGAGGTGAGGTGATATGTAAATAGTAATCAATCACAATTTTTACATTATTCATCACATAAATTTGAAAGTGACTATCACCTAAAGAGTTACATCATATAACTCTTACATCTCTTAGAAAACAAGCTTGCAATCATGTAATTTTTTTTTTTTTTTTTTTGCCTCATAATGTACACACCATTTTTATTTCATTGTAAAATTGTTAATTCAAGTCAGATAATGTACATACCAATTTTATTTATTTGTGTCATCTTTATTATAACCCAATAATGTACACACTAATTTTATTATTACTCCAAAACTACACCTTATGTTCCTTTTGTGCATGTGTTACACTTTCCCAAGCATAAAATCTTATAATATGCACCAAGGTGTTCATGATTGGCTAGTAAACAGTGGTGAGATGGTTATTTATACATTTCTCTTTAGGCTGTATTCCTAACAATCAAAAGCATGTGACTTCAAAATCAAAATCATGTGATCAAAAAACAACTCCTACACAACATACACTATATAGCTAAAACTAGCAAAGTGCAGAAAAAATAAAATAAAATAAAAAGAAGAAGTTCATCCAAGCTAAACAAGGTACACAAGCATGTTATGTAAAAATTATAGGCCAACCTTAATTACAAATCCATGATATGTAATACAAAACACAAAAATCTTTTTGGTTTTAAAAAAAAATTTATGACCAAAGACAAAAAGTACATATTATGCTAAATGAACAATGCAAAGTTATGCTTGATAGTGCTTAACTAAGCTATAGAGGGTACACAAACAAGAAATATCAATTTCTTAATTAACCCATAAGTACATGTACAAACTCATACAAAATCATAAATAACTTAGCACTTATATAACACATACTATTCAAGTTTCTCTGCAATGTCAAGCATGCTCTAAATCAAGAAAGAGATATTATAACTCATGTAATCCTCAAAACAAATAAAACAAGACACAAAATAAAATATTTTTTGTCTTTTTTAAATTTTTTCAATGTTTTTGGATTTTTTTTTAAAACAAAACAACCTAAGAAAATAAAACAACCAAAAACTAAAAGAAAACATATCCACAATTAATTGAAAGAATTAAATCAAGGACAAGTAAATAACACTCACCTTAGAGAATCTTTTCTCACCCATATAGCACGAGTCTTCGGCTCTGTAGGTGAAAATTTATGAGAAGCAGAGTGTATTTGAGGGATTACACCAATCTTTTGAGAAAGACTAAAATCCTGCAAATTCCTTTCACAAGCCAACAAGCTTAAATTTTTCAAAAGAATATTAAACAATTTGTATGGACTTATGGCATGAGAAATATCATCACATATCCTAGATTGAAATACAGAATTTTTAAATTTCAATTTATGACAATTAGGACAAATGTGACCGGAGACACCACAAAAGTGACAAACAAGAACAAATTTAAGAACATCAATATTCCTACCAGCAAATCTAGTTTCAAATTTTGGTTTTTGCCTCAGCAAAGAACAATTTGGTCTAATATGACCAATAACACCACAAAGGTGACAAGTAGGCACAAAAATAGATTTATTATGCTCTCAAATAGTAGGTTTAGACTTAGGTTTAGAAACTTCAGCGTCTATATCAAAACTTTTACTTTTGTCTAACTTAGCAAAACAAGCCTTTTCTTTATCTTTCCTCTTGAAATGAGGGATATAAACTTTTTCAGTTTTAGGCTTAAGAGAAATAGAAACACTTCTGTTATCAACAGTAGGCTTGGTACTAATCAAATTTTCAATTTTAGCTTTAAATTCAACTAACTCTTATTCCAAGCTTTTCATCTTCTCATCTTGAGAGGAAATTTGATTTCTAAAAAATTCATTCTTGTTATTAGATTCATCTAATCTAACAACCAAATCCTTTTTTTTCAAGATTAGCCAATTTTAACTCTTCCTTGAATTTCTTAGCAATTTTCTTAGATTTTAATAATTCCTTACTGAGAGTTTCACAAGCATCAATAAGATCAATAGAAATAACAGTGTCATTTTTATTCAAATCATCACAATCAAAAACAGTAAGACACTTAAAATTATCCATGATAACGGGGATTAAGGATCAACTCTAAGTATAATAACCTAAATCAAGAGCTAACCTACTCTGATACCACTTGTAAAGTTTTTAGATCCCTGTAAACTAGATTGATTAACCTAATTAATTAACCAAGTGAATACTTAGGTTTATTATTCAGATCTAGGTTAAAGCAAAACAGTCATATCATGTAAAGCAACGGAAAATAAAAAATACAAAGATTTGATGACCTAGAAAAACTAAACCGGTAAAAAACCTAGGGAGGATTTAACTTAGTTATTCTCAAGGTAAAAACAGATCCACTATGAGAGAATTGAAGTTTGCACAATAAGATTTAGACCACCAACATCCTATTGCTATCTCGAGTAGAAAACTTACTACTACGACCACATAACAGCACCGAGTCCACGGACTACTTCTTTCCTTGATTTGTTGCAACCACAAGTTCTCCTACTTGTGATTTTGAGACTTCACTCAAAGGTTTCAAATCTTCTTGAAAGTTCTTTATGCAGCAACTAAAGCAATCATCAAGTTTTTTATGTGAATCTTGATCTTGATAGCTCTATGTGTGTGTATGAAGGTAAATACCTCTAGATCTCATAAAAGATTCAACATAGACTGTAGAGAGCTTTTGGTTACAAAACCCTAGATCTACAAAAGATGCACCATCTTCTCACTCTTAAAAGCCTTTTAAAAACATGCTTAGGATTTCCTTTATATACTAAAAGAAGTAGATCTAAAACCCTAGTCTTTTTTGGGCTTGAATTGCTGTTGGGCCAAACTTAAATTTCTGCAGACCCGTATTTCGATCGGTCGAGCCTGTCTTTCGATCAATTGAACCAGGCAGATTTTGAATTCTTCTTTCTGCAGCTTGTATGTTCTTGAATCTTGGCTTGTATCACCTTGAGCATTGTCTAATAATACCTATGGACTCTAGGATCTATATCTAGACAAGTTTGTGTTCAAGATTTGCCAATTCTTCCAAATTTTTAGAATCTAACATATTCAACTTTAAAGTTGGGGGATGAAACTAACCCAAACATAAAGGGAGAATGTACTTTTTTTTCCATAATTCTTTTTTGTTGGTAAAACTATGTGTTTTTTACTTTAAAAAATGTGTTGAAAAAAAAAAAACAAGTTAGCCTAGGAAAACTGTCTATAAAACTATGAATTTTGGCTCAACAAATTGGCAAAAAAAAAAAAAAAAAAAAAATTCAAGAACACAATAAATGTCACGATATTTTCTCAATACCTTTATTTTAGCTATAGTGAGCCCTGGTATGATATTTTATAATTTTATTTTAGAGTAATGCTATATCTACAATATTTTCATAACAAATCTTAAGTGGTAAATTGTTATTAGTTTTTAATTTGGACAACTACTTTAAACTATATGTAAAATTGTGAGCTATGACATTTCATCTCAAAAGCAATTGATGATGAGGAAGACATACTCAAACCTTTTACGACTTTCGACATCACACCACACCGGACTATTTTTAAAGTGGTTGTAAGGAGTCAAATTATAGTTCCCCAACAATCCCTCCCTCACAATGACACTCTCGTGACTCAAATCCATGACCTTGGCTCGATACTATTTGTCAAACCGTAAGCTATGTCATTCCACCTTAAAACTAATTGGTGATGAGGAAGACATACTTAAATCTTTTACGGCTTTTGACATCACATCACGCGGGCCTGTTTTTAGAGTGGTTGTAAGGAGTCATATTGTGGTCCCCCAATACTATGCATTAAAAAACAAAAAACAACAAAAGAAAATTGTTCATAAAACAGCAAATTTTTGCTCACCAAATTTGAATTAACCAAAAATGAAGTCTAGAAACCCAACAAAATAATCCAATATTTTCACAATACCTTTTGATAGGACAAAACGTATTGACCCCTTGTGAAATATTAATTGATTAATTAGCTAAGTTTATTAATTAATCAAATTAACATGCAATATACGTGGCAGCACAAACAAATCACCAAATAACTAAATACGTAGTGGAAACTAAATGAAACGGTGATTTGTTTACAAATTAGGAAAACCTACACGACAAAAACTCTACCGGGTGATTTTAAGGTCACCACTCCCGAGAATTCACTATTATCATAATAAGCGGTTACAAGTAAAGAAATCTCAGTACCTTATACCAACTTACAGTTGAACCCTTATCCCAATACCCAATTGGACTTGTTCTGTAGTGATAATTTCTCCTCTGTATTGCATGACTCCTAGTACGTGACTAACCAATAGATGCGTGATCCCAATACACGACTTGATCACCAACTTGAGAAGGATGTTGGCTGCAAAGTTCTTTTGTTCATCACACGATGAAGATCATGAAGTTGCTTGGTCACAAAACCCTATAGTGTACAAACACAGTAGCTTCTTCAACCAAAGGAAGAACTAGGGCAAACTAAGTTTCTGATCACACTTTTCTTCACACTTGTGTAATTGTGCTCTTATGTGCCACCTATGACGACTTTTAAAATAATACTTATATATGTTTAGGGTTATGAGAAAAGAAAGCTCAAATATACATTCATGGATTGGATGAAAAATAGTTCTGAAAAATTGAGTTTCATAAATCTCGATAAATAGCCATCTATAGAGATAGCTATTGAGCCACGGGCTTCAACATCTTTTAAACCTCGATGGATACTAGCTGTCGAGATTTAAAATTCAGCACTTTTTTACTTGATTCTTGGACAGACTTGCATGGCTTTAACACTTGAACTTGAAACCTTGTTCCTTGAAGTATTAAACACATCCTAGATCTATCCAAATACAAGTAAAGTACATTTTGTCAAAGGATTAATCAATACATAAAACGTTGACATATGTTCCTAACATGAATCATATGTCCTAACACCTTTATTTTCAGTTATGGTAAGTTTCAGTCTGATATATTATTATTTATTTTATAAAAATGCTATCTTCATAATATTTTTATAATAAATTCTAGTTGGCAAGCTGTTACAGATTTTAAAATGAACCCACAATTGATATCATTTTTTTATCTATCAATATTAGCTTATCTACGATTTGTTGTGCAATTAATGTGAAAATGTTATGGACTTAGCATTTTTTTTATTTGATAAGAAACTGAGATCCCAACAACGCATATGAAGGAATACTTAATATTTACATTTTCTTACTCTATGCAAATTGAGTGCATTTGATTTTATGTGTAGGAACTAAAGGCAACCAAATCATGAGAAAGAGATTGTCATACAAATTGTCAGATTGCTTGCTGCCACCTCCAAGGTTTGATACATTCCTCTACTTTTTTATTTTTATTTGGTTAATCTCTACCCATTCACTGGGGATTCTCATTTCTATACTGTTGTTTACCTCTTGATTTCATTTTTTCCCTATAATGAATGTGTTGTGTAGAGAAAGTTGGAGAGAGAGATCTATGGGAGGCCCTTCACTACTGTCAAACCAGTCCCCTTTGATATTGATGAAGAGATTGCCGCATTAATTGTTGATCTGACACAACCGGATGAAGCATGGAGTCGAATGTTTTGTCTATGAGATTGTTCTGGTATTGAACAGATTCCTTTTCTTTTCTTTTATACTCTTCCATAGATTGTTTGTTCTTCTCTTTTCTTTTCTTTTTTTTTTTTTTTTTTTTAATCTGAATCATTGATGCAACTAAATGACCATTCTTTGGAACTCTGGCATATTTCTCAAGTAGTCAATAGTTTATAGTTAGCATGTCTATTTGCTGGGCTTGGTTCCTGCGGTTGTTAGGGGTTTGTTTTAGTTTTGGGTTGCTGCTAGGGTTTGTTTCAGTTTCGGGTTGCTGGAGTTTTTAATATCGTTTTTTATTTGAATTTGTTTTAATTTAGGCTTATGTTTGGATTTATCAAAAATTTAAGCTTATGTTTGGGCGTGTGATTTTTTGAAAGAAAAATTCTTTTTGTTAATAGAGAATGTTCATAATTTATGATTGCTTAAGGTCCTCAGATATTGTCAAGAATTTTTTTTTCTTTTTTGTTTCTGAAAAACTACACAGTAAATTAAAACATGCATTTCTCTTTACAAAAACAGTCCTATAAACAGTGAGAATGACATGTCTTTCCATTTGATTTTTGAATTTGATTGCGATTGTCAATTTTTCATATACTTACTAATATATTTATTGTATATATGTCTTATTGTGGTACAAATCGAATACTTTAGTGGGGTTTTTCAAACTTGGGCTTCTTCCCAGTTAAGTGATGGTATTATGATTTCTTTTGATTACATTTTTGTTTATGGTACCTTAATTTCTAATATTGTTTCTACTTTACAATTTTTATTTCATGTTAAATTATGCTTGATATGACTTTTGATTTTAGTTCTAATATCACATTAGCTACTAAAAGCGTGATTTATGTGACTTGGTGTTTTGGGTGTGTGTATATATATATAATTAGAAACATTGTCAAATTTATTTAATTACAAGCAGGATTTTGGATATTGATTTGCCATATTTATTATGTGTTTTCAATGTTTATTTTGTAGTTGATGATATATACAAATGCAAGTATATTACTTTAGTTATTAAATAATTAACTTACTATTGTAAATTATTGAATTATTTTAGCCTCATGTGGATTTGTGGTTAATTATATATACTTGGTGGCAGTATTCAGTTTTGATCTTAGCCTCCCAATCCTATAGGTTTTGCTTTCATGTGTTTCAGCTTCATGGCTTCTTTTTTTTTTTTTTTCTACCTTTTGCTTGTCTGGGATTTATGGTTTCATGATCGGGCTATATTTTATACTACTTCATGTATTGTTTTCATAAACTACAAATTCATGGTCAACTAGAATGTTTTTATTGTGAAGTGAATGTGACAGTGGTTTTGTGTTTTAAAGGTTTTCTGTTTTACTATATGATATGGACATTAGCAAAAGATTTCTAAGTTTGTTTTGAGAGTGATGTTATGGTTAGCTCAAAAACCCTTTAATGTTTGTCCTACCCTATATTTATATGTGGGTTATGCATTGTTCTCATTGTGAACGATTAATTTCATTAATTGTCTTTCTGATATTTGGAGGTTTTTTAAATTAAAAAAAAAAAATTAATAGTTTGGAGAGTTGACTCTCTTTTTTTTTTTTTTTTTTTACTTGAATGAATTGACAGCAAATTTTAATGTGATAGTTATAATACACTATTTGATGTGCAGTATGCATTTTTTTGGCAAAAATGTTATTGAGTTGGGGGGTTGCCATTTTTCATTACTAGGAGTTTTAAAACCTGTTATCAATTCATCATAGCTTTCATGATGTTCAATAATAATTGGTATTTGGTAGTTGATTTCATGCTTTGAATTTCTAATTTGATAAAGCCCTATTTTTTTTTTTTTTAAATGTTTAGTTTTGTCTTTTCTTTTCTATTTATTTATTTATTTATTTTTTTTGTAAATCTTGATGAGTTTTTGTAATTGAAACCCTCATTGGAGAATCTTATTCATGCTGCTCATTTTGTTTTCTTTTTAAGGAAGAGAGATGCAAATAAGATGCTTAGTGAAGTGCAAAATAGGAATTCTAGAAAGACCTCCATGGACAGTGAGCATATGTGGAATAGGTGAGACCCTATCACTATTGGTGGGGAATCACACCATCACTATAAATATATATAAAGGGCATTTGTAAATTTAGTTATTGTTTAAATACTTTGAACCAGATTCTCATGTTGTAGTTGCTTTATGGTTAGAATTATTAGATACATATGTTTGATTGTTAGATATTCATTTTTTGTTGATTAGTCATAAATTTAATTAAGCTATTTGTATGTTAGTGAGAAGAACATGTATTTTCATGTTCTATGGTTCCATGACATGCTTTGTACTTTGGAGATATGTTTGTATACAAAAGAGGGCGTTACTTTACAATTCTACCAAATTACTCTTGGTCTGCAAAAGGTTTTGTCTTCCTCGCTCATTTTTAAGGGTTTGCTTACCCCGTATATCGTACGGGTTAGCGACTAGTTATGTATTAATTACATCATTAAGCACTCTTATATATAACAGGTAACTATATAATCATCAAACTAATTCTAATGATTTACAAAATCACATGTGATAAATATTAAAAAATGTAAGCAACCTACAAAATACAAAAACTAGTCTAAAAATGTAAATTCCAATAGCTACACTACAACACAAGGCTGCGACACTTTTACTATGACTGATCTCATGCGTGAATTTGTCATAATTAGTTGGGAGTGGGCTCCCTTGATAGTTTCCACATAAGTATCTATTATGGGTGAGGGTTAAGCTTCCTTTCAGTGTAGCAACTTTATTCGGGCTGTAAGAATACTTTGGTCTTAATGCTATTGCTATTCAGCAATATGTCTAAAATGGCGAAGTATTAACATACAGTACTGTATCTCTGAAGTTTAACGTGGACTTCTCTGGGAGAAATTATTTAGTCCATGCACCTAGCTAAGGATGTCACAGCACACATGCTGTACATTGTGAATTTCATTTCTCTTATGGTCCGTTTGAATTTAGAGGAAGTGGAGGAGAGTAGAGTAAAATTGGCTGAAAATAGATTAATTTTTTGCCAACTTTACACTACTCTACTTCCCTCAATCTAAACGAAGCATTAGATTCCGAAGAGTTTGTGAAGCAATTCAATACTGAGATCCTCTGGTAGTGTCCTAGTGTCACTTTTGGTCTCCCTCACATCTACACAAAGTATCCCGGGCTTCTTTTACGGAATTGGTGCCAATGAAAGCCCCAATGCTTGTGCTAAAACAGTGCCACTTAATGTTGTATAGCTCGGCAAGGGTATCAGCATCTCTCTCTCTCTCTCAAACACACGTAACTAGACTTGACCATGGGCTTCTATTTTTTCAGATTGGCACAAACACGGAATCAATGAAATCCACTATCAATCTTTTTCACATGTGGTATGTGTCTTATACCTTCAGGTTTTATGTTCTAGTATCTGTTTACAGTTTTATACTATTTCAAAATCAAATCCACTTTGTTTAACCTTGTCGTGATTGCTGATTTAATTAAGGCTAAAATGTAAATTGCACTCTCTAAGTTTTTAATTTTCTAACTTTACGTTTGTTCAATTGAGTTTTTTAATTTTCAAATTTATTTTAATTTCTAATTTCATTAAAATTTGCTATTAGAAAAACATTTTTCTCATAAAAAAATCTATATAATTAATAAAAGTATTTTATATATTTTTTATGAGAATTTTTTATCATTAGTTAATTACATATTTAATGACTTTAATTAACAAAATTGGATGAAAAACTAAATTGAATAATTTTGAAATTTAGAGGACTAAATTTTAAATACTTAAATAAATTTTACTATTATATCCTTATTACATAGTTTTTTTTTTTTATTATGATACAAGAAAATATTTCTTATTATCAATTAAAATAGTAAATATAATGCTTCTCACAAAAAAATAGTATATAAAACATTTTATAAGAGTTAGAGTTAAGACATCATACAAATATATATAAGGGCAAAGACATTAGCGTTTTTTTTTTTTTTTTTAAAAGGTAAATTTAATTAACCAATTTTAAGCTAATACCAACAAAATTCAAGACTTTTTAAAATATATTAATTTGGTTCTTAAAGCTAACTTGTACCTCAAACAGTTGAAAAAATTGACTAATTGGCCTAACAGTTGTTAGAGACTAAATTCTAAGGTCAAATTAGTAAGTTTTGAAAAATCTTAAACCTAATTCGTATTAGTCAAAACCTAAAATGTGTTAATAGAACTTGCCCAAAAGAATAAATAAATAAGAAAGAAACGTTAACGTCAATGGGTGGCTGATTGGCAGTGGACAGTGGGCACCCATTAGTAGTGATCAGTTGGCTACTTGGCTATATTAAATTAGTTGAAAAAAAGAAAAGAAAAAAAAAATAGACGTTTAATTTTTCTGAAACTGAAAGTCATAGTAAAGAAACCGTTTAATTTTCATCAAAAGAAACAAACAAACAAAAAAAGGACGTTTAGGGGGTGTTTGGTTGCTATTTTTAAATAATAATTTTTAATTTTTAAATAGCATTTTACACATTTTTACATATTTTTTTACCCATATATATTTTTACAAAAATTTTCAAATAATAATTTTCAGTTTTTAGAAACATATACCAAACATGCCCTTAATTTTTCTTTACGGGGCCCTTTTCTTTTCCCACTTCATTTTCTACTCCTCGAAAGTAAAACAGCTGCGACCAACAATGTTATCCTCCATTCTTTTTAAACGGAAAACATATCTTCTATATCTCTCTCTCCACTTTTTTTTTTTTTTTTTCGTGTTTTATTTTATAGATTGAGATCAGGTACATGCAATTACTTCATTTCCTTCTCATATTTTTTTACATTTTTAATTTTTCAACTTTAACCTTTTACTTCTTTTTAATTTTTTTTTATTTAATGATTGAGATTAAAAGTTGCTTTTTACAACTTTCCATCTCAACCATTCATTACTATTGCATCTAATATTTTTTTTATTTAATGGTTGAGATTGAACAATCTCAACCATTCATTGTTATGTGATATTCCTTAGGTATTGCATCAGGTGAAATGCCCTAGGTATTGCCCATGATCTCAAACCTCCATTTACGAAGATTCTTTCCTCACACAAATTAAAGTTTATATGATTAATCATGCACAACACTCTATCATAATGACTAGGGACTGGGCTTCAATCATAGGTCCGACATAGGGGTTCCACCCCACCATGCGTGAAAGGCGGGGGAGGATTTTAGCGGGTAGACAAGGGCGGGTGCACATACACTTTAGGGTTGTCCCCTAACTATAAAAAAAAAATATATATATATATATATATATATTATATATTTAAAGTATATTTTTACCAATTAAAATTACTCTCAAAATTATTTTTGCACACACATCAACCTAGGCCAAAATCAAATAGCAACACAGACAAGCCTATTTCAAAATCAAACAACACAAATCACAAATATCACTTTCACGCATGATACTGATTGTGTGCATTATTATTATTATTATTTTTTTGTTATAATGTTATAAATTTGTGTGAGTTGTAATGTATGTAAATGTTCACATGTGTATATATATATATTAGTACAAATATAATTAATTATATTTAATTTAATGATTAGAAAATACAGAGAGTTTGTTATAATGTGTATATTGTTATCCAATTAAAATAACATTTTGTTATAAAATTAGTGATTCAAGAAAAAAATAGTAAAGTTAGTAATTGTTTAAGCATAAACATAGTGTATTATTTATAAAAGGATGAGTGTGACTGTGTGGACAAGTGGGTTGATTTTTGTCATTTACTTTACAATATTTTTATAAAAATAATGCCAAATAAATAATGATAATTGCATAAAAATAAAAATGTTAAATAAACTTAACAAAATAAAATGATCACACCTACACACAGGGATGGAGGGAGACTTGGACTAGGAGGGGCAATGGCCCCCCCTAATTTATTTATTTTTTTAAAATTAATATTACATAGTCACCAATTTTAGTAATTCTATTCTATAAAATCACACTTTGCCCCCTTTAATATTATCATAGATTCTTTTTGGAGTACTACTCTAACCACAAAATTTTCTATAACAATTTTACAAATTGTTGTAGTAGTAAACTTTTATTAGTTTGCATCTGGTCCATCGCTTATATCGCATTTTTACTTACTAATAACCACTCATCACATTAATAATTTGTAAAAAAAGTTTGCAATTCTAGTATTTTCCTCCTTTTAAAGGCCAAATCTAAAATCTAAAGTAAAATAAACAAGCCCAAAAATATTATTCAACAACAAAAATTACCAATAGTAAAGCTATAAATAATTAAACTCAATCCTCCAATTTTACCTAAAACAAACAAACTGACCCTTTAAAAATTTTTGAACAAAATAATTTTGTTCACACCTGGATGCACACATAAAAAAACACAAAAAAAAAAAAAAAAACTCATTAGCTGTTAAGCAACTGAGCTGGAAGCTAGAGCTACCGCACGCAACTAACAGCAAATTGCCCCCCCCCTAACGTCATGTTCTGGCTCCGTCCCTGCCTACACACATTGGCAATAAATAATAATAACTGATAATGAACTATTTTTACAATTTATAATGAACTATCATGTAATGATTTCAAAACATGAAAACTCGCAAAGAAATCAACTTGTTGTGCTAGTCTTAATATCAAAAGGAAAGAAAAGATGATATTGATGCCAAGAAGTTAAATATCCCTTGATAGCAAGTCAAAATATAAAGCGTATAATAAAAAACTTCTTGGATCCTAAATTTTTTTAAACCCAACATAATTACACTTTGAATAAAGTTTTGCAACAAACTTAGTTATAGACTAAGATTACAACTCTACTGAATATTTTTTATTGAATGTAAATTTTGACAAATCAATGGATTATATTTTCTTCTTATATTCCTCATACTTGAAAAGTTTTTAGAAAATAAAATATCAATAGTTATATCATCAATCAAATTTTAAAATTTCTAGATTTTGTAATCTAAAATTATACATAAAAAAAAAATTTATAGATTTTTCTTTTTCTTGTTTTACATTTACAAATTGAGATTAGGTACATGCAATTACTCCATTTCCTTCTCAAATTTTCTACATTTTTAACTTTTTAACTTTAACTTTTTACTTCTTTTTAATATTTTTTTATTTAATGGTTGAGGTTAAAAGTTGCTTTTTGCAACTTTTTCAATCTCAACCATTCATTACTATTGCATCTAATATTTTTTTTATTTAATAGTTGAGATTGAACAATCTCAACCATTCATTATTATTGCATCAAGTGAAATACCCTAGGTATTGCACATGATCTCAAACCTCCATTTACGAAGATTCTTTCCTCACACAAAAGTCATAGTATTGATCACGTGCAAGACTCTATCATAATGACTAGGGAGTGAGCTTCACTCATAGGTCCAACATAGGGGTTCCACCCCGCCCCGTGCATGAAAGGTGGGGGAGGATTTTAGCAGGTAGACAAGGGCGGGTGCACATATACTTTAGGGTTGTCCCCCAACCTTAAAAAATATATATATTTAAAGTATATTATTACCAATTAAATTTACTCTCAAAAATAGTTTAATTTGCACACATATCAACCTAGGCCAAAATCAAATAGCAAAAACGATAAGCCTATTTCAAAATCAAACAACACAAACCACAAATATCTCTTTTACGCATGACACTGATTGTGTGCATTATTTTTATTTTATTGTTTTGTTATAATGTTATATATTTGTGTGAGTTGTAATGTATGTGAATGTACACGCGCGTGTGTGTATATATATATATCGTACAAATATAATAAAATTTTATATAATTTAATAATTAGAAAGTACAAAGAGTTTGTTATAATGTGTATATTGTTATCCAATTATAATAACTTTTTGTTATAAAGTTAGTGATTCAAGAAAAAAACAGTATAGTAATTGTTCAAGCATACACTTAGTGTATTTTTTTATATACAGATGAGTGTGACTGTGTGGGCAAGTGAGTTGATTTTTGTCATTTAGTTTACAATATTTTTATAAAAATAATGCCAAATAAATAATGATAATTACATAAAAATATAAATGTTATACAAACTTGATAAAATAAAATGGTCACACCTACACACCTTAATTGAGAATAAATAATAACAACTGATAATGAACTATCATTACAATTGATAATGAACTATCATGTAATGATTTCAAAATATGAAAATTCGTAAAAAAAAAAAAAAAAAAAAAAAAAAAAAATCAACTTATTGTGCTAGTCTTAAAATCAAGAGGAAGAAAAGAGGATATTAAAGCCAAGAAGTTAAATATGCCTTGATAGCAGGTCAAAATATAGAGAGTATAATAAATAACTTCTTGTGTCCTAAATGTTTTTAAACCCAACATAATTACACTTTGAACAAAGTTTAGCAACAAACTTGGTTATAGACTAAGATTACAACTCTACTCCTTATTTTTTTATTGGATATAAATTTTGACAAATCAATAGATCACATTTTCTTCTTATATTCTTTATACTTGAAAATTTTAAGAAAATAAAAGATCAATAGTTATATAATCAATCAAATTTTAAAATTTCTAGATTTTGCAATATAAAATTATACATAAAAAAATAAGTTTATGGATTAAATTGTAAATAACATTTGATTAACATGAAATTTGACATGTTTTTTAAAAATATAAAGACCATGCAATTCAACAATTAGATTTTCAAAATATATAACCCTTTTAATTTGTTTAGTGATAGTTGTAGCCTAAGTTTGCAGTCAAACTTTGTCTTTAAACTTTGGTCCCTTTAACAATATATTAGGTACTTACAAAGAAAAAGAAAAAGTCCAAGAAAAATTTTATTCAACAAAAATTTTGAAAGATATATATGTAGCTTGCAGCATTTTGATAATGAGACTATTATGTAACAATTTCAAAATAAGAAAAATTGTAGAAGAAAATTGTAAGATTTTATGTATTTGCATGTTTTTTTTTTTTTTTTTTGTCTATATATAAAGTTTTCTTTTTATTAGATTTTGTATAATTTAAATTTCTTAATGGCCACCCTAAAAAGAATTCCAAGTGTCACCCCTTAAGCTAGCCTAAGAAAGTATCACTAACAAATTAACTAACTAATTCCTTTAAAATCACATGTGCATGAAAAATATAAATCCACATGTTGAAAACATGGAAAATGTGCAGAGAAAAATACAATGTACAAAATACAAAGACTAATCTAAAATACAATTTCTAATAAATGGGTAACAGCGATGCTTCTTTACTTTCATTTTGCCATTCTCCATATGAAGGCCACACACCGCTGGTTGATTCAATCCCTTGAGCAATATCACTTTAACCTACGGCTATCTATTTAGTATGATTATAGGATCCAACCTCATGTGCTCCATGGCGTGAGGTGGGCCCTAAATGCATCGTCAGGGTGGACCTAAGTTGGCATTTCTTGTGTGGGTGGTATAGTTGTGACACGTTCTTACAAGGCGAATGGTGTTAGTTTCACCCATTGCCATGCAAGGCAAGCCTAAGGTGATGATCAAACGTATTGTGAAAGCTCTCTCCGGTGCCACTTTTCCTTGAGGCAACGCCCACTCGTGCCCAGTGGCGGGGGGTTGATGGTCTCAATAGTTGTGTGGTGGGGGGATGAATGCATTCTTGGTATAACTTGAGCACGCTATCGCAATGTAGACGGTGTTAGTTTCACCTATTGCTGTGCAAAGCAAGTCCCAATCAGCGTGCTCCTATCAAGGTTGTTTTGAGTGTTGCTCGACATCTCGGACGCAATTCAAGTCCCTGTGTTGCACACCTGCCTTGAAGGCACTTGTCCCACTAGTTGATCCGTTCCAAGTCGACGGTCCTCGTGGGGTGGCGGTAGGACGTCCGACGTCCTTGTGTCCCACGCGTGCCTCGTGGCCTCCGCAGACCGCATGGGCGTGCTCGTGGCCTCGGATGCATAACATTATGTGGGTTTTGGGCATCTGGCCCCCTTTACTAACATACCAAGCAAGCGTCATTACTCTACCCCGATGATCACCATGCTCGTCCGTGTATACATATACATACATACATACCTACATACATATATATATATATATATAAGTAAAAATTTTCATTCGGTGCAAAAAGAGCTGTGATTTGAATTTTGAGAGATATGATTTGAAGATATAACAAAGAAGTGATATGACTTGAAAACTTAAAATATGAGGTAGAGGTGCCTCTCTTCTTTCATTCGTATTCTCTTTGATAACAGAAGGAATTGGACATTTTCGTCTTGATTGTTCTGTGTCCCCCAACTCAATTTAAATGTCCTACTAACATTAACCACGCCCGCACGTAAGTCTAAACATGAACCATGCATGCACGTTGAAATTTTTGTCTCTCTCTTTTCCTCTGTTCTTATTCTCTAGAGTTAATAGTTGAAAGGTGTAGTCTCATTTCACTAGAATATGATTATAACCGGGAGACTTATTGAAAGTGATATCCCTTTCTCCAAATTCCACTGCTGCTAGACACAGCTGAGTAAAATTATTTTGCTTAAAAAGAAAAATAAAGATGTAGGCTCTCAAAAAATCCTCATGAAAACTTTTGGAGACAAGAGTAGTGCATCTTTCTTTCTAGATATGGATGGTATTTTGCTGTTTTTTTTTCTTGGTTCTTTAATCTTCTTTTTCGATGAATCGGGATGGTCAATTAATTTCAACGGAGAAGAAAAACTTTAAGGGCCGACAAAAGCGCAAAGAAATGAAGACCAGAGCAGACCTAGGCAATTTGGTCACATAAAAAATAATGATCATTAAATACTTAAATTCATTCTTTAATACAAATTTTTCTTTTTTATTTAAAAATAAATAAATTTTTTATTTGTTTTTAGAAAAATTATATTTCATCATTATTAGTAGTAAAAAATAATTAGTTATAATGATAAGTAAATTATTAAGATATAAAGAACAAAATTTGAAATAAACCAATTATTTTCTGTGGACCACACACTAGAAAACTCATAAATATAGAATTATAAAAAAAAAATTAAAAGAAAATGAATTCTATTCAATCAAACACAACACCAATTGATTTTTTCATTTTTTTTTAATATTTTACCTGTATAAAATTAATTTTATTTCAATCATAATTTGTCACACTAACTACATAAATATTTTGTGTTCTACTATTACTTCTTCACACAAAGATCATATGATTTACAACATTTGTAGGGGCATCAAAATTTTCACATTCTCAATCGCATGGCATCTCATTTGGCTACTATAAAATAAACTAAATAGTAAAAAAAAAAAGTTGACTTTTTAAGCCTAAGGGTCGTCAATGGGCCGGGTCGGGCCGGCCCAGCCCATTTTCACTTGGCCCATGGGCACAATGGGCTGGGCATAATGGGCTATTAATTAGTTAACGGGTCGGGTCGGGCTGGGCCGAAAGAATAAACCTCAGCCCATGACCCTGCCCATGGGCAATGCCCATTTTGTCTTTAGCGAGCTGGGCTATCGGATTGGGCCTAATGGGCTACCCATGGGCTTGTGTTAGTATATTATTTTATTATTTTTATAAGGAAAGAATCAATTTTTTATAAGGGAATAATCAATTTATTTTTTTAAAGGAAAGAATTAAAAATTTTAATACTTAATTATAAATTTTTTTACATTCAAATCTATTTAATTTTTTATTTTGTTGATGAAAACCTATTTAATTTTTTTTTATTAAGGCTTTAAATAGTTTTTTATTTTATCTTTAATAAAAAAAAATGTCAAATGGTTAATTCAAATTTGCTAGACTACTAGAAAAATATATATTTAATAAACTAAGTTTTGCACAATTACTTTGAATATTTTAGTGGTTGAGGACTTAAGAAATTGCTTTATAATATCTCAAGATCAATCCTTCGTACACTTATATATTTTTGTTATGAATTATAAGTTATTGGGTTGGGCCAATGGGCTGGACAACGGGTTGAGCTACTAGGCTAGCCCATCGAGTACCCATGGGCTTAAAAACTAGCCCACGGCCTGACCCACTGGGCTAGTAGGCTGCCCATGATCCTTAATAATAACGGGCCGGGCTGCCCATTAGCCCGGTGGGCCATCGGGTTTCTAGGCTGGGCTATGGGCCGTGGGCTATTTGATGACCCTTATTTAAGCCAATGCCCAACGCAATCTAATTGTTGGTGATAACTATGGGTATATGTGAAGGATTTAATCAAGCTTCTAAAGGGAAAACTAATAAGTATTGGTGTAAAAGAGGCTTTTCGGTTGGTAAAATGGAAGGGAAGTGCATTCAGAAAATGCTTAAAGAAAATTTACACATGCTTTTGTGTGTTGCTGAATAAAACTAATTTTGTTACAAAACATAAGTATACAACAAAGGAACTACAAAAGAGTAGATGGGCCTAGACCATCTCCACCGTCTGGAGAAAGGATCAAAGTTCCATTCCAAAGCTTTTTAGGACAGAGTCAGAGTAGGATTCAGGAAATATAGCGTTTAGCTGCAAGAGAACAAAAAGGAAAATATGTGATTCAATTCTTAATATTTTAGACAGTTAAAATTTTTTATAACTTGTACCAAAAGACACGGAAAAAACAGTAAACTAACCTTCATGAGTGCATTCCTCTTATATATTAGCATCATAATCAACAAGAATATCATCCAACTGATCCAAGTTGATACCAGCAGAATCTCCAGGATTGTCCCCAAGAAAATTATCATGGTTAGACAACTCTAACGCAGGAAAATAAGTTGGGCCTTTGCCTCCAATGGCAGCTACATTCTCGGTCATATAAGTATCACATCGGTTTCCATAAATAGTGCTACCTTCAGTAATACTTGACCTGTCACGAAACGCTACATTCCCAACGGCTTGAGTTCCAATGTTGGATAATTCAAGCTGCTTGGCGTTCAGGACTTCGTCATTCCCGCTCAGCTGTTTTTTACGGTACTTCTGTATTTTGGACATGAACTTGTAAGTTGTACGTGTCCTTCACCGAAGAAGGAATTAATATGACTGTTTAACTTGATAACATAGAGGTAAAAACCAGCTAAAGAAATTACAAGCACCTGCAGATAGCTAGAAACATGTTCTCTAGTCAGATTTTGGACACCCTGTGCTTTCATTCTATTCAAAATTTTATTGGGAGTAGCCTCTGCAGCAACACAAGATATTGTCATACAGACATGAATATTATTAGAGAATAAAGGAATGGGATGCTCAAACAATCGCAATGGCTCTATTTACTGTTTAGTTCTCTTCTTAAGAAACAAAATTCTATTCTTGGGAGTTACATACACAAAATGTTAAGTTAATGCGAGAATTATAGAGATTTATTTATTGGTTTTGGAATTCTACATTGACTAGATATATAATAAGAATGTGCACTAATCATATCAAGAGCGATAATTATTCCACACTAATGAGAAAAAAGAAGAATGTGTGGTAATCCATATAAACAGAATGATGAGTATGACAAGTCTGAAAAAATAAAATAATATAAAAATAATAAGTTAAAATTTTTTTTTTTTAACTGATAAAGTTTGTCAAAAAACTTTGTTAACTCTATTTAATATTTTTTAATTGGATATAAATTTTGATAAATCGACTATTAGATTATATTATTTTCTTATATTTTCATACTTACAAAATTTCAATAAAATAAAAAATTAATAACTATATCATCAATTAAATATTTAAATTTTGAGTTTTTGTAGTCTAAAATTGTACATTAAAAATAAGTTTGAGTCGAATAATAAAAAACATACAATTTAACAGTTAAATTTTCAAAACAGTCATGTTAATTTGTTTAGTGGATTACAAACTAAACTTTGTCCTTTTTAAATTATTGATAATGCATATTGGGCTGGGTTAATTGGATTGAGAATTTTGTAAGAATAACAAATTATTGAAGCTTAAGATTAGGGCCGGGAAAGGATTTACACCACTTCTCAGCCCAAGATAACATTGGTGAAATATTTCTCTCATTTCAGGTGTCCAGATCATCCGTTCTTTTTTCTCTTCATTCCGCCGCGGTGGCACTTCAAAACACTTACTTATCCTATGCTTTAACACATGAATCCAAATCTTTTTGAGTTCACCCATTTGGATAGGCTTTACCAGATAATAACAAGCACCATATTTTATGCTATACACCATAGTGCTATTATCTCCAACCTCGGACATGACTGTGAAATAACAAATATTGGGAGGTTAGTCATGGCCTGACAATAAGCTTGCCCCTCTTAAGCCATAATAATATAGCATATGCTGTTAAATAATGAGATTGCAATTTAAATATGGGTTATGCTAATGGATGTCTTTAAAGAAATGGGTAACAATCCATTTTAGGAAATAGTAAAAGGTGAAAGAATATAGTAAATTGAATTGAACAAGACAAGCTGCATATATGCTTACCTATGACTGGCATATCAGTGGCCTTGCTAAATTTTCCAAGAAGCGTAATTTCATCCAGATCAGGCAGGCATCTTTCAGTCAAAATAATATCAAATTTGCTGCTTCTGCCATTTTTAAGCAAATTCAAAGCATCCTTCCCTCGATTGCATTTAGCAACTGAAATTATTTATGTTCACTTTAATGTAACACAGTAGGAGTGTAGAAATATATTAGAAGAACACATTAAAAATTTGATAAAAGTTCAATATCAAACACAACATCACAACACACCATTGATTTAGAAATCTAAACAATGTAGGTGGTAAGGTAGCACACATTAGAGACAAGGACAAAGCTAGATAGTGACACGGGGTCACGAATATGATTATTTGTTATTCCATTATTTTCCTCACATCCAAACAAAAAAAGGGGGGAAAAGAAAAATGAGACCAAACTCCAGAGCATATATATACCTTCATAATCACATTGCTTAAGCATCGTTTCCAAGAGGTGGAGACTTTCCGGATTCCCATCGACAATTAAAACCCTCATTCCAGCTGGGAACTCACTGGAAGTATTATCACTCTTCTCCAATTCGCTCTTCATTTTCCTAATCTGTCGAAATTGAACTAATTAAAAGTGTTTTTTTTTTTTCTCTTCCTTTCTCTCTCTAGAATACAGCGAGGTACAGGGCGTCGTGTACTGAAGCTTCTTCAGACTGTTGTTTGTGAGAGAAGAAGAAGAAGAACAACAACAACAAGAAGAGATGAAACCCTAAAGCAAAAAAGAAAAAAAAATTGAACTAATTAAATCTAAAAGCAGACTGAAGAAGAAAATTAGTACAGCATTAAGCTCTATACAATGTCAGTATATAAAGAATGTCAAAAAGATTTGACGTATCATTTGTTTGATATGAATCACAGGTTTGATATTCGTATCAATTGTAGATTATCCTAATGATATGAACAATGCATGTTAGCACGCACAAGTACAGGAACTAGTGCACAGGGAACTAGAGGGCTCCACATTTAACTACAGTTTTTAGTTTTCCTTTTTCTCCGAACTTCTCATAGAAAAAATCTACTACCATAAATTATTACACAACTTTTATGCTATAAGTCTAATTGGGCAGATTGTGAATAGTGAATAAAAAATAGTAAGTCTACGTACGTAATAGATAGCTACTCACAATCTGCTATGCTAGAGATGTAGCAAAAAGTTGTGGAATAGTTTGTAATCCTATAATCACTCTTTTCATATTCAACACTGTGCTGTTATGAGGCTATGTTGTTCCATGTTTCACTTTTTAATATTAGAGGCGGCAAAAATCAACTCAAACTCATTTATCCACCCACTTAAACAAGACCCAAACTCATCCAATTATTTTACTTTGAATGATGGAGGTATTAAATGAAATTTTAGGTAGTCAAAGGAAATTTTGTGTAATTCAATGAGACTTAAAGAGCAATTATATTTTTAATTATATTGAAACAAATTATAATTAGTGATAATTTTGGGATAGTTATGAGTTAACATAAGCCCAAGGTCCATTAGAACTAGATTTTTTTTTTTTTTTTTTCCTTTGGTCTCATTTCAAGCTATAAATACAAAAGCTCTTAGGTCCCCGCAAGCTTGTAAGAAATTTATCACCGTCCTCAACATACCCTTTAGAGAGAGTTCTTATTAATCTTAACTAGCTAGGGATAGCATACTAATTATTTGCAAAATTCTTGGGTAACGTAAAGTTTTAAGAAAATTCTCATAATTTGTAGTTGATTTTTGTTATGTTTGGTCAAGATAATTGTTAATTGATTAATGCATTATATTTGTTTCTTTTGAAATATTTTCTAGGTAAAATTCTAACATCAAATATGATAAGTAGTCGACCCGCACACTTTGAGGGGAAATTAACACGACCTTACCAATTTATATGGGTCATATCTCACTCTACAATGGAAACCCAAGGTTGTGGTCTCTTACGAATATTAGGGTGTTTTAGTTAGTGGGACTTCGTTTGGTTCAGATGTTTAGTAAAACTCAAGATATGTTAAATGTAAATGATTCAACAAATTAAAAATGATGGTGGAATGATTATAATTTTATAACTTCAGTTTGTAAATTTTCTATAACAAAACTAATAATAGTAGTAGCATTTTCTTAACAATGCAATACAAGTGAGGTTAAATGAAAGTTGTAAAAGGGGGTGTCAACTAAAGCCTTCAATTGAGTGAAGTAAAAAGTGATAGAAAGCTCAGATTGTGAATTGGTTCCAAGATCGTTCTTTAATTGAAAGACCCTCGGCCCATTCCCTTGAGAAAATCGATCCTTTAGATCATTCTAGATTTCCAATGTGGTGTTGTGATAAACCACACTAGTAGCAATCTTGGGAGCAATGCAATTCAAGATCCATGAAATAACTATGTTGTTACAACATGGCCAACCTTGCACCATTGATGCAATGAGAGAAACAGTGCCATCAAAAAACCCTAGTTTATTGTACACACTCAATGCTCATTGAATAGATTGTGCCCAGGTTGGATAATTCTCCCCCAAGAAGAGGTTGTGACACAAGTATAGCACCTGCAGTTTCTCCTTGGTGTAGAAAGAAAGGATGAGACTCATCAATGGCGATGGTTTGTGTAGAGGTTGTTGAGTTTGTTGACGCCATAGAAATAGTTTTACTGTCAACCAACTCATATCCTCTGATACCATAATAAAATCAAGAAAATGTAGAAATAAAATCTTATTTCACTAACTGATTAATTACAAGGATCATGAATTACAAGGGACCTTGTTCTTTATTTATAGCAACAAAGAACACTAACTGAAGAAACTAACTCGAACTAATTCCCTAAATACAGTCATGAAGCTAACCAATAAAAACAAGACAGCTGTGTTAGTAAGACACCTGCACAGCGTGTTACTAAATAGTGTTTACAAGACCCAATAGTAAAGGAAAATTATATTTTACCACCTTAAAATATATTCATATGTTACATTCATCTTAAAACTTTTCAAATGCACGTTTTTCATCTTAATTTATAACCATTGTTACATTTTACATCCTGATGTTAAGTTTGCTAATAATTTGGACAAAATTTCAAAATTTGAGATGCTAAATGTAATCAAGACTATAGTTTAAGATAGTAGAATGCAATTTTACCTTTTATCTTTACCATGTTACGATGCTAGTACCAAAATAACAGTAGCTTTATTAAACTTAACACGACTACTTTCTTCTTTGCTTTGATCTTCATTCCATGCCTTCTTTGTCTTCTTCTTCTTTTGAGAGTATTCAACAGAGAAGCATTTTCCTTGGAATTTAGGATGACCTCACCAGACTCAGACTTTGGCTTCAGATAATCCAGTGGCTGGCTGCAAGAGAACATAAATAAATAAAGCTCTCCTATTTGTCTAAAAAATGTCAGTTATTTTAGATAGAAGAAATTCTTAAAACATGTACGAGAATGCAAATAAGTTATACAAATTTTTTACCAGCAAGTAGCAACCATGAATGGAATCATCTTACGAACCAGTATCATCATCAAAGAAGAGGTCTTCAGAATGATCATGAGCTATATCTTCCCTAGTAAAATGTTCAAATATTCCAACCGGGCAGCTCTCATTCCAGTAGAAACTATAAGTTCCAATTTCGAAAGGGATATAATTATAATCAATACCAAAATCTTCAGAAGAACTGGGAAGATGAGTATTACTGGAGAAGAGACCAGGAACTCCAGGAATTCCCCTCTGAAGAGTATCAAAGTTGGGCAATCCAACCTCATTGACAAGTACATTCGCTGGTACATCATTGGGTAAGTGGTATATAAAAGGCTGATGTCCCGTGAGCTGATTGCATATCTGCCCACTTAACGGTGCTTGAGCCATCTGAGTCATCAATGTGTAGTTTTGGTTTGCACAAATAGTACTACCTTCAATGGTACAAAAGTTGGCTTCGACAGGCAATGGTAAATTTTGAAAGCCATGAGTGTTCTTTGTTGCTGCTGGAGCTCGTTGCTGTTGTGATAATATATGTAGCTGATTTGGATCCGGGGTGTTCAGGAATCCATTGAGCAGAGTCATTGGTGGATGCTCCATTCCATATCTAGATTCAACATGCCCTGAACTGGTACCATCTTTGTCTTTGTACCCTTGCATATGTAATGGAGAAGCCTGTTTTTGAAGTTTTAAACGGTGTTTCTGCATCATACACTGAAGTTGTGAGTGTCCTTCACCAACAAAGGAAAGGAATCCGACTTCATAAACTACCATTAAGGAATCTGACTCATTGACTTGATAAACCAGTCTTATCGAAAAAGATATCTAACTTCCTACCATGATAAACTAACACTTGCCCTAAAAGCTTAATATATTAAAAAAAAATGATGTTTATATATTTAATTATTATTCTAATACAACTGCTTGAGTTAAATTAGATTTTTACTTGAAGGGAAATTTTAATTTAAGAAATAAATAAAAGTTGTTGCACACACTTTTTACTAAAATCGTGGAATTGAAATTGTGTCTTCAACTCATAATTTCAGTTCAAAAAAGTGTGTAACAAACACTAGCTGCAATAACAATTACCTGAAGATGGCTAGAAACTTGATCTCTAGAAACATTTCGGACACCCTTAGTTTTCATGCGTTCCAAAACTTTCTTGGGAGTAGCCTCTACATCAACATGATACATACCGTAAAATTACTAATATAGAGAAACAAACAAAATAAAATATTTATATTTTCAATTTCAGTTTCTTGGCCAAACAACCACCAATAAAATGATTGAAGTAATCACGAACTTATGATTCCAAATTAATATCATTCACATAAAGTGAGATACAAGTACGAGAGATACATGATAATTATTTCCAAATTAATTTTTATAGATAATTATTTTATTTTCTTATATATGATAGCGATCTTAAAGTAAGTTAAAAAACTATCTCTTAACTTTCCTTATATATTTTTATGTGATATAAATTTATTTTCCTTATTTAGCTTTGTGTAAAGATAATACTGTTTTTTAGAAATTTTTAGTAGAAAAAAACTCTATCTCAAACCAAGCTAAATGAGAAAACTTAAGAGATCATTTTTCTTTAGTTTAATCCATATTTTTGTATATGATAAAAAAAATCTTCACATATAATTTTCTATTGAAACAAATGAAGGCTAAGTTGCTTAGAAATACAAGATTGGGAAATCAACTTTTCAAGAGCACCACCCTCTTGGAAACTAGCTAGTACTTAGGCTAGATCAGTATTATCATCCAAAAACTAAGTTACAAGTACATCAATGGGCTTTTTATAGCTAGGCACTCAAGTATTAACTGCCCCAGGCCTTAGCTAATTAAGTGTGTTTTTACCACAAAAAAAAGACTAATTAAATGTGTAGGCCGCTGCCACGTGGCATAAGCCTAACAAACTCCTAATTGTTCTGTTCCAACATATTACTAACTACTAATTTCTCTGCTCATCCAAAAAAACTACTAATTTCTCCAACTAACTAATCAGCAGCCGTAGCTTTTTTTTTTTACAAAAAAAGCAGCCGTAGCTTTTTCAACATCTTGCCAACTACGACAATATACTCTATTTATCACATGTTGTGGGAAATACTAACAGATTTTTTTAGGGTAATAATTAAGAATTTATTTAAGAAAGCTTTATGGGAAAAAAAATTAATATTTTGATTTTTTTTTTTCTATTTTTCATAAAAATTATGTTAAAACTTTCTTAAAATAAATTGTTAATTATTACCTAAAAGGAACTTATTAGCATGACCCTATTATGATTACAATTATATAGGCATATTAGCTGCAATGCATATGTTTTCCTTTCCATATATAGCAAACCCTTTCTCCCTTTTTTTTTCATAAATGAAAGACTGAATTAGTTGATAGTAATTTGACTTCACCAACTTACATCACTGAACACAATGGACAAAAGTGCATAGCATGAGCACATAAATGACCCGAGTGTGAGAACAAAATTTAATGAAGCTAAGATTAGGAAAAGGATTCATACTATCAATGCCCATTTCTTGCACACTTTCTACAAACTTTTCTTGAATGTCCATTTTCCAAGACATTCGACATTTTTTCGCTCTGGACATATCATTTGCCGGCTTCTGCACTTGAGCCAACTTATTTTTTCTGCTGGAATACACGTGTCCACAACATGTTGAGATCACGCATTGGGATAGGCTTCTCCAGATAGGCACAAGCTCCATAGTCTAAATTCCTCTGAATAGTGTCAATTCCATCATCCTCCGATGTTACTAAATATCATTAAAAATAGTGAGATGTTAGATTCACAAAACATGCTAAATATTAATGAAACTACAAATGGCATATATATTTTAGTAAAAGGTATAAATATCATTAAATATATATATATATATATATAACATATTGAAGGAATTGAACAAGCTGTGTATACTTACCCACAACAGGCAAGCCCCTCTCTCTACCAATTCGAAGAAGCTCAAATTCACTTATACCAGGCAGGCGTTGTTCAGTTATTATAATATCAAATATAGTTACGTCCATCCTAAGTAGAGTCAAAGCTTCCTCCACTTGATTGCATTCAGTAACTGAAAAGTATTTTTGCTTTCAGTGTAACATAGAAGGTCCATGGGGCGCAAAGGGATACGTGTCATATTTGGAATAGGTAAATATTTTGCATTCGGTTATTGCCCATTAAAAAAAAAAATCAAGAAGAATTTTATTAACACGAAAAAACATATTTTACAAGACACACAAATCCCACATGGACAAAACAATCCCAATCTATTCAAAGGCCTAAAAGTCCCTACCTTAAAACATGCCAATCACCATTACTGACTTAAACTTGGGACTCTCAAAGTTTTAAAAGGTCTAATACCAATTAAAGGCCCTCTATATAAGGTTTAGGACGTCCCCTACCTAGTCAATATGGAACTTAGTCAAGATAATTAATCGCACTGGATTTAACTGAACAGGTAGCAGATGATCTCCTTCCCTGAAATAGCCCAGTGAGTCAAATAAATATACTTAATCGATCTGGTGAGTAACAACTATATAGGAGTCCAAAATTGAAAAAATTTAAGTCAAAACTCAACATCGAAGCAAACACAATTCTCTGTTTTCATCCTTTTCTATGTTCCCTCTAATAAGCAATGATAAAAAAAATTTAAAAAAAAAAAAAAAAAAAAACAACAACAACAACAACAACAAAAAAACAAACAAAACATATATTATCCTCTTTTTCTCTTTCCTTCATGTTGATGATTTGTCATCTCCCTCCATTTAAAAGGAATGTTGAGGACGGAAGAAGATTGAGCGGGAAAAGAGGAGAGAGAAAGATAACCAGAAGAAAAAACTTTAGGACATCCATCACCTTAACGCTAACATGATACACAGAAATTAAGGGTGAGTCATGTTCACGCGAGCTGATCTGCGCAATGTCTCTACAAAAGGTCGTCATCAGCATCGAGGAATGCCCTTCTCTCTCACTTAGACAGTATTGAGAGAGAGAGAGAGATGAGATACACTCATGCTGCAACATGCAAAAGGTGAAGAAAGGGCTGTGGTCACCAGTGTAAGATGAGAAAGTCATCAAGAAACCCTTTTGAATTTTTTTAAAGAGAAACACCTTCCACAAATATGACTGGTATCTATTAACACCCCATCAAAAAGAAAAGAAAGTCAAAAAGGAGACCAGAACAGACCTTTGTATTGGTGCTTACATTTCCGAAGATTTGTTACAACTTCTTGGAGGCTTTTCTGATCATGATCCACGACCAAAATGCTCAGACCAACCGGAGAATAATTGAAACCGGTATCACTTTCTGTCAAAACGGCCTTGCCTTTGCTTTTTCTGTCCATCTCTCAATGCGACTTTCCGAAGATGCTATTCAAAACATTACACAATGTGATTTCCTTTCCCCTCAATCATTTTGATTTAATTTCCACAGACGTCTTCTTTTATAAAATAAAAAATATATTTCTATGGACTAAAATGTAGGCCCCAAAATTAAGATTCTTTTTCATTTCAAAAGGAAATGCTAAAAAAAATATATAGTTTTTTATTCATTTTCTCTCTCTTTTTTATGACTTACTTTCTTCTACTCTTTCTTTTTTCCACTTCTTCTCTGCCTGTCTATTTTATCTTCTGCCAATCTCTCTTTCTTTTTTCTTCTTCTTTCTTCTCCATAGCCGCTCCTCCATGGCAACACCAATAGCTACTATGAGCTCTCTCTCTCTCTCTCTCTCTCTCTCTCTCTCTCTCCGCCTTTCTTTTCTCTCTCTTTCTTCAAATCTTTCTCTATTTCAGCCAAGCCTCCTTGACTCCATCACCACCATAGCCGAAGCTCACAAGCTCTTCCTCCACCGTTAACCATGGCTGAACCTATCCAGGCCGAGACCACCATGGTCAAGCTCCCAAAGCTCTTTCTCTATTCTCAACCAATCTCTAATCCTTTTCTACTTTCCCTTTTTATTTCTCCTTTATTAATTTTTTTTCTTTCTCCGGCCAAGAATCCCTCTCTTTGTTTGGTTGTTTATTTGGTTTGAGGTTTCAAAAGTGGGATTTTAATTTGGGGTTCAGTGAGTTTTTAATTTGGTATAGAGAGAGGGTTCAACGTGGCTTTCTGTTTTTATTTTTAATTCTTGAAAGGTGGTGAGTTTAGTATTATTTTAAAGTGATAGAATTTAAAAATAGAAAATATGATGTATGACGTATTGCAAAACGGTGTGGTAAAAAAGATAAAGTAAGTTTTAATATGTTAAAATAACATTTAGTTTGGCACAGCAAGTACTAGTGATCTAATAATTCATCCAACTTTTGCCTATAGACTATAGAGAAAGAAAAAGAAAAAACATCTACCCAATTTTTGGACACTAAGGAGAATTTCCTAAAACATTTAGGGTAAAAGAAAACATACACCCTCGTACACATTGCCCAAGAAAAGCGGGCCTTTCAATTACAATGTGATGTATGACGTGAAGTAAAATAACGTGGTAAAATAGATAAAATAAGTTTTGATATGTTAAATTAACATTTAGTTTAGCATAGTTGATGCTAGTGCTCTAATAATCTATCCAACTTTTGCCTATAAACTATAGAGAAAGAAAAAGAAAAAATATCTATACAACTTTTGGACACAAAGCAGAATTTTCTAAAACATTTGAGGTAAAAGAAAACATTTCTGGTAAAAGCAAAAACATACACGCTCGTACACATTGGCCGAGGATATTGTGCCTTCCAATTATAATATGGTATATTATTTTATTATCCCAAAATACAAGTGAAGCAAGATTAAAGTCCACCAAAGCACACCTTTGGCACAATAGTCACTCTATAAGTATAAGTGTGTGTGGGGTGTGGGGTGTAAAGGTCAAGATTCAAGTTTTCAAGAAGGAGCATCACACACATATACACTTAAATTGGGTTAGAGTATAATTTCTATCTTGTAAAAAAAGTGGGAGATTAAGGTCCAAAATGCGAAAAAAGGACATCATATCGCAACAATAAATCTAGTCAAATAACACTATTGTGGGTCTTTATCAGATGCCTTTCATAAATGTAACATGCTCGCTCATTTTCTTGCTAAAGGACAAGTTCTAATGGTAGATCTTGATGTATAGGTAAAAGATCTGTCTTCAAAGCTAAAGCTTGTATTCGAAGCTGGTTTAGTGTATTTATAAAATCTTTCTTATCGGTTCCTTGAAAAAAAAAAAAAAAAAAAAAAAAAAAAGAGGATCACGCACTAACTGTCAGAACGTTGCATCACACATGCAAAAAATTACATTAAAGATGTGCATAACAAGGTATGTGAAACAAGCATTTCTCAATCCAAAAAAGAGACTTTGGTAGGAGAAATTGAATTATTTATTAAAAAATTTACTATTTAGCTATTCACATAAATTGACAATAACTATTTTAGGAGATGTATCTTTATTTACATGTTTCTTTGGAATAAAATTAAATAATTTTTTTATATAAACATGTCAGTATTTCAAATTGATGATGTTTGCTCCATGGCAATTGCATATTAGGCCAAGACACCAATTTAGTTTTAGTATAGATGAATTATATCTCAAATCTCTTATTTGAAAACAAAAATTTTTACTAATTGAGCCAACTAAAAGCCACGAAGATATGGGTTTTTATAAGAAGCTTTTGTTATCAAAGAATAATCAAGCACAATTACTTAATTGAACATAGACAATTCAAAAATGGAAAATAGGCAAACACTAGAGCACTTCACTAAAGGAACTAATGAGCAATGAGGGGACAAGGATTAAAATTTTCAAAAATACCTCTAATACGATTAGATAATCCTTATTTTAAAAAAATAAAAAAAATAGGGTTAAAATTTTAATTCAACAAAATTCAAAAAAAAAATACCGAATAAACTTTTTTCCTAAAACTTAGCACACTTTCTATCTAAACATATCTCATATACGTTTGATACATTTTTTTTTTTCCCTAAAAACTTGCACACACTAAACCTAGCAATTTACTCAATTTCAAGTCCTAAATTTTAGTTCTATAAAAATCCTTTTTTGTGTAACCTTACTAACAATAGATAAATTCAAATTAAAAAATTACATTAAATTTAAAATAAATAAAAAAAAAGCCACATCGCACATGTGGAGCGCGTGTAATAAGTCTAGTATTATTTTAATGTGATAGTATTTTAAAATAGAAAAATGTGATATATGATGTATTGTAAAATAGTGTTGTAAAATAGATAAAGTAAGTTTTGATGTGTTGAAGTAACATTTAGTTTGGCACAGTTGACACTAGTGCTCTAATAATCTATCCAACTTTTGCCTATAGACTATTGAGAAAGAAAAAGAAAAAATATCTATCCAATTTTTGGACACATAGGAGAATTTCCTAAAACATTTAGAGTAAAAGCAAAGACATACACCCCCGTACACGTTGGCCAAGAAAATTGTGCCTTCCAATTATAATATGGTATATTATTTTATTATCCCAAAATACAAGTGGAGTAAGGGTCCATTTGTTTTGGCTTCAAACCACTTTTAGAAATGCTTTTCTGTAAAAGTGTGTGTCTGGTTGTTACCGAAAATTGGGTCAAACTAAAAATGTTTTCAGTTTGACTGTAAAATAAGGGTCCCCAAATGTAAAATATTTTTCGTTCTTATTTTCACTTCAAACCATTTACACTCCTCACACGCACTCCTCACCTGAAGCACATTCTCGCAAGACTCACACCCAAAGAAAGAGAGAAAGAAGACCTATCCCTCGAGCTAAGCAAGGAGAGGGTACCTCGGCGACCCATCCCTCATCCTCACCAACCCATCCCTTGTCCTCATCCTCCACCGATCCATCCCGTGTTCTCAAGGTACTCCGCCAACCCACCTCCATCGACCCATCCCTCATCCTCACCGACCCACCTCTGCCGACCCATCTGCCTCCATTCTTTTCCCTCAAGACCCACCTCCTTTCTTTCTCCTCAAGATCTGGGATTTTATGGGGTTCATATAGTGTGTTTTTATTTTGTTTACATGATTTGGTTGAGGTAGTAACAATAATTTGTTCTTGGTTGCAATTGATTTGTTTTTGCTAGGACTTGGTTGTATTAGGTGAGGTTTTTGACAATTTTCTGGAAAATGTTATATATGCAAAACCAAACACCGGAAATACTTTTTCAGGTGTATTTTATAGGACACAACCAAACAGAAAAATATGTTTTCTTTTACGTAAAATATTTTCAATTGAAAATATTTTACACTTGGAAAACATTTTACATATTGCCAAACGCAGCCTAAGATTAAAGTCCACCACCGCTCGCCTTTGGCGTGATAGTCACTCTATAAGTATAAGTGCATATAGGGTGTGGGATGCAAGGGTCAAGATTTAAGTCTTTAAGAGTGAGCTTCACATGATATATACTTAAATTATGCTAGAGTAGAATTTCTATCTTGTGAAAAAAAAAATTTTAAAAGGAGATTAAGGTCCAAAACATGAAAAATTACATCATATCACGACAATAAATCTGGTCAAATAACTCTATTGTGGGTCTATATCAATGCATTTCATAAATGTTACCCGCTTGCTCATTTTCTTGCTAAAAGACGAGTTCTAACGGTAGATCTTGATGTATAGGTAAAAAATCCATCTTCTAACCTAAAGCTTGTATTCCAAGTTGATTTAGTATATTTATAAAATCTTTCTTATTGGTTCCTCAAAAAAAAAAAAAAAAGGATCACACACTAATTGTCAGAACGTTGCATCACACATGCGAAAAAATTACATTAAAGATGTGCACAACAAGGTATGCGAACAAGTATTTCTCAATCCAAAAAAGCAACTTTGGTCAGAGAAATTGAATTATTTATTAATAAATTACTATTTAGCTATTCACATATAATTGACAATCACTATTTTAGGAGATTTATCTTTATTTACATGTTTCTTTGGAATAAAATTAAATTTTTTTTTTTTATAGATATGATTGTATTTCAGATTTATGATGTTTGCTTCATAGCGATTGCTCTTTAAGGCCAAGATACCAATTTATTTTTAGTATAGATTAATTATATCTCAAATCTCTTATTTGAAAACAAAAAATTTTACTAACTGAGCCAACTAAAAGCCGCGAAGATACGGGTTTTTATAAGAAGCTTTTGTTATCAAAGAATAATCAAGCACAATGACTTAATTGAACATCGACAATTCAAAATGGCAAATAGGCAAACACTAGAGCACTTCACTAAAGGTACTAATGAGTAATGAGGGGACAAGGGTTAAAATAATCAAAAATACCTCTAATTTAATTAGATAATCTTTATTCTTAAAAAATAAAAATAAAAAATTAGGTTTAAAATTGTAATTCAATAAAATTCAAAAACCAAAAAAAAAAAATACTAGAGAAATTAGCACACTTTCTGTCTAAACATATCTCACATACGTTTGATACATTTTTTTTTCCTAAAAATTTGTACACACTAAACCCAACAGTTGAGTTCACTCCATTTCAAATCCTAAATTTTAGTTTTATAAAAATCCTTTTCTGTATAATCTCACTAACAATAAATAAATTCAAATTGAAAAATTATATTAAACATTAAATAAATAAATAAGCATCATCACACATACGGAGCACATGTGATGAGGCTAATATTATTTTAATGTGATATAATTTTAAAATAGAAAATCTAATGTATGACGTATTATAAAATAATTTGGTAATATAAAGAAAGTAAGTTTTAATGTGTTAAAGTAACATTTAGTTGGGCACAATTAATGTTAGTACTCTAATAATCTATCCGACTATTGTCTATATTGTGGGTTCTAGTTAGCTCATCTGGTAAAGTCTCTAATGGTTGAATAAAAGATCTAGAGTTCAATCCCCGCCTACACCAAAAACTGATTGGTGTCTTGGTCTGATGATAAAGAGCTATTATCAGGAGCGGATGCCATAGGTTGAAACTTTCTCTAAAAAAAAAAAAAAAGACTATTGCCTATAGACTATACAGAAAGAAAAAGAAAAAATATCTATCCAATTTTTGGACATAGAGAAGAATTTCCTAAAACATTTGGGGTAAAAGAAAACATTTTAGGTAAAAGCAAAAACATACAACCTCATACACATTAGCCGAGAAAATTGTGCCTTCCAATTATAACATGGTATATTATTTTATTATCCCAAAATACAAATGGAGTACGATTAAAGTCTACCACCACGCACCTTTAGCATGATAGTCACTCTATAAGTATAAGTGCATGAGGGGTGTAGGGTGTAAAGGTCGGAATTTAAGTTTTCAGGAGAAAGTTTCACACACATATGCACTTAGATTAAATCAGAGTAAAATTTGTATCTTGAAAAAAAAAAAAAAGATTAAATTCTAAAGCACAAAAAAGTACATCATATCACAACAATAAATCTAGTCAAATAAAAATGTCACCTATATCCACTATTATAGGTCTTTATTGGATGCTTTTCATAAATGTAACCTGCTTGCTCATTTTCTTGCTAGAAGATGAGTTCTAACTGTAGATCTTGATGTATAGGTAAATGATCTATCTTCTTAGTTAACTCTTGTATTCTAAGCAGATTTAGTGTATTTATAAAATCTTTCTTATCGGTTCCGCAAAAAAAAAAAAAAAAAAAAGGATCACACACTAACTGTCAGAATGTTGCATCACACATGCGAAAAAATTACATTAAAGATGTGTATAACAAGGTATGTGAAACAAGTATTTCTCAATCTAAAAAAGCGAATTTGGTCGGAAAAATTGAATTATTTAATAATCAAGCCTCCATGACCATAACCAAAGCTCACAAGCTCTTCCTCCATTGTTAACCATGGCCGAACCTATCCAAGCCGAGACCACCATGGTCAAGCTCCCAAATCTCTTTCTCTATTCACAACCAATTTCTAATTCTTTTCTACTTTCCTTCTTTATTTCTCTATTATTATTTTTTTTTCTTTCTCTTTTATTATTTTTTTTCTTTCTCCGGCCAAGAATCTCTCTCTTTGTTTGGTTATTTATGTTTGATTTTGTGGGGATTGTATTTGGTTTGAGGTTTTAGAAGTGGGATTTTAATTTGGGGTTCAGTGGATTTTTAATTTGGTAGAGAGAGAGAGAGGAGTCAACAGTGGCTTTTTGTTTTTATTTTTAATTCTTGAAAGGTTGTGGGGCTAGTATTATTTTAATGTGATAGAATTTTAAAATAGAAAATGTGATGTAAAGTTTACCCAAAAAAAGTGATGTATGACATATTGTAAAACAGTGTAGTAAAATAGATAAAATAAGTTTCGATGTGTTAAAATAAAAGTTAGTTTAGCACAGCTGATACTAGTGATCTAATCATCTATCCAACTTTTGCCTATAGACTATAGAGAAAGAAAAAGAAAAAATATTTACCCAATTTTTGGACACAGGAGAATTTCCTAAAACATTTGAGGTAAAAGAAAACATTCTTGGTAAAAGCAAAAACATACACCCTCTTACAGATTGCCCGAGAAAATTGGGTCTTCCAATTATAACATGGTGTATGGGTTCTTTTTTTTAAATAAATAAAAGGAAAGCAACACATAGGGTCAAGTAGGAAAACAAGGATCTTGGGCCTAGTGCTTTATTCTTTTAGGGACTAGACTTGGTTCACTGTAGCTAAATAAGGCTGATTTTGAATTAAGTGGTGCACAGGGCATGAATCTTTCAACACATACGTACTAACATACAAAGAATATATGCATTGGATAACAAGGAACAACAAAGAACAAAATAATAAGAAAAATGAGATAAAATGGGATGTTAGGGATCCTTAAAATAATGTAAAATACTTCATCATTTTCTTCATTATATAATATATTGTGCTCACTATGATGTGTAACAAGGTCCAAATAAATTCAAAAATCATAGACTTAGATAACTCTTCAGGCCTCTAAGACTTGCCAAGTTATATTCCCTTTGGATCCAAGTGTGTGTTCTTTAGTGGTTGTTATAAGGATCCCAGACGATGTTTTTCCCTCCCTTTTTCTCTTTTTTTGAATTCTCACAGAGTTTTCTCAAGGATTTTTACTCCAATTCATTATTGCTGAATGCCCCCTCACTGTTTGCTGCCTCCCCTTTTTATATTGTCCTTCTAGGACTTTTGGGGTACCATTGATCCCCTCTACTTGTTTATCTGGGTACCAAAACCAATGTTGTGTCAGCAACATTGGCAGTTGGTTCTTTCCTCATTCTTCATTATTTCCCTCTTTTGAGGTTTTCTCTTCAAAAGACCCAAACTGACTTTCCTGATCTGGAAGGTCCTAAAGGGCTGACCTTTGGTCTTTCCTTTTCCAAGGCTTCTAGACTTCACTTTTCAGACCTATCTTTTGGCTGCTTTTCCCCTTTGTCATTTTTTTCAAGTCGGTTGATTCCTCCCTACCAAGCTAAAAGTTCCTCAGCCTCCTTCCTTTATGGAGTTGTTCTTCCTAGGTTCCCCGAGGTACCAAACCTTTACTCATGAGTTGTTGGTTCCCAAGCCTTCTGATCCCTTTTCTACATCATTGGGTGGCTGATAGGGACATATCTGTTCTTATTCTTTGTGTTTCTTAGCATGTTCCCTTGACTTGTTTTAATCTCATCCTAGCTTTGCTACATGTCCCAAGGATCCCAGGCTCTTGGGAATCCCCAAGTATCCTGGCTCAGTTCTCTTCCTAGGCTCCCAGAGATTTTTCTGACCTTTGAGGGCTGGGCTGGGATGGGCTTTTTTCTTCCCTTTGTTTCATGAGGTCCAAAACTTGCCCATTCATGGATTTTGGTTCCTCCTTATGACCCTTAATGGGTTGGGCCTCTCCTCCCTTTTCTTTATTGAAGGCCAAAATATTTTATTTTCCTAGATTTCAATCCTTTGTGTTGTTTTTGGCCTTGGTGCAACATTGTGATTTTTTAGACCTCAACGCATGGTATATTATTTTATTATCCCAAAATACAAGTGGAGTAAGATTAAAGTCCACCACCGCGCACCTTTGGCACAATAGTTATTCTATAAATATAAGTGTGTGTAGGGTGTAGGGTGCAAGAGTCAGAATTTAAGTTTTCAGGATAAAGTTTCACATACATATACACTTAAATTAGGCTAGACTATAATTTCTATCTAGTAAAAAAAAAAAAGAGATTAAGGTCCAAAACACGAAAAATACATCATATCGCGACAATAAATCCGATCAAATAACACTATTGTGGGTCTTTATCGGATGCTTTTCATAAATAACATGCTTGCTCATTTTCTTGCTATTAGACAAGTTCTAATGGTAATCTTGATGTGTAGGTAAAAGATCTATCTTCTAAGCGAAAACTTGTATTCGAAGCTAATTTAGTGTATTTATAGAATCTTTCTTATCAATTACTCAAAAAAAATGATCACGCACTAATTGTCAAAATGTTGCATCACACACGCGAAAAAAAAATTACATTAAAGATGTGTATAAAAAGGTATGTGAAACAAGAATTTTTCAATCCAAAAAAGCGACTTTGGTCGGAAAAATTGAATTATCTGATATTCAAGCCTCCATGACCATAGCCGAAGCTCACAAGCTCTTCCTCCACCATTAACCATGGCCGAACCTATCCAGGCTGAGACCACCATGGTCAAGCTCCCAAATCTCTTTCTCTATTCACAACCAATCTCTAATTCTTTTCTACCTTCCTTTTTTTATTTCTCTTTTATTTTTTTTTTTTCTCTCCCCGGCCAAGAATCCCTCTCTTTGTTTGGTTGTTTATGTTAGATTTTTTGGGGATTGTATTTGGTTTGAGGTTTCAGAAGTGGGATTTTAATTTAGGGTTCAATGGATTTTTAATTTGGTAGAGAGAGAGAGGGGTCAACAGTGGCTTTTTGTTTTTATTTTTAATTCTTAAAAGGTGGTGGGGCTAGTATTATTTTAATCTAAGAATTTTAAAATAGAAAATGTGATGTAAAGTTTACCCAAAAAAAAAGTGATGTATGACGTATTGTAAAAAAATGTGGTAAAATAGATCAAGTAAATTTTGATGTGTTAAAATAACAATTAGTTTGGCACAGTTGATACTACTACTCTAATAGTCTATCCGACTTTTGCCTATAGACGATAGAGAAAGAACAGGAAAAAATATCTACTCAATTTTGGACATGGAGGAGAATTTCCTAAAACATTTGGGGTAAAAGAAAACATTTGAGGTAAAAGCAAAAACATACACCCTCATTCCAGGCTGAGAAAATTGGGCCTTCCAATTATAACATGGTATATTATTTTATTATCCCAAAATACAAGTGGAGTAAGATTAAAGTCCACCACCATGCAACTTTGGCACGATAGTCATTCTATAAGTATAAGTGCGTGTGAGGTGTAAGGGTCGAATTTTCAGTCTTCAAGAAGGAGGTTCACACACATATACACTTAAATTATGTTAGAGTAGAATTTCTATCTTGTAAAAAAAAAAAATAAGAAAGGAAGATTAAAGTTCAAAACACAAAAAAAATACATCATATCGCAACAATAAATCCATCACATAACACTATTGTGGGTCTTTATCGGATGCTTTTCATAAATGTAACCTACTTGCCCCTTTTCTTGCTAGAAGACGAGTTCTAACAGTAGATCTTGATGTATAGGTAAAAGATTTTTCTTCTAAGCTAAAGCTTGTATTCCAAGCTAATTGTGTGTATTTATAAAATCTTTCTTAACGGTTCCTCAAGAAAAAAGGATCATGCACTAACTGTCAGAATGTTGCATCACACATGCAAAAAAATTACATTAAAGATGTGCATAACAAGGTATGTGAAACAAGTATTTCTCAATCCAAAAAGCAACCTTGGTCGGAAAAATTGAATTATTTATTAAAAAAATTACTATTTAGCTATTCACATAAAATGACAATCACTATTTTAGGTGATGTATCTTTATTTACATGTTTCTTTGGAACAAAATTAAATTTTTTTTTTTTTTTTGTAAATGTGATAGTATTTTAAATTTGTGATAGTGATTGTTCTTTAGGCCAAGACACCAATTTATTTTTAGTATGGATAAATTAAATCTCAAATATCTTATTTGAAAACAAATATTTACTAATTGAGCCAATTAAGAGTCGCAAAGAATTCTATATATAGAATTTTATAAGAAGTTTTTGTTATCAAAGAATAATCAAGTACAATGACTTATTTCAACGTCGACAATTCAAAAATGGCAAACAGGCAAACACTAGAGCATTTCACTAAAGGTACTAATGAGCAATGAGGGGACAAAGGGTCTTTTATCATAATTTGAAAAGCAATATCGAAAAACTTTCCAAACTCCTGAGTGGGACATGTAAACGGATAGGTGTAATGCAGCAAAGGACTCTTCAGCAATATATGCCTAAAAATATTACACCGGTAGTCCTTTTGTCCGTTTCTATGCTCTTTTGATAGGTTGTTACAGAATTTGGAAGTGAAAAAAAAAATGCTTTTTTCCTGATTGTATCAATTTTTGTCCCTTCCTTTTCAAGGCTCCTTTGTATATTTGTTATGATTTTATGATTTTTAGTTTTTATACTTTATTAGCAATTTTTTATAAATATCTTCTGAAATTCTTTTTCTTTTATATTATTCTAAATCCGAGTTTGAAATTGAACTTGTTTGCCTTAATAGATTAAGCTAAGTTAAGTTCAACTTGTATTAACTATATAATGAAGTCAAGTGAAGCTTTCATGACATAAAAAAAAGTTTCTCTATCGCTAAGTATAGAGAGGGAAAATTCCTGACCTATCACATGCTGACACATTTTAGTACCAAGTTCACAACGTATGGCCAATTACAAAGCTACACATATTGCTACTAGCTTCTACTATCACAGAAACTAACAGAGATTTGCCAAGTGTCACTGAAATAAAATCATAAGAAGCTTGCAAAATTTCAATCATACATCAGTGCGTGTAAGCAATGACATAAGTATTCCAATTGGGTGTTAACATGTGTCACCTTTAAAATTGAGACATTTTGGTCAATCAAACTATGCCATGTGTCTTGGAGGAAGAGTTTTAAAGCTCCTCCAATCAGGCTGTGACATGTGTTACCAATCAAACTCCCCCACATGTCACTCACCCACACCCAAGACATCTACAGTTCAAGTAGCATCAAAGAAGATTCAGGAGTATATAAGCTCTACTGGAATCAAGCCTAAAGCCTCTAGGAATTTCAAGAACTTCAACCTCGAATACGAAGAACATTCAAAACAAAATCATTCAAATCATTCAAATCATCTTCCTAAATCTCAAAGTTCACTAGAATCAAGCTCAAAAGCCTCTAGAAACTTCAAAAAACTACAAATCAATGAAGCTGTATGGATTCAAGCCTCCAAAGCCCCGAAAAATTTCCACCACAAACCTTCGAAGATGAAGAACACACAAAGAACATGAAGAATAAAGAATTTCTAACAAGCTCATAGCTAGAGATTTGTTGTAATTTCGTTTCAAGGGTCTTCAATACATCTTTTAGCCGAATTGAAGGATATTTGGTGTTCAAGTCAAAATCACATTACCACAATTCCAATAAGCAACCATCTCAAGAAGATTAAATCAAATGATCATTCTTTTGTAATTTCAGAGAATTGTGCCACATAATCATCAATACAAATTCATAGTTATGAAACTATTTTACTTCTTTGATTTATTTCTAACTAGAAATTTAGTTGTTAACAAATTCTTGCACGCCCTGTGGGACCTCTCTATCTCTTATCTCCTTCTCCTTCAAAGAAATAAATTTTCATCATCTTGCTACCAATTTCAATGGCCTCTAGCAAGAACATTCAAACTTAAACAATAGCTAGTTCAATTAAACTTGGTATGGCTACCACCAATAGTTACATTGTTGCAATCAACTGTAGCCAACCTAAAGCTGACAATCAACTTCAATCAATCAACCAAGGAAGAAAAGGTCCAAACAATCATCTCCTTTAACCCTCTTGCAAGAAATAAGGTCATCAACAAGGACATCTCCACCTTAAAACACCTCAAGTATTGAAATCAATTGTTCTCCTTTCATAATTGTTTTTCTAAATTGATATTTAATTTCTAATTCTTTCATGAGTCTATTCTTGAATCTTCTTATTGTTAGAATAGGGTTTTATAATCTCTCTAGCAAAACGTGGTAATATTGTTAGATATTACTTCTTCCATAGTATTGCCTTTGGGGTATGCGATGTTCTTGAGTTTTTCTAGCAAAATTATTATTTTCTATACTAAATCGTTGGAACAATTGATGAATATAATCAACCAAAGAGAGTTTTATTAATAAATCTTATTTCTAAATCTTTCAATCAGATAGTTTATGTGCGTTTCTTACCCAACTGTGTACAAAATTGGACTAGTAAAGGATGCTTAACAATATTGGTGGACAAGCCCTAATGTCCTAGTAATTTTAATTATTGAATTTTACCAAAATTTATTTTTCCTAAGTTTCAATCATATTTTTCTATATGTTATTAGTGTTTTTGACATATTCTTATTTTCCTTTTCTTGGTGGAACGACAACCTTAGCGACACTACGATTTTTGTTACAAAATTGGACGTGATCACCCAACGACAAGGCAGTGACGGTGGTTCCTGTGGGAATTGTGTGATGTCGTGGGGTCTAGATCTGAAGCCAAGCATAGGAACTGTTGTGGATCTGTGCTGTGTGTGGGAATCTTCTTTGTTGGGCAGAAATATTTTTCTTAATGTCAGGAACGAAGTTTTGCTCTAATACTATGCTAAATATTAGCGTTGATGTGCATACCATGTTGTATATGCTAAAATAGACGCAGAATAGGAAGTATAGAATAGGAACACGAGAACACGAAAGTTACATGGTTCAGCCTTGACAGTCTATGTCCACAGAGGAAACCCTTAAATGCTACATCTTTATTATATAAGAGTGTGTAGTACAAAGTTTGCATTACAATGAACCATAACATGAGTATTTATAAAAAACTAAACCTTAGACTATTAGTACAGGCAGGAGACTTCTCTTGCACACATACTAGATGGGCTTGGACCTATTACATTGGGCTAATATGTTTATTATATCTCTAACAACTATAGCATAAGGGAACTTCAAATCCTGAAAAGAAACATCCTTGTTGTTTTGTTGTAACACCAACAAATATTTATCAAAATTCTAAGGTTAAGCACCTGGGAGTTGCTTTTCTAAAATGCAATTTTTGCAATTTCGTAAACACAATCTATATAAAAACACAATGCCAAATGATTTTAAAATTCCAAACTGAGATTTAATCATGGTTTTTATCCAAGAAAACGCTAATTCAAATAGGAGAAAACATTTATCCAAACGACGGGTTCTAAGTCATGTATTTTGTTAGGACATATGTGTTTCATCTTGTTTTAAACATATGTCATATTTTTTATGTAATTGGCTTATCCTTTGACAAAACGCACTCAGCTTGTATTTGGGTAGCTCTAGGATGATTTTTATAATGATTTTTATACTTCAAGAAATAAGGTTTCAAGATCAAGTGTTAAACCAAACAAGTTGTCCAAGATTCAAGTTGAAGAAGTGTCAATTTTTAAAGCTTGACACCTGACTCGACACATGCATCTATCGAGCTTTAAGAAACTGTTTAGCCCTGAGGCTCGACAGCTGCTCGACAGCTCCTTGACACCTCTAGCTGTCGAAATTTAAAAAAAAAACAGATTCTAAGTTCTGTTTTGATTCCAATCCATACTTATGTCTTTGGGACTTCTTTTTTTCTAACCCTAGACATATAAAAGGATTATTTTAAGGGCCGTCAAGATATACACAAGTTGCACAAGCATTGAAAAATACTTGTTCAAGCAATTTGTGATCTGAGACCAAGTTCATGCCTTAGTTCATCTCTCTTATAAAGATGTTGCAGTCCAACATTGCAGCTAAAAGGTTAAAAGTTGTAGGTTTAATTACAAAAATGCCATTGAATTATGAGTTATGGAAACTGAAAACAGCCAAAATGTGTTTTCAGTTTCTATAATTCATAACTCAAAAATCAGAGAATTGAGTGATAGAAACAGAGTTATGGAAACAAAGTGATGGTGCTCCCAAACGGACTTCTCGCTATGGGTTCCACCATTTTTGAGTTATAAGTTATGAAAACAGAGTTATGAGTTATAGAAATTGATGATCTAAACTGCCCCTAAAACTCTGAGGGTGCAAAATAATAATTAGAATAAAATTATATCAAATTGAGTTTAAAAGTTAAGGCTATGTTTGGATCTTTTTTTTTTTTTGTTACTCAATTTTCATCACTCAATTTCCATCACTCGTCACTTATCCCTCATCACTCATCACTTAAAATACCTCAATTTCCCCAAACACACCCATAAAACTCTGAGTACTGTACTTTGGACTTTGAATTGGGCCGAGCTGAGAAAGGTCCAAAACCATCTTGTATTATTATTATCCGACCCTTTTTTTTTGGCCTTTTTCAAATCATCTTATCAGTTAACACTTTCGTAATTTAAAGTTTTTTTTTTTTTTTATAAATCCAGAGTTCCCCAATTCAAAACAAAGTACGACACTTCCGTGGCCGTCGTCGACAACTTTCCCACTTAGCCTATCGTCGTTTCGCCAAATATACCATTTTTTTTTTTAAATTTAATTATTTTTCAGGTCAGTGAATGTGAATTACTCTTTAATAATGTCGTTCTTCTTCTTCCTCTTCTTTCTCCTATATATGTCGTCAAGGTTTTATTTTTTTGTGTTTGCTTTTTTTCGTTACTGAATTTGAAAGCTTGAATTGGCTTAGTATTTTTAAATTAAATATTATATTTGATCTGGGTTTTTAATCTTATCATCTGGGTTTTAATTAATTTGTGGGTTTGGGTGCTGCAATTGCTTGCTAAGGCTCTGTTTGCCTCTATGGGAAAATACCCAGAAAAGTTTTCGATGAAAAACATGGTTTAATCAAGCTGCTTAAGGAAGAATATAGTAATTGATGATGTAGAGAAGCATTTTTGTTTGTAAAGAAGTAAGAAATAAAGGAAAGGAAAGTGCTTTTAGGATTTGCTCAATAAAAACCCAGTCTTGAATTCTTTACTATTTTCCTTGTTATCTGGGAAATTAATCTTTATATTTTTGGACACAGAAGACAGAATTCAAAAGGGAGAGCTAAAATTTAGAGAAATTGGATGTTTGCTACAAGTTAAAATGGAAGTTAGGCTTTTTGTTTAATTATTGATCTTTGCATATGGAACTACGGCTTTTTGTATAGTGAAGAAAGTTGTATTGAATTAAAATGACTTTACTCTTGTAGAATTCATTCATTTTTTTAGTTGTGAATGTTCTTACTTTTTGCTATGGTTAGGGAAAGTGAATAATTTCAGGTAAATTAAATGGAAGTTAGGCTTTTCTTTACTTGTTAATCCTTTTTGCTTTTGTATATATTGGAAGGGGCCTCAGTTTTACAATCCAATTCAAACTGTGTGTCTTTTGAAGTAAGGGTAGTGTACAATGAAGAAAGCATTGATTTTAATAGCTGTAATCTCCATCTGTTCAACTATGTATTAAGGGTCATGCAAATGTGAGTCTTGTCAATTCAAGGTCTAAACTGGCCAAAATATTTGTTGCGTCTGAAAATCAACTTGAAACTAGTTTAATGCTACTGCAAGATTTTTTTTTTAGCTCGAATTACTGCTCTTGAGCTACTACTATATGGAGCTAATTTTAGCATTCCCTTTTTTGGCTTGTAGTTTGGTACAGAGCTCAAATGGAGACCACTGGAGATCCTGGTCCAATTGATAATGTTGTACTTTATGATCAAGATAGCCATGTCTCTTCAGCGGTTTGGGATGGGCAGGTTTGACAATATCTATCATATCTCTCCTTTTGTTTTAATTTGTTTTTTCCCAATATTTTAAAGGACTGCAATTGCTTATAATTTCATTGCAACATTTAAAGGAGCGAGGAGTGCTTAGATGTCATGAACACACTTCACTGCTTGACCAATGGAAGCTCACAGCTGAACAAATCGAGTTGGTTGGGAAGGCTGGATTTCATTACTTACGAATGATTCCCGCAATTAATTTTGACAGTGCCCTCATAGCAGCGCTAGTTGAGAGGTGGAGGAGAGAAACAAATACCTTTCACTTGCCTGTTGGAGAAATGACAATAACCCTTGAAGATGTAGCACTCTTGCTTGGACTAGCAATTGATGGAGAGCCTGTTATAGGTGTAACAAGCAGCACACCCAGCTTGTTGTGTGAAAAATTGCTAGGAAGAGTACCAGAGGACCTAACTGGTGGAATGGTGAAGCTTACCTGGTTGAAAGAGTTCTTTTCTCAATGTCCCAAAGAAGCACCAGTGGAAGAGATTGAGTGCCGAACACGTGCCTACCTTCTATACCTGGTAGGCAGTACAATATTTTCCACAACAACTGGTAACAAAGTCCCTGTCATGTACCTTTCATTGTTTGAGGATTTTGACAAGGCGGGAAAGTTTGCATGGGGTGCAGCTGCATTGGCATTCTTATATAGAGCACTTGGCAATGCTTCACTAAAGTCTCAAAGCACCATTAGCGGCTCTTTGACTTTACTCCAGGTTTCAGATAAATAACTGTTTTCATTGCTTCTCTTTTTGTTTCAGATAAACAACTGCTGGGGGCGGGGTTGTGATGTAAATTATTGATTGGTGAAGCAATTGGAATTTGGCTATGTTGATGACTTTCAGTCATAATGCTGACTTCAATTCTTTGTTATATATCTGTAGTGTTGGAGTTATTATCGCCTGAATGTTGGCCGACCAAGGTTCAATCAGGAGCCAAACCAAGGTTGCTTCCCATTGGTGCTCTGGTGGAAAGGAAAACAAAGTGGTTCCAGAATGAAATGTAATATAGTCTCCTATCGGAAAGCCTTGGATTCTCTTAAACCTTCTGATGTGAGTTTATATGCATGTTAGTCAGTGTCAATTCTTATGTGTATTATCTAGAAGATATGATCCAGATGGTGTGCTTTTGACGTACAGGTAGAGTGGCTTCCTTACAAAGATATCGACCATACAGTAATACCAGAAGATATTAAAAATACTTTGACCTTGCGGGCATCAAGGACTATGCTCATTTGCTTTGAAAAGGCAGAAAGACACCTCCCAGATCGTTGCCTTAGGCAATTTGGCATGCTTCAAGGAATTCCAAATGATGTTCATCGATGGGAGAGAAAGAGCCGTGCATATGATCATGGGGTTGACATCTTGGGTAAAATGCAATATGAGCTTGATGAGTGGGCAAAGCGTAGATTTTATGTCGTGGAAGGTGATGATGATGTGGACGAAGAGGAGTACATGCAGTGGTACGAGAAAATTACTCGTAAATTTGTAGGGAGGCTTACATCTGTTGAGTCTGAATTTAAGGGAAAAGTAAGCCTATGCATAACCAGCTATTTGATGTTTACTAATCTCAACAAATAGATATTATTTAATTTGTTGTTCTTCTTTTCTTTTTTCTTGATATTTGGTTGTTATTAATTTTACAGGTTGAAGCTTTGAATGAAATCGCAGACATGCTAGGTAAGTTTTCAGAAGATGGGATGGATTTCCAGGATAGGAAGTTACTTGATGAGGTCAAGGATATTGTGCACAAATATTTGATGGATGAAGTGGGAGATTCACCAAAAAAAATTGGAATGAAGAGTACTAAGAAACGTAAGCGGAAGGATGAATCGATTTGCGAGGATGGCCAATGTTAAGAGTTGTAGATGCATTAATCATGTGAACACAGCTCTGTTTATTGAGATAAAAATACCCTAAAAAAAATCTATTTGGCGAAGTGGCTAAGATGTGCTTTTCTTTTCGTTGGTCATTAGGAAAGCACTTCTAGGAAGTAGGTTATTATTACTTAATTTTAGGGGATTTGGAGTGCATAGCCTATAGTCGCCTTGTATGATTATGAAATGTGTAAAAAGTTCTTCATTTAAGATGTCAAGTAGTTCTTCACTGAATTACAATTTTCAATGCTGGGATGTACTTGGTGTTGGCTAGACTCTCTCTCTCTCTCTCTCTCTCTCTCTCTTGAATTTATGAAGTTCTTGATCTATAACAAGCTGTGCTGGAACGGTTGTAGTATCAACTGAGCTGTGGGCTGGATAGTTATTTTAATTGCCATGGAAAACGAAGCTTTTAGATAGTCCATGACACTTATCTTTAATTTAAATTTTATTTTTCGGTTTTATTGAAGCAAAACAAGCCAGTTGATCCAAGGGATTGGGGATGAAAGATACTGCAGATTAATGATAATCCATTTAATCACTTTTCTCTTTCTTTTTATTTTTTCTTCCTTGTCTACTCGAGTATTTTGAAATGAGTGCAACCTTTAGCTTTAGTAAGACCTTTTAGCTTCCATCAATATCCTCAAAAGAATTTCCTAGATAACAAATGTTGTCATTATGACTATCATTTACTCCTAATATAGTGTTGAGTAATTTTTGAGATAAATCTTCTATGCGATTGGTGAGCCAGCCCAAACTCAACTGGCTCCGTTACCACCTGGGAAACATGTAGCTCATTCAGTTATGGAATGACAATCTGCTATCTTTCCATTAAGCCTGACTTCTGACCATGGACTAAATAAATAAATGAATAAAAAAGGTGTTGCAGAGACCATCTACACAAAAACATTAAATGGGAGATTTTCTTAGACAAAATCCATAGATCTTGCCGACTTCGTACTTTTTGTTATAAACTGATAAACTGTATTGTATGGCCACCTCTGTATTCATCTTGTTGATACAGTGAAATCATTGCAATTTCGTGAACATCGGCACATCGCCAAATCACTTAACTCGTGTTTGATTGTTTTTCTTTGCACATGTTTCTCTATTTTTCATCTCTCACAGATTTAGACAAAGGTTAGATTCCTAAAAAGTGTACTGAATAAAGATCCCAAATGCTAAATCAACTCATTTGTAAATTTGATACAAAATGCTCGAGTGTTTATCTACATAAACATAGAATCAATGAATCATATTACTCGGTATTATATACATTTCTATTTGGATACATCTCCAGAAAATCTTTTTTCTAGTGATGCTTGAAATATCAAGCCATTGTGGCAGAGCTGCCTTGGTTCCAAGCTGACCTAATCATCTCGCTTCCTCTTTTGGCCCTTACTCTCAATTTCCTAATCAAAGAATATCACGTTAGTTTCTCACGTAAGAGGAATAGAGAAGATGGATGTGAACATGGCTCACCCTTGTTTGAAGCATATGCTTTAGGCCAGCAACAAGCTTGAACAAGTACTCATAAGCAGATTTGTGAGGCTCCTGCACACCTTAGGTTTAGACCTCTGACAAAGATGATAATAATGGGTAATCCAAAAAGATGTTATTACCTCTAAGTTGGGGGGTAGTGGTAGTCCTTCCACCTCAGGAGCCTGTGGAACTTGAACAAGTTGGGTGCCACCCAAATCATTCGGCAAAAGAACACTCCAAGAAGGAGGATTAGAAATGCCCAGTGCGTCAAAGTCAACTCCAGAAGCCTTCACAACCGGAGAAGATTTTTGCAACGAAGAAGAGATGGCAGCAATTGAGGACTGTGCATGCTAATTAACAAAGAAAGTCCATTTCTGAGAATAATATTACGGAAAATGGGGAATAGCTGCTAGGAGCATTAAAATCAAGTGTGAGGGCCATGAGCATTTAACATAAATCCTTCATATATATATATATATATATATATATATATTGAATAAGTAACATAAACCCTTCATATGGCAACTGAAATCCCAATTGAGCACGTGAGCAGGGAAAATGTAACAAAACATAATACTGCATACTCTAATGATTAGACATTCCAGATTATACCAAAAAGTAATAAGTGCAAACATTTAATACTAAAATGTAATGCTACAAGAATTGATCTGCCTAAAATTACATGCATTTCACAGCTTTCAAATTTTCTTTTGAAATTTCTTAGACATATTAAACTTCCAACTTTCTAGAAAAATGGTTAATCTTTTCTGACTTAAAGATAATGTCACATTGATTCCATCTTCCATATAAGCAACATATAAAGCAAAACAAATCCTACTTTGAAACCATTTTAAAGAAAAAATTACCTAACCTGAGATTGATTTTTTTCCCCAAAAAAAAAAAAATACATACATATATATATATATATATATATTGGACAGAGGAATCACCTATATGTAAGATTGATTGTTTTTCTTTTCTTTTGTATTGATAAGAAAAACTGTATTAAGAAAAGACTACTTCATTAAAGAGATGAAGTAGCCAGAAAAAAGAATGTACCTATTTGTAAGATCGATTAAAAAAAGAAATCCAACTTCATGCCTTGTTGACAAACCTACTTAAGAAATTTTTCCCAAAAGTAAAAATAAAGTGGAGTTGGGTCTTCAGGAATCAGACCCTAATTGCACCATAAAGAACAACATTATACCTTATTTGTTCAAGCTGCATTTCTCTTTACTAAACAAGGGCAGCAGGGAAAGTTAATTTAAAACAACCATTGTGAACAACAAAAATAATCTAAGACCCAATACATTAGTCAGAGCATCATATATTTCACTTGAAACGAGAATTTAAAAAAATTAAGGTCTACTTTTCCTCCTGAAAATGTTAACTTACTGTTGATGTGAGGTCTCGTTCACCTATATCTATCTCATCTTCTTCATCTGATGTTGCTATCTGATCTTCACGTTTAGATGATGCTATCTTATCATAGTCATCAACATCAACAAAAGGATCTGCCTGTGAAGCAAGTTGCATCAAGTTAATTGGATACATTCATGCAGGCATGAGTTACATGAAACTGCAACCCTTCAAAAAGCTTTAATGTCATTTCCCCAACCTGCAGATGCAGGTGTTCTAAGCATACAAGTGCAAGCTTATCCATCAGCAAGGGGCCAAAATCAATGGTTGGAATCCATACCTTTGGTTTTTCTACAGCTTTGAATGAGTGGAAGGAAGGACTTTCAAAATTAGGAGACTGAAGTACAGCATATGCTCCTTCATTGGTAAATATCTTTCTACCGAACTGCATAATTCGCAAACTGTTATCTGAGATAGAACACAACTTCTGTACCCAAAAAAGAATACTTCCGTAGCAGTTGACATTAACTTCCTTTCTTTGAACATCAAGAGATACCATGTTTTACTAATAATGCACAATGTAGAAAGTCCAATAGATTTAATTTTCTTTTCAAATGTAAAATCCAAATAAAATACTCACAAATTTCTGCTCATAAAAGGAAGAGAAGTAGAAAAACTACTATCTAGAAAATACACCAACTAGCAAGCTAGCAACAAATTGCACATTCCATTATATGGAAATCATTTAAAGAAACCCTCATTTGGGATGCAAAGACACCAAAAGAGCAGACCACAAGTGTATTGGATTCCTCATTTTCTATTAATCTTAGTCACAGCCTCTCAATCTTGACGCACACAACCATACTAATTGGTGGCACATTACTAAGTTTTGCAAAACAATCTCTAGTGTAAGTCAAATCTTAGTTTAGTAAGGGATACAAAGGCCTGCTTGTTGACGATATTTGCCATGTTGCAACATGTCTACACATTCATAATGTATATAATAAACATCTATAATCCACTCTCCAGGTGTCAGATGCATACCAACTTAATAAAGAAATGAAGATACTTCATGTTAAAGCAACTAAAAGACAGAATTAAGACATAGAATAAATCTGAACCCTGCAACCTGTTAGCCAAAGCACACAAATTTCAATCCTATAATTAAAAGACATGTTTTATTTAAGAAGAAAAATTATTATTTTATAACACATAATGCAATCAAAGTCAGAAATTCTAGTTGTGGTTATATGTTGCTATTTGTACAGAATAATTAAGCTTACTTCTCATATGAGAAATAAGGTGAAATGCTCATATTGGTCAATTCCAAAGCCATGTCCCATCAACGATATTTACATTGTTTATAGTTGTCAATATTTTTTTCCAAGTATAAAGTTGATACTTGTCATATAAACAGAGTAGAAGCATTCCATTATTTAATGTAAGTCCACACACACACAGACTGCCCTTCAGATGTAGAAAAACGAAATACAAAGCTGTAGCTAGTTGCAAAGATTATCACATAGGACTAAGAAATGTCACTCACAAAATTAATCATACCAAAAAAATTAAGGGTCAAGGATTAGAGATAAATCTTCAACCTGAGGGTAATCCGGAGCACTAAACAGCGTATACAGCTTCCCTAAGTCTCCTTCATGATCCAAGCTGTACCCACATAGCATATCACCAAAAAGATGCTGACCAGTCCTCACATCAGGACCTTCATGCGATCTTATGATCAACTACAGTAGAAACGAAGAGGCAGTGTTCACAAGCATTTAAAAAAAAATTAAAAGGGGATCTGGAAAGTGAGTCTTTATGCACAAATAACTCACAAAATGGAGCTAACAAAAGATAATTGAGCCAAGAGCTAAAATTATTACCTCATTTAATTTTTTTTCAATATCTGCTTAGAACCTAATCTATGTACATGATTGTATGTATGTTAATAATCTTGAAAGTTTGAGCGAATACCAAGTAATAAGCTTTTACTAGCCTCACTCTTCAAAATACAAGTGGGAACAAGGCATTGGCTCCAGATGGCATGACAAAGGCTTTTTCATGGAAAAAGCTGGATGGTGGGACAAGATGTGATGAGGTTCATCAAGTACCTGGTGTCAGAATGGGCCAATATGGTTCCACTTATGGTATAAGTTTCATATAGACACTTTTATTACCTGTAAAGAAGTGCTGAATCATCGGAATGTTACCAATTTATATATCTATAAGTAATTTGAGAAATGGTCAGGTTGCACAAGGAGCTGAAATATTTGAAGAGAATCTTCTTGGATCCAGTAGGAGCAGTAATGTTATGCTCTGCAAGAAATCTTTATGTGGGTCAGTTAGTGGAGGTGGAACGCTTCTTCTCTGCTAAAGGAGATTTTAGGCAGAAGCAGCACATCAAAGATGACATCCTTTGATTTCAACCTCCATCATTATCATATTCAACTTCAGTATGTTTTAGGGTTCTTGTAGAGTCAATTGCATATAAGGATTGAAGCGAGGAGCTCAAAAACTTCCTAATTTAAGAAATGGATCCTCTTTGCATCAGTGCAACATAATTTTAGAAACTTTTAAGACTATTAACCTATAAAAAGAAATTAAATATTTAATTTTAAAGCTAAGTATCAATAGATATATTAAAGCTCCCTATGGACTAATTGCTATGGTAGTGGTCAGAAAAGGCTGCTTATTTAACCTTTCAGGCTCTAGTATATTAGGGATTAATCATTTAATCCTTTTTCTCTTATACAATTCACAAAACCATTTAATTATCCAATGAGTCACATCAAATGTCCACAAAACCAAACAAAAGAACATTTGAAACATTTCATTCCATAATGACTTTATTTTATATTCCAGCACAGCGTTGAAAACGCAGTTCAAGAAAAGGGGAAAAAAAATAGCTCCAGCCTTAGCCAAAGTTAACAAAAAATCATTTTTTAAATGAGACCATTTAAGAGACCATATGTGATATTAATTCCATAAATGACTGACATAGTGACATCTAATATGATTTCTATTGTGACAAAATAAGTTATAGTGGTAGCTTCAATTGTGACAAGAAAACTTCAACTTAATTTTTCAACAGCTTCATAGAAAATTATTACCTTTAACTTGGACATTTTCAAGAAAGCTTCAGTGCAATCAGGACCCCACCATAAACCCCGTCCTCGAGCTCGATTTTTACATATACCCTGCCTCTGTGATGGATCTGACCATAGCACATCAGTTAATATCATATTTGGGCCTTCATATGGAGCATCTATTAGAGATCTTTTAACTGCAGATAACTCTTCTAAAGAACCAAGCTCTAGCCTCTGTGTCCTTTTTCTTCTAGATCTTCGTGAATATGCAATGCGTGTACTACGGAAAAGCCCTCCATGAGTGGTATAAACAGATCCAGCAATAACTGAAGCCAAAGGAAGCTCTTTAAAGCAATCCAGGAATTTATTATAGATGTATTCACCTTGATCTCCAAATTTGGTCTTCACCTCCTTCTCGAAACCATATTTCAGTGTGCATTCTTTTGACTCATGATTCCCACGGAGTAGATATACTCTGTGAGGCATCAATACCTAAACATCAAGGAGTTAAAAATGAAAAACAAAAACAAACAAACATAAAAGCAGTATAATCATCACAAGTTATAAAATGAAAAAAATACACATAAAAATCAACAACAAACAAGTGGACTATATATTACTTATGCAGGGGGGGTCGGGGGGGGGGGGGGGGGGGGGGGGAAGAACCACCTGCTCTGTTTCTTCAATGAAGAAAACACTAAATTATTTATGATAATCACTAAGATGAGATAATAAGCATAATCAAAATAATGAGTACACAGTAATCATACAACTCGTACAACAGACAATAGAAAAATATAATAGATTAAGAAATATAATTGTGTTACTTAGCCACCAAAACAAGTACATGATACATAATTGTTTACATATGCTTTTTTTCATTCCAAGTGAACATTAAGCAAATGGACAACTACTATAAATATCATTCATATCACATACCTTCCAAGCCAATAGGAGCAAAAAAACCTCCAAACCCCATGCTCCTCTATCTACATAGTTACCATTGAAAACATAGAACTGATTCTCAGAGGGAAAACCAGCATTTTCAAGAAGATGGAGCAAATCATGGAACTGGCCATGAATGTCACCCACTACAACAACTCTTGAGTCCACTCCATAGCAATCAATTTTCACACAGTTTGGTTCATTGGAAAGAATACTTGAGGCATTATCAACTACTTTATCCACCACAGAAATTGGCATTACCAATTGAAACTCGGAGGGGGGATGATTCTGTGAAAACTGCTTAATTGTGGATATCAATGACCAGATCCAATCTAGGGTAATGCAGTCATCTGGAGGCCATATAAGAGATTGCAGAATCGGTGGTTGTGACAAAATCTCCTGCAACTGATTTTTACCATTTTCATTTATTAACTGAGCTTCCACCTCTGGTTGCTCATCTTCAGGCATCTTCCTTTGTACCTCTCCAATCTGCATATCCTTTTTGCCAGTGAGTTTTGCCCTAGTCACAGGCCTTTTCTGCACCACATTATGACCATCTTCATTTCTTAGCTCAGTTTCCACCACCAGCGATTCTTCAACCACCATAATTTCTGCACCTCCAACAAGGACATCCACACTGCTTGGCTGCATTTCCTCCCCTGCCAAGCTTTCTTTAATCCACGTATCACTCTCAACACTTGCAACTTTAGCATGTTTAGCCGCAATCGCTTTCATCCTTAATAATGATTGAATCCGTTGGTCATCTAAGCCTTTATATGACATCTTACTTAATTTATACACAATATCCCTGCATGTACTGGCCTGCATTGCCATCAATCATCACATAATGATAACATAATGTAAAAGAACTTATCATGATATAAGTAGTACTTACCATCTTCTCAATACTAGAGTGCAAAGCCCTAGTCACATCACTCGTAGTTACCTATAAAGTAACAATGCAACAAATGAGAGTGATCAACATGATAATCAAAATAATTTGCACATACTCCCCTCTCTCTCTCTTACCTTTCTATCCTTATTTTCAACAACCCCACGTGCTATTTCTCTCATCATCACTAGTGAATGCACCCGTTGGTCATCCAAGTTTACAAAAGACATAGCATTTATGCACTCCACAATCTTCATGCATGCATTCTTAATTCTCTCTTCTCGGTCCATCACTACAGCCAACAATGCAGCACATATTAGGACAAATCTATCCCAAACTACAACCAAACATTCACATTCAATTGCAAGTACTCACTTAGCTTGGTGATTTCAAACTTCAAAGCATTGTGCAATGCAAGTTTAATGGCCCATATAAATAGAAAAATACCTTCTAGAAAGGAAATAAAACACTCAATAGTTACACTGATTTTTTTTTATTTTTTTTTTTATAGATAACGAAAAATTTTATAAAAAAAAACAGCCAACCTGAGTACATTGGGGATGTACTGTGGGGGCAAAAATCAAGAATCAAAATTACAATGATCAAATAAAACAGGAATGGAAGAACAAGTAAAATGCAATAAAGCCACACTCCAAACAAGGAGAGTGTGACAGAAAAAAGACTTAATCTCTGGCAAAGACCATTCACATCCCTCAAAACATCTAGCATTCCTTTCACTTCAAATACACCACATCAAATAATGCAGCACTAGCTTCCAAAGGCCTATATTGCGGTGACGCCCAAACTTACCTTGCCAAGATTCAAACAGCTCAATTACCTTATGTGGCATAACCTAGTGAATTCCAAACAAACAAAACACCAAAAACCACAACTCGGATAATATTGGGCAATGAAGAAGAAGATGATCCACCGACTCCCCACACCTCTTACACATATAACACCAATCAAGAACAATATTACGCAGAATAATTTAAACTGGCCTTTGAGACATTCATGACTAAGCAATGATCTTGTTAGCTATATCTATAATTAGCAAACTCTTTACTCAGGGCCCAAATCCCCTGTCAGCTAAACCTTCATTTATCCCAAAAATCATGACCATAACTTACTTTTGTTCAACAAAAACACTGAAAGTTCTCGTGCAAGTCTCGTACTGCAACACTTCTTAAGACCCCTCCATCAACAAATCTGCCATTAGATATACAGAAATTGCATTCGAGTCACTAAAGTTTTACATGTATAAGCAGGTATTAAACTGAGAGAAAAATGGACAAATCACTAAATGAACATTTTCCTAGCAACTTCAAGCTATTAGGATAAGTGATAATTCATCACAGTGATATTATCATTAGTCTCGAGTTTAAACCTTTAAAAATTCACATGTTGGGTCCCACTTATTAAGAGAGTATGAACCGACACATGAGGCATAGTGTTAGAAAAAATGGTTCAATACTTCAATAAATCATTTCCTTACAAGTTAAGCTTTTGGAACTAACGATAATTTATCATAAACATTATTAAAACAAATAGCACACATTAGCTAATTGTTAAATAACACACATTACAACTTTTGTTCTTTAATTTTTTTGAAAAATCAAAAGCATTACACAGAAGCTAATCAAAGTAAATTGTAACTGTGTCATGCTTTTTAGCTCAATCCAATTTTAAACAATGCAGCTTCATACAGCCACAATTATTTTCTTTTTCATTTGTGAAAAGTAACAAATTTTATTTAAAATGCACAAAAATTCACAACAATAAGGAACATTTATAAACTATTCAAAGATTCAATTCTTATGAAACTTTCCCAACATTTTCTTTGCATCCAAACACAGCTAGCAACAAATTCTCGCGTGCTTTGTTTTCAGGCCCAGATCTTTTCATTTTTTCCTTTATTAATAACAGGCAAAATTTTGAAAAAAAAAAATTTGGGGAAAATCCTGGATCGTCTAATCAAAATCTTGCACAATCGTAGCCGTCCAATCTTTTAGGAATTTTTCAATGAATAATTATGAAGAAGAAAGTGAAAGTGTACCTGGGTTTTTTTGGTTCTTCAATTGGCTCCAGAAATTGAAATTTGAAACCCTAGGGTTTCAAAGATTGGAAGGCCCTCAACGCCATAGAAACAGTAATACGACAGAGTGCTTTGGAGGGTAGTGTTTACTGTTTAGGGGTCGATAACTACTAAAGATGCAGCGACTTGTAGCTTTGGAAACGGCGCCACTTTGAGTTTGTGATCTTTTTTTTTAATTTTTTTATTTTTTTTCAATAGCCAGTCTATATGTGTACTCACTTTTCATATATTTTTGGATAATTATATATAGTAGGCTGTTTTTATTGACAACTTATTGAGATAATAATAAGTTATGATTTTGATGGGTGAAAAAAAAAAAGTGTGATAATTGTGGATTAATCACAATTTAATATGTCAACAAGTATTAAAATTGCCTATGAAATTATTATGTGTAATTTTTTTCTTTAAGGATTTCTTACCTATATATTTTTTTTTTAATTATAATCTCATGTTTATGTGTAACCTTGCTTATGGATTGAATATCTTTCTTTCTTTTTTCTTTTTTTCTTTTTAAGGAGAAAAATATTATTATACCAGAAGATCACTTGTCAATGAACCATTGGTTTTCACCTAACACCTTTTGGCAGCTCCAAAGTTCGAGTTCAATCCCCCCCAACTTTCTACTAATATATAAGAGGAGAAAAAAAGTCAAATGATCATTTTGTGAACTATTGAAAAGCTTACAAAGATAATGACACTCTAATGACAGAATCTTGCATGCAACAAAATTGTGATGTCTTGGATTCAATTCCTACCTCTAACTTATTATCGTAGGAAAAAAATAAAATAAAAGTCAAAAACTCATTTTAATGAACTAGTGAAAAAATTAGAAAGATAATGACTACTGTCACACATTATAAAAAACAATGCTAATGAGAGACGATGCATGCAATGAAAATGTTTATAAATTTTCTGGTAATTTGAGTGAGTGAAAGTCCATGCAGGTGATGTCCCAATTATTGAGAAATTGTCGGCTTTTGAAGCTGCTTTTGATAGGATAATTGTTAGAAATATTGTTTTAGGTGTTGCCGTGTTGGCAAACCAGTTTCTAAACGTGTGAGTCTTAACTCGTTGAATATCTATGCTGAAGACACAAGCAAACCGCACATGGATTGTTGAATTTATTGCCTCAATACTAGGTTCGACTGCAAATCAACTGATCAAGCTTAATTAAATCTCGACACCAGCTAATCGATCAAGATTTGTAGATTCTAAATTAGCTTGAAACATTTTTAGTTTAAGTGGTTGTAATTATGAGTTTTTGTAACCTAGCTGAGAGTCTATTTAGAGGCTCATTAAACCCCACTATAAATAATGTTGTTGAGATAGAATCCTAAAGGTTTTCAGAGGAAAATCCTAACCTCTATATAATGAACTTGTGAATTCAGAAAAGTAAAAAAGGGGGTCTTGCTGTTTGTGCACCAATGGTTTTGTACCGAACAAAGTCTTCAACACCAACCATTGAAGATACTATTGGTGTTTTATGTGAACTATTGCAAAGTTACACTATTGTAATCAATTTGTTGTCGTGTTGTTGCTGTATGGTTGCTACATTGATAAGAGATTTGTGTAACCGTTGTCAGTCACATCGATAGGAGATCCGTCCATATTGAATAAGTATGCCGTTAATCAAAGTCCAACGAGTTGGAGCTAAGTTAGGATTAGTAAGTTCTATTGTATGTAGGTATTTGGGATTAAAAAAAAATTCTTTGTACTACTAACCTTAATTCTTTGAAGTTTTTACTGCGAAAGTTTTCAATTTATTTTTCTCTGCACTATACTTTAGATTGGTTAAATGATCGTGCCTATAATTTGAATTTGCATGTAATCAAATCAATTAGTCTACTTAAGTAATTGGTTAATTGAATTGGAGTCAATCTATAACCCAAAAATAATCTTTAAGATGCCCATCCCGACACCTTCATATCTTGCTTATTTTATTAGCTGCAATAAAAATCATTCACTTAGCTAAAAGTGCGAAAGAAATTGTCCTCTTTGTTAAAAATATGAGATATGATTTATGTCACCATGGATTTACGATTTGCACACAATCATCTCTCCTTGTTGCAGGTTCGATCGCACCTCTGTTTAAACTTAGCAAAAGACGTGGCTTTTGTTTAATCCTCTGTGAACTTGTGGACTATTTTGTTATTTAACTTCTGATTATATTTCTTTTCCATTTTACCCTTAACTCTTTTTGTTTTTAATTTTTTCTCTCTTTTCTTTTACCTTTCCTACTTTCCTCCACTCTTCACATCCATTGTCCTTGCTTCAAATTTTAAATAGACTACGTCCTATCAACCACCCCAAATGCCATAATAACCAAATTGATTAGGCTTAATTTAGGCCAAATCTGCTTTATAGACTCCACTAGCTAATCACCAAACCTCCACGACAAAGTGTAATCACAGCAACCAATCCTCAAACCCATTTTCATGAGCTAACATCTTTCTGCCAATTGAAATTCACAAACACATCAAAAATTCCTCAAAACCTTTCATCCTAAAACAACCACTTCATACTCAGCCAAAACTCAATTCAACCCATCAAAGCTTTCCCAAGACTCACTAAATAAATGCATTTATCATCTAATTTTAGTCATCGTTAGATTCTTTTTTCATTTTATACTCTTAAGATCTAAATGTCTCCTTTTAGTCCAGTTTTGGAATAAACATTTCATTGTCACATGTTTTGGGTTTCTAAAATTTCCGAGTAAACTATAGTTTGGGAGAGTCTGTGATATGCCAATTAATTTGAAAATTTTGTGAAGTTCTTTTTGTGGGAGAGTGTGGAAGTGGTATGATGGACAACACGTGGATCAAACCCATCAAAGTATTACAAAGCTACAAGTAGGGCACCCTGAAATTTAATTTACACAAGAAAAAGGAACTTTAGTTGCTTACTTGAAATTTGTAGTTGTCCAAATGGCTTATGAGGTGTGTATACACGATGGGTTGGATTGGGTTTGAGATGTATTTTGTTTTTACCTCCATGTAACTTCCTAAGATTGAGAAATCTCCGATCCAGCCTAATCCAAAATTTTATGTATTAAATTGGGAGAGATTAAGTCTTCAGGTTGAAGAGGCCATATTATGGGCCTAACAAAAAAAATTATATCTCTAATAACTATTTAGGAAATTCAATCATTCTTATTAAAAAAGAATCAACTAGATACGTCTAAGAGTAATTGATTTTCATTAAACTATTTAAGCTTATTATTCAATAAATCATTATAATTTACGCAATTAATCTTAATATTTCAATGTCATAAAAAATAAGTACTAGAATACCACAATAAATCAAAGAAACAAATTTAAACAAAATCTCAATATCAAAAGTTAAGCAAACTAACACATTAATATACATATATATTTTTTTAATTAATAGCGTGGATTGGGTGTATTCACATGGCTGACAATTTTGCTAGCTCAAACTCAACCCAGCCCAGTTAGGCTTGGGGGGCAGAGGGTGTTAAGCTGGGTTCGTTGGGTTGATGAGTAGAAATTCATGACATGTGTCTGAAAATAGACATGTGTCATGATCGCAGCAGGTCCAGTGCACTGGAGGCACTGGACAGAAGCCTTGCCCAATTATAGCACAATAGCTAAGTGGCTGTTTAAGGCACCATAAATCACTCTTTTAAAAGACAGTATTAAACTCCATGAGTCCATATATATTTGTTTTGGTAACACCATTCCTAAGTCATTCGGAAAAACACTGTTAAGAAATTTTTCTTGATCTTTAACATTGCTATTACAGTAACTCATTACGGCTCACTCCAATATCTCAAATTTTCGATTTTACAACTATAATTTAATAAATTCTTAAGTTAAGGGACCATATCGAGCCAGAGTCTTTAGTCTCCTTGATTAAAACTCCCCTTCATGCCAATGGAACAGACAAAATCTATTCTGTAAGGATCTATTTGGCTGGTTTTTCAAAAAATTGCTCTAAAATTTAATTAAAAGTTATTTTTGAGAATGAAAAAAAAAATTACATTCTTACCTTCTAAATAACCCCATTAATACCAAAAATAGTTACTCAATCATATTCCACATAACTACATTTTCTTCAGAATTCCTTATTATAATGAACTTTGCATCAGTTATCAAAAGCAATGTGTCACCTGAATACCCCTTTTTATCTTTTTCTTTTTGAGCTTAGTATCCCTTTTCAGTATGTTAATATTTCCACAGTAAATTTGCTAGGAGACCCCTTTTTACGCGGTTTATATCCTCTTTAGACTTTGAAAAGATAGAGAATCTTAAAGGAAAACTTTAGTCTACATTCTGCTAGAATGTCAAAGACTCTAAGCTTTAATTATGCCTCCATTTTCGCTCTTGTCCGAGCTAGTTTCTTATTTTACTTGCGACCTCATTGATAAGACAGTTTTCTATGAGATCATTACATACAAGAAATCATAAATGGCATGGATAGCCAAAGAGAATTATGGGGTTTGAGGAAAATGTAATAATGAAACTCATTATTATTCAAGGATTAAGGATTCAAAATTTTTTAATGTTACTCTTCCAATCCTTACAGTTCTCTTATGTTTAAGTTACAAGTTACAACCAATAATTAATATGTGTTTCTTCATGGTAAAACTAACTGCACCAGGCACCGACACAAGTCACAAGAAGTAAAACAGGTGAATGGATTGGAGACCAAATGGAATCCGATACACATTTGGGACATGAAAATTAAATGTTATGAAATTTGACTTTAAAATAATGATATAGTACTGCATCTAATAATGTACAACAGTTGAGCTACCACGTTGCCGCCACTCCCAAAATCTGCATGACCATTTACCAATCCCACCAACATTGCTGCAATAGACAAATTGTTTTATATATATGTGTGTAACCATTAATAAAACTTACTTATATTTTCAATGAGTCATGCCGTCCATATTAAATCCCATAAAGTAGTGAGTACTAGCTAACTCAATTGATAAAGTATTTGACAGTTGAATAAAATATTTGGGGTTTAATCTCTACCTATACCAAAAACTGATTAATATTTTGGTCTGATAATAAAGAGTTATCATCAGTAGCAAATGCCACAAATTAAAACTCTTTAAAAAAAAAAAATCCATAAAGTGACGTAGCTTTTTTTAGCTACGTAGGTATACTATTAGAAACTTATGGAATTACTGACATAATTATAGAGATAATGATAACATTGATAACAAATATCAGTTAAAAGGCTAAAAAAAATGAAATTACAAAAATAAAAACAATTCAAAGTTAGAGGACAAATCATATGTATATATTTATTTATTTTACATTTTAATCCTGTCAATCATTTAGGGGGAAGATAAATAATAGAAGAGTGCGTCCCAACACCCTTTTGGCCGTTAATAGAAATTAATATTCTATGATAATATATAAAAAAAAAAATGTAAGATGTGCATAGGGAATCCTTGAATCAATAAACTCACTTGAACAAATCCTCAACGTTCTTCTTTAAAAGATTATTGTTGTGATGATATAAACCATATGGTAGTCCCAATTGCTTGTAGTTTTATTTCCTTTTCTTTTTTTTTGGCAAGCTCTTGAAGAAAATTGCACAGAAAAGTGAATTGACTCGATTTCCTATGGCTAAGTTTATGTTTCAAAATTAAGGTGAAGATTATTGAGACTGATTCAAAAGAATTTTGTTAAGCACAAAGGAAACTATGATTAATATATATTCAAATCTAGAGACAGAGATATGATTTTGAGACTAACTTCTACATTAATTGCATCATTTGGTCTGAGATTTCCATTCAAATTTAAGAGACCCCACATTAAGGTCAAGTGGTACTTTGTCACGTTCAAAGGATATTGTCGAAATATTACGCAACTTACGCTAATCACGTTCTTAATTATAGTAGATTTTGTCTGGATATAGTATCTCACAAGCACTATACGACATGCATTTCCTTTTCTTTACTCTGTTTTATTTATTCTTCCCCAAAGTCCTCTTATAGTTTCTGTCTAGAATTTTATTTTTATTTTTATATATAAGATTCCCCAAAAAAAAAAAAATCAATAATTTGTTATATATAATGCAATAATTGGGGGATGAGGTTTTAAATTTTAAACATCTTCATTAAAAACGCTAAGAAATGCCAGTTTCTAATTAGATTTATGGACTACACATTAGTCACAAGCTTGGTATCTTAGACCCTTAATTCAATCTTATTTAATCCCAATTTTTATAAATGACAACCAAGATAGGTTTTTAATCAAGTAAATCAATAAATTAAAAATATGTTTGATTATTGTACATATATTAATTTTATAACATTTTTTGCGAGAGTTTCAACGTATGCCGCTCATTCTTAATAATTGTTTCTTTATCATTAAATCAAGACACTCAATTAGTTTTTGGTATAGGTAGAAATTGAACCTCAGCTCTCTTATTTCATAACAAGAAATTTTACTAATTGAGCTAACTAGAACTCATATATCCTCTTTTTTTGCTGACACATACAAGTATACAGCAAAACCTTTCCCTTTTATAAATAGATAGGGGTTTTCACTATTTTTGTTTTTTAGAAATGGTTTTCAACTAATTTTGCATAAGGGACATCTTAAATTCTTAATTATATGCTCTCATTTAAGAGCTAAAGAGTCTAAAGACGTAGAAGGAGATCTACAGAATACATGTAATGCCTTTCTTTTCCTAACACAATAAATGTAAGTTTTATTTGCAAAAACGATATATATGTGAACATAAATTTGGTGTTCAGATTTAATACATTAACCGCATGGAGATGACTTGAATTTATAAGCTAACTTTCGATCTTTAATTATTTAAAGGTAAGACGTTGTCTTTAATCCTTGTATGTTCATTGCATACTTTAATTAATTATCAAACACAAACCCATTTTTTACCAAACGAAATTAATGTTACAAAATTACAGTAAAAATTGACTCAGATTTATAAGTTGTCAATATCCAAAAACATACATCATTACAACTAATCAAATTGATGTGTTATATTAACAGTCCTCATCCAAAATTCTACTTATGAATCAATGATTTAAGCTTGTCCTGTTGTGAATTGTTCGACTGTAGCTTTCGACATATGTCACCGTCCTCTGAAGAATACAAATTAGCTCTTCTTTTAAAATTTGACTTATATTAATCTCACAAACTATTCTTACTTGCCCTCATTTTTTTATAGTTGATCATATCAATTCTAATAATCTAACTTACAAGTTACAACAAAAGAATACGTGTAATTTGTCTTTAAGAATAAGCACCAGTGGATTAAAAGCAAATTAATGTTGCCCACTCACTAAGATCTTGGTTACAAGCTTTCATGTGCTGATATGAATTACTTCACAATAAAAATTGTATTCTTGTAACTATTCACTATTAATAAACCATACAGATTCATCCTCTCAACCCTGAAAGAAATCCCCATTCTCATCAAATAAGCACCCAGATCTGATTGAACTATCCATAAGTTATAGCCAAAGAAGAAAAAACTACTCTGCTACTCATAGAGATACCCATTTACTATTAAGAAAACCACAAAACAGGGTTAAATTAATTCTCTCTAACACAAAACATAAATCTCTTTCCCTTCTTTGCCACTAACACGGCCACCTATTGTTTTTGTTGTCACCATCACCTAAGAATTATCTTATGCAATTGACGGTGTGTACTGTGTAACATGCCTCACACAATATTTGAACTCCATAGATATATAGGGCTCACATGTTATGAGAGATTCAATGCATGTGATTAATTTAGAAGATTTTTAGTGTGCGTTTGAGATAAGCTAAATTTTTCAGCATATTTCTATTTTCAGCTTATTTTTGCTACTATTTATTGGTTCTATTGCACTTTTTGAAACTATTCTTAGATCTCACTATACTATTCAACTTATTTTTTAACATTTTTTTCTACATTTTCAACAAAATTTTTTCAATTTTAACTAAATAAGCTATTCTAAACGGACACTAATGTGAGTTATATATATATATATATATATATATATATATATCGGAATTGTTTTCATCATCACAATCAAACATCATCGGATATGAAATTTTTTTTGATTTGTTTTCTTCACCAATAAAATATCCCAAAACAAACAAAGTGTAAATTAATAGATCTTAAGTAGCTTTTAAATTACACTAGTGTGCTTGGCAAGCATAAAAATACCTCTTTCTAGCTTTATTTTGATGGCATAAAGTAAAAAAAAAAAAAGCTTTTTCCATAATTTTTTAGTACTATTTTATGTAAATAAATAAATGAGCTCATCCAAACACACTTGTTTAAAATTCACTTTTTGCTTATTTAATGAAAAAACTGTTAAAAAATCTATAAATTTTACTACATAAAACTAACAAATTGATGTGTCAATAAATGTATTTGGTTGACTTTAACCACATCATCTAATCAATAGAGAAAAATGTTACGTTCACAATATTTTCTTAACACTTTCTTAACAAATTATAGATGGTAAGTTTTTATTGGTTCTAATTTAAACTTACTTTTAAATTTATTTCATTCTCACCAATAACAACCTGTAATAACTTACCATTTATGATTCGTGGTGAAAATATTATGAATACAAAATTTCTCATCAATAAATGCTTTAAATTGGTTTTTTAATTAGTAACACATTTATAAAGGATTTTTTTAGAAGATATTTATAATGTTCTATAACATCACTTATTCAATAAAAAAGTTTGTATCATCACACACTCTTGGTGTAGTGGTCACCTTACAAGTATAAATGCTTGTGGGGCGTGGGGGGTAAGAATTGTGGTTCAAGTCTTCAGAAGGGAATTTTAGATACATATTCACTTAGATTAGGCTAAAGTAGAAATTCTATCTTGTATTAAAAAAAAAAAAAAAATTTGTAATATTCTATTGAGGATAAAAAAAAAAAAAAAAAGTGACCATAGCAAAAAGCTAAGCTAAAAAAAAAAAAAAAAAAAAAAAGGTAGGAAATCCCCATTTTAAATTAGATCACTTTATGCGTCACTTGTTTAATTATTTAAGCGTAAGATGTAGTCTTTAATCCTCGTATGTTCATTCATTACTTTAATTAAGTATCAAACACTAACCCATATTTACCAAACGAAATTAATGTTACAATATTACAGTAAAAATTGACTCGGATTTATAATTTGTCAATATCCAAAAGCATACATCATTACAACTAATCAAATTGATGTATTATATTAACAGCCCTCATCTAAAATTCTACTTATGAATCAATGATTCAAACATGTCCTATTGTGAATTCTTTGACTGTAGCTTTCAACATATGTCACCGCCCTTTGTAGAATACAAATTAACTCTTCTTTTAAAATTTGACTTATATTAATCTCACAAACTAATCTTACTTGCCCTCATTTTTTTAAAGTTGATCATATCAACTCTAATAATCTAACTTACAAGTTACAACAAAAGAATACGTGTTATTTGTCTTTAAGAATAAGCACCAGTGAATTAAAAGCAAATTAATGTTGCCCACTAAGATCTTGGTTACAAGCTTTCATGTGCTGATACGATTTACTTCTCAATAAAAATTGTATTCTTGTAATTGTTCACTATCAATAAACCAAACAGGTTCATCCTTTCAACCCTAAAAAGAAACCCCCATTCTCATAAAATAAGTACCTAGATCTGATTGAACTTAGTCCATAAGTTATAACTTATAACCAAAGAAGAAAAAACTAATCTACTACTCATAGAGCTACCCATTTACAATTAAGAAAACCACAAAATAGGGTTAAATTAATTCTCTCTAGCACAAAACATAAAAATCTCTTTTCCTTCTTTGCCATTAACACCACCACCTATTGTTGTTGTTGCCACCATCACTTAGAGTACTAGTAATGGGGGATGTAAACACCCCTCAATTGCTATTTTACAACTTAAGACAGCAAAAATCCACTCCATCCGGTTTGCATATATGCAACCTTACTATTCATAAGTTTTTTTTTAAAAAAAATTAATATTATGGTTATGTGTGAAGAGAAAAAGATAGTAAGAGGAAAAAGAAAGGAGAATACTTTTTATTATTTTATTAGATAGTTTATATTATTTTATTGGGTTAATTGTATGTAAAAATGAAAACTGGAATGTAGGGTGAGTTGTAAAATGAGTTGGTAAAATAGATAAAGTAGCGTTAAAAATGCAAAATAGTTTTTTTTTTTTTTTTTGCATTCTTAGATGCTAGTGCTCTGAGAATTATCTTATGTAATTGACGTTGTGTATTATGTAGCAAGCCCTTCACAGTATGTGAACTCCATAGATGCATAGGTTTTACATGTTATAAGAGATTCAATGCACGTGATTAACGCAAAAATTTGTGCATATATGAAGTGTAAATGATTTTTAGTGTGAGTTATATATATATTGGGAATTATTTTCATCATCACAATCAAACATCATCATATAAAAAATTTTTTATGATTTGTTTTCTTCACCAATAAATATCCCAAAACAAACGAAGTGTAAATTAATAGGTCTTAAGTAGCTTTTTAAATTTTACTAGTGTGTTTGGCAAGCATCAAAAAACCTCTTTTGAGCTTTATTTAGATGGCGTAAAGAAAAAATGAAAAAGAAGAAGGCTTCTTCCATAATTTTTTAATACTATTTTACGTAGATAAATAAGGGTCATGTTAACAAGTGCATTTAGGACAATTGTTAACAATCCATTTTAACAAAGTTTTGACACCATTTTTATGAGAAATGGAAAAAGTTGTCAAAACATTAATTTTTTTTTTTCATAAAAAATTTATTTAAATAAATTATTAACCATTACCTTAAGGATATCCATTAGCATTTCCCAATAAGTAAATAAGCACATCCAAACACACATTTTAAAAATTCACTTTTTTGCTTATTTAATGAAAGAAACCGTTAAAAAATCTATAAATTTTACTACATAAAACTAACAAATTGATGAGTCAATAAAAGTATTTAGTTGAATTTAACCACACCATTTAATCAATATATATATATTTTTTAGAATACTAAGTATTTTAACATGCATACAACGGGAGAGGGGAGAAAGTTTTAAAGAAACTAATAGTGATGTATATCCAAAATAACCCCCCATTTAATCAATATAGAGAAATGCTATGTCCCTAACATTTTTACAAAACTTTCCTAACAAATTATAGACTGTAAGTTGTTATTGGTTCTAATTTAAATCTACTTCTAAAATTATTTTCTTCTCACTAATAACAACTCGTAACAATTTGCAACTTATAATTTGTGATGAAAATATTATGAACATAAAATTTCTCGTCAATAAACCCTTTAAATTGTTTTTTTTAATTAGTAACGCATTTTATTAAGAATTTTTTTTAGAAGGTATTTGTAATATTCTCTAACATCACTTATTCAATAAAAAGTTTGTAAAGTGACCATGGCCAAAAGCTAAGCTAAAAAAAAAAAAAAGGGTACGAAATCCCCATTAATCACTGTTCCTTTCTTCTTCATGTGTTTAATGATGCAGCCACCAATAGTTACTCTTCCTTTTACCCCAAAACTTACTTTTCTCTCTCAAAATAACGCCGTTTGAACCGGTCCATCTACTCAACTCTTCTTCTTCTTCTATCTCTCTCTCTCTCTCTCTCTCTCTCTCTATCTATAATCTATCTATCCATCCTTTTCATTCTTACCATCCTTTATTTCCTTCCTTTTCTTCCTTTCCTTCTCTCTCTCACTCTAGGGTTCTGCTTTGATTCTTCAACACCCAAATCTCTCTCTCTCTCTCTCTCTCGCTCTCTCTCTCTCGCTCTCTCTCTGAGTTTATGCTATGACGTCCACTTCTGTGAAGAACAACAACTTGTTGCCACCGGGGTTGGTCTCCAATCTCCAACAAGTTCTAAGCAAAAAAAACGGCAACAACAACAACAACAACAAAAACAATGATGACGACAACGTTAATAACAGTGAAGTTGAACCAAAAGAAAGCGACAATGTTGAGCCCGCCGAGCCCTCTTCTTCCACTTCGGTTTCCGATGCTTCTGAGGCCGGAGACACTTCCAAGCCCATTGTTTTGGTCACCAATGGAGATGGGATTGACTCCCCTGGCCTTGTGTTCCTCGTTGAAGCGCTTGTTCGTGAAGGCTTGTACAATGTCCATGTCTGCGCTCCGCAATTGTGGGTTCAATCTCCATCCACTTTGCTTTGTTATTTTGCTGTGTTTTGTGTTTGATTGTTTGTTTCCAGTGGTTTTCTCATCTGGGTATGTGGGGTTTTTCATTGGTTTTTGATTAATTTTGATATTTGGCTATCTGGGCTTCTTTCATTTCCTGAATTCTTTAGGGTGTATTTTGTGGTTTATTGCTTGTTCCCCTTGATTTTCTCATCTGGGTGTGGGTTTTTTGATTGCTTAGGGGTAGATTTTGTGTTTTTTTCTTGATTGATTTTGATATTTGGCTATGTGGGCTTCTTTCATTTCCTGTATTGTATAGGTTGTATTTTGTGGTTTATTGCTTGTTTCCTTTGATTTTCTCATCTGGGTTATGCGGGTTCTATTGTTTTTGACTGCTTAGCTGTAAAGTTTTTTGTGTTTTGATTGATTTTGATATTTGGCTATGTGGGCTTCTTTCATTTCCTGTATGGGTATTTGAGTTTCATTCATTGCTTGTTGGTTTTCCAGGTTGTCTTTGATTATAGGTCGTAGTTTGCGTTTTATATCATATCCCCCTGATTTTCTCATCTAGGTATGTGGGATTTCATTGTCTTTGATTGTTTAGGCGTGTATATATGTGTTCCTGTTTTGGTATGTGAAATTCTTTCATTTCTTAATTCTTTTAATATGTTTTGTTGTTTTTTCTGTTAATTTCATCATACTACTACCTGGGTTCTTTGTGATTATTGATATAACTTACCTTTTGTCTTTCTCTTAATTGCTTATTATGGGTGTGGGATTTTGAAGTTTTTATTTATTTGCCTATTACTATTTGTATATAGATATGTGGTTTTGTTTCATTTCAAGCATTGGTATTGAAGCTGGGAATATATTCTGATTTGTTAGCTTGTGATTTGGTGCTTTTAGGGACAAATCAGTGTCAGGTCATTCTGTGACTCTCCAAGAAACGGTTGCTGTGAGTTCCACCGAGATTAATGGTTCTACAGCTTTTGAAGTTTCAGGTATGACCGATATCCATGTATTGGGATCTGTAACTATAAATATTATCTTGTATTTAATGAATTCATCATTCCTTGCATGTTGGCTTTTGTTTATTTTTATGAAATTGGGTAGATATGATGTGGATTTTGTGATATTCAATTTTAACGACTAGCTAGATTCATTCATTCTATATATGGAAAACTTCAGTGATTTTTAGTTATTGATATATTTTCTTTGAAATTGGCATCAATGCATGCCTGAAAGGTTTATGTAAAGTTGATATGGATTTTGCGGTTTCATCATGGTTACTGATAGTAACAGGCTTGGACGTGATTCTTTTTACTCAGGGACTCCTGTGGATTGTGTCTCATTGGCATTATCTGGGGCATTGTTTTCTTGGTCAAAGCCTCTTCTGGTTAGCATTTATATGATGTCATCAGTATGATTATGCATTTACATTTTGGGGTCCAGAAAAATCATAGATGGTCTCATTTTCAGGTGATTAGTGGAATTAATCGGGGATCAAGCTGTGGCCATCACATGTAAGTTGTTAGTTATTGCTTTTTATTATTCCTATATTATCCTGTTTAATCGAACAGGGTAAACTTTGGAATCATCCAATATTTGAAATCATTGTTTGATATGTTTACTCTAGTAATATCAGTTAAAGCTGTATGTTTCTATTTTTTTCCGGTGACTTCTAGTTCTTATTTGAATAGACAAGTTTTTTTAATGACTGAAATGTTGATCAGGTTTTACTCGGGCGTTGTTGCTGGAGCTAGAGAGGCCCTAATTTGTGGTGTTCCATCATTGTCAATATCATTGAACTGGTGACTTGAATATTTTTTCTTATAAAAGTTTGATATATATATATATATATATATATTTTTTTTTTCCTTCTTAATGTTGAGAAGTAATTCTTTGGTGATATAATCTATTGCAGGAAGAAGGATGAAAGTCAGGAAAATGATTTTAAGGATGCAGTTTCTGTCTCTATACCTTTAATAAATGCAGCTATCAGAGATATTGAAAAAGGAGTTTTTCCCCAAAGCTGCTCCCTGAATATAGAGATACCCACTTCTCCTTTGACAAACAAGGTTCGCATCTCTAAAGAGTTAAGGAAATAGGTTGTTAACTTGTTTCTAATTGAAGGTTTGTTTTGAAAATTATGGTAATACACACTGAACTTTGACCAGGTGTTTTACAAAATATAATACTGGCCATAATAAAGCACTAGAACTGCTTTCTTAATGAATGACTAGTCTTTTCATTGACCATTGTGGTTATTGTTGTTTTCATTCAGTGGGTATATGTGGGGTATAGATGCAGCCTTTACTATTCTCCCTGTCTGAATGACAAACTATTGGGAAGATTTAAAATTTTAGGGTGCATTTGGTTCTAGATTCTCAAATTTATTGATAACTGAATACCCCTACTTATCAGGGAAAAAAAAAAGAGAATTGAAAACTCACCAGATGAAAAACTTTTAGAATGATTCTCCTATGTTAGTGTATCACTGAAGTGTTTTTTGGTCATATCAGATGACTTGGTGACTTAAGATGACATGGGCACTATCATGTTGAGAGCCTTATATGTTAAGATTGCCAATATTGGTTCTTGGGAAAAATGAGGTTATGCAGGTAGTGAAAAATCTTAGTGCTATCAACACGTTCTCTGGAAATTGGCATCCTCTGTCAAGCATTTAGTAGTAGCCTGGATAGTTATCAATAGCAATGTCATCAGGGTAAGGCTTAGTTTTATTTATAGAATCATCACTACTTTTGGTGCATGTGAGGTATACGGATCTAAGATTATATTCTATTGCTATTCTTGGCGCTTAGTTGCTGACTGTAAAATATTGGTTGGTGTCTCTGCTCGTCAGAATGTATGCTGACTTTATAGGATAGGTCTAGAAACTTAATGGCTTGTTTGGATGTTTAAAAATGGAGGGGGAGTAGAGTAGAGGGAGGGAGGGAAAGTAATTTAGTACCCTTGTTTGGAAGTTTTTTAAGGAAGGAAGGGGAGGGATTTGGAGGGGTTTGGAGGGGTTTCAACTCCGTTAACCCCTCATTTTTAATTCCCCCAAATTGGAGAGATTTGGAGGGAGAGTGGAGGATAAAAATGCTTGACCAAATGAATTACCAAATTTGCCCTTACTATATTAACAAAATTACAAATGAAAAGACTAATTACTCTCCCCCTCCTTACTTAATTTTAAAAAGATCCAAATAAGGTGGAGGATAATCATTCCCCTCTACTCTCCTCCCCTCTACTCCCCTCTACTTTCCTCCCTCTCTAAACTTCCAAACAGGCCATAAGTGTGATAACTGTAATCACATTCTTGTCACCATTGGGCTGGAGTTTTACAGTTATTGCGCTTTAGTGTAGGGGCCTGTGTTGCTCCCATGGGTCAAAATTTTGAGGGAAAATTTTAACTCATTGGAGCCAAAGTATCTTATGCTTAATATATGGAAAATGTGCTACAATTCGGTCAGTGATAACCTAGGAATCACGGACACTTCATTTAGGGTACCGTACCTGTGTCGTACTGGTCGTTTTATGTTATAATTTTTCATAAATTGCTTGTGTCATTGGGTTGTATCTGTGTCTGCGCTTCCTAGTTGGTAACACATTTTTCTTTCTCCTAGTTCAAGCAAGTGCTTAATTGTTAGATGCTGTGTTAGATGCTTTGGCTCAAACCCTTGATTAACTGTATCAGCTTGGATATATAGTGGGTATATTGGAAAATTCTACTTGATTTAGATCCTCTTGTGGGAAGCTGGTCTCACTTTGTTGGTCATGTACTGAACTACTGATTTTACTCATTCATGTGCTTTTGTTTGGAAAAAAAAAAAAAAAAAACTGTTGATATAAATCCTTGCCTTCACAATATTTAAATTCTCCTAGACATTCTTTTCCCCCTTACATATGCATGAAAATGTTTTGCTGGACAGGGTTTTAAATTGACCAAGCAAAGTATGTGGAGATCGACTCCTAACTGGCTAGCTGTTTCAGCCAACCGGTATCCTGCTGGACATTTCATGTCCAATCAACAAAGCCTTGGCCTTCAGCTCGCACAGCTTGGTCGAGATGCCTCTGCTGCGGTCAGTCACTCTCACTGTGAATTACTCTTAAAAAAAAGGCTCATGGAAGGATTATACTGCCTTTTTCCTGTTTTCATTTTTTTTGGTGGGTGTTTTTCAGGGTGCGGCTCGACGTTTGAACACACAAAAGAAGCATGTGGAAATTGAATCAGTTGGCGTTGCTGGAAAATCTGATTCCAACCGAGTGAAGAAGTACTTCCGGCTAGAGGTATTAAAAAAAAATCTAGCAATTAAGGTTGCTTTTAGAAGCAGCTTTTACTTGCTGTGAGAGTGCTTACTGATTGATTAAAATGGTTAGAAAATGGCATAGGTGTTTAAACCTCTTCCAGAAAGCAGTTATACTTTCTCCTTTTAGGATAATCAATGAAATTGCTTGAAGATCTATGACATTTTGTAGTTTTATAAGAAGGGTTGATATCAAGTTATGAATCTTAAGTTGCTTGTAACAAATCTTTGTAAGCTTTACCTATAGAAAAAGTCTGAATTTTGTAGTACAAATTGCAAGTCTTCATTGGCTTTTTTAACCAAAAAAATTGAAGATAATTGTAGTTGTTTCATGAAGTGATGAACTAAATCTCAGGCATACTTACATTTGCAGTTTCTGGATAAGGAGCAAGACGAGACGGACGAGGATCTGGATTTCAGAGCACTTGAAAATGGATATGTAAGTACCTATAATTTGTTTTTTTTTCCTCATCATTGAAATTATTTATTTTTTTCTCGTCATTGTGTGTCATTCAATCGTATAGAAATGGAATGAATGAATCTAAATTTTCAGTAGTATCATTTTTGTGGGGTCAGCGCTTTCCCCCACTAGGTTTTTCTTCCATGTCTGTCAGTTCAAACAGCTGTAATAATTGCAAATGGGGTCCTGTTTTAAAGAGTGGATTCCACTTGCTTGTGATTGGTAACTGTACTACAAAAGAACTGAAGAAAAAGTAACAGAAGAGGCCATCATAAAAAAAATTTGGTATGTTTTACGTAGCATGTAAAGGTAAAAGTAATAAAGTGTGTGGTCATTGCAGGACTGCATGCTATCATCCTTTGACTTAAATATCACTGTGAGTGTTTTCATATATCATTATGGCTTATACCTAATGTTTTGGGTCCCAATGTCAGTGATTAAATATCTTTAAGATTTGCAATAAACACCAAGGATCAATATGATTTTTATTGGACATTAGGCTTGCCTGTAGCATCTGCATGTTAATTGAAATAATATCCTAACTGTTACATATTTCTTGGGTGGTAGGGTTTGGTATCTCTTTTAAAATATTTGAAATAGGGTGTTTTATTATGGTTGGAGATGGTTACTTTTCTTTCATTGAAGTATTAGATACTTTGCGTCATGTCTTTTTCAATATTATTATTAGCTTCGTTGGTTTCTGATTTGTGTCTCATTTGGAGCAACAGGTTGCAATAACTCCTCTTTCTCTTTCACCACATATTGAGACGGACATTCAAACGGCTACCTCAGATTGGATCTCTGCTGCACTCCCTGCAGAGCAATAAAGCTTCCTCAGTCCAGCATGATTTAGTGTACATTTGGAGGTCTGATATATATATATAATTTTCATGCGTCTGCAGTTATATGATAGTCTAGTCATTAAGTGAAACGATTAATTCTGATTCGTGCCGTTCTTTTCTATCAATATTTTTTTTCCCACCTAATCCTTCTCCATTGTTTCAGTTCATTTTCATATTTCTGTTCTGGAGCAAATGCTTCTTGTAATCTTTTTGGCATGTTTTAAAAATGCCAGTTTGTTGTCTTGCGTTGCCTCTTTTTTTCTCCTTGGTTGGATTTTTTTTTTTTTCTGGGGAACACGGTTGTTTTTTAACTACCAAAATTGTGGAGTTGCTTGTAGTTGTAATGGACGGGTTCTTTGGTCTAATTTCTAATTAATCACATATTCGTTGACTTGGGATTTTGTCACTTTTTTATCAATAGAAAGTAGTTTTAGTGTGTTTGTGTTTTCATATTCACCATCCTCTTTACTTCGTAGGTTTATTAAGACAAGCAATGACATTAAATGAAGGGAAGGATTTGGTGTTCTAATCGAATAAAAATCATATATCTAACTCTGAATGTGACAGTTTATGCTTCATCAATGGTAATAAATTGTTACATCCTTTTCTTCCTTTAATGAAGTCTATTTAAAATGAACAAAAAAAAAGCGTTATTAAGGGTTGTGTGATTTTTATTCGAATTTAGAGTTGAAGTGACCATGTGACTGGTGTTAAGTCTTGATTTTGGACTGAAGAATAGAACTCGAACAAATGGGTGTAGAAGGTGATTGAATATGAACCTCGCTGAAACATGTATCAATTATGGTAACTTGCTGTTGTTGGCGGTGCAGCAGGACAATATAATTCAAGCTTTACATGCATGGTAGACCCAATCAGCCAAGAGTATAGTACTTGGTTGGTGACATTTCATTTGTTTTTGTGGTCACATTAGCCCAATGAATTAGATATGGGGCCCAAAAGATGCAGTCTCTCAACTCGGCCTCCTAAGCCCTTGTATGTAAAGGGCCTAATTGGCTCTTCTTCACGATTTATAATTTTGTACATGAAAGTGGATATCACAAGTGTGTAATCCACCCCATATATGCAGATATTATATACAACTGTTACACAAAATACCACCGCGTTTTTTAAATGGTACCATTCCTCAATTCTCCAACAAGTTTTCGTTTTTGTTGAAGACGTGGAAGCATTGGCCTGTCGCAGGGCAATTAACTTTGCTGCAGAAATTGGAATACATGAAGTGATTATTGAGGGTGATGCTCAGATTGTCATTGATTAGTTACAATGTGAAGCTGCTAGTTCTGCTCAGATTGGTGAGGTGATTAACGACTGCTAGTTGATATTGTCAAATTTCTGATTACCTCTAAAACACGCGTGCAATCTTTGAACTTTTAAACTATGCCTTTATTTATGAAATTGGTTAAGAGTGTGTATAAATGTACTTCGACTAGTTGCTTGGAAAATGAGGTGGGGGGGATAAGAAATTAGAAAATTTTGGATTTTCTATGTATATATGTATGTATGTTTGCTTGCTTTGTTTGATGTATGAGAAAATGGATGGATGGAGGGGCTAGATGTTTGTTATGGTCGGTTTGGTTTATGGGAAAATTGGTAAGAGATACTAAAAAATTATGAATTTTGGGCTTAGCAATTATGCACTTTCTAGTCTACAGTCACACTCTGTTTGGTTTCTGATCAGAAACCAAACAGTGTAGATTAGAAAGTGCATAATTGTTTTGTTAGTGGTTTGTCTCTTTGCTGATAAAATGTGGAGAGAGAGAAAGAGAGAGAGGATATGAATTGAAGTTTCTTATTTTTAAATTATGCGTTTTTAGGTTGTGGTGAACATCAAAAGTGTTTCTCGTTAACTTTGATAAACGAGATATTTGGTTCCTTATTGACAACTTGGATGTGATGTTAATATCTCATGCTTTTTAAAGTACTTTTGAAAGGTATTCTTTTATGCTTTTTCTTACTGCTAACTAGTCATGATAGATCCTTCAATTATAGTTTTTGACAACTACTTGCTATAAAAGCTAATGTGCATATCCGTTGTGGATGAGCTCTAGCTTAACAACACCTCCTCTCCTTGTAAGAGTACACAGTAGGGTAGTAGGTTCAGACCCATCTGTTGTATGTGTAACATAATAATAATAATAATAATAATAATAATAATAATAATAATAATAATAATCTGTTGTATGTGTAACATAATAATAATAATAATAATAATAATAATAATAATAATAATAAAAACCGTTGTTTGCCATTTCAGTCTTTGACCATGAGAGAATTGGTAACTAATAACCAATTAACAAATTAACCTAAAGTCTGCATACCACTGGTGACCTTAAGGTAGTGGATATATAGTTTTTATTTTTTTTTATTTTTTTATTTATAATAAATAAACAGAGGGCTTTAATTAAGAAAAAAAAAAAAGTTATTTCATATTCAAGATGGTGAACACAGAGTAACCTAAAAAATTATAAAGAATTAGACCAAAAATCTAAGCGAATCATGGAGCTCTAAAATGGAATTGCTGTTTGTAAAACCCCAGTTCAAATCAACAAGGATTCCAATTGATCCATTGGTCGATCTCTATCATTTCCCTTGTGAGTATATAAGAATTTATGGATGGACAAAATTTTGTTACAAAATTGGTCGTAGCTTAAGGTTACAACTTCCTTTAAAAAAAATTAACATTACTATAAATTTTGAAAATCTAATTGTCAGATTTCATATTCTTTATGCTCTTAATACACATGTCAAATTTTGTGTCAATCGGATATTATTTATTATATGATCTATAAGCTTCTATTTTCTGTATAATTTTAAGTTACAAAAACTTGCAATTTAAACAATTTATTGATGAAATAAGTATTGATTTTTAATTTTCTAAAAATTTTGCAAGTATGCATGGAGGATATAAGAATAAAATATAGTCCAATGGTGGATTTGTTAAAATTTACTTCTGATAAAAAGATCATGAGTAAGGTTGTAGTTAGGGGTGTCCATGGGTCCTGGAGACCCGATCAACTTGCCGGACTAGCCCGAAACCGACCGGCACAGGCTCAAACTGACCAATTTGACGATCGGCGGTGGGTCGTCATCCTTAGAACTTGATTCCTTCGAGTCGGTTGGCGGGTTTCCTCCCCAAAAACCTGAGCAACCTGACCTGACCATAAAATCAACGAAATCTAGCGACATTCAAAGGTTTTCCGACAGAAATTTACAAATACCGGCGATATTGTTGTTTTTCCGACGAAGAGCTGCTTGAAATCCACTAGATCCGGACTAGATCTCATCAAGATTTAGTCCTGATTCGATGGATCCGGCCAAATATCGGCCAGATCTAAATCGATCCGGTGAAATATCGTCACCAGCTGTGAAACCTAAAATCGGACGATCCAACCATTAATACGGGTAGGTTTTGGTTTTAGTTTTCTCCCACCCGAAAAATTCGGGTTGGGTTCGGGTCGGGCACAAACCCGACCCGTGGATACCCCTAGTTGTAGTCGCAGGCTACAACCATTTTTGTAGCTAAACTTTGTTGTTTATGGACATATGACTATGTTACACAAAATTAAATTTCTACAAAGCATTCCTTTCTTTGGTGCCTCAAAGAAAAAGAAAGTCTTTTTCTAAACCTTCATTTTTTTTTCTTCTTTAAGAACATTGAAATTATAGAAGCTTCAGCTTGCTCATATGTCTAGTAACTAGATGTATAGTCCAGTTAAGGCCTCATAACTGTAGTATCTATTACGGATTGCATCCTGGAAACTGTGCCCAACTTCTGCCAAATGTTCCATCAAGAACTTAACTAGCAAGTATAGAATTGTGGTTTGGAGTAAAAAGTTGGCTGAGTGGGGGATGGATATGCGCAGAATCTAAATAGGCAAGATAAATTATAAATGATGATAACTGTTAGGTATGGTCTTAATTCAAATCTTCTCTTCAAAGTTCAAATAATATCATCCAAATGAAACGACCAATAAACATAGGGAAAAGATATGGAATAAATTTTGTTCTTATAGCAACTCAATAACTACTTTTTGTTTTTTTGTTTTTTGTTTTTGAGAAGAAACTTCTTTTTGTTTATTCTTATAGGGACAATAATTATTTCATGCATTAAATATATGCATATTCCTTTTCACAATATGTAGATCCCACAATTAAATGAGCACCACATATTGTGAAAAAGAAGATGCAATATTCATCTATAAGATACATTCTCCACAGAGAAGGGGGGGGGGGGGGGGTGATAAAGATTGAGATTCATGCTTTATGCTTTATAACGAACATGGTTATAAGGATGAAATCAACAGTTGATGGCCCATCGAAGCCACAGCCAAATATGGTATGATACTTTAATCATTGTGGTGACGGGGAGACTGTTGTGTACCTGTTTTTATTTTCCAACACATTACCCTCATGAAAAGTGGAAGCTTTATTTTGTATTCTTTTATAATAAAGAAGAAGAAGAAGAATTATTAAAAAATAATGATTCATTTTCATCTTCCATTTTTCTATTAGACTGATTAGTGTCGTTTGAAAGAGCTTAAGTTCATTGGTTTATTGAACTTAAAAATTATTTGGCTAAAGTAAGTATAATTATACCTAAGAAAAATAGAAAAGTTATTCATAAGCTAAATAAGAAGAATAACCACTCGTCCAAAGGAACACTAAGGAGATTAGAAATTTTAAACAACTTTCTTACCGATTGGATGCATGAATTAAAGTGTGTAATTTAAATAAAGATTTAGTAGACTGGCAAAGAAAAGATTACTCCATGTACTTGAGACCCACTATAATTTGTGAGAATTTGTTGACTTGAATCAATATGAGTGGTAGTTTAGATCTTGAAATTCTTTCCTGTTCATAATCCTTGCTATTCAAAATTCTCAACATTATAGTAAAAGATTGAAGAGGTTTTATTCATTTCATTAATTACACATTTCTTAGTCAAGTTATTTTATTTTCTTATTTATTGATTTTCTCATCCACCAATTTTTCCTAATAGTTGCAATTAAAAAAGTTATATGATGAATCAAAAAATGTATCATCCAAACAACAATAAATGAGCAGAACCTTAGACAGCTTTTGTAATCGCTGATCATTAAATATGATAAGCCTAATCATTTAATAAATTACAAATGCAATAAAGCCTAGTTAATGATGACCGTTACTCATCGACCTTAAATTCCGATTAAGGTAGAGACCATTACACACAGGGAAATAATTACCTGCAATTATGTATATGAAGAGATTTATGTGCGCAACAACTATCTAAATCATCTATAAAAGGAAAAATTTGTCTTACTTGCTAAGGTACGTAAAAAATTACTACAAAAACACTATTTATATACAAAATATAGGGACTAATTTTGACTTTATCAACCGAGGGTTTTATGAAAACACCCCACTGGTGTTTTCTCCACCAAATTCTCTCTTTTATTTTGCAGTCATCCAAAGAAGACGTTGGCTCCATTGGACGAATAACATACTGACGATTTTAGGTATCATCAGTTTGGAGTCGTTTGTGGGATGGACATATCTGAAACTACTGCTCTAATTTGTTGCAAAAGTTTTTCGTCCTTTCAATGGATCCTAATTCTTCAAACCAAATGGAGGAGCAAATCCGAACCTTTGTTGCGAGTGTAGAAGAGCTGACTAGGCAAAATGAGGAGTTGAGGCAGAGAAGCAACAATGCCCTACCTAGAATAGAGAACAGGGAACAACAAAGCAATAATGAAGAGAACAACCGAAGGAAAGATCATTCTGATGGAATTAAGCGTCCAAGCAAGATGGAAGAGAAATTCCAAAACATGAAGAAACGGATGGACGAGTTGAATAACCTGGATGGGATGATCAAACAAACTGCGTCACCTTTTATCACTACTGTGCTAGACTTGCCACTGCAGCAGGAGTTTAGGCTCCCACAAGTTGACTCATTTGATGGTTTAAAGGACCTTCTTGACCATATTGAATCCTTCAAAAGTCTAATGAACTTGCAAAAAACCCCAGATGAAATTATGTGCAGAGGTTTTCCAACTACTCTGGAGCGAGTAGCTAGGGTATGGTTCAACAAGATTCCCTCTTTGACAACTGGGTGTTTCAACGAACTAGGTGAGGCTTTCGTCTGTCACTTCATTGGCGGCCAAAGGTATAGACAACCCACTTTGCATTTGTTAAGTGTGATATAGGAAGCTGGAGAATCCTTAAGAATGTATGTGACAAGATTTAACAAAGAAGTCTTGCAAGTGGATGAAGCAACGGATTAGGTGTTGCTTACAGCATTCTAGGTAGGACTAAGATCAGAGGATTTCTTGTTTTCAATAACAAAGAACCCGTCAGCAATCATGGTTGACCTATTGTTTAAAACACAAAAGTACATGAATGTAGAGGATGTTTTAGCCTTTAAAGGGATCATGAAAAGCCACACACGAGAAGGAAGTTATCACCTAACAAACATGGATGAGATAGATCTACCTCATCCATGAAATGCTAAGAACCTAAGAAAATATAACTAGTAAGTGTTTTCCTGCTTTTCCTACTTTTTTGTTTTTTATCATCTTTTTTTGCATTTCATTACTAAATAAAGGTCTCCCTCGGGTAAAAGACCCTGAATACAAGATCTTGAGGCTTCTCTTTCAAAAAATGAGGTGATCCTAGGATTCCTCTCTCAAAAGATGTATTGACTGTCCAATGACATGCAATGGTCATGCCATCTAAAGACGATTGCCCAACGACACGCAACAATTGTAAAACAGATGTATTGATCGTCCAGCGACACGCAACGATCATGCGATCAAAAGAAGATTTCCCTGTGAAATGCAACAATCATAAACAAGAAAGATGCATTGATCGTCTTGCGCTTGCGACATGCAACGATCATACCATCAAAAGATGAATTGCCCTGCAAAATGCAGCAATCGCAAATCAAAAGATGAATTGTCCTGTGTTCGGGGGCCTTTTTCTGTTGCTTGGCCATGTGTGGTCCTTTGGAGGGGTGACCTTGCTAGACCCGGGTTTGTTTGGGAAATTGCGTCCGAAACTTAACATTGGGCCACGTTCCCGTCCTTCGCTTCAGGGCCTGTCCCAATGGCTACTGGCGTATTTTTAAGCCTACAAAACCATTAAAGCCAAAATCTAAGAATTATGACAATGGTCGAATAAATATATAATATGCGTTTGATATTATAGCTTTGATTAGTAGTTGTAATAACGGTTGAGATAAAGTAGTTTTTATTTATAGGTAAAGTAATCATGTACTCAATGACGTAAATTTAAAGATATGGAAGCAAAGTCACTTATCTTTATATGGTTTATAGCTCCAGTTGTGTAGCATTAGTGAGCTGATAGGATTCCAATAGAATGCTAGCAGTAGAGGCTAGTTAAGCTTGCCCCTTTTATTATACATTTAAATGAGTTTAAACCTTGGTTAATAGTTGTAATATTAGTTGGAATAAAGTAATATGCATTTAAATGTGAAGTAATCATGTATTCAATAATGCAAATTTAAAGATGTATTTAAATAAAGTAATCATGTATTTAAATGCGAAGTCACTTATCTTTGTATGGTTTGTAGCCCCAGCTGTATAGCGTTAGTGATCTAATAGGATTCCAGCAGAGTGACCTTAGCGGTAGAGAGGCAGTTTGCCATGATAGCTTTGAGATTGAGAGGGAAAAATGGGTGTAACTGGAGGGAGAGAGAGTATGTCCAGCTATGTGTAGGGGCTGGTTAAGCTTGCCGTTCTTATCATGCACTTAAATGAGTTTTTCCCTTGACAAAGCTCTTTTAGTTGTTGTGAAGTTATGAATAGTGTTGTCTTCTATGAGAAGGGCTTTTGTATGAAGTATTTGTGTCTTCTAAGAGAAAGACTTTATGTAAGATGGATTTGTGCCTTCCATGAGTAGGGCTTTGATATGAGATCTTGGTGCCTTTTAGGAGAAGGGTTTTAGCATTAGAAGTTTATGCCTTCCATGAGAAGGGCCTTTAGAATGAGTATTTGATATCTCTTGAGAAGCGTGGAGATGGTAAAAGATATAGATATTTTATGGGATGCAATATTTGTAATATGAATGATATATGGAAGTATGAGAAATATGGAGGTTAAAGATAGTAGAAATGTGAGATTATAACCATTGGAGAAGTTCTAGAGATTGCTTTCCAAGAGGAAAGATTTTGTAAGAGAAGAGTATGAAGACGTGTTTAGGTATTTGGATATAAGAATAGTAAGATAGGTGTATTTTCTGAATATGGAGAGTGAGAAAATGAGTATAAGAGAGGTAATAGTGCTGTAATGTGTTTAGTGATGTTGACACTGCTGGGATTTTCTGCTGGAGGATGAATGAGGGTTTATAAAGGCATTTATGAGCTAAAGGCTGAAGAGTTTAGTTCCTCATTTAGAAACTAAAACTCAGAAGCTCAGAATTTCATTAAGAACTTGAGAAGATAATTAGAGTGAGAGAGAATAGATAAGTTGATGAGAGGGTTTTCTTTTCCCCATTGGTGTCCCTCTTGAGGTGTTGATGAAGGGGTCCCCTTTAGAGTTGAGTTTGAGGGGGTATGTAGCAAATAATCTCAACCAAAATCTATCCCAACTAGCAATAAATCTTCAGAGAATCCATCCTAATATTTGGCTAAAAATGTTATGTTTAGCTTTAAGATGTTCTTGCTGTTTTGGGTAAGAGCTGCTGGAGAAAGAGCAGTAAAAAAGGAATGCATTTTGGCAAGAAAAAGGTAGTTACTTTAATTAGTTTTGGTTTTAGATAAATATGAAAAATCAGTAATGCTCAAGTTGTTGGGTCAGTTGTTACATTTATTTTGAAAAAACTGTCCTAGCTGTCAGGAAAAGCTGTGACAGCTATCATAAGACAGCTGTTGCTTTGGGCAGAAGCAAATGAGATCAGCTAGGTGATTTCAAACTGCTAGAGAGGACATTCAACATTTATTTTATGAATTTGACTGAAAATGGTAAGATCTCTTTCAAGGGTATCTTGCTATTTTGGGTATAGCAGCTGGTTGTTAGGATTTCAGTATTAAATGACTAATGATATCACTTCTAGCTAGGTGTCAAGTGCTGAATACACTGCTAGGGTTCTGCTAGAAATGTTTCCTTTTTGGGTGTTTGAGTTTTGGTGCAGGGTTCCATTACAACACATTTCTAGTAAGTAATAGAATGATTGGTTGAAAGTTAATGAAGCTTTAGAGATTTAGTTAAGGTCTCATTGTGTTGTGACTTAATCTTGGTGAGTAAGAAAAGTATTGAATGTTCTGCTCTGGTAGCTAGCAGAGAAATATATGGTCTGATTGTGACAGACAGTAGCTGGGTATCAGAGATATCATGAATATTTTGTATATAGTTAGAGATTAAAGATAGCCAATCAGATTAGGCCATGTGTTTGAGTTGGATTTTAGCTGAAAGTAATAATAAGATTTATGTAGAATAATATAATGAAGTTTATATATTTGTATAGCAACAGCTGGGGATTGAATGAACAATTATTTTCTCAGTAGTTAGATGGCTGAAGATATTGAGTATTTGTCATATGATGAATATTAATTTTTAGGAAAAGAGCAATGCAGAATTTTATCATCCAAAGTGCTATGTGATAAGAGATGCTTACTATATGTTACCCACTACACACAGACTCTTCAGAGCTCAGAGAGTCGAAGAAGACACGCCAAGCAACATGTTTCTTTTATCAACTTTAAACAACAGGAGTTTTATTGAATGTACCTCTTGGCCCTCCAAACCATGACTTCCAAAGCCTAAAGAGACTTATGAGTTTGGATCATTAGCCGAAGATGAGATGACGTACCTCAGGTTTTGTTGTCATTTTGTGTAAATTTGAGATCTTGTTGAAGAAGCCGCTTGCCATGAGTGTAAGAGAGGTAATGTGGGCCGTGAGTTTTGATTTATTGCTTAAGCCTGATCCATATATAGATGTTGGTGATGTCATGGGATTATGATCCCAATTGATGAAGAGGAAATGTGGACTATGAATCTGCCTTTTGAAGTAAGGATCTCGCGGGCCATGTGAGCCCAATCCATGTAGTTGAATGAGATATGGGCTTATTTTTGGCTTTAAAGAGGTTTACCCAAAAAGTCAATAATATGTTGATGTTACATGGGTTGCCAATGAAGTAATGCTATGTGGGCCGAAAAAAGAGTCCTTAACACCCTGCGAAACGCAGTAATCTCAAAAATAAATGTATTGATCATCCAGCGACATGCTACGATCATGCCATCAAAAGATGAATGCCCTGCAAAACATAGCAATCGCAAAAAAAAAAAAAAAAAAAAAAAAAAAAAAAAAAAAAAAAAAGATGCATTGATTGTCCTGCAACACGCAACGATCATACCATCAAAAGACAAATTGCCCTACAAAATGCAGCAATAGCAAATCAAAAGATGAATTGCCCTGCAAAGCACAGGAATTACAAAACAGATGCATTTATCTTCTAGCGACATGTAATGATCATGCCATCAAAAGATGATTTCCTTGCAAAACGTAGCCATTGCAAAAAAGAAAAGAAAAGATGCATTGATTGTCCTACAACACACAATGATAATACCATCAAAAGACCAATTGCCTTGCGAATGCAGCAATCGTAAATCAAAAGACGAATTGCCCTTCACAACACAATAATTGCCAAATCGAAAGATGAATTGCCCTTTGAAACATAGCAATTGTAAATCAAAAGACAAATTGCCCTACAAAATGTAGCAATTGCAAATCAAAAGATGAATTGTCCTACAATATGCAGCGATCGCAAAAAAAAAAAAAAAAGCATTGATTGTCTAGCAACACGCAACGATCATGCCATCAAAAGACAATTAGCTAGCGACAAACAACAATTGCCAAAAAAAGAAGAAGAACAGATGCATTGGTCATTTAGTGACATTTAACGATCATACCATCTAAAGATGATTGCCTAACGACATGCAGCAATCGCAAAATAGATGCATTGATCATCCAGCAACACGTAATGATCATGCCATCAGAAGATGATTGCTCATCGACACGCAGCAATTGCCAAACAAAACAGATAGATTAATCATCTAGTGACATGCAATGATCATGCCATCTAAAGACAATTGCCTAGAAAAAAATGGAATTCGAAGTGATATGAACGAGCACAGTTTATTTCTAGAAAATTTTCCTCCTCTAGATGAACAATTTCAGAATAAAGGGGTAATTGATGAACCAAAAAATGTATCATCCAAACAGCAATAAATGAGTACAACCTTCAATAGGTTCTGTAACCGCTGATCATTAAAGATGATGAGCCCAATCATCTGATACGTTACAAAAGCAATAAAGCCTATTTAATGATGACTGTTATTCATCGACCTTAAACTCCCATTAAGACAGAGGCTGTTACACATAGGGAAATAATTACCTACAGTTATGTACATGAAGACATTTATGTACACAACAACTATCTAAATCACCTATAAAAGAGACGATTCATATCACTTGCTAAGGTATGTCAAAAACTATTACAAAAAAACTATCAATATACAAAATATAGGAGCTGAATTTCACTTTATTATTGGAGGGTTTTAAGAAAACACCCCATTGGTGTTTTCTCAACCAAATTCTCTCTTTTATTTTGCAGGCATCCAAAGAAGATATTGGCTTTGTTGGACGAATAACATACTAACGATTTCAGGCATCATCATCACTAATTATTAAGATTAATATGTCGATTTAAGGAAAAATCAAAATGTTTAATTTAACAAGGCTTGGAATAGTCTCATATATAATTCTTATAGAAAGATTTCTAAAAAAATAAGGATGTGCATTTAACCCACCAATTTGACTGAATTCAATCCAACCCGATGGCCAAATTGGTTATTTAATGGTTGATGGGTTGAGTTGAGTTCTATTTTTTATTTTTATTTTTTGTGGATATTGAGTTTGGTTGAGTTCGTGTTGGCAAGATTTTAAATTTATGTAACCTGACTAAACCCATGCTATTAATAATTTAAAAATATATGTAATTTAAATTTTTTTGTTGATTCATTTTTGTATCTTGAGACTTCTTATAAAGTTGGAGTATCAGACTCGATCCATTGTGTAAATTGTAATTTCTTTTGCTAGATAAATACGGAAAGGGGGTTTCAAACTTCATACATAAGGCATCATAGGGTATTAATATCATTATGTTACTAAGTCAAACCCCTATCGTGTAAATTAAAATAATAATTGAATAAGGAGACTGAATAATTGAATGCACACCGTTTTTTTTTTTTATTAGGCCTCACAAAATGGTTCTAAGTCAGCCTAACCCAATCTTTATGCGTTAGGTTGGGTCGTTAATTTCTCAACTCAAGGAGGTAAGATTTGGTGGATTGAGTTGAGAAATACCTCAAATTAACCCAATCCATATACACCCCTTGCTAAACTAACCAATTACAATCTTCCTCTTCCTCTTCCTCTTATTATTATTATTGTTGTTGTTGTTGTTGTTGTTGTTGTTGTCACCATTTTATTATTTTAATTTTTGCTCTTGTATTACTTCTTCTCGTGTTAATTTACAATTTTATTATTATGTTCCTTATGAATACAAATCTATAAACATGCATGGATACACGTTGATCCTCAAAATTAACAACAGTACTATATATTGGAAAGCATATGGTTGACAAATCTCTGAGAATTGACAATTAAAGAATTAATTATTGTCTCTAACTTTCCCCCATAATCAGATGATTTATTTGTCTATATGCTTTCAATAATGATGAAAAAGAGAGAAAGAGAGTGAGCCCTCTCACTTGGTATTGGAAAATAACGACGAAACCAGGTACTAAAGTACATCAAGTACTATGTGTCCACAGAAAAACTGGTACAAATATAGAGCAGTACTTTCAACTTTGCTAAGCACCAGGAAGTAGGAATTCATAAAATTTATTAATTAAGTTGACAAACATGAATAATCTACACATATTTTTTGAACTTCAGCCAGCGTTACTCACTTTAACTAGAAACATTTAGGTTTCCCAAAGAAGGTTCACTTATGTCTTGTGCACATAACAAGCAATAAATGCATTGTACCAATTAGCTAGGTCCATCAATTAATAGACAGAACCTAACTCCAACAGAGTGCCATGTCTAAGTCTCCCAAATTGAAGGAAGATTAAGGTTTGTGGCAATTGTATCAAGTACGATGATGACATGATGGCACAACCATGAACTCCATATGATTGTTGGGCAAGTGTGGATCATGTGGATAATTAAAACTAGCTGGAAAATATGGGAGACTAGCAAGTGGGTCAAGGTCTTGTGAAGCACATAAGTAAGGCATGCCACAACAATTACCAGTGATATTATCACAAGGTTTTGGAATCATGGATGTTAATGGATCCTCATCATAATGCGGTGCTGTGATACTTGGACCAATAAGTTTATCACCAATATAATGCTGTGTTGCTCCACTAGTGCTGAAATTTTGAAGTTCTTGATTAGGTTCAAATTGTTCATGAGTTTGAGAGCCTAATGAACATAGTGGATCATAAAAAGAAGAATTTGATGGTGGTGCTATTGGGGGTGGGGGTGGAAATTGAACCAAACTGGCACCATAATTGGTTTGGTCTAATTTGAGATCACCGTGATCAAAGCCATGCAACGTTGGGGTTGGAGTGGGAAGGTATAGCTGGCCTTGTTGAGAGCTTAGGATCCAATTAGGATTTGCATTTAGAGAGAAAAAACCTTCTTCAGAGTTACCATTATAGTGCATATCAGGAGAGGTGGTTATGGCATGAACATCATGAGAAATCAATTTCTTCTTAATGCTTGAATTCCAAAAGTTCTTAACTTCATTATCTGTTCTTCCTGGTAGTTGTTTGGCTATCTGAGCCCACCTGTCCAAAAAAGAAAAAGTTCCCTTTTGCATGAAAAAAAAAATGATATACATGATAAAGATAATATCGAAGACTAAAAAGAGTAAGGATAGAGATATTATAAATTTTACTTGATAAGATTTATAAGCTAAGTATCGTGTGTTAAATAAAATATAAAAAAGTAAATAAAAAAATTCATTTATTATGTTATTAATATGTGACTCCTGATATTTAATTTTTACTGTTTTTTTATTATCTATAATTAGTAATATAAGCACTTTTGGAAAAGAAGAAGAAGAAGAAGGTACTTGTTTCCTAGAATGCCCTGGAGTTCAATGATGAGGGCAGCTTCTTGGGGAGAGAAGCTCCCACGTTTTAAGTCAGGTTTGAGATAATTTACCCATCTTAGTCTACAGCTCTTTCCACATCTCTGCAGGCCTGCTTCATAGAACCGTACAAGAAAAAGGACAAAAGAAGAACAAAGCAAATTTGAGAAACGATAGTAGGAATGTATGAAAGCTAAAGCAAATTTGAGAAACGATAATAGGAATATATGAAAGCCAGTGCAATTGAGAGAGAGAGAGAGAGAGATAACGTTACCAGCAAGTTTTGGGAGAGAGCTCCAGCAACCATGGCCATAGGTTGTAACGTAGTTGATGAGTTTCTCATCTTCCTCTGGTGACCATAGTCCTCTCTTAACCTTTTGCTTGTTGCAGCATGAGTGATTTCTCATCTTTCTCTCTAAAAGCAGTACTATTGGGGAATAGGTTTAAAAAGAGTAAAAAGATCAGAGAGAGAGAGAGAGAGAGAGAGAGAGAGAGAGACGAAGAAAAAAAAAAAAAAAACAAAAGAATAAAGAAGGCATCCCTAGGTCTATATCGCTAGCTAGAAAAAGTCACATTACACCTAAAAAAACAAAAAAACAAAAGTGAAAGAGTAACTATCAGAAGAATAGAACAGAGAAATGGGTGATTTGGAAGTCTGAGTACTGACTACACTGAGGTTATGAATTTGACGTAAGAGCTGTACCCATGGTAGCCCAGTTAGGGTTTGTAGCAAAGAGCTGTATTGCTTATTTGCTTCCTTCGTTATTTTAGAGTTGGACTTGCTTTACTTGTCACACGTGCAATGTATGATTCTTGATCAAGTAAACATTTTTTTTTGGAATGAAAATATGTGATTGTAGACCATTTACCCTCAAGCTTAGGCTTGTTGAGAATGAGCATTGGGAAATAATGAGATTTTGAGCCGATAGTTAATCGGTTCTGATTGAATGGGAGTGGTGGTATAGTCTAAATCATAAATTCATGAATCATGGTTGCATATTGAACCGACAAATTCTCGAAACTTTTTCTTTAGTGAAAAAGGGTTCTCAAGCGCAGTCCTTAATTTGGCTCAATGCTAACTAGGTACTAGGGAATGAAGTAGATTTCACTGCATAGACAAGAGCAATAATTTTATGTCACATCATGTTATATATTATTCTATATATATATATATATAATCATTTTTTTGCCTTATCTTACGCGTTTATAGAAGAATATGTTTTTTTTTTTTAATTTCATATTTCTCAATAATTATTATAAGGTAATTACATTTTTAAACCTTTAGATTGTCAGGTATCGCATTTCTAAAAATTTAGATGCCGATCTTAATGCGGACTCCTCTAAACAAAATGCAACCTAGGTGAATTCTTAAAAAAAAAAAAAAATTATATAAGAATCAACGTACTTCAATAAAAAATTTTTTATTAAAAATTTTAAGAATTATTTTTTTTTTCATTATTTAATTTAAATTATTTTTTGCATTACCATATTTTCTATTAAAAATTTTCAAAAAGTTTGAAATACTCTTTCCTCGTAAATTTAAAAAACTTCAACTGAAATTCAATTATTAAAATTTTTAAAGATGTTTAAATGAAATATAATTATTTATTTTGACTTAATTAATCATTTACTATAATTTTTATTGTAATAGTTTCAAAAAGTTTAAAAACTCTTTAATTAAAAGTTATTATCAAAATGTATAAAATTTTTAAAAGCTTTTATTATTAATTTAAGAATTTTCTAATAATTTACTATCATATTTTGTTTTAATAAACTCGGTCTTAATGAATGCTTTGGTCAACGAAGGTATAAACTCTAAAAAATGGATAAGGCATAGATCTGCGGATAATTCCCAAAAAAAAAAAAAAAAAAATTATATAAGAATCAACGTACTTTGTGGGGGGTAAAAGCGCCAAAACTCCATGTGGGCCTAGGGCCTGGCCCGAGGACGGGCTCCACCGAAGGGGTCGTGGATAGGGCCTCCTGAAACGAGGGCCCAAACTCCCGCCAACCAGGCTGCCAGCCGAATATGTACTGATCCGAGGAGAAGGACTCCTCGGGCTAAGGTCCTCGGTCCGAGGGGCGCAGCCCGGCGTCCGAGGAAGTGCTCCTGAAGCTCGGCGCGTCGCCCCACGCACCAACGGGGCGCCGAGAAGGGGGACAGGGAAGACACGTACTGCATAAAGCTGCCTCCACCGCACTAAAGACCTTCCACCTACCCGCCTGGCCGCATTAATGGGGAAATGACTCCTGAGGGGACGGTGGACAGCTTTCTGCGCCTTGGGGAGTGTTTTCAGGGAAAAGACAGATGGGAACCAGGTATGGGAAGTATAAATAGAGGGGGATGGGCCATGGGAAAGGGACGGAACTTTTTCCCCAGGAAAGAAGAAGGCTCACTCCCTCCTCTCAGAGAACAGAAAGCAGAAAGGCAGCTAGTGTATAAGCTCCTCGGATCGTGTCCGAGGAGAGAAGGAGACCACCCAACGTCTCGCAACCTGCAAGAAGTGGACTTGGTCCTTACCCCATAGCCTTCTAAAGCCCCAAGAGGTCTAGGCCTTAAGCCCACTTTCTACAAATTCTATTGTAAAGGCCATTTGGGCCTGCCCGGTCACGCATTTGGACCTAGGGCCAACTTTGTGCCCTTACAATTGGCGCCGTCTGTGGGAAGCCTAGACAAAAGGGAGTGGAAGTATCATGGAAGGTTCAGGTTCACGCCATGCAGAGTCCCGGGGGTCCCAGCGCGAGGACCAATTTGCACGATTAGAGCGGGAAGGAGAGCGCGAAGACAGCGTGCGCACTGAGCATATGCGTGGGAGAAGCCATGCACGCGACGGAAGTAGAACCTCCCGCGAAAAAAGCGTCGAGACCCTGCAGAGGGAAGTTGACCGTCTGAGGAAGAAGCTGTGCCGGGGGAAACGCAGGCGCACGCCCTCCCCTTCAGACCAGTCCTCAGCGGACGCTAGCAGTAGCTCCGACAGTACCAGGTCGAGGACCCCCCATTGCGAGTCCTCTTCGCAGGAGGACGAACACCGTCGCCAGCCTAAGGATAAGGGGACGTCCTCTAGAGGCCTAGCCAACAATGCACTGAGCAGGGCGCTCCTCCAGATTTCCAGGTCACCCTTCACGCGGAGAATTGAGAGGGGAAAACTTCCAAGACGGTTCACTCAGCCAACCTTCACAATTTACAATGGGAGAACGGACCCAGTGGAACACGTGAGCCACTTCAGCCAGAGAATGGCGGTGCACTCGAAGAATGAGACCCTGATGTGCAAGGTCTTCCCTTCCAGCCTGGGACCCGTCGCGATGAGATGGTTCAACGGCCTGAAGGCGGGCTCTGTCAACTCCTTCTCGGAGGTCGCCAGGGCATTCGGCTCACGGTTCATCATGTGCAGCAGAATCCCTCGACCCCTAGATTCGCTGTTGTCCATGGCCATGAGAGAGGGAGAGACCCTAAGGGCATATACCGACATATATTGGGAGATGTACAACGAGATCGATGGGGACTTCGACGAAGTTGCCATAAGCACCTTCAAGGTCGGCCTTTCGAACGAGCATGACCTGAGGAAGTCACTGACCAGGAGGCCTGTCAAGAGCGTGCGTCGCCTCATGGACCGCATTGACGAGTACACACGGGTGGAGGAGGATCAGTTGCAAGTGAAGGCTAGGATGAAGGTTATCCCTCAAGAAAGGAGGGATTTCAGGTCGGACGGGTACAGCAACATTAGGCCGAGGAGAGAGTTCGTCGGGCAACCTTGTTGGATGCCGACACAGGTGGTCGGCATTGTGTTTCGCGAACCTATACAGCGGGTATTTGAGAAAATCCACTACGAGCCCTATTTCAGGTGGCCCAGCAAAATGACGGGAGATCCCACAAAGTGAAACCAGAACCTCCACTGCCAGTACTATCAAGAGCACGGCCATACGACTGAGAACTGCAAGAGCTTACGGTACTACCTAGAACAGCTGACAAAGGAGGGAAAGTTGAGAGAGTTTGTACATCAACACGAAGGGCAGAGAGAGCACCTTGGGCCGCCAAGCCAGAGCTACCACGCCCCAAGGCCTCCTCTGGGAACCATCAACCTCATTCTCGCTGCCCCTGGGAGAATTGGCTTGCGCCCGTCCCGGGTGATGTCTGTGGCACGAGCCTACGCTGAGGGCCCTGGCTCCGAGACGAAGAGGATTAGGGGCAACGAGCCCCCCACTCTTGCCTTCTCGGACGCCGACAAGGAGGGGACCATCCAACCCCACGATGACGCCCTGGTCATAATGCTGAGAATTAGAGGCTACGATGTAAAGAGGGTGATGGTAGACTAGGGGAGCGGCGCAGACATCATGTACTCCGACCTGTACAAGGGGCTGAACCTGAGGGAGGAGGACCTCTCGGCCTACAACTCGCCCCTGATAAGCTTTGAGGGAAAGGTGGTGATCCCCAAGGGGCAGATCAGATTGCCTGTACAGTCAGGGCCAGCAGTGGTAGAGGTGGATTTCATCGTGGTGGATGCCTACTCCCCGTACACAGCCATTGTGGGGAGACCTTGGCTGCATGCCCTAGGGGCTGTCTCCTCCACCCTCCACGCCAAGGTGAAGTTCCCTTTCGGCGGCCGAGTCGAGGAAATCATTGGGAGTCAGTCCGCGGCAAGGCAGTGCCTGACCGCCGCAATACTACGCAGGCCGGACCCCGAACCCGCGGCTCCGGCAGCTCCAACCTCATAGCAATTAGCCTCTTCTGCCACTGCCGGAATAACAGTGGTGGAGGAGCCTGCGTGTGAGGGGTTAGACAGGGTCCTCGTAGACAACGACCCAGAGAGGTTCTTCCAGATTGGGGCTCAGCTGCCGACCGAAGAAAAGGAAGAGTTGGTCGCGTTCTTGAGAGGGAACCTCGACGTGTTTGCGTGGGACGAGCACGAGATGCCTGGAATCGACCCAAACTTTATATGCCACCACTTGAACGTCAACCCGGCAGCAGTACCGAAGAAGCAACCTCCTCGGCGCTCTTCCGCGGAGCACTCCGAGGCCGTCAAGGAGGAAGTCATCAAGCTCAAGAGAGCGGGGGCTATCAAGGAGGTATTCTATCCCGAGTGGTTGGCGCACACGGTCGTGGTGAAGAAGAAAAGTGGGAAGTGCAGAGTGTGCGTAGACTTCACGGACCTCAACAAAGCCTGCCCCAAGGACCCTTTCCCGATGCCATGCATAGGTCAACTTGTGGATGCGACGGTCGGCCACCCTCGCATGAGTTTCCTGGACGCCTTTCAGGGGTACCATCAGATACCTTTGGCTTTAGAGGACCAGGAGAAAACCGCCTTTGTGACCCCCATCGGCAACTACTATTACAAGGTGATGCCCTTCGGTCTGAAGAGCGCAGGGGCTACCTATCAGAGGATGATGACCCGAATGTTCGAGGCATAGTTGGAAAAAACCGACGAAGTATATGTAGACGACATGGTTGTGAAGAGCAAGGCCGTACCGGACCATATGGCCGACCTGGATAGCACGTTCCAAACTTTGCAGAAACATAAGTTACGGCTGAATGCCTCTAAATGCTCCTTCGGCGTAGGGTCTGGTAAATTCCTAGGCTACATGCTTACTCACAGGGGTATCGAGGCAAACCCCAATCAGATCTCCGCTATCTGTAACCTGCAACCGCCTCGGAACCCGAAGGAGGTCCAGAAGCTGGCCGGAATGACGGCTGCCCTCGGCAGGTTCATCTCCCGATCCGCGGACAGGTGCCGACCCTTCTTCCAGCTGCTGAACAAGTGGAAGGGATTTGAATGGACCAAGGAATGCTCCTTGGCCTTCCTGCAGCTGAAGGAATACCTATCTCGGCCACCCGTCATGTCCCGCCCTGATCCAGACGAAGTGCTGTTTGCCTACCTAGCCGTGGTCGCCCATGCCGTTAGCCTGGTTCTGATACAGGACGACAACGGCGTACAAAGGCCGGTATACGACGTGAGCAAGTCTCTGTAGGAGGCCGAGATCCGGTATCTACCCTTGGAAAAGGCGGTCCTGGCCATAGTGCACGCGACCCGCCGGCTCCCCCATTATTTTCAGTCTCATACGGTCGTTGTGCTAACCCAACCCCCGCTTAGGTCTGTGCTGCGGAGTGCAGATTACTCCAGCAGGATTGCTAAATGGGGAACTTTCCTGGGAGCCTTCAACATCAAGTACTTTCCGCGCACATCTGTGAAGGGGCAAGTCCTGGCCGACCTGGTGGCGGAATTCACTGAGCCTTCCCTGGAGGAGAGCCTTGGGGGATGTAGCTTGGGGGGAAAGCGAGTCGGCGTAATCTCGAACGGTAAACCTCCGATATGGGAAGCCTATGTGGACGGAGCATCGAACCAGAGGGGTTCCGGGGCTGGGATAGTCTTGATATCCCCGGACGGGGTCGTCATTGAAAAGTCTCTGAGGATAGCGTTTCCAGCTACCAACAACGAGGCTGAGTACGAAGCCTTGCTTGTGGGAATGGAAATGGTTCGAAAAATGAGGGGTAAGGCAGTGCGGGCGTTCTCAGACTCGCAGCTGGTGGTCGGCCAAGTGGAAGGGAAGTTAGAAGCCAGGGAACCGAAAATGCGAGAGTATTTAGCTCGCGCCAAGTACCTACAGGCCGAGTTCGAATCGTTCGCACTATCGCATATCTCTAGAAGTGGAAACACACACGCGGACTCGCTGGCCACTCTGGCAACCTCGTCGGCACAGGGCCTCCCTCGGGTCATTCTCGTAGAGGATCTGATTAGGCCAGCCGGTCCTGGCTGTCAGACCATCCAAGTCCAATGAGTCGGAACAGGGCCTAGTTGGATGGACCCCATAGTATCGTACCTTAAACACGACACACTGCCGGAGGACAAGACTGAAGCCGACAAGATCCGCAGGAAGGCTCCTCGGTTTTGGCTATCCGAGGACGAGAAGCTCTATAAACGCTCGTTCTCGGGGCCCTACTGGCTGTGTGTACACCCCGAGGGGACGGAGCAGCTCTTAGAGGAGTTGCACGAGGGAATTTGCGGCAGCCACATAGGAGGCAGGTCATTAGCTCACAGGGCCCTTACCCAGGGGTACTGGTGGCCGAATATGCAGAGAGAATCGCAAGAGTACGCTAGGAAATGCGACCAATGTCAGAGGTTCGCGCCCAATATCCACCAGCCAGGGGGTGTGCTTAACCCATTGGCCAGCCCTTGGCCGTTTACCCAGTGGGGATTGGATATAGTGAGACCGTTTCTGAGGGCAACAGGCAACAAGCGATGGCTGCTCGTCGGGACAGACTATTTTACCAAATGGGTAGAGGCCGAGGCACTCTCGAACATCCAGGATGTGGACGCGAAGAGATTCGTCTGGAAGAACATCATCACCAAATTTGGGATCCCACGTATTCTCATCTCGGACAATGGACTGCAGTTCGATAGCAAGGCCTTTAGGGAGTATTGTGGGGACTTCGGCATCATCAACAGGTATTCCTCCCCAGCCTACCCGCAGGGGAATGGGCAAGCCGAGGCGACCAACAAGTCGATAGTCAATGGACTCAAGAAAAGACTTGACGATGCCAAGGGCAGGTGGGTGGACGAGGTGCCGCACGTGCTGTGGACTTACCGGACCACGCCGCGGAGATCCATGGGCGAGACCCCTTTCGCGATGACATATGGCGCCGAGGCGGTGATCCCGGTGGAGATGGGGTTCCCGACGATGAGGGCGAAATCTTTCGCCTCGGCTACTAATGACGACATGCTGCTCAAGGGGCTGGACTTGGTGGAGGAAAGGCGTGAAAGCCCTATGGTTCGACTGGCTGTCTACCAACATAGGCTCAAACAAGGGTACGACTCTCGCGTGCGATCTAGACCTCTCACTCGGGGAGACCTAGTCTTAAAAAAGGTTGTCGGAACCGTTAAAGACCCCTCGTGGGGAAAATTAGGGCCAAGCTGGGAGGGGCCCTACAGTATAACCTCAGTGGCCGGCATAGGATCATATTATCTAGCCGACCTTGAAAACAAACGTGTAAAACGACCATGGAATGTAAATAACCTTCGAAGGTATTACTACTAATGAAAAGCATGCCTGCCTTGTATTCGGATACCATTATGTTATGCTGGTTGTTAATGCCATAATTCTAATCAATTTTTCATTAAGTGTTAATGTCAACCTTGGTTAAGTCAGGTCCTCGGACCTTCTACCTTGGGAAAATTTAACACGGTTCAATCAATTTTTCATTAAGTGTTAATGTCAACCTTGGTTAAGCCAGGTCCTCGGACCTTCTACCTTGGGAAAATTTAACACGGTTCAATCAATTTTTCATTAAGTGTTAATGTCAACCTTGGTTAAGCCAGGTCCTCGGACCTTCTACCTTGGAAAAATTTAACACGGTTCAATCAATTTTTTATTAAGTGTTAATGTCAACCTTGGTTAAGCCAAGTCCTCGGACCTTCTACCTTGGGAAAATTTAACACGGTTCAATCAATTTTTCATTAAGTGTTAATGTCAACCTTGGTTAAGCCAGGTCCTCGAACCTTCTACCTTGGGAAAATTTAACACGGTTCAATCAATTTTTCATTAAGTGTTAATGTCAACCTTGGTTAAGCCAGGTCCTCGGACCTTCTACCTTGGGAAAATTTAACACGGTTCAATCAATTTTTTATTTAAGTCAACCTTGTTAATCAATTTTTCATTAAGTGTTAATGTAAGCCAGGTCCTCGGACCTTCTACCTTGGGAAAATTTAACACGGTTTAATCAGTTTTTCATTAAGTGTTAATGTCAACTTTGGTTAAGTCAGGTCCTCGGACCTTCTACCTTGGGAAAATTTAACACGGTTCAATCAGTTTTTCATTCAGTGTTAATGTCAACCTTGGTTAAGCCAGGTCCTCGGACCTTCTACCTTGGGAAAATTTAACATGGTTCAATCAATTTTTTATTAAGTGATTAATGTCGACGTATGCTAAGCCAGGTCCTCGGACCTCTTGCCTTCGGAAGATTTAACATACAAATTGTTTACACCAAATGTTAATATCGACCTAGGCTAATCAAAGGTTTGAATGCCTTCGTGGTGAGGCCGCGCCTATCCTAATTTCGAACATGCCCGTGGGCACTAACCTATCGCCTCGGATGTTGAGTTGCATAGCATTCACATACAACACATGGCGCAATAATGCAAGCAACACCGCAATGAACATAATGCATTGAGAAATCACGCTGTAAAGGTAAGATAATGAAATCCATAGATAATAAACTGTTCGAGACAAGGCTAGAATAAGGGAGTACATGTAAAAACAAAAGAATAAAACACAAAAATAACCGCTACACAAAAATAGCCGATGAGAGCGAAAATCTGCGCGAAGTGACGAAGGGAGCCCGAGCCCGTCTACCCCTTGATCTTCAATGGAGGTTCCTTTAACGGCTTAGAGTGGGTCTCCTTGGCTTGACCTTCTCCTTCCTTTGCTGCGACCTTAGATGGGTCTTGGGCTTGCTTCCCCTTATCCTTCGGCTTGGGCGGAGGCAGGACTTGGCCGGCAGGCTCGTCCGACACCTCCTTAGGGATGACAACCCCATCGGGGGGCTGGACTTACCTCTGGGAGGGTAGGGGCTGCACCGGGGCTGCGATCTCGGCGTCGACCAAAGTTGGAGCAACGTCTTCGACGAATCTGATATCCTCTAGATACCAGATCTTCTCGGCTGCCCTCAACTCGGAGCCGGCAGGGACTCCCGCAGCATTTAGGGCCTCGGCCCAAACCTGCTGGCAGTACTCCCTGCACAGCTCGCCCAACTCCTCTGTCAGGCGGTTCTCGGTCGTCTCGACCCCGTCATTGAAAGTAGCCCTGGTAGCGGCCTCCACCGTCTCCCTGATAGTGCGAGTCGCCTCCTCAGCCTGCGCGAGCTCCTTTCTCAAGTTGGAGACCTCTTGCCCCGCTTGGGCCAGGGCCTCCTCCCTTTGCTGCAGGAGCTTACGTTGGGCTTCTGCCTGCGCCGTCGCCGACTTCAGGCCCACATCCAAGCTCCTCCTCTCTTTCTGCTCGAATGCGAGTTCGGCCGCCAGCTCCGTCTTCGCCGCCTCGACGCGGCCTAACTCCCTTTCGACCTCCACCCTAGCGGCATTCTCGGCCCCCGCTCGGTCCTGGTAATGTTGCACCAAGGCATCAGCCGCGAAGGCCTCCTGAGTGGCCTACAAAGATGAGTTAAATAGCATGTAATTAGTAGTTGGCTCCCATGCACGTAGAACGAAGTGGTGGCAAAAGGGTTTGAGAGGCAGCACTTACCAACGCCAGGTTCCTTTTGAGAGAAAGGAAGAGGCGTGTCAGACCCATCCTCCCGAGATCCTCCATATCCCTGGGCAGGAGGAGGGGCTGCTCCAGAGTGTTGGCTAAGTGTGAAGTGTGGCCCCTCTGGTAGTCCCGGATGCTCGTGTTCATGGGAATAGGAGCCTCGTCTACCTGGAGAGCGGGGAACCAGTTGGACTCCCCTCGGCAGACCTCGGCTTGTCCGCGGAGTTCCCCACTCTCGGCGGATGAGGCCCTTACTCTACCTCCAGCAACCTGCTGCTGCTGCTACTGCGGCAGTTGCCTTTGGTGCTTCTGTTTTTTCTCCCTCTCCTTATTGGCCTCCTCGTTCTCGTTCCTCCTCTTTTTTGGGACGTTGGGAAGAGGAGGGAGTGGGTCGGTTGGAGGGGGAGGCGGAGGCGGAGGCGGGAGTATCTTCGGCTGGGACCCGGAAGCGTCACCCTTAAGGACTTGGGTCCCTCTCTTCTTGGCAAAAAGATCCCTTAAGGACGTCATATCGTCGTCTTCTTTAGAGGAGGCCTCTGGTAGAGCGACAACTAAGCTCGGGATGCCGGAATGCCTGTCCGAGGCGCTCTCTTCCTTGTCCGAGATGTCAACCACGTTGCCCCCTAACGGCCTTTCGGCTTCCTCTAGGTGGAACCGATCGATCTCCTCTCCAAGGGACGAGGCGGAGGCTGCAGGCTCTTCCCGGACGATCTGGTCCTCTCGCTGTGCGACCAAAGGGAGGGCTTCCACGGGCTGACCGTATAGGATGGTGGAGGGTGCGTCCGGCAAAGTGTGGGGAGCAAGGAACTCCGTGTAGCGAACGTCTATCCGCGCTCGCCTCTTGTGGCCGGCAAGAATGGCGTCCTTAACCTCGCTGAAAGCTTCGAAATGGGGTTGTACCCCAATATTAGGTGGGCGGCCCTCACTTGCAGGTCGTCGTTCACGAAGACCTCGGATCTCAGAACCTTGTTAAGGTCCGAGACGTTGACGTTTCCCAAGTGGGGAGATGTGTGTTGCTTATCTGCAAGAAAGAGAGCAGAAGAACCAAGCTTGGTTAGGCATTCGCAACGAGTCAAATGAAGAAACATCTAGTGACAGCGAAACTACCAAGGGAATCGAAAAGGGGAAACTACATAAACAAAAAGTCCTAAGTCCCAAGGAATCACACCTGGGTGTCCCTCCCTCACTGGGCAATGGAGGCCGTCATGCCATCTCCCGGAGATGATGAGATAATCGTCCTTCATGCCTTTGTTAGACTTGGGCAGACAGGAGATGAGCCGGACCGCGCTAGACTTCGATTTGAGGTAATAGCCTGCGTCTTTCATCCGGTGGCACTCGTACATGTAGACAATGTCGTGCCACGTGAGGTGAAGGCCCATTTGCTCGTTCAGAGCATCGACGCAGCCTAGGATCCTAAAGACGTTGGGTGTGCACTGGTCTGGACACAACCTATGGTTACGGAGGTACTCCCTAGTTACGTCCTTCATGGGGAGTGTCATCCCACCCTCTAGGAAGGCGATTATTGGGATGACGACCTGCCCCGCTCCCCTAGAGTCCGCTACAGCCCCGGGGGGACAGTATTTCAGGCCCACATCTGAAGGGATATGGTACTTGGCCCTAAACCCCTCCATGCCAGAAGGCGTATCGACTAGACACTTAAACCTACCCATGAGGTACAGGTGGGAGAAGAAGATTCGTGAAGAAAGGGAAGGAAGATTGGTAACCTAGGGGGAAAGAGTTAAGAAGAAGGGAGACTTACGGAGGGAGGAAATGCGAGTACTTTGGGAACTCCTTGAGAGTGAGGAAGTGAGAGATTGAATGGCTCCGTGACAAGTTTGCTTTTGGTGGAAATGGAGGGCGTCGCGGCTATCAAAGCGTTTTATATGATTGGGGAGTGGCGGTTCGTGGGAAACATTCCGCTCAATTTTTCGGGGGCAAATCCAGGCCGTAGGATCCCCATCTCACCGTTGAACGTGCGCGACAGGGAGTTACTCAGCGCAATTAATGCAGGCGTTGCGCGTAACGAAGCGCCAGAGACTTGTCCAGAAGGCGCGGGCGGGCTCCGCACATGCGACGATTTAAACATCACATGGGGGAGAGATTCGTCAATCAAAAACCCATATGCCTCCTCGGATCAGAGTCAAATGACTTTTTGAAGGGCTATTGTGGGGGGTAAAAGCGCCAAAACTCCATGTGGGCCTAGGGCCTGGCCCGAGGACGGGCTCCACCGAAGGGGTCGTGGATAGGGCCTCCTGAAACGAAGGCCCAAACTCCCGCCAACCAGGCTACCAGCCGAATATGTATTGATCCGAGGGGAAGGACTCCTCGGACTAAGGTCCTCGGTCCGAGGGGCGCAGCCCAGCGTCCAAGGAAGTGCTCCTGAAGCTCGGCGCGTTGCCCCACGCACCAACGGGGCGCCGAGAAGGGGGACAGGGAAGACACGTACTGCATAAAGCTGCCTCCACCGCACTAAAGACCTTCCACCTACCCGCCTGGCCGCATTAATGGGGAAATGACTCCTGAGGGGATGGTGGACAGCTTTCTGCGCCTTGGAGAGTGTTTTCAGGGAAAAGACAGATGAGAATCAGGTATGGGAAGTATAAATAGAGGGGGATGGGCCATGGGAAAGGGGCGGAACTTTTTCCCCAGGAAAGAAGAAGGCTCACTCCCTCCTCTCAAAGAACAGAAAGCAGAAAGGCAGCTAGTGTATAAGCTCCTCGGATCGTGTCTGAGGAGAGAAGGAGACCACCCAACGTCCCGCAACCTGCAAGAAGTGGACTTGGTCTTTACCCCATAGCCTTCTAAAGCCCCAACAGGTCCAGGCCTTAAGCCCACTCTCTACAAATTCTATTGTAAAGGCCATTTGGGCCTGCCCGGTCACGCATTTGGACCCAGGGCCAACTTTGTGCCCTTACATACTTCAATAAAAAATTTTTTATTAAAAATTTTAAGAATTAATTTTTTTTTCATTATTTAATTTAAATTATTTTTTGCATTACCATATTTTCTATTAAAAATTTTCAAAAAGTTTGAAATACTCTTTCCTTGTAAATTTAAAAAACTTCAACTGAAATTCAATTATTAAAATTTTTAAAGATGTTTAAATGAAATATAATTATTTATTTTAACTTAATTAATCATTTACTATAAATTTTATTGTAATAGTTTCAAAAAGTTTAAAAACTCTTTAATTAAAAGTTATTATCAAAATGTTTAAAATTTTTAAAAGCTTTTATTATTAATTTAAGATTATTATAATAATTTACTATCATATTTTGTTTTAATAAACTCGGTCTTAATGAATGCTTTGGTCAACGAAGGTATGAACTCTAAAAAATGGATAAGGCATATATCTGTGGATAATTCCAAATGTTCCCAAAATTCTTTTTAATTGGGGAAAAAAAAAGCATTCAAACCATATAGGCTTTTAAAAAAAAATTATTGTCTTACATCACTAGTATTAAGATCATCATAATTTGAATTAATGTTACACATTAAAAATTTACAAGTTTAAAGGTGTATGGCTACCATATTCTTTAATTTATTATTGCTACCTCCATAGTTAGAGTATTTCTTTTGATGATTGATTCCTTTTGATTACATTACAGAATTACACTTTTGGATTCCAGTTACTTTAACTGGTAAAGTCTCTGATGGTTGAATACTATAGATTGAATCTCTCTAAAAACAAAAAAATACGAATTCAACTCTCTCTAATAATGAAGGCAATGAGCTTTAATAATAAAGGCAATGAGATTATTATAGATATGATCTCGTAATTCGACTCAATAGCGAGGTCCAGAATATGTTTTAGGGCTTAATTTCTATTGATTCGACAATTTTACTACTACTCGTCTATTCCTACACATTATTTTAGTTTGTCTTTTTGAAAATATCAGAATATTCTCAACACTAATTTTTGAGAGAAACGCTATCAAATGCAGTCAAAAGAAGACATATTAACCATTTAATGTATCTTTGGCACGTTTATTTCAAGGTTTAGTGCAAATGGGTTTTCAACTTTCAACGATGCTGGCAAGGAATTCGAATCTAGTACATGTATTGTAGGGCCATGCTAAAAAGATGTGAAGTCTCAGTCAAAAATAGTTCTGTTAGAGGAGGTTATTCCCTTTCCATTTAAGTACTTTCTTTTTAACTTTCGAGTAATTAATACGTTTCTTTGGTAATTCTCATCCACTGCTGCTTGATTTTGTGCTTCGATTGATGGATCGAATTGGCAAAAATTAGCAGCAGTGGGTGAGAATGTTGATAGATGGGATCAGGTGGATTAATATTCTTTAAAGTTTTTAGGGTAATTTCATACTGTAGAGTTTTTTTAGAATCTTATGAATTCATTGTGGAATAAATGGATTATTTTATCATGTGGTTAATAATTTAAGTAGGTATACATATAGTAATAGTTAATGTTTATTTAAATGTTAATGATGTGACAAAATCCAATCTATCTATTTTGTAATAGATGATTATGGTTTTAAGAACTATAAAATAGAAATATTACTCTTAAAAATTTAAATGATCATTATCTTGGATTAGATGATGATCAATGATGATTTTCATAACTAAAGATTTAAAAAGATAATGTACCAAAGAAGGAAATTTAGGATCAGTGTTCTTGCTAAATTAATAGACAGACTTAGAGTTACATGCATGGATGAAGAACAACAAAGGTAAAATTAATGAAGAACCCTCTTCTTAGTCATGTTAACTTATGCTTGATGTTAAGGATAACAAATGCATGTATGCTTTCTAAGTTTCCCCAGTACCAAGAATCGATGATAATGATGTTTATAATAAAAGATTTTATATATAGATATCTCTTAGGACTCGTTTGGGAGGAGATAATGGAATGGAATGGAAATGAATGAAAAGAATAATTATAGAATATTCTTCCATTATCTTGTTTGAGAGTTTTAAGGGAGGGAATGGAAAGCTCATTCCTTGTTTAGGAGTTTAAGTGAGAGAAAATGGAATGCGTAGAAGGGAACACTCATTTCTCTCTATTCCCTTAAAATCTCAAATTTTCATTCCTCCTGAAATTGGGAGGAATAGGAAGGAATGAATTTAGATTTAGTGATTTTTTTATAAAATTCCCAAAATACCCCTATATAGTCAACTATTTATTTTAAATAGGAGTCTAATAGTAATATTGTCATAAAATGATTTTATCCCATTCCTTCCATGTTGCTCCTAGACAAGATTACTTACATTCTATTCATTTTCATTCCTTTTCATTCTTGTATTTTAGAACATCCAATCAAGGTTAATTTCATTCCATTCCATTCTTTTCCATTCCTTCCCTTTACTTAAATACGTTCCATTTTATTCCATTAATTCCCTTATGAAATCCTAAATGGAGCCTTAGATTTTTTAACCTTAGTTTGGTAAGCAAAAAGAGTCTTGTTTTAGTAATTTTAAAGTCTTTAAGTGTTGTCAAGATTGCTGCCCAAGTGCCGAAGTATACCGTGCAAAAGTGTTCTGCTTGACACCAGCTCGACCAATCAAGAAGCATAGATCTCACCAAATTGAGCTGTATTTTCACAGATCAAAGCTCACGATTTTAGAAACGTTCATTTAGTTGATTCAGCCCATTCAGTGATTAGGGTCTCATGTAAACAAGACAAATGTATTTAAGCAAGTCCTAGTACACATCCAAAAGAATTTTGGAGTTCCTCTCTTATAAATCTAAGGTTTTGTGCTTGCTGCTCTCAAAAGATTCCACGGAGATCATTCAAAGCACAACCTAAATTGGTGGTGTAGTCCAATTATCATAAGAAATAGATCTAAATCTTCAAGTGAATTATTCAAGTTGTGGACTAGAGATTCACATTGCAATATCTCCATACCTAAGTAAGTCTGTGGACTCGGCCGGAATTGCATTTGGTAAGGTTGGTAAATTTAATTTTACTAAGAATAGTGTTATTTGGTTTTACTGTGAAATTTTTATTTCATTGGTTTTTCATGGGTTGCCATATTGTTGGGTACTGCTTTATTTCTGCTTTATATGCTTGGCTTTATTAATATTGGTGATTTTTTCATTAACAAAAAATAACATATAATTAATCTAACTAAAAACTTCGCCTCAAAATTGGTTAATAATAGTTTTAACAGGGTCTAAATCCCAACAATATATATATATATATATCAATAATCACATAAATGCATGATAGAATAAATGGAATAACGTAGCACATCTACCAAACATTTTAAGGTCTATTATTTTGCTACTCTAGAACTGGCTGACTTGGAAGTATTACAAGTGCAATAGGTGTAATCTTGGTATGAAGAATGGTAATTAATTGAAGATGAAAATGATATTGATGATGATGGCAATATATGGTTAATGAACTTATTCTAAGAGCGGTCGTGGAAATGGTTCCTATAAAAGTTAAATTAATTAAGAACATCCCAATTTTTTCTCAAAAGAAAAAGAAAGTCCCAATTTTATTCCTTTTGTAAGTAAAAGATATAGAACTGTAAATGAACCAAATTGTTTATTAATTACTTGAGCTTGACTTAGAAAAAAACATTTTATGTTCATTTGTTTAGAAAAAAAAAAAAAAAAAACCAAATTCAAGCCTTAAGTTTAGGCTTGAATATTAAACAAGTCAAGCTCAAACATAATAATGCATTCAGGAACATACTATTTAACTCTCTCTCTCTCTCTCTCTCTCTCTCTCTCTCTCTCTCTCTCTCTCTCTCTCTATATATATATATATATATAATATTTTTATATGTATATTTGTCACATTGGATTATATAAATTTATCAATAGGCTCATATGATGTTAATTTATGATTTGTATCTGATTGATGATATAAAAAGTATATTCATAGTAAAAGTTCATAGAATTATGAAGAGCTAACACATTTTAGTCATGGTTTCACAATATATAAAAAAATAATAAGTTAATCAAGTAGTTAGTTAATTAGTTCAAGCTTACTGTTAAGAAAATGAGTTAAACTTGAATATAAACTATTGTTTGGTGATAAGTTCAAGCTCGACTAGTTTTTTTTAAAAAAGGGTAAATGAACAAGCTTGAATTTTTAATATTTAGCTCATTTATAGGGTATAGCACTAAAAAGAAGGCCCTAATCAATTGATATAACTTACAATTACAAATAGATTTATTCAAATCTGCAATTTCTGTGTGTACTTGTTTATGTGATTATGTCTAATTTTGTTAACAAGTCATATATACAATCCAAGTGAGGGAAAAAAAAAATCATATACAATATCCAGTGATATGAATCTAGATTATTTCCTAGGGTGTCGCTTAAGTTACATAATTCAACTGAAGTATTATTTTGCATTGACATATGACTATACGAGGGCTAATGATACACTGAGACGTTGGTATTAGAAGTGTTGCACTAATTTACTCGGTTCCCTTTTTAGTTTTTTAGATCTTTGGACCTGAAATATGACTTTTTATAACAGGCTTTGGTGTCAAAGAATAATTAAGCTTAAGAACTTAATTGAATAATGACAATTCCAACGTGGCAAACAGCCAAATTTTAGAGCATTCACATTTGTAAAATAGTATAATGATCAAATTTTGTCTAATCAACTCTAAAAACACATACATCAACTTATGTATTCATTGTACAAAAAGATTTTTCTTATAATACTTGTGCAAAACTATAGAGTTTTCCAAGCATTGTGGCTGTGTATTTCAGTTTTTTCTTTTTTCTTTGTGTTCTCGAGGATGAAAAAAATAGTGGATGTTAATTATGGTGTGTGAAGAGAGAGAAACAATTAATTTTTTTTGGTATTTTAATTTAATTGATTTTAAAATAGATATTGGATATCTGATATTGGTGTTTTGAAAAATAATTAGGTAAAATAGAAAAAATAAATTTTTATATTAAGATAGAAAAAAATAGATTTTGCAAAAGTTGACATAAATGGTCAAAGTTCATTGAAAATGTGTTTCACAAAGTGTTCCGGACAAAGCACTTCACTAAAGGTACTAATGGGGGACAATGTTACAGGGTAGAGAATCTTATGAAGTGCAAAATTTCTGTGAATAGGGGGGTGGCTGCATATAATTTAAAAAGCAATATCCTTAAAAAGTGCCTTAACATTTTCTTGAACTTTCAGCTATCATATAGTACTGAAATAAAATAACTGTTTTTGGACTCATCTTGCTTGGCTGGTATTGAAGAGAATATATACTCCTAATCAAAATCTTGACTTATTTTCAAGGATGTAAGGTGCTAAAGTGGAAATCTATTTTTTTGCATTGTCTAACTATAGTTGACGCTGATTTAAATTTACATTAGCCACATCACTTTATAAGACAAGAATTATATGGATTTGTGCTGGGGTTTTGTGCAAGTTCCAAGGTAATATAAAACAAAGTATTTGCCAACATGATCAAGGTGGTTTCTGATTTAAAATATGACCATATCGAAAATAGCCTACTTGGAAACAGTTAAGGGATGCTGCAAAACTCCACCGAAGTACTACAAATTACAAAATACATTCATATGCCTCGAAACTTTTGTTGCGGATGGCCTCAAGGCCCTCTTAGGTACTATAAAGTTGATCAGGTTTTTTAATTTTATTTTTTATTTTTTAATGACTGAGATGTTGATCAGGTTTTACTTGGGTGTTGTTGCTGGAGCTAGTGAAGCACTAATTTGTGGTGTTCCATCATTGTCAATATCACTGAAATTGTGACTTGATAAGTAATTCTTTGGTGATATAATCTATTGCAGGAAGAAGGATAAAAGTCAGGAACAAGATTTTAAGGATGCAGTTTCTGTCTGTATAGCGATTCCATCTTCCCTATGAAAAACAAGCTTCGCATCTCTAAAGAATGAAGTGTTAAGAAAATAGGTTGTTAACTTGTATCTAATTGAAGTTTGTTTTGAAAAACGATAGTAGTGTTCACTGAACTTTGACCAGGTATTTTGCAAAATATAATAATGGCCATAGTAAAGCTCTAGAATTTCTCTCTTCAATGAATGACTAGTCTTTTATTTACCATCGTGGTTGTTGTTATTTTCACTCAATAGATATATGTGGGGTATATTTTCATTGGGCAAATCCAATTGTAGTTAAGGTGAAGTTGAAGCTAGCATATCTTTTGGGATTGCTGTCGAAGGTTATGAGGAGGGAGAACCGTGTAGGGTATAAGGATTGAGGAAGCTCCAAAGTTATTAATAATAGATGCAGCCTTTATTATTCTCCCTGTCTGAACAACAAACAATTATTAGGAAGAGTAAAAAATAAGGGTGCATTTGGTTCTAGATTCTCACATTTATTGAAAGTTAAAAAAACACCCTACTAATCCAAAAAAAAAGAAAGAGAATTGAAAATCCACCAAATTAAAATCTCTTTGAAATGCTTCTGGTATGTTATGTGTTTCAAGGAAGTGTTCTTTGGTCATATATGTATCAGACGACTTGGTGACTTAAGATGACATGAGCAGTATCTTGTTGAAAACCTTGTATGTTAAGATGGCCACTATTGGTTCTTGGAGAAAAAAGAGGTTGTACTGCGTAAGTAGCCAATGAGAAATCTTGAGCGATGTCTATTTCACACACTTACACGCATATAGTACACACACTCACCACTTTTGCACAAAATCATGACTTGAAGTCGCGAACTCTAAGTTAAAAATCGTGACTCACAATTGAACAATGCTAAGACTACAAAAAATAACATAATTTTTACCATAACTTGTCACATGACGAGTTGTGAGTAGTGGAAGTGTGAACATATATATGGACTTACAACTTTTACTCTACCACTAAAAACTCGCCTCATGAGGAGTTGTGTAAAAAAATGTCTTATTTTTTGTGATCTTAGCATTTTCCCTCACAATTTCAGTTAAAATAAACGAGGGTGTGCCATAGAAATTTCCCAAAAATCTCTCTGGAAATTGGCATCATCTATCAAGCATTTAGAAGTAGCCTACGTAGTTTGTAGTAGCAATGTCATCAGGGTAAGGCCTAGTTTTATTTATAAAATTTGCACTACTCTTGGTGCATGTGAGGTATATATGCGAACCTAAGATTATATTCTATCGCTATTCTTTGCACTTAAGAGTATTCACAATGATGGTGGTATAATAGTTAAATTGCCATTATACCAACCAAAACACTAAAAAGAAGGCCACATTAATGTTGGTATATTTAAAAAAAATTTGCAAATGAGCTACAAGATGGCAGCTCACTGTAGCTACCAATTTATAATTTTTTTTTTATTTTGTTTCTCTCTCTTCTTCTCTTAAAATATTTTTTTCTCTCTTTCTTCTCTCTTTAGCTTTCTTCTCTCTCTCTCCCTCTCTTGTTCAAACTATCAAACTCAAACTCAAACTCTAGGCCAAAATTGGAAATTAACACTGTTTACCAAACAATATAATTGTTAGGTTTTAAGTACTTAGGAACTAATGTATTAGAACTCTAATTTGTATTATTGGCAAACCATGATCAAAACAGGTGTTTAGTCTTGTTCTAGACTTGCTCAAAGTATGTCATTTATGTAAAGTTGGAATCGAGTTAAATGCAGAAGTTACTGTGTAAATCTGTCTGGCTCAATCGATCGAGAATTAGACTTGACCGATCGAAAGTTGTGCAGATTATTTTTTTGCAGAATTTCCAACTCAGCCCTAAGCCCAATTGATGTGTAAGGTTTTATGTTTTGCCCTAAGTATAAAAGGCAAACCCTGGCCACGTTTTTTGTGGTTGCTCATATTGCTGTTTGTGTGAATCTCTTGTGAGATCTAAGAGGTGCTTGCCTTCACACAAGCTTAGGATTATCAAGAAGGAGATTTTTTCAAAAGCTTAATGATCATTCAGTTGCTACCATAAGAGCTCAAAGATACACAAGCGGGAGTGCTAGTACTTGTTGGAGAATCCAAGAAAGAAGGAGTCCGTGGTCTCGGAGCTTGCACGTGGTCATGTCAGTAAGTTTTCTACTGGTGGGTAGCAATAGGATGTTAGTGGTCTAAGTCGCTATTGTACAAACTTCGATTATTTCATAGTGGATTCAGTTTTACCTTGAGAATAGTTAGGTTAAATCCTCCTCAAGTTTTTAACCGGTTTGGTTTTCCTGGATCATCATATCTTTGTGTTTATTTCTTATATATTCCGCACTTTACATTGATATAATTATATGATTGTGTTAACCTAGATCTAGAATTTGAACTAAGTAAAAACTTGGCTTGTTAACTAAGTTAATCCAACTGTGTTTTAAGGGGTCTAAAAACTTTACAAGTGGTATCAGAGCAGGTAATTCTTGTGTGTAGATCTTTTGATCTCTGAGCTGATCCTTGACCCCAGTTGTCATAGAACACGAATATTTTCTTGATATTCCTTCTCACTTTGATGGGAATAATTATGCTTACTGGAAAGTCAAGATGAAAGCATTCCTGAAATCCATTAATGAGAGAGTCTAGAATTCCGTTGAATACGGATAGGAGAAGCCCACTACTCTTGTGAGTGAGTGGCAAACTTCTTAGAAAGAAGCAGCCATCTTCAATAGCAAAGCTATGAATGCTATCTTTAAAGCTATTTCTATGGAGGAATTTAAGAGAATCTTTAATGTTAAGGTTGCTTACACTGCTTGGAATATCTTTCAGACTGTGCATGAAGGCGCAAAGACAGTTAAGATCAATAAGTTACAACAATTAGCAACTAGATTTGAAAGCATTAGGATGTCTGATGATGAATCTTTTGATAAATTTTATACTAAACTTAATGACATTGTTAATTCTGCATACAACTTTGGTGAAATCTATGATCAATCTAAAATTGTTAGGAAGATTATTAGATCTTTAACTGAAGATTTTAAACCCAAAGTGACTACCATCACTGAGAGCAAGGATGTGGACTCTATCCCTATCGATGAACTTGTAGGATCTCTTTAGTCCTATGAGTTGGACCTACCCAAAACTAGCAAATCCAAATCAAGGGCTCTTAAGTCTGTTGATGATGTTGATGTTGGTGGATTTGATGATGAGCTCTCTGCTACAGAGATTGCTTACCTTACCAAGAACTTTAGGAATTTCTTAAGAAATAGCAACAGAAGGGCAAGAGGTAAAAACACTGATGAACCTAGAAATTTTAGGAAGAATGATCCCACTAAGGTTAACAAAATTGAAAAACCTAGAGAAAAAGTAGGTCAATCTTCTAATAATTATATGGGTTCTCAATATTTTGGATGTCAAGGGTATGGTCACATGAAATCTGAATGTCCAACATTCTTAAGGTCTAAGGGTAAGGCTATGGCTGTAATCCTTAGTGATGATGAAGTTTCTGATGATGAGTTTGGTTGTGACAAGGATGGAAACTTCATTGCTTTCACTGCTACTGCTGTAGTTAATGAAAGTGTGACTGTTGTAGAGAACCCTTCTGATGGGAAGCTCTTTGAGAATGCAGATCTTTAAGAAGCTTACAATAAACTTTGCAAAGTTACTGCAAAGGATGCAATGAGTGTTGGATTAGGCTTAAAGAAAATTGCATCTCTTAAGCTTAATAAGAAAAATTTTCTTGTGAATTTATTTAATGCTATTGAATTTTTGAATAATGTGAAGACTAAGAACATGTTTTTGCTTGATAAAGTTAAATTTTTGGAACATGAACTATCTGTTGCTAGAGAATAAACTAATAAGTCTGCTAGTTCCAAACTTAATCAGATGTAAGTGTTCAAAAATCTCCTTCCGACAAAATTGGTTTAGGTTTTGTAGAAAGTATCAATGTGTCTGCACCTAATTCTACAATCTTTGTTCCTTCATCTTCTTCTGAACCCCCTGTGAGTGAGGTTGTGAGTGAGGTTGTCAAACCCATAGAAGTTTTACCTCCCAAGAAGATGAGGGTTGATTTGAAAGAGTCTAAACCTAAGAAGTCTACTCTTTCTAAGGACAAGTCACATGATAAGCGTGTATGGGTTTGTCATTTTTGTGGAAAGTCTGGGCACATTCGTCTAAACTGTTACAAGTTACAAGTTGCTAAGAGGGCAAGCAAACCAAAAATACCTGTGTCTCAAGCATAAGATCCTATGGTATTCATTGGTGAATTGGTAAAGGCTCTAAACCTTTATTCCAATCCTGGAGTTGGAAATCATTCCCATGTGAATAAGAACTCAAATGCTCGAGGTGCATCTAAAAATTTTTGGATGCAAAAAGCTTAATCTAATTGAGTTTTTCTGACGTGGTCCTTGTGCTTCGTTGCTCTACTCATTGTGACCTTTTTTTTCTTTTCTTTGTCTTTAGGATTTGCATTGCATTACATTTATGCATTTCATTCTCGGTTGTTTTTTGTTAATAAAAAAAAAGGGGGAAGAAAATTGTGTTTTGCATTTTATTTTCTTGGTTTTGAAAACAAGGTTGGTCAATTTATTTTCACATAACATGTCCATGTACCTTGTTTAACTTGGATGAGCTTATTTTCTGCACTTTACTAGTTGAAGTTTTGTAGTGCATGTTGTGTAGGAAGATATTTATAGTTCTTGATCACTCTATCTTGATCTTGAAGTCACATGTCTTTGACTGGAATTTGAACTTTTTGAGAAAGGCATAAATAACCATCTCACCACTGTTCACTAGCCAATCATAAACACCTTAGTGCATATTGTAAGATTTTGTGCTCGATAAAGTGTAGCACACGCACAAAAAGAACATAAAGTGTAGCCTCGGTTTAAATACTTAAAATTGGTGTGGACATTATTTGACTTAATGCTAAATCAAATAAATAAAATTAGTGTGTATATTATCCCGGCTATTTTTAATGAGGTTCTGAACAATTGAAATTTGTGTGTACAATATGAGGCAAAATCAAAAAACTTACATGATTGAAAGCTTATGATCTAGGAGATGTGGGAGTTATAAGATGTAACTCTTTAGGTGATAGTTTCTTTCAAATTATTTGTGATGAATTTTATAGACTTTGTGGTTGATTTCTATTTATATATCACCTCACATGTATTTCAAGATTTTGCTAGTTAAACGCACTACACAAGTTACTCTTTGCTAAATTTTGTACATGTTATTGTGTGTGTTTTTGGTCTGACTAACCAAGTTTGAAAATGCCTTGAATTTTATGCAAAATAGATTTGATGCTTGAGAATTCAAGGAGAATGTTTTGAAAATCTTAATTTTAGGAAAATTGGATTCAAAACATGTGTTTTTGAAAAGCATTTCATCTCATACTCATGCATGTTATTCATAAAATTCAATACTTTGAGGAGTTTCTGCAGCAAATTGTTCTATATTTTCAAAAACTGATTTTTCCAGAATTTCGACCGATTGAACCTGTTTTTCGATCGATCGAAATTGCAATTAAAAATTTTGGTCAGCCTCTGTCTGTTTTGATCGGTCCTCGATTGGTGTTGGATCAATCGAAGCATTTTCAACAGATCGAATATGTTTTTCGATCGATCGAAAATCGTGTAGAGAATTTTTATAAAAAATTGATTTTCATGTGTCCAACTCACTTTTCAAAAGTTTTTCAACTTTTTTTCTCTCTCTCTATCTCTATACGATTTGGTCAAGGCTCCAATCAAGATTTTTTGTCGTTTTCCTTCGATCTTTTTGCAAGGTTTTCCACTCTCAAGGTCGGTAAGACCTTTTAACCATTTCGTTTGCATTTTATTTCATGTTTCATGTATTTAAGGGTGATTCTTGGACCTATGCATATTTTGGGGTTTTTGATGATTCAAGCCATATTTTTTGAAATTGATCAATGGGTTTTTGTCATACAATGTTATAATCATGATCTATGATGTTTAACTTGAACAATTTGGTGTTTTGTGAGGAATTGAAAATTCTAGGGCTTGTATTTATCCGAATTGGGGTTTTTGTTCAAATTGAGTTTAATTGATGAAATTGGTTTGTTGGTTTGATGCATTTGATCATTATAAACTGTTATCTAACTTGTGTGATGATCAATTGGTCAATTTAGTAAAATTTCTACAAGTTGGTTTTTCAAAATTTTGGAGTTTTTGTTATAAACTCTTTGCCCAAGCCAATTTTGTGATTCTAAACTTAAAATTGAACTTGTTATCATTGCATTAGAGCATGCATCATGACATTTATCTGTTCATGCATCATACAAATTTTTTTATATATTTTTGTTGTGCTAACTTGCAGTTTGCCCTTGTGTTTTGTTTTGTTCTTTCTCTTGTGTCTTTGTCCTAACCTTAGTACCATGCCTAGGAAGACTAGAGCCCATAGGACACCCTCCTCTTCTTTTGCTCCTTCCTCTGTGGGCACTTTGTTTTCGAGTGAGAAAAGCCGAGAGCTTTATGAGACACTTAACCTTAAGAGAAAGATTTGGGCTGAGCGTAAGATTTTGTTAGATGAGCTAGATCTTGCCATTAGGGCAAACTTTGAGTGTCAGGGCCAGTTGCCACTTTTGAATATTGATTATCCTCCTCCAGCAACCCTGATCAAAGAGTTCTACTCGAATCTCTCTATTCACATCTTTGATTCCATCACTTCAGTAAAGAGTTGGATACGAGGTGTAAAGTTCACCATTACTCCTAATGTAGTGGCGGATGCTCTTGGGGTACCTGTGGTCCAGAATCCTGTTTACCCGTATGTTGAGTCTCCTCTCCTAGACGACATCATGTCATACATCACTGGTACTTCTATCCGGTGGGGTTTTGATCCTCGAATCACTTCTGTTGAGTTCACTGAGTCTACCTATCTTATCTTTAGGATAACATGTCATTCCTTGTGGCCTATCTCTCATCTGTACACCATTCCTTTGGAGCGATGTGCATTTTCATATGCTCTTGTTATGGATGCTCCTATTAGTTTTCCTCATCTGTTTCTTCATTCTTTGAACGAAATTTATAGGAGTTCCTCTACTGCTCATGCTCTTTTTCATCCTGTTTTCATTCATAGGATTTTGTTGTTTTTAGGTTTAGATGACTTTCTTGCTTCTGAGCTTTTACACATTATTGCTCCCATAAGTGCCACTTTTCTTAGGCAGAAGGTTGCTCAGATGAAAGAGTGCCCTAAACGTCCTCGAGTTGAGCCTTCTAGTTCTACAACCCCTTCTTCTTCTACAGGTTTTACTTCTGATGAGGCGTCTGCTGATCCTGTAAGTGCTGCTGCTGCTGTTGTTCCTCCACCATCTAATTCGGATGACTTTGACATTCGTCGTACATTGGAGACTATCGTGACCGTTCAAGTGGCTCATGGTCATATTTTGGTGGACATGCTTGATGAACTCCGTGCTTTGCGAGCAGATTTGGCGCATCTTAGACATTTGCCTTTGCTACCTTCTTTTGATAATGGATTCTAATTGCCCTTTGGCATTCCATCACAAAAATGGGGAGTAATTTTGAGTACTTTTGAGTAGAGGTTTTTTGTAGCTACGGGGACAGATTTTTTTTATGAGCCTGTGGAGATCGGATTGTATCTAGGTACTTCACTTTGTATTTACATTTTCGGCTCTTGATGAATTATGTTAGGGGGGGATACATTTATTTTTATATATGTTTCTTGTTTCACTGCTTATTGACTTATGTTTATGAGTTATTCATTGATATATGTCTATATTTTTGTGTTTTGTGAAATCAAGATTTTTATTTGGTTTACTTGTATTTTTCACACATACGTTTATGCGTTTTGTTTAGTGTTTTAGGAAATATACAGGTTGATTCAATTGAGCTGCTGTCTACACTTGCAATTGATGGATAGTAGTTAGGATTGGATTTGTTGTAATGGGCATTTTTTGTAAAGGGTTTTTCTTTGTAATCTTTGAGCTTTTGTGTTTTGTCGCGGATTGCCAAAAAGGGAGTTTGGTAGGTTCTAAGTACTTAGGAACTAACGTATTAGAACTCTAATTTGTATTACTGGCAAACCATGATCAAAATAGGTGGTTAGTCTTATTTTAGACTTGCTCAAAGTATGTCATTTATGTAAAGTTGGAATTAAGTTAAATGCAGAAGTTACTGTGTAAATCTGCCTGGCTTGATCGATCGAGAATTAGACTCAATCGATCGAAAGTCGTGCAGATTGTTTTTTCTGCAGAATTTCCAACTTAGCCCTAAGCCCATATGACGTGTAAGGTTTTATGTTTTGCCCTAGGTATAAAAGGCAACCCCTAGCCACGTTTTTGTGATTGCTCATATTGTTGTTTGTGTGAATCTCTTGTGAGATTTAAGAAGTGCTTGCCTTCACACAAGCTTAGGATTATCAAGAAGGAGATTTTTTAAAGAGCTCAATGATCATTCAGTTGCTGCCATAAAAGCTTAAAGATACACAAACGGGAGTGCTTGTACTTGCTGGAGAATCCAAGAAAGAGGGAGTCTGTGGTCTCGGAGCTTGCACGTGGTCGTGTCAGTAAGTTTTCTACTGGTGGGTAGCAATAGGATGTTAGTGGTTTAAGTCGCTATTGTACAACCTTTGATTCTTTCATAGTAGATTCAGTTTTACCTTGAGGATAGTTAAGTTAAATCCTCCCCAGGTTTTTTACCGGTTTGGTTTTCTTGGGTCATCATATCTTTGTGTTTTTTTATTTTTTATTTTTTATTTATATATTCCACACTTTACATTGATATGATTATATGATTGTATTAACCTAGATCTAGAATTTGGACTAAGTAATAACTTGGCTTGTTAACTAAGTTAATCCAATTGTGTTTTAAGGGGTCTAAAAACTTTACAATAATTAGTAGGCACTGTTTTTAAACTATATATATTACTAACATCTCAATTTTAAAAGACTCGATTTAGGGCCTATAAATCGAGTTTCAAAGACTTGGTTTTCCTGGTTTGATCACGCCTGATGTGGTGTTTTTTCCACATGGCGTCCACTTGGAAATCAAGTCTTTAAGACTTGATTTATAAGTCGACCCATTCTATGTTTAGGAAAAAAAAAATAAAAAAAAATTTAAGATAAGATTAAAAACATCTCTCGGCCTCTCTCTTCTCTCGTCCCTCTGCTTCTCTCACATAAACAACCAACAGTGATTGTAACCACCGCAAAAACACCAATAACCATCGAATCCACACAAAACAAAACAACCACTGATCTCAATGCTAACATAAACAACCCACAAACTCACTGATTGCAACCCACGAAAATCCATTCACCACCGAAACACCAACCACCACTATGACAAAAGAACCCCAAAATCCAACCCACCGTGACTGCCGAACACAGCCTCAACACCCATATATACCGCCAACCCAAAACACCCAACTCGCAGATCCACAGTGTTGAACCTATGACCGACTAACCAGCAGCCAAAATCAACCATTGCCGCCTCCACAACAACCCCACCACCACCAAACTGGTGAACCGAGTCGACTTAGTGGCTAGGTTTCTGTAGTTCGTAGTCGAAACTACCACCTATCCACGTCGTCGCCGCCACCTAGCAACCCAGCATCTGTGGTCTGTGCTCCTGAAAGAAGAGAGAGTAGACATAGTGAAAGAAGGGAGAGAGGACCGAGGTGAGGAGAGATGTCTGAATGATTGGAAGAAAAGAGAAGTAATTGTGCATTGATTTGTGCTATACAGTTTGCTAGCACTGGTAATGTTTGAATAATATTATATGTAAAGTGTTTTGTTTTGTTTGCTAACACATACAAATTGATGCTGGCTTATAAATCGAGTCTTAGAGACTCGATTTCTAGGTGGATGCCATGTGGAAAAAATACCATATCAGACGTGATCTGAACATGGAAATCGAGTTTATAAAACTCGATTTATAGGCCCTAAATTGAGTCTTTTAAACTCGAGATGTTAATAATATATATTTTTTGGCAAACAGTGTTAATTTCCAATTTTAGCCCAAACTCTGTCAACAAAATGTGAGTTCCGGACGGTTGAGATTAGTGCAAAGTGGGCTTGTGGTTGCAGTTGAGATTGGTGATGGTGGAGTTTTAGGTTACAATGATTGCTGCATGCCTCTCCTATTCCCTTTCTTCTTTTTTTTTTTTTTTGAAATTTCTTTTGCTATGGCTAAAAATCTCTCTTTCCTATTTTATGTTTGATTATTGGTTGATTTGGGTTTGGGTTTGAAAGGTGGGTGGGTTTCGGTTTGTGGCAGTGGTGGCTGATGTTGGGTTTCGATTTATGGTGGTGGATGGGGGTGGGTTTTAGTTTGTGGTGGTGGGTTTTGATTTGTGGCGGTGGTGGGTAATTTGTTTGATGGGTTTTTCTAGGTTGTGTAGTGGGTGTTGGTTGTATTTGGGTTGAATAGGTGGTTGTGGCTTGTATGTTTGTGATTTGGTTTTGATTGTGGGTTGCAGTGAGTTTTGGGTTTGCTAGTGTTCGTGGTGGCTAATGGTGACCGTGAGTTTGGTGGGTTTGTTTATTGTTCTTGCTTGGGAGGAGAGAGAGACGGAGAGGAAGAGAGAGAGAGAGGGGAAGAGACATGGGGAAGAATAAAAAGGAATAAAAAAAAGAATATTTAAATGAAGCAATAAAAAGATAAAACTATTAATAGCTGGTGTATTGTAAAATAAGGTGTTAAAATAAATAAGATAACATTTTGAGTTGCTAAAAACTAAATTTTTTAAAACCGTCATTGTGAAAAATCTTAACTGCTTACCATAAAATATTTCTTGGTGTCCCTACTTGTCAGAATGGTGCTTTGTTGGATAGATCAACAAAATAACTGGTCACATTCTTGACACTAGAGTTCTACAGTTATTGTGCTTTAGTGTAGGGGCTTGTGTTGGTGTTTGCTCCCATGAATGGGGCAAAATTTTGAGGGAAAATTTTAAATCATTGGAGTTCCAAGTATCACATTGGCCCCCCTGCCCCAAATGTCTCCCCCGCACTACAAAAAACGCTAGCTATAGCCGCGTTTTTTTAGCCGTGTTTACAAAAAAACGTGGCTATACCTGACCTATGGCCGCGTTTCTAAGAAACATGGCTATAGACCCAACCTATGGCCGTGGTTCCAAGAAAAAGCGGCTTTAGACCAACCTATGGCCGCGTTTTTAAAAACGCAGCTACAGATTAGGTCTAAAGCCTCGTTTGTAAGTGTCTTAAGTTGCGTTTTTCAATACGGTCTATAGTCGCGTTTCCAAAAACGCAACTATATATCCAACAAAAAATTATTTTTTAAAAGGATGGCCGCGTTTTCTAGAAAACGCGGCTTTAGACCCAACCTATGGCTGTGTTTCCCATAAAAAGGCGGCCATAGATCCTGCCAAAAAAATATTTTTTTACAAGGACGGCATGTACAGCCCACAATTTTTTTTTAATAATGTAGGGTCTATAGCCGTGTTTTCAGAAACGCGGCCATAGGTCCAGCCAAAAAATAATTGTTAAAAGGCTGGCCGCGTTTCCCAGGGGACGAGGCTTTAGACCCTACCTGTGGCCGCGTTTCCCATAAAAACGCGGCCATAGGTCCAGCCAAAAAATATTTTTTTACATGGATGGCATGTACAACCCATAATTTTTTTTTTTTTAATAATGGAGGGTCTATAGCCGCGTTTTGAGAAACGCGGCCATAGGTCTAGCCAAAAAATAATTTTTAAAAGGATGGCTGCATTTCCCAGGAAAACGAGGCTTTAGACCCGACCTATGGCCACGTTTCTCATAAAAATTCGGCCATAGATCTAGCTAAAAAAATATTTTTTTACGTGGATGGCATGTACAGCCCACACTTTTTTTTTTTTTAATAATGGAGGGTCTATAGCCGCGTTTTGAGAAACGCGGCCATAGGTCCAGCCAAAAAATAATTTTTAAAAGGATGGTTGCGTTTCCCAGGAAAAGGAGGCTTTAGACCCGACCTATGGCCGCGTTTCTCATAAAAACGCGGCCATAGATCTAGCTAAAAAATATTTTTTTACGTGGACGGCATGTACAGCCCAATAATTTTTTTTATAAAGGAGGGCCTATAGCCGCGTTTTGAGAAACGCGGCCATAGGTCTAGCCAAATTATAAAAAAAACCCCACTTTCCCACCTACCCCCACTTTCCCACCTACCCCTCCGGTTTTCTTTTCTTTCTTTGGTCTTTCTCTCTATGCTTTTCCAGAGTCATTTTTTCCTGGGTTACTTTCTTTCTTCTCTGCAAATGACGCTCAACTCTTCTTTCGGTCTCTCTTTTTTTTTTTTTTTTTTTTTTTTCTTCCTTCTTCACTCCAGCAAAACCTTTTTTTTTTTCTTTGTTTATTTGCTGCTGCTACTTTTTTTCTTTTTTTTTCCTTTTTTTTTTTTTTTTCTTTCAACACAATGCACACTCCACACCACCATTTTTCAGGCAAGGGTCAAGGGAAAACTTCATAAGAAAAGCTCACTCATCTCTACTATTTGAGGTAAAAATTTTCAAATCTTTTTATGGGTATTATACTTTTTCTAGAGGTTATTTTTGCTATTGTGTTGTGATATTGTGCCTATGTTTAAATGGGTTTGTGTTCTTGAGCTTGTTCTTGTGTTTCTAAGCTTGTGCTTTTGTGTTCCTTGAATGGATTTACTGTTAAATTTGGGTTGGTTTTGTTGAATGAGATGAAATTCATGGGTTTGTATTGTTATATTTTGGAGCACGTTGTATTTTTATTGTCAATATGTTGTGTTTGATTTTGAATTTCTTGGGTGTGTTTGTATTGTGAGTATGTTGTGTTTGATTTTGAATTTTCTGGGTTTATGTTTAAGGTTTGTGTTTAATTTTGAATTTTTTTTGTTTGAATTTTGAATTTTTGGGGGAAAAAGAAAAACCGAGAATTTTTTTTTGATTTAAAAAAAAAACCAAGAATTTTTTTTTTTTGATTTAAAAAAAAACCGAGAATTTTTTTTTGTTTTAAAAAAAAAAACCCAGGATTTTTTTTTTGTTTTGAAAAAAAAAAATCCAGAATTTTCTTTTTTGTTTTTTAAAAAACTTATAGCCGCGGTTATAAACATAGCTCAAAATAGGTCTGTAGCCGCGTTTTTAAAAAACACGGCTATAGACCCAAAGCCTATAGCCGTGGTTAAAAACGCGGCTTTAGGCCTGATCTTTAGCCGCGGTTATAAAAACGCGGCTACAGACCCGCAGGGGCTGTTGCTGCGCAGCATAGGCCTGGTTTATAAATGCGGCTATAAAAAACGCAGCTATATCCTCTAGCCACATTTTTGGGGTCTATAGCCGCGTTTTTGAAACGCGGCTATAGACCCTGTTTTTTGTAGTGCCGGCCCCCAGCTCCCCAACGCCCGTGGGTAGCTTTATTTCCAACAAGCAAGCTTTTATTTCATTTGACACTCCTCTATTAATTCCCAATTCTCACGCTTGAAGTGTAATGAAAAGTTAGTTTAATTGTGATATAATGGCATTTGGAGGTATCCTTCTCCAAACATTCCAAATTCTTTTTCTCTTACTTACTCAAGACACCATCATTATCGTACATATTCACTAACATTACATGTATTAATTTTTGTTCACTGGTACCATGAGTGCAAAAGTTGAAGTTAGCATAATTTTCTATTAAATAGTAGAAACAAAAAATCATCTTTTATCATAAAACAATTTTAAAAAATTAGGGTAAAATACTATTTTGGTCCTTAAATTTTGCCAAAAGTTTGTTTTTTGTCCCTAAAATTTGAGAAGTTTATTTTTCGTACCTAAATTGTTAAAGTTCATCTATAACAAATTTGAAAAAATTTGAGAAAAAAATTTATTTATGTCCTTCAACTTTAACAAAAGTTTGTTTTTCTTCTTTAAACTATTAAAAAATGTTCTTTTTTCATCCCTATTTTTGTCTCTAAAGTCTAAACTACTGAAAAAATTCTTTACAAAATTTAGGGACGAAAAAAGAACTTTTTAAAATTTAGGGACCAAAAACAAACTTTTGGTAAAGTTTAGAGATTAAAATAGTATTTTATCAAAGAAATTTTTCCTATGCTCTTTTTTTTTTTATGCAACTTTAGTAGAAAAAAAAATTCTTAATCGGTAAAAACTTCAGGATAAACCAAGAAATAAGAGACTATGAATCTTCAAGCAAGATTTCTCTTTTATTTAGATGTTCTGTTAGAGTTGCCTATAAGTAACCCTAGCCCCTAGCACAAACTCCCTGTTTTACTATATGAGCTGAGCCATATAGTTGTTATAAACCTTGCATAATTGATTCTATCTCGAACTGATTATCTAACTTTGTGGATTAGCATCTAAGGTTTCTATTATTTGAAATAAACCTTACACAATTAATTCTATCTTGAAGCGATTATCTGACTTTGTGGATTAGGGTCTAAGGTTTGGAAACACCTAAATTAACCACACTATTAAAATATGCACAATTAACAACTGAGAATGAAAAATCCACAACTAAATTGGCCTTCTTCACTAAGCTAGAGTGCTTACTTGAGAATCCCTAACTTGACATAAAGCATCTCGATGTAAACTATCGCAATATCAGCCATCTCGATAGAAGGCACATTTGAACAATTTATCTCGATTAAAGCTAATTCACGGAAAATTAAAGTATCCAAGCCTATTGGAATGCATTAACACCAAATTACTTAGAATTAAATAGTAAATCAGATCAAACTACAATTAACAACAACAGATTGCATCAAACTTTTATATATGATTGAAATAACAAGTACATATACACAAGGAAATATAAACTTACAAGCATAAGACAATGAAGATATTCATGCAAGTTTAGAGAATTAATTTGTTAAATTCTAAAAGTTTAGAACAATTGGCAAATCGTGAACATAAACTTGTCTAGATATAGATCCTAGAGTCTATAGATATTATTAGAAAATGCTTAAGGTGATTCAAATCAAGATTCAAGAACATACAAGTTGCAGAAGAAGAATTCGAGAATCTGCCTGGTTCGATCGATTGAAGGATAGGCTCGACTGATTGAAAATCGCAGAACAACAATTTATGCAGAATTCTATTTCAGCCCAAATTCTACTTAAACAGATTAGGGTTTTAGATCTGCTTCTCCTAGTATATAAAGGGTGGTATTGGAGTCACAAACAGGAGAGTTTGTGTTGATAAACCTTTGAGTGGAGTCTCAAAGTCACAAGTGTGGATGCTTGTGTTGTAAAGGCCTAGGAAAGAAGTAGTTTATGGACTCATAGCTATCATGGGGTCATGGTAATAAGTTTTCTACTCGAGGTAGCAATAGAATGTTAGTGGTCTAAGTTCTATTGTACAAACTTTAATTCTTTCATAGTGGATTTGCATTTTATCTTGAGGATAGTTAAGTTAAATCATTCTTAGGTTTTTTATCAGCTAAGTTTTCCTAGGTCATCATATCATGGTGTTTTTTAATTTTCCGTTGCTTTGCATGATATGATTGTTTTGTTTTAACCTAGATTTGAATAATAAAACTAAGTATTCACTTGGTTAATTAATTAGGTTAAACAATCTAGTTTACAGGGATCTAAAAACTTAACATAATTGATTGCAGGTTACAAACTTAAGAATCTTACTAATGATCACTAAAAGTGCTCTGTTTGTACTATGAATAAATTCAAATGTGTTTCATTGATTGTTGTTGAAGGGGTTTTTTTGTTTGTTTGTTTGTTTTTTTTGTTTGTTTTTTTGTTTGCCTTTTTGTTTGTTTTTTTTGTTTGTTTGTTTTTTCTGTTTGTTTGTTTTTTCTGTTTGTTTTTTTGTTTACTTTTTTGTTTGTTTTTTTGTTTGTTTTTTCCCTGTAGTATCAAGTCATCTATTTATACTTGATGTGCTAGCAATCATAATGCTAAGTTTCATTCTCTAATGAGTTTTCTAGGCTGTGTCCCACGTTTGCAAAGATTGAGGTTGAATTATTGTTCATATTCTCAATCACATTTGTTAGGTTATAAATGTTTATAACATTTGGCAAATTGACAATATAAACTTATCTAGGTATAGATCATATTAGATAATGCTCAAGGTGATGCAAGTCAGAATATAAGAACAAAAAAACTGTAAGTTCAAGAATTGTGAATCTGCAGAATGTAAATTAAAGCCCATTGGTTATTAAGGTTTCAGATCTACTTCACTAAATATATAAAGAAAACCCTAAGGCATTTTTTGAAAAGACTTTAAAGTTGTTCTTTTGAGATTTAAAAGGTTCTATGCCTTCTCCTTTCAAAGTTACTATCAGAAATCAATCTACATATAATCTGAATTTGTAGATTTGAAGTTATCGCTAACTAGTCATCAAAGGTGTTGGATCTAAACCTTTAGGGGGTAGTCTTGGAGTTGTAGAATAAAGGTCTACATTGGAGATCTAAAATATGAATTGGAGGTTCATGTTGGTGCAGATCCATATAAAAGAAGTTTTGAGGGTTTCAGAGCTAAGTTTGATAATCATAGTTAAGTTTACTCTAATATAAATATTCTTGACTATTACTTCTATTTTATAGTGAATTGTTCTTCTTGAGATTGGTTCTCCTAAGGTTTTTTACCCTGAAATTGGTTTGTTTCATCGGTTTTCCTAGATCATTATATCTTGTGTTATTTAGTTTTCCGCTACATGATATGTTTGATCTAGCCATGTTTAACTTAAGGCATGCTTAATTGACCTAATTAATAACTTGGCCTTAAAACTTGTTAAACATTGTTTATTCAGGGGTCTAAAAATTAACAACATTCTATCCCCATCTGTTCAAGTTCTATCTTCAGTCCAAACTCAAGACTTATCACCAGTCACATGGTCACTCCAATTCTAAATTCGAATAAAAATTCCATCACACCCTTAAGTGTACCACTTTCTACTCCATCTACAATATCTCATGTGTCTTTTTTCTTCTCAATACACAACTACAAGCTGCTCCCCACAATTTTGGTAGTTAATTTTTTTTTTTGATAGAAAAGAATGGCACAAATCAAAATTAATCATTTCACTTACTGATTAGACTATCATGGGAGTGTTTGGTAGAGTAGTTTGAGATGAAATTTTTGTAATTTTTTGAAATTTGTGTGGGTGAAAAAGTGTGTGAAAGTGTGTGTAAAGTTGTTTAAAATGTAAAAATGTGAGTTTGAGATTGTGTAAAAAACAGGCCCCATATAAGTGTAGATGCATGAAAATTATACAGTATATATCATAAGAAACTAAATTCAGAAATATTAAAGATTGGCTTAGACTTAAGTAAAGCCCAAAATACTGTATTTGTGGCCACTTTAGCCCAATGACATTAGATATGTGGCCCAAAAGATACAAGTCTCTTAACCCGTCTTCCTAAAACTTATTTGCAAAAGGAAAAAGAAGGCATACTATTTGAATCAAGAGCCCATTATCATTTAATTTGCACCACTTGACGTATTTGACCATTTTTTCAAGGATTAAAGAACGGTTAGAGCAATTAATAAGAATTTGTATAATAGAAAAAGTATCACATCCTAGCCAACTAAGAACAGAATTTCCTCATATCAGATCGTGTAAAGTTGTGTAAAAATATATGATTAATACAAAAATAGTGTAAAATTACATGATTATACTAGCTAGCCCTATTCATTTTGCAATACATGCTTACACTAGCACTATTCATTTCGCTTTTAATTTTTATTTTTTTTACGTATCTTGAGGATGAAGGAAATGAGTGTATGATAGTTGTTGTGTGTGAAGAAAAAGAAACAACTAAAAAAATCAAGGAAAATTGATGTTTAAGTAAAATGTAGTGTAAAATAAATAATTTGATGTGTGGTACTTTAAAAAGTATGTAAAATAGAAAAAATATGTTCTTATGTTAAAATAAACATGAATTTTTGCTAGTATCCATCTTACATAAAAGTAGATCTCATATGTGTGTGATTCACTTCAAAGAGATGTTAAATGCAACTATTACACAAAATCCCATAATGTCTTTCAATGGTACTATTGTTCACCAATATATGCTTGTTTTTCTGTTCAAATAGTTTCTCGTTATTATAACTGCAAAATATTAAATGCATCTTAGAATTCTTAAAATATTATTTATCAATTATAAAATAATTGCATTGGCCAAAAACCTTGTAATTTAACTAATTGATACCTTTTTTGTGTTTTCAGTGGTGATATCTATAATTCAAATCCTTCACATAAATATCGAATTATGAATAAATAAATAAATGTGTTTTAAGATTTTTCCCGCCTTTTTAATATTTAAAACTAGTCACTAACCCGTGCAATGCACGGGCTAGTTAAATAAAAAGATAATTAATCAACCACATGGTAAAAAAAAAAAAAAAAAACTAAAAGAACCAATAAGAGACTAATTTGTTCATCAAGTAATCAACCTAAGTGGCATCATAGCTCATGTACAAAACTATTAATCTATTGTCAAGGGGTCAAATGACAATGTGGAAAACATTTCATAAATAACTTATTGATAACAGGTATAGAGAGGGGACTTTCATAAATCATCAATGGAATTGGAGTCAACTTCTCATTGCAAATGGAATGTAGCTCTATATTAAAACTAAAAGTAAAGTTTCAATCATTCTCTTTCTATTAATCTTCATATTATCTCCTCCACATGTTCTCTTCCAATGTGTACTTATATTTCAAAATTTATAAAATATAAGTCTTGGTAGTTGGCTCTTTTTACCTTTCGTCATTCATAACTTGATAACCCAAAGCAAAACTCAAAAACCAATAGAGAGAAGTGGTATCCAACAGAGAAAGACCTAGAAAAAACGAAGAAGATCGAGAATAGAGGAACACACAGAGACCACGATGAAAAAAATTGTATTGCAAAGCTCACAAGAAACAACGAAGAAGAAGAGAAGAGACCAAGATACAAAAAGAAAAGCATCAGATTGGCAGATTTGGGATAATTCTAAGGAAGTATTGCTGGCTTTTGAAGTTGTCGAAGAGTTAAGAAGTTATCAAAGAGCATAAGAGACGTTGGATAGAAAAAAGTCGGGGTTTTCAAAGCTTTTGTGGCTATGGGTCTTTAGATGCGATGCTTTGCTGTTGGTTTGCCGTGGGTTTGATTGAGGAAGAGCTGGTAGAGGAGGAGTTGGTAGAGGAATGCAGGGAAGAGATGGCAGAGCATCGCGAAAGGGAAAGGCAGAGCATCGGATTTTAGAAAATTTTATTACATTTTTTTTTTGGTTTTATGTTTTATTTTTAATATATTGTGATATGTGGAAATTTGTGGGAGCTTCAAAAGTTTCGGTTTTATATATATACTAGTTTCTAACCCATGCAATGCACGGGATAAAATCTTATGAAAGTATAGTTTATACATATATTAGGTAAAAATGAATAAAAATCAATATTTATCATATGAAATAAAGATACACATATTTTGAAAAAAAAAAAAAAAACCAAATTGTACGTGTGTGTGTCTATATATATATATATAAAGATGAAACAAAGGTGCACTATTTATATTTCTATCATATTTAAACTTTTATAAAATATGGAACAACAAAATACGACAACAACATTGACAAAAAGAAATTTCTAAGTTTCACTGAGGCTTTTAGGGAAAAAAAGGCAAATAAAGTAATATAAAAATAACATTCTATAACATAAAGTATTCATCCAACAAAACAAAGATGTACATGAGAATAAAAAATCAAGATATTTTAGTGACATCCATTACCTCTTAGCTTCTTTTTAGCATTTACTCCATCTGTAAAAACTCTAGTGTCTTCATAAGAAGATGGGTTTGTAAAAACAAAAGGATAGAAATGGTAGAGAGAGTAAACCGCATAGAAGGTTTTAGTGTAGTGCTGTATATATAGTAGTAGGTTAGTTTGGTTTAAAACTCTACACGTTGTTGAGTAGTAGTTGATTTAAAACTCTTCAGTTTGCTGAGTACTGGTTAATTTAAAGCTCTCATTTTGACATAATTACTAAATTAATAAAAAAATAATGAGTAAAATTGTGGGACAACCAAAACTTATGTGACAAATTATTAGAAGGTCAACTAATAGTCAAACTTCTTTAGTTTGGTTTAAAATTCTCCATGTTGTTGAGTAATAGTTGGTTTAAAACTTTCCATGTTACTAAGTAGAAGTCAGTTTGAAACTCTATGTCGTTGAGTAATAGTTGATTTAAAACTCTTTAGTTTGGAGAGTAGTAATCTATTTAATAAATAAATTAATAAAAAAATGATGTATAACATTGTGGGACTACCAAAACTTATGTTTTTTGAAACCTAATCCCGACGTATCTCTAGATTCTACTATTGCAATCTAATTAAAGAAATTAAAAAATAAAATATCTTATGCTCTATTATTATCCAATTTTGTAAAAGAAGATTGGAGATATACCACCTATTTACCCTAACTTCAATAGGTTTATGATTACCCTTGTTCCTATATCATGGCCAGATTGTAACCTCACATAGAGAAGGGAAACACCAACATTATCTAAGTGTTTTATCTGTCGTGGGATTTCGATGTTAGTCTAGGACTTGGGAAGTCATCTGATATGAGATTGTAAAATTGTATCGAGTACAAATATAAAATAACAACGACAACAACAACAACAACAACAACAACAACAAAAAATACAAGAGAAAAACCATTAAGCAAAAACAAAAATATTAGAAAAACTTAGATGAAAAAAGGGACATACCTAGATTAGGGTTTGTTAGTTGTAGATTTAGATTTGTAAAAACACCACCTCTAGCACCACGATACTTGTCCTAGGCCTCTCATCAAAACTGATGGGCGATCAAGAAGCATTGATTTGGGAGTGTTGGTTGGAATGCAGGGACTATCATGGAGCAAGGAAGAGAAGGGAAGAGTCTTACGTTTAGGGATTAAGGAGGGACAATACTTAAAAACCAATTAATTATTAACTAATAAACCACAAACCAAATAAGTTTTATTACACTTACCTCTTCAATATTTTTCTGTCTCCAAAGGTTAAAATTTGGCTCTTTCTCATTGAGCACTACTTATCCAGGTAGAGAGAATCGGATTTGTATGAGTTGAATTGTAGGGTTTGGCTGAGATGAGCAGAGAAAAGAAAAAGAGAGGAGCAAAAAAAAAAAAAAAAAACGTTTGAGAGAGGGAAGGTAGTAGCGGGTTTGCGTTTGAGAAAACCTAGAATCTCCAAAGGTTAAAATTTGGCTCTTTCTCATTGAGCACTACTTATCTAGGTAGAGAGAATCGGATTTGCATGAGTTGAATTCTAGGGTTTGGCTGAGCAGAGAAAAGGAAGAGAGAGAAGCCAACAAAAAAAAAAAAAAAAAAAACGTTTGAGAGAGGGAAGGTAGTATCGGGTTTGCGTTTGAGAAAACCTAGAATGCTTGGCTTTTATCAAGTTTTGTTTTTAAGTGAAATAGAGTTTTTAATTTTAATTTTTAATTTTTAAATATTGTGCTGACGTGAAAAGTTGTGAGAGCTTCAGAGACTTCGATTATATATATATATATATATATATATATATAGACTAGTGTATAACCCTGTGCATATGCATGGGTACAATTAAAAATAATCGCAATTAGACAGTTCAAATTATACATAGTATTAACTTACACCTTTTTTAAACTATACATTTTTTAAAATATTTAATTTGATTTAAATTTTTCGGTTTTTGTATTCAATAATTCCCTTACTACAAAATTTTAAAAATTAGATGGACACGTGACACAAATTTGGACATCAATTGGATTTGGACTTTTCAATATTTACACTCAATAATTCAGTTGACCCAAAAATTAAAAATTAGATAACACACATGACGTAAAATTAAGAATCTAATTGAATTTTCTCTAAGCTTAATTTAGATTAAATATTTTGTTTAGCTAATGTCATAAAATTTATAAACTAAAAAAAACACATATTAAGAATATCATATTGAATATGTAATATCACAATCAAATTTATAAATCATTGAATTATAATTTTTTTTTGAATGATATTTGATAACTAATAGGCTGAATATGTACATATATATATTTTAAAAATTCTGGTTCTTTGGAAGAACCAAGTTGAATCAATTTTTTTTTTTTTGAGATATAATTCTACCCTGGCTATTGATAATGAGGAGATATGAAATGGAATTTTAATAACATTAATTAATTAGAGATTAATAATAAATAGTTTTAGAAGAGTTGTATAATAACACATATAATTTCCATCACAATATGATTCTTACAAATAGATTTCTTTCCATCAAAATTGTTTTAGAAACCACTATAAAGAAACTATAGAGAGCTTTAATTTCACAATGAAATATTTTAACTATATACGGTTTCATATGATCTAGAGGATAGGTGATTTGAGATGGCATCACAAAATTGTCTCTTACCACCATATATGAAAGAAAAGCCAGAGGCTGTACTGGTTTGGCTAGTGGTACGATATATTTTGGGTACTGGTCAATACCGGTGTACCGTTTCGGGTTTACCGTTATACATATAAAATCCTATATATATATATATGTATTGAATTTAAATCCTATTTCTTTAAGTGTATATAGGCCCAATTCATCATTATCTTTATCATTCTACAATGGCCCAATCCATTATTAATAAATCTAAATTATCTAATCATTATATTAAAAATTTTAAAAAAAAAACCTTCAAACGAGTGTAAAAGGTCAAACATCCCGCCTAACCATCACCTGAATTTTGAATAGAATTCAATGTCTTGAGAAGCCAAATGCTCAGAACCACACATTACTTTATTTTATTTTATTTTATTTTATTTTATTTTATCTTTTTTTGGCCGAATAAGGCTAACCACGCATTACTTTCAAAAAGAATAAACACATCCCAATCCCCACACGTTTTGAAACTACCCTTAGAAGACAAATGCTCAGAATTGAGAGGTCTCTAGTCTTTGGTGTTCATGAGAGAAGAAGAGCAGAAGACAAAAAAAAAAAAAAAAAGTCTAGTCTGAGAGATGCAAATTAACAGAACGAGGCCATGATGCAGAGGTAGGCTTCGCCGGAACTTCGCCATTGTCTCAATGTTAAAGAGGTAAGACCTGCTCTTAAATTGACAGGCCATAAATGCGTTAACCCCTTGTGATTAATTAAGTTGATTAATTAGCCGAGTTATTAATTAATCAAGTTAATATGCAAATTCACGTGACAGCACAAACAAATCACCAATAACTAAAGTATGCAGCGGAAAATAAATGACACGGTGATTTGTTTACGAATGGGGAAAACCTAACGGCAAAAATCCCACCGGGTGATTTAAGGTTACCACTCCCGAAACTCTACTATTATCACAATAAACGATTAGAAGCAAGGAATCCGAGTACCTTACCAACCTACAGTTGAACCTTTACCCCAATATCCAATTGGACTTGTTCTGTAGTAATAGTTTCTCCTCTTGATGTACGGCTCCAAGTACGTGACTAACCAATTTGATGCGTAGATCCTACTACGTGGCTTACTCCTTTGCACGAATCCTAGTACGTGACTAACTCCACAACAACCCTTTGATTGTTGTAGTTGATTTGCAGCAGCTTCACATAGAAACACCAATAAGATCTTCAATGTTGGTGCAAGAGACTTTGCTTGGTTACAAAACCCAAAGGCGTACAAGAAACGCAGCAAGAACTCTTTCTTCTGTAGGAGGAGGCTAGGGTTTCAAAAAGAAAACCTTATGAAGCTCTCTAGGGTTAGGTTTTTCTTTTTCTACTTCCTTTAAATAGGAGCTTAATGGGCTCTCCTATTCCAAATAGGTTTACATAAACCTTGGGCTTTCCTAGTCCAATAAGAATTATACAAACCCATAAATAATTAGCCTTTTAGAGTAAAAACGTTGCTAGCTATAATCTGAAACCCGTAAGCTCGATTGATCGAAACATCTATCGAGCATTAATGAATCTCGACAGATCGACATTTTGTCGAGGAGGTATCGAGACCTGCAGTTTGCACTTTTCTTGAGCAGTTCTTGAGTAATCTTCATGTCTTCAATTTAACCACTTGTAATGATCATCTTGAACCTACTTAGATATACCCAAATACAAGTAAAATGCGTTTTGTCAAAGGATATGCCAATTACACAAAAATATGTCCCCAACAATCTCCCCCTTTGGCAATTTGTGACAAAACCACAAGAATACATTGAATGTCCTAGAATACATTTTACTCAAGAATAAATAAGCCTAGTCTGAAAGATTTGAATCTTGGAAGTTGCTGCAAGAAGAAGGTTCAGAATCTTGACTTGGCTTTAACTTGTCTTTCCTGAAAGGCACTAAACAAAACACATCAAGGTACCATGTGGAAAAAAAATGACAAGTTGAATAAACAAGAAACATGTGTATAAATAGAGAAAAGAAACAACATATGTGAGATAAAGAGTGAAACACATACATCATCACATATACCACTTGACAAGCATCATGTATGTAAAAATGGTTACAAAACCAAAAGATACACAACACAAAAATATATCAATATCAATGTGTATCAAATTAACTCTCCCCCTAAGTTAGTTACAACAAAAACTTTCCACCCTTTAACATGAAATTCTCCCCCTAAGTCTATTACTCCCTCTGAGGAATGGCATTCAATTTTCAAATTTCTCCCCCTTTTTTACACGATTGACAAAGGGTATAAAAAGCCAAAAGACTTGATCGGAGAAAGACAGAAAACAAATATAGAGGGAACGAGGAGAATAAGGAACCATAGACCTACAAGAGAAAGAAAAACAAGATGCTATGGACACAAAAGGAAAAATATGCAAAACAAAGAAATATGAAATGCATGCAAGGGTATCTCGATGGATCGAGAGGTGTCGAGAAGCTATCAAGACAACCTCGATGGATCGAGAAGGTGTCGAGGATCTATTGAGCAGATAGAAACTTCCTTGATCGATCCATCTAGCTATCGAGAGGTGTCAAGATTGCGATAAGATGCAACTGAAGATCTCGACAGATAAGCCAGGTATCGAGAGGTGTCAAGATGGCTTAAAAGGAGTTTTTCAAGAAGAGAAAAACACAGATGTGAATGCAATCAAGTATGCAACTCAACCAATGATCCAAGTAACACATTAAGCTCTAAAAAATATCTCTCATCAACAAATATAAGCACATGGATCCCAAAACATGCACACACACACACACTAAACAAGTCTAATCAATTTTATATTTCAAAAATGAGTTAAAACAGTTTAGTGAGCATACATTAACGCATGTAAACCTTGTGATGGCCAAATCACATTGTACCTGCATATGTATCAAGAATAACAAAGAATATTGCGTGTTGTGTGCGAAAATATCGCAAGATTGTATAAGTGTCTCAAAGTTATGACGATTTGAGATATGAGAAAATCACTTTAACTCACACACAATCATAACTGTTTGATAGGTACTATCACGTTCGAGGTACATCCTATAGCTCCCACATCTCCTAGAAAACACATTTGCAACCATATTTTAAAGCATTTTAATCTTTTTTCTTTTTATTTCTTTGCACATTTTCTTTTATTAAGCATATCATGCATGGGCATACAAGAGAGAAAAAAGAAATACCCAATTATGTTAAGCTTTTGACATTGCACTTTTGCTATGCCGAAGCATACGGATGTCATTAACATTGCACTTTTGCTATGCCGAAGCATACAGATGTCATATCATGATTGGTGAGTAACAGTGGTGAGATGGTTATTTATACCTTTCTCTTAGGATTTTCTAGTCCTACCCGTCAAACAGAGTGATACGAGTGTTAAGTACAAGAGATCACTTAACCTTACTCATCACAAACGAAGAGTTGCAAAGCTCACTTGCTTAGTTGTGCATAAAAATGCTCATCTAAGCTACAAGAGATACAAAGTTTAGAAAACTCTGTTTCAATGGCTATTTTAAGATTCACAAGAACCAATGTACACAGACACATACTATTTTTGTATTTTTCAATTCCCCCCCCCCTTTTTTTTTTATTTTGAAAAGAAAACAAAATAAAAACTAAACAACTAAACAAAAACAGACAAACAACATGAATGCACGAAAGAAAGATGCATATGCATGAAGGCATGATAGAAAGGTGCAAATGCATGAAAGCATAATTCCAAAAGTAGATAAGAAATCAAGCAAAGAGAGTCATACTTTAGATAGAAAGAATTAAAGCAGTGGACAAACAGAAAAGACAATTAAGTCTTAGGTTTCTTTTTCACCCACACAGCACGAGTCTTTGGCCGTGAAGATGAAAAGGTGTGTGTCCTAATATGTCTACTAAAGAACATAGAAGAATTAAGATTCTTCTGAAATTGAGTTAAAAAGCTCAAAACTTTTAATAACTCTCCAAACAAAGGTGTAGGTCATTGAGAGGAAACCTGTGACTGTTTGGACAATTGCTTATGAGGATACAACTTAAAGCAATTAGGACGAATGTGTCCAGCAACACCACAATGGTGACAAGCATGAGCAGTTTTAGAGCTACTCGGCTTCCCAGAAGAAGGTCTAACCTTAGAAGTTGACAGAGACCTCAACTTAGGACAATTTGGCCTAATATGACCAACAATATGACAATGATGACAAGTTGGGACAAATTCAGAATTTTTATTCAACCTAGGAGGCGTTTTAGACACAGGTTTAGAAACTTCAGCGTTAACATCAGATTGTTTACCTTTGTCTATCTTAGCAATATTAGCCTTCAACTCTTCATTATTCCTTTTGAATGGGGGAATATAAAAATCCTTTTCTTTTGAGTTAGGCTCAACAACAAGTTTGGCACTAGTTAATTTTTCAACTTCAGTTTTAAATTCAACTAGTTTCTCTTCCAAACTCTTAATTTTGTCCACCTGAGATGAAATTTGATTTTTAAAATTCTCATTCAAATTAGTGGCTTCATCCAATTTTTCAATCAAATCATCTTTTTTAAGCTTGACTTTTTAAAATTTAGTTTTTAATTTTGTAGAACACTCAAGAGATTTCATACAAAAATTATAAAGCTTGCAATAGGCATCATGAATATCATCATCATTATTCAACATAAGATCATGCAAATCAAAATAATCAAGAGTTTCCATGACAACAGGGGTCAATGGATCATACATTAAAGATTAAACCCTAATCAGAGTGTGCCTGTTCTGATACCACTTGACAGGCCACAAACGCGTTGACCCCTTGCGATTAATTAAGTTGATTAATTAGCCGAGTTATTAATTAATCAAGTTAACAAGTAAATTCATGTGGCAGCACAAACAAATTACCAATAACTAAAGTATGCAGCGGAAAATAAATGACACAGTGATTTGTTTACGAATGGAGAAAACCTGACGGCAAAAATCCCACCGAGCGATTTAAGGTCATCACTCTCGAAACTCCACTATTATCACAACAAGCGATTACAAGCAAGGAATCCGAGTACCTTACCAACCTACAGTTGAACCCTTACCCCAATACCCAATTGAACTTGTTCTGTAGTGATAGTTTCTCCTCTTGATGCACGGCTCCAAGTACGTGACTAACCAATTTGATGCATAGATCCTAGTACGCGGCTTACTCTTTTGCACGAATCCTAGTACATGACTGACTCCACAGCAACCCTTTAATTGTTGTAGTTGATTTGCAGCAGCTTCACATAGAAACACCAATAAGATCTTCAATGTTGGTGCAAGAGACTTTGCTTGGTTACAAAACCCAAAGGCGTACAAGAAACATAGCAAGAACTCTTTCTTCTGCAAGAAGAGGCTAGGGTTTCAAAAAGAAAACCTTATGAAGTTCTCTAGGGTTAGGTTTTTCTTTTTCCACCTCCTTTAAATAGGAGCTTAATGGGCTCTCCTATTTCAAATAGGTTTACACAAACCTTGGGCTTTCCTAGTCCAATAAGAATTATACAAACTCATAAACAATTAGCCTTTTAGAGTAAAAACGTTGTTGGCTATAATCTGAAACCCGTAAGCTCGATCGATCGAAACATCTGTCGAGCTTTAATGAATCTCAACAGATTGAGATTCTGTCGAGGAGGTATCGAGATCTGCAGTTTGCACTTTTCTTGAGTAGTTCTTGAGTAATCTTCATGTCTTCAATTTAACCACTTATAATGATCATCTTGAACCTACTTAGATATACCCAAATACAAGTAAAGTGCATTTTGTCAAAAGATATGCCAATTACACAAAAATATGTCCCCAACATAAATCATTTCCGTCGGAATGACCGAAACGCCTCAAAATGGCCGAAATCACTTGAAACAGTCCAACATAAAAACCGGTACAAAATGGGAGGGTCACCTGTACCAATTTGGTCGCCGGAACGAGATATTTCGGCCGTACCAGCCGGTATGGTACGAAATCATCTCCCTTGATCTTGTATCCTTAATGAAAATACTTTGGTATTTTGCATTGGTTGTGTGTTTGGACATGCAATTGATTCTTGCTTTGCACTTAATTGCATTGTGTGTCCAAATGATCGTTTACTAGTTAGATGATCATTGTAGTCGTTCTTTAATGACTGTTCTTGTACAATCAAGTTATGCTTCATAGTTTATATCTTACTATTTACCTTGATCGCATTATACTTGCTCCTATACATTCATTGCATTCAACTTGTCATGAGCTTAATGAAAGTTTTGTTTGTGTACGAGTGTTTCAGGATACAAGAGTATTTATGCAAGTGCTTCACAGCTTCTACATTAGGTGCAAGTGAGTTTTGCCATTGTTCCCCAAACTCACGTTTAAGTCTAGAGTTTGTTATAAGGTGTTTTGTCACGGAATAGCCAAAGGGAGAGATTGTAAAGTTGTAATTTACAAGTATTATGTGTTGGCTTTAATTCCGTACCAAATTTGATTGTAATTTTGTTCAATCTTTTGTACCTTGTATTTCATGTGGGATTTATTTGTAATGGTTGTATGAGAGAGAGAGTGTGTGAAGACTCAAGGCAACTATTGAAGATAAAAGAAGTTTTCGCAGGTAGCCTTCCCACGAAGTGAGGCATGTGCTCAGCACATGACTAGAATGTGAAGAGTTAAGACAGATGGTGATAGCTGGTTTTCACGAGTGTCTCGCAGGTAAGGCCTTCTCATGAGATACCTGCGAAATAGTCTGTTTTGCTATTTTTGTCATATCTGCTCTTCTACCTCCTCATACACACTATATATACCATCATTACCCACATATTGAGTAGAGAGTTTTTCAGAGAGAAAACCCTAGCCACAAACCCTTGAGAGTGAGAGACTGTCATACCCCACAATTCTCTACACCATCCATTATGGTTTTCCTCTACTCCTACCTCTCCATTTTCAAATCCTTGGGAGGTTGATAGCCTAAAAACTTACCACACCTATACTGAGTGTCAAGGGAGGTTTTGGTGTTGCTGGAAAGTATTGGAAGAAGCCAAGTTTTGGCAGATGCAATCGGGTGCATTGCGGGATCTAGATAGTTAGACAAGACACGGTTTCGAGAAGCCTTGGTGGAGTAGGAGCTTAAAGGGCTTAGGTGTACTGGGTAGATTAGGCTTGGAAGGTCTTTTGCTATTTATGTATTCCAACTTATTGTCTAGTGGATCGATTTACCGCTTGGAGGGCAACGGAGAGCTTTTTCGTCGAGTTCTTCGGTTTCCTATTCAATAACACATTGGCGTGTTATCTTGTGTTTACATTTCTTTTCCCCACTCTTTTAGCTTTCATTTTACTACTGTGATTTGTTGAATATGGCTTAGAGTAGTTTTATTGTTTGTTCACTTGCATTTACTCTATTCCGCACTTAGTTTAAGTTAGAGTAAAATCAACCAAGCCGTAATTTATTAATTTAGTGTCTAAACAGCTCTTGTGTTTTTAACACAAATTCGAGCTTTCAACTGTTATCAGAGCGGGTGCACTTGCTGTGGTTTCATTACCTAAGTGCGATTTAAGATCCCTTTTGTGATAGATCGGTCACAATCTCTCAATACTCCACCATACTTTGATGGGAGCAACTATGCTTTTTGGAAAGTTTGTATGAGGGCATTCCTTTGTGCTCTAGATGAGTCTGTATGGGATTCCGTTGAGAATGGGTACGTTAGACCCACGATAGCCAAGTTCGAATGGGACAAGGCAGCTCTTGCTTTGGCAAATGCCAATAGATAAGCAATTAATGCTATCTTTTGTGGTGTGTCTAATGATAAATTTCACAAGATATCGCATGTGAAGGCCGCCAAGGAAGCTTGGACGATTCTTGAGACTAGCTATGAAGGTACCAAGAAAGTCAAGGACATAAAGCTCCAAATGCTTACCACCCGATTTGAAGAACTTAAGATGAGTGATGATGATTCATTTGACTCATTCTATGAGAAGCTCAATGAAATCGTGATTGCCAAGCTCAATCTCGGTGAAAAGATTAAGGATGTCAAGGTGGTGAGAAAGATTTGAGGTCATTATCGGAGAGCTACCATGCAAAGGTCACTACTATAGAAGAAATCAAAGATTTGGATGAAATCAAGACTCAAGAGCTTATTGGATCTTTCCAAAAATATGAGCTGGGATTGCCTTCTTACAAGCCAAGCAAATCATTTGCTCTCAAAACCATTAATGAGAGAATGGATGACTCTTCCGAAGAAGATGATGTGGAGAAGGAAGTAGCATTCCTTGCAAACTTTCAAAAAATTCTAAAGATGAAGAACAGTGGGAAGTTTTGCAGCAAAGGAAATTTTTCATCATCCAAAGGTGGTAGGAAGGAGTTCAAGATGAAAGATGGGAAGGACTCTCAATCCCCTCAAGGAGTTGTGTGCTACGAACGCAACAACCATGGACACATCAAGAAAGAATGTCCTAATTACTTGAGAGGGAAGGGTAAGGTGTTTGTCATTACTCTTAGTGACTTTGAAAGCTCAAACTCAGACACGGAAGAAGAGTGTGACAGTGACGGGAACTACAGCGCTTTCATGGCGATTACCTCCGTTGATTCTAGGGATGAATTGAGTAATTTGGTAAATGAACTTGGTGAACATTCTGAGGGTGAGGAAGTTGAAGAATCGGAAGATGAAGATGTATATCAAAATGAAGGTGAGAACAACCTTCAAGAAGCATATGATTCTTTGCTAAAATATTGTGAAAAATATGTCATGGTTGCTAACCATGCTGTGAGAAAGATGAAGAAGATTGAAGAAGAGCATAAGTGTACTCTTGTGCAACTTAAAGAGGCAAAATGTGAAGTAGAAGGAGTCAAGGGAGAGTTAGTTGAAGCTTGCTCTAAGATCAAGTTTCTCGAACTTGAAATAATCTAAGCTAATGTCAAGGTTGAGCATATCTCCACCAAGAAATTTGACATCGTGTTGTCCTCACACAAATTTTCACATGACAAGACTGGTTTGGGTTATACAGGAGAAGGAAGCTCTAGCAGCGAACCCAAGAAGGAAGTGAGGTTTGTTTCAGCCAAGAGTATTGAGAAACTTAAAGAAGTGAAGCCTGAGACTGAGACTCTTGCTGCTGAGAAGAGAGCCACTAGTACAAAACTAAAAGATAAAGGGAAGTCATTACCCAAAAACTCAAAGGGGCCTCATGTGAAGCATGTGTGTCATCATTGTGGCGTTCAAGGGCACAAAAGACCCAATTGTTTCAAGCTTCATGCACTTAAGAAGGCTGACTCCATGTATGGCCAAGAAAGTTCAAAGAACAGGCCAAAGGGAACACAACCTAAGTGAAAACATGAAGGACATCTCATTGGAGAGGTCATGAAAATGATGAAGAACATCTCTCTATGCCTTGCTTGCTTCACTCTGAGGTTGGAAAGCTATGTTAGCCCTGTCCCTCCATCCAAGGTTCTCACCCAAAACACTTGCAAAGTGTGGGTGAAGAAGGGTACTCATGCATGATTATTCCCTATGCTCATGAATTAATTCTTCCAATGTTTAGGGTCATAGGTTCATGCATCATGTCATGCAAAATCTTTTTGTGTCATGCAAAATCTTTTTGTGTCATTGCTTCCGGTTCATAGCATGTTTCTTTTGCAAGTTGTGTTTTGTTCTTGTTTTTGTTGATCTTACTTTTCTTGTTATGTTTTTTAGTGTGTTGAAAAATTAAAAAAATCTATAAAAATTCAAAAATTCAAAAACCTATAAAAATTGAAAAATCTCCAAAAAGTTTGATCGCTTGTTTTGTGTATATCACATATGAGTTTGGCCTAGTACATTCGTACTAATGGCATAGTACATTTACGAGTTTAGCTTGTTTTGTACGCATATTTATCTTTGTGGGAAAAATCTTGAAATCTATGTGTAATTGTTGTAAATTGATCTTTAAGCTTGTCATGAATAATTAGTCAATAGTCTTGTTGGTCTTGATACATACATAGACTTGTGCCTATATCTTTTCCTACTTTTTTATGTTTTTGTTTATAGCTTATTATAGTTCTAATCTCAAAAAGAGAAATTGAGCTGTAAAAGCCATAGCACATACTAGTATTGAACTAGAAAAAAGGGAAAGAGACTTGTTTTGAAATGTATGGTACTTCAAAAAGCCAAAGGCTTACTCTCAAAATTGAAACATCCTAAATTTCAGGCATCAATCTCAAAATGAGATGTATCATTCAAAAAATGATCAAATGCTATAATTTGTAAAGAAGCCAAATAAAAAGCTTCAAAGAGATGTAATCATTTTCTTGTGTGTGATCATATATGTTTATTTCTGTAATTGAGATAGTCCACTTGACTTAGTACTAGTTGTGTATGACTTAATTGAATTGATCATTGAAGCTTCACTCTAGACTAAGGACTAATCCACTTTTGATATTCGCACACAACACACAAGACTTTGTTCAATGAATTCTTATTTCATTTGTGTGATTGTACATGATCAAATGTGATGTGTATGCTCAAATGCTTGCCGATCAAACTCAAAAGGATTTTTGAGTATTTTATATGTTTTTGAAAGTGTTTTTATACTTCGTGCTTTAAGTTTTTGTTCAAAATGCATTTTTGTGTTTTTCTTAAAAAACTTGTATAGTGGCCTTTTCGCAAGAAGCTCGCGACTAAGCACTTCCCGTGAAAAGAGGTTAAGGCAAAAACTGGAAAACACAAAATTCAGACATAGACTTTCGCGACTGTTTCGCGAGTAATGCTTACCCGTGAAAATATTTGTGCTTCAAATGCATTTTTCTCAAGTACTTCACGAGATGGTAACCCGCGAAAAACGCATGTTTTCAATTTTAAAGGGCTGATGTAGATTTTTTTTAACATACCCTATTTCACTTCACTTGCCTCCGTTGTGCCTCTCTCAACCAAAAACTGCTTTCCACTAAAAAATCCAACCAAAACTCAAGAGAAAACTTTTTCCAAATCATATCTAAGGTATGTTTCTAAAATCTCTTCACTCTTCAACTTAGATTGTGCAGAAAATTTTCTAGGTTTCATTGATTTGGGGATTTTTGAAAGAAGGGTTGGGAACGTTGGTTTTTGTCAAAATTTGTTCAAATTTTTGATCTAGCTTTGTCCCATTTGTCTTGTTTGTGTCTGTGTTGGACCCATGTGGCAATTCTAACTTGTATTTAGGTAGAATTTCACATGATCATGCATTGTCCACATGCTAAGTACAATGTGGCATATCATGTGTTTGATAAAATGTTCAAGTGGTATTTTTGAGTTGTTTTGGACTCCGATGAGTTCCAATTTTTGGGATTTTCCATGATTGAACTTGTATAGCATGTTTTGATCATTGGGTGTGTGCTTTACACACTTTTACCCAAATGTGCCTATCCATGCCTTGCTATGCATTTCCTAGGCACACTTCATGCACACTACATGCACACTTGATTCTCACACATGAACAGTAGACTTTTTTTTTTTGCATTGTAGTGTTTTTCACAGTTTTAGAACTTAAAGCATGTTCATTTGACACTGTTGTGCTATGTTTTAAGTCTTTGTGCTTATTTTTATGAATTAACTTGATGCTAATCAAGTTTATGTTCTTGTCTGTGTGTTTTTGCACTTGTGTTCTCTTTGTGCTCTGTGTCTGTTGTGCAGATGTCTCCAACAAAGCATTTTGCCATCAAGAAATCCTCAAAACGTGCTTGCACGGACTTAGCAAATTTTTGCTGCATTAAGGTAGACATGGCCTACAATAACTTTCACAAAAAGGAAACAATCATTATGGAATGGGTTGTTTAAATAGAGACCCTTGAAAACATTTCCATTCCTGAAATATTCAAGGAGAGAACTTGGATAAAGCTGCTGAATCCAAGTGGAAATGTGTATGCTGAACTCATCAAGGAATTCTTTGCTAATGCCCTAGTGGAAGAAGACCACATTAACTGCTGGGTGCGTCACAAGGAATTTGTGATTACAAGGAATCAATCCAAGAATTCCTCGAAGGCCCTCTCAGCCGATTACTGTGCAATATGATGATCAATTGGACTCTCTTGAGCCAATGGTAGAGCTCTTCGGTGGTTCTTTCACAAAGAGGTAAATGATGCTCAGGTGAATGTCTGTGTTGAGCTTTGTCGCCAGGCGACATGCGAACTGCTTTGGCTGAAAGGTCTCGACACCTCATGTGTCGAACACTTAGGGTGATGATGATGGCGATAAACCATTCCCTTCGATATGGAAATGAGGACATTGGCTTATGTAATGATCTACAATCTCTACCAGGTGACGAACTTAACAACATTGTCCGCACTAAGAACTATCTTCCTGCATGATCTTTTCACACATAAGGAGATCGACATATGTGGTCATATCTATTACCTCTTAACAAAGAGCATCGCCAAAAGGAATTCAAGGACAGTATTACCATTTCCTTCTCTCATCATAGGTCTCATTGCAAAGACAAAGCTGAAGATACCAAGCGGACTTACCATCGTGCAAAGAGACTATCCCAGTGGTGCTCATACAATGACCCAGAACCAAGCCCACATCACCGGATCAAAAACCGGTTTTTCTCAAATCCCAAGGGCTAATGTTGAAGTAGAAGGTGGGGACACGAAGGATGATATTGGCAGATTTACCTTAACCCCGGAAAGTTCTGCACAACCATCTTCCTAAGCACAACCATAGGGACTCGATCATCTTGATCGCCTTATTGCAAGGGTAGAATAGATGTATGGCATGCTCGAATCTCATTTGCAGCATACTACGGATCAATTTGCTTACATTCAAGGCCAAATTACTGCATTATCATTGCAGATTGAGGGTATGGAGATGGCATAAGGATCTGATTTAGAATTTGAGCAATTCTAGCTCCTTTGGCCATTTCGATCAAAAAGGGGGAGAAAGTTTTAAGGAGGAGTTGCACATTTTGAGGGGGAGCATAGCGTAGCACATGCACTTCATAGACATACTGGTTAATTTTTGGTGGTTTAATTGTTTACTTTCTTTTACCATAGTTTCTAGAATACTGTTATTTTCATTGCTTTATTTTAAAGCTTTAAGTACTTTTGTTTAAATTCAAGTTTAATATTCAGTACTTTGTGTTTATCTCATGCTTTGTAACATTTTTTTGTACTTTTAGTTTATCTTGAGTACTACACACTTGTGCCATTGTTGGATCTTGTATCCTTAAAGCAAGTACTTTGGTATTTTGCATTGGTTGTGTGTTTGGATGTGCAATTGATTCTTGCTTTGCATTTAATTGCATTGCGTGTCTGGATGATCGTTTACTGGTTAGATGATTATTGTAGTCATTCTTTAATGACTGTTCTTGTATGATCAAGTTATGCTTTATAGTTTATATCTTGCTGTTTACCTTGATCGCATTATACTTGCTCCTATACGTTCCTTGTATTCAACTTGTCATGAGCTTAATGAAAGTTTTGTTTGTGTGCGAGTGTTCCAAGATATAGGTGTATTTGTGCAAGTGCTTCATAGCATTTAGATTAGGTGTGAGTGAGTTTTGACATTGTTCCCCAAACTCACGTTTAAGTCTAGAGTCTGTTATAGGGTGTTTGGTCACGGAATAACCAAAGGGAGAGATTGTACAATTGTAGTTTACAACTATTATGTATTGGCTTTAATTCCATGCTAAATTTGATTGTAATTTTGTTCAATCTTTTGTACCCTATATTTCATGTGGGATTTATTTGTAAGGGTTATGTGAGAGAAAGAGAGAGAGAGTGTGTGTGAAGACTCAAGGCAACTATTGAAGATGAAAGAAGTTTTCGCGGGTAGCTCGCGAGTAGCCTTCCTGCGAAGTGAGACATGTGCTTAGCACATGGCTGGAATACGAAGAGTCAAGACAGATAGTGACAACTGGTTTTCGCGAGTGTTTCGGTAAGGCCTTCTTACGAGATACCCATGAAACAGTCTGTTTTACTATTTTGTCATATCTGCTCCACTATCTTCTCATACACACTATATATACAATCATTACCCACATATTGAGTAGAGAGCTTTTCAGAGAGAAAACCCTAGCCACAAACTCTTGAGAGTGAGAGATTGTCATACCCATAATTCTCTACACCATTCATTGTGGTTTTCCTCTACTCCTACCTCTCAATTTCCAAATCCTTGAGAGGTTGATAGCCTAAACACTTGCCACACCCATATTGAGTGTCAAGTGAGGTTTTGGTGTAGCTGGGAAGCATTGGAAGAAGCCAAGTTTTGGCAGATGCAATCGGGCGGATTGCGGGATCAGGAAAGTTAGACAAGACACGGTTTCGAGAAGCCTTGTTGGAGTAGGAGCTCGGAGGGCTTAGGTGTACTGGGTAGATTAGGCTTGGAAGGTCTTTTGCTATTCGTGTATCCCAATTTATTGTCTAGTAGATAGATTTACCATTTGGAGGGTAGCGAAGAGGTTTTTCTCCGAGTTCTTCGGTTTTCTATTCGATAGCACATCGGCGTGTTGTCTCGTATTTGCATTTCTCTTCCCTGCTCTTTTAGCTTTCATTTTACTGCTGTGATTTGTTGAATATGACTTAGAGTAGTTTTATTGTTTGTTTACTTGCATTTACTTTATTTCGCATTTAGTTTAAGTTAGAGTAAAATCAACTGAGCTTAATTTATTAATTTGGAGTCTAAAAAGCTCTTGTGTTTTTAACACAAATCCGAGCTTTCATAAACTCTAATCAACCACCAATCTATCCAAACCTATTATACTTGAAATTTCAAATAAAAATTTTCTCAAATTTGAATCACACATACAAACCAAAATTCAATAATATCAATCGAACAAATCAATTGGTACATACAATTCAAAAGAAACCAATTATAAAAAAACTCATTCTTTGTTTCTTTTCATTTTCTTCCTCATTCAACCTTAATCAAAACCAATAATCCAAATACCTAAATCAAAGTCACTCAACCCAAAATGACAAAACTTAAATCATATTTAACTTCATTAAAAAAAAAAAAAAAACCTACACTATAGCAGTTCTAGTGGTTTATGGGTGGAGGCTAGGAAAAAGGTGGGATGATGGTTTGATATGGTGGCAGCTCTCAGAGGTTTTAAGAAAGACAGAGAGAACAACTGAACTTGTCGAAGGAGAAGGAGAATCAGAATAGAACAGAGAACGTCTAACATCTAAATGCATGAGGTTCGCATTAAACTATAAGGGGATTTAGTTAATATGTTTGGAATAAAAAATTGAAAGAAATTAATTCAGATTTAAAAAATAGAGAAAAAAATGTTGATGTGGAAATTTGTGGAGCTTACTAATGTAGCATCATATTATGAAGTTAATTGAAAGTTAGAGGCTTTGGTTTTATTATATAAAATATATATATATATATATATATATATGTATGTATATATATAAGATAAAATTATTGAACATCATGAAAGCTACACAATTTTGAGAAAAAATATTGACGAATTGATAGCAAATTTCAATTTCATAGTCATAAAACTAAACATTCCCTAGATTTCATCACCAACCAAATGGGCCAACTATACATACCTGACTTACATAACTATCTTTATCATCGACGATCACACATAGGTCTCTCTCACTCTCAAAATATACAATTCATTTATCATAATTCTAAAAAAATGCTTTGAATGTTTTGCCCTATGGGGAGCATAAAAAAAAAGTATCTCACTTTCCTATTTTTAACACTGTGAGAATCATTTATAGAATTACTAACATAGGTTGATATTGGCATTAGATTTAATAAGCAAAATACCATTGCCAACAGCAATTTGCAAGATTTAAAAGCTCATCCAAATAGGTAATCTACTGATATGAAATCATGCTCTTGTTGCATATGGTCTACTAGTCAATTTTCACAATCTTGTTTTTCTAAAATCCCCAATAACAAAAGTCACATGTCCTGCAAAGCTATCCCATCCTACATTTTTGTTTCTCCAAAGGTTGCAATTGCTAAATCCAATGTCAATTGTCCCTAACCTTCCCATACTTTATTCAAGAAACTCACTTCCAAAGGTGTATTCTTTTCTGCTCAAATCTCCACAATTGCTTACCCAACAAAATTGGGTTAAAAGTATCCAATTTTCTCACCCATAGTGTTTCATTCCGAGCAATCTCAATGACTATAACTACCAAAAAAAATAAAAAAATGATAAATAGCACCAAAATAAAGAATAACTTAGAAATCGTCAAAAATTAATAACTCAACAAAGAAAGCATCCAGCCATTTGAGAGAGAAAGTAACAATTAGATAGCGAGGGCCCAAGGTCATACACAAACCCAATTGGCAAACACAAATTAAATATACCAATATGAATATGTATGTTGAGCATACATAGGCCAATCCCACATACTTAAATAAAACCACAATATTTAAAAAGAAAACCAAATTTCCAAAGAACTAATCTATAAAAATTATTAATCTTAACCAAATATTGATATCACAATTCACAACAAAATTTAAAAGAAATCTGTAAATAGCATTGTACGTGCATAAACAGTTGGGTTCCACACATCCAATCCAAAGTTCAGTTTAAGCATTTCTTCAAACACTGGTGTTCCAATAATAATCTGCTAGAATTGAAAGCCCAAAAGGAAAAAAAAAATAAAAAATAAAAAATGAAACAATGGTGTTCCAATACCAAAAAGAGAGGGAGAAAGATTAGGTACTATTGTCTATGATGCACCTTTCTTCATATTCATTTGACCAATCTGATTGCTAAAGAGGACAATGTCAATGCTATTGAAGCTCTTTATGATGAGCTCTTCAATTGTGTAGTTGTGGCACTGCAACATTGAAAGATAAGTGGAATGGAAAAATTGAAAACAAAACTAAAAGATACATGGAGACCATATTATTTATCTCAAAATCTATAGTTCATACCTGGAGTTTTGTGAGTTCATTTGAACAATGGTGTAGTTGTTAACATCACCACAAAAGATTGATTCATAATCTATGTCCATTGCAGCTTTGGTTGTACCCATTTACACAAAACTGCTATCGAACTTCTATCTCAGAAGACTTAAAATATCAAACCTTCCCCAAGCTGCCAATGACTAAGATACATCAGTAAAAACTATTTAATCTGCAATATATTAAACACAAGCTGATATTAATAGAAAAGGATGAAAAAGAAAGACAGAAATATGTGTTCATAACACCCAAACGAACTCACTAAAAGTTGTTCAAACACAAACCCAACGAAAAGAATGGCCTAATATTCAAACCTATGACCCACATCTACATATGTAAACATATTACTTCAGAATATTTAGTATTGAACTTTATTTGAGTTGAGGTCAGAAACAATAACAGATCTTATGAAATTCACAGGTTTAGCTATGACCAATTTAGGTTTAGAAAATATGGAGATCAATTTTTGAGTCCCATATTTTTATTTTTATTGATTTGAAAAAAAAAAGCTAGTTTATCTACCATTCTAAGACTCCAATAACAATGATTTTTGTATTGGGTTTAAAAAAACAACTAATTTAAAAGATTTAGGTATTTAATTGTAATTTAGAAATAACATCAATTTTTGTTAGGTTTCTGCAACTGCATAATATAGCCCATCTTTGGTAGTAACTCAATTAAATACACTTCAACCTCAATCCTAAATCCAAAATAAAAGAAAGCCAACAAATTCAAACTATTCTAAGTATGAATTAAAAGGAATGAGAACAAAGCTGAAGTCTAGAACCACATATTTAATACACTCTTGACAAAGTTACCCCCCTCAGCTAAACAAAAAATCTTAAATGTTTACATCTCAACACCAACGAACTAAACAAAGAAAAATTTTAAATGTTTCTTATTTATATTTCTGAGATCAAAGATTAAACCCATCAAATTTCCTATCATGCATGGGCTAGAACACAATTTCAAAAAATCATACACTTGAAATTGGTCCTTCTAGTAATAAAAATCTAATAGTGCAAGAACATCAGAAAATTCTATATGGAGCTCAACCATGAAGAACATCTCCTCCAATGCCTCAAGCAATCTCTTCCCTATCTTCAACACTACCAACCACTACAATAACAACCATCAGATTGATAACCTCTAAATAATTGCTCTCTCCACGACCACCCTAAATCTCTTTCACACAATGTTGCTAGCACTGCAATGATATCCAACACCCCTTACTCTATCACCACAGCTATTATCATTAATGTAACGCTTCTCTTATTTACATTTGTGCAAAAAAAAAAGGCAAAAAAAAAAAAAAAACTGGTGCCTTCACAGAATCTTACCTTTGTGTTGCAAAAAAAAAAAAAAAAAAGGAAGTGCAATAGTAACACCCTATAAAAGAGAACGGAATAAAGTAAGGCAAAATGACGTACCTCACCATACAAATGATATTTTGTAATAAGAAGACTGCTTTTAGCCCATCCCATATAGGTGTCAGCACACTATTATTATTGTTATTATTATTATTCCTAAATAATATCTGCTAGAAACGTCATTAGTTCCAGCTAGAATTTCATGATCTTGGCTTTGTTTAAAAAAAAAAAAAACAAAATCCAAAATCTTAATCACATAATTATGTTTTGAATTGTGAAAGATAGAAAAAGAATACAATATTGAAAATAGTTTCTCTTAAACAATATTAGGATAACTCTGATAACCTTTTAAAACAACTTTAAAAAAAATCAAAACATAATGTAGCAAAAAAACTACTTGGCAATATGGTATTTTTTACATGGACTAATTGAAAACACTAACATACCATACACGAATGATACATGTTTTTGATAAAGATGTTCACAAAACACACAATTGAAGGATATTCTTTCATATCCAAGTGAGAAGCATTTAAGAAATAGGGCACCGAATGTCCAGGACAATATTTCCTAACAACTATAGTGGAGTAATGAAACTGGTGCAATCAATCATATAATTTGTACCATGTTTCTCCGCATATTTTCAATGGATTTTAAAAAGGGACCATTCAGAAACAACAGAGACAAATTCAAAATCAAAACGACCCAAATATGCAAATCGATTCTAGATACCTAAAACCAATTTATGCCAAGCCAGCTAACCTAAACAAAATCCCTTAATCAAAACTAAATCTAACCCATCTATTTAAACTAATTAAACAAATCCACAAATATTCACTCTTCAATTTGAAATCATTTCAAAAATATCAAACAAAATCTGTCATAGAACTAAAGTAAAATAGATAAAAATTGAATAGAAAGTTGTTAACAATTAGTCACATGCAATAGAAAATTTTAAGTACTTACCACAATTATTTTTTCCTATAATTGTAGCAGTAAGTATATGAAAAATTGACAATCAAAATCAATTTAAAAAAAAAAATCAAACTTCTTCAATCTCCCTCACACTCTCAGAGATGTTTGTTTTTCTGTCCTCTAAATTGTATTTAAGAGTATGGTTTAGAGGAAAAAAAGTAAAAAAGGAAGATAGATCTTGAATTAAAATCAATTCAATTAAATACCCAAACCTAAGACTAAATCAACTCATACGTTTAAAGCAATATTAAAAAAAAAATTACCGATAAAGGTTTCTGGCGTTTTGATAGGAAGATGTCTGATTTCTCTGGTTACCAATGCTCTTTTTGAATAATGAACTCACGTTCTCTCTTATTTCTCTGTCTTTGCCCTCTCTAAACCTGAATCATATAAAACCCCAAATTTCAAAAAATCAAATCAAAACCTAATGTAACCCAAATATCTAAATTTAAATCAATCCAACCGAATTTCTCAAAACTAATTCATATTTCATACCCATACCCAGAATGAAAAAAAGAAAAACTTATCGGTGGTAGTTCTCTCTATGTCCATATCTCAATTCCTGCATGTACCTTTAGGTTATCGGTGCTTGTTCTGGTGGTATAATTTTGGCAGGGGAACAGACGATGGCGGGTACGAACTCTGTCTCCTTCTCATCTATATATCACAAGGTTTTTTTTTTTTTCCTCTTTCTCTATCTCTGTATCGCAAGCATTGGTGTTAAGAAAATTCAAAAGGAAGCGAAAAGAGAGAGTATTCATAGGAGGAGAAACTGAAATTAGAGTGAGTTTGAACTTTTGATTGGGAATACGGTGATGGTAGAAGATCTGGGTGGCGCACTTCCCTCTATCTCTGTCTCTCTATTTCTCTCTCTCTTTTCTGCCAATATCTCTCTCCTTTCTCCATGTAGCAATCTTTGTTTTTAGTTTTTTTTTTTTTTTTTTTAAACGGTTAGTTTCCTTTTATACCAAGAGGGCTCCAAACAGTGTTTTAACCCAGTGAAACATTATAGTTTTTTGCTTTTAAACGGTGTTGTAGCATTACCAAACAATGTAATTTATCGCTTTTTAAGTTAAACGTGTTTGAATTTTAGATAGCTACTTTTCCTACATGGCAGCATTTCCTTAATTGTAGGAATCAACTTTCTCTCAGCTTCTTCTATTATATATAGCATATGATATATATATATATATATATATATATATATATATAACATTGAATGGTACTATTTTGGTACCCATTTAAATTTAAAGTATTGAACCTTCTCCCCTTTCTCCTTGTGTGTGTTAAAATACTTAGTATTTTCATAAAAAAAAAAAAGAAAAAAGTATTGATGATACAAAAGCCTAGTCCAATACATGCGGCCCAACATCAACCTAAATTAGGAAATTTCAATTTTCAAATATGCCCCCATGGCCCCATCCCTCTCTCATTCTCACACTCACTCACTGTGAGTAGGATTTTAGCCAAACCAACCCAATTGACCATTTCTTTTAAACACAACAATGTCGTCATAGTTGTGGACCACGTTTACTTCGTGTTGGTCATAGTTGGACTGTTTGGTACATCATTGAGTTTCTATATCAGGACTAGGGGCAGAGATTGTTAGGAGTTTTCCTCCCACTTGATTGTTAAGCTAGTACGGCTTTATGAATTTTTCTTAGCTGAGAAAGTTGTGAACAAAACTATGTTGGATTTGCACGTTGCTAATGCACTTTTTCATGTGAACAGCAAGCCAGGGGTGGGAGGACAGTCATTGCTCGAAGAATAGCAAAGGGCTGGTCAAGAAAAATTACGGCTTTGCGTCCTTGCCTCTGGTTTGAATCAAGCCTAGTCTCTGAAGCTTGCCGGACTTCATGGTTAGACTGTGAATTGGAACGAATCTTTGCCTTTTGTGGTGGATTAGTCTATCCTTAAGGTCTAGAAGACCTTCGAATACAAATTGTATAGTCTCTTTTCTTCTATGGAACTTGAAATGTAAAACATTCAGATTCTGTTATTCTCCGTATATGTCTCCAGGAATTTTTTTGGTTTGCTACTTAAGGCTGGGTTATGCTAAAGTTTTCAGTTACAATGCCTGTAAATTTCAGTTTTATTATATGTGATTTTGGTTTAACGTCTATCCATTGTAAGAACAAGAAACAAAGGAAAAAGATAAAAGTGCATGGAAGGAGCAGTGATCTTAAGCGACAGCAATATACAGATGGATAAGAAAGAAAAAAAAAAGAAAAAAAGAAGAAGAAACAATTGCTTGAATTGTTTAATTGTTTTCTGTCTAGCTCATATTGTTTGTAAAGCAGGTTTTTTATGTATATGGTGGCTTGTGCTGTGCAAATAAAGAGAGGGTATTTCATGTAAGCTTAACAGGATATTGTTCAAGATTGTCTTTAGAAATTTTTTCAAGATTAAGGGTGTTGAGAAGAATGCTAGGCAAAAAACATGCCCTCTGCAGCAGCAAGGTGCCAAGCAGGAAGCTAGCACACAGCATTAGGAGAAGCTGCAAGTGAGTGCAGTCTGGCGTGTACCACAACATCAAGAGAAGCTGCTAGTGAGTGTAGTCTAGAGTGGATCACAACATCAGTGAAAGACCAAAGATGCAGTTATGTCAAAGAGAAGCAAAGAAGAATTGGAAGACATGATTGAATGCATACCATATTATGATCAAATTATTCACTCAATTCAAGGGATGATGCCACATGGACTGGAACTAACTAATTGATGTACACATGTAATGATTAGATGGTTTTAGTTGTAACAAACTCTCCCTCCAAAACAGGGAGTTAGTTATTTTTGATTCAGTTAGTACCCGATTGTATATAAAAGGATAGAAGTAGTGAATTGTATTTGTGAGTTGGATCATGTTAGGACATATGTGGTTGAATGTTAGGAACATATTTCACTATTTATGTAATTGGTTAATTGTTGACAAAACGCACTTTACTTGTAATTTGGTAGATTTAGGATGTGTTTAATACTTCATGAAACCTTGTTTCAAGACCAAGTGTTAATGCTATGCAAATCTGTCCAAGATTTAAGTGTGAAAAGTTTTGTTCATTAAAGCTCGACAACTAGCATTTATCGAGCCTTGAAGAGCTGTTCCAGCTTGTGGCTCGACAGCAGCTCGACAGATAGGGTATCTATTGAGGCTTATGAAATTTAGTTTTTCTAGACTGTTTTTCATCCAATCTGTGATTATGTATTTGAGCTTTTTTTTCTCACAACCTTAGACATATAAAAAGATTATTTTAAAGGCTGTATCATGTTGCACAGCTAAGAGCACAATTGCACAAGAGCTTAATTCATCAAGTGTGACCAGAAACCTAGTTTGTCCTAGTTCTTGAGAGGCTGCTGTGTTTTGTGCACCATAAGATTTTGTGACCAAGTAACTTCATGATCTTTCTGTATTGAAGAATGGAAGAACTTTGCAGCCAACTTTCTTCTCTAGTTGGTGATTGAAGTCGCGTACTAGGATCTGCGCAATTGGTTAATAACGTACTGGGAGCCGTGCATTGAAAATAAGAGATTGTCACTACAAAATAAGTCCAATTGGGTATTGGAGTAAAGGTTCAACTATAGGTTGGTATAAGGTATATGGATTCCTTTACTTGTAACCGCTTATTGCGATAATAGTAAATTCTCGGGAGTGGTGACCTTAAAATCACCCAGTGGGGTTTTTGTTGTGTTGGTTTTCCCTATTTGTAAACAAATCACCGTGTCAATTTATTTTCCACTGCACTTTAGTTAATTAGTGATTTGTTTGTGCTATCACGCGTTTGCATGTTAATTTGATTAATTAATAGACTTGGCTAATTAATCAATTAATTCATCACAAGGAGTCAATACATTCTTGGCCTATCAGATTGTATTCTTTTCTAATCAATGAACTCAGTTTCTATTTGGAGAGAGAGTCTTGAATTTTACATGCTATCGGAGCATAGATATTTTTTCTTCTAGAATTTTCCTTTCATTTTAGTTCTTTCTCTCATCTTCAAGGTCCTTCAATGGCATCCTCGTAAACTAATGCTCCTTCTGATCCTTACAACACGAAATCCACACACACAAACTCAAATTCCAATAGTGAATCCAATGTTCCTAATACCTATTTTCTCAGTTCTAATGAGAATCCAAGAAATATTCTTGTTACCTAGCCTCTGCTTGGGATGAGAAATTACCATTCTTGGTCCAGAGCAATGTTGCTTGCTCTCACTGCCAAGAAGAAGATTGGCTTCGTGAATGGAAAACTTCCAATGGCAGATGCTGATTCACCTTTGTATGAGGATTGGCAAAGCTAATATACCATGGTTCTTTCATGATTGATCAATTCTATGCACATTGATGTCTCTAGCAGCATCGTGTATTGTGAAACAGCGAGGGAGATGTGGCTAGAATTGAAGCACTTGTTTTCACAAGGGAATAAACCTAATATCTACAATTTGCAAAGAGAAATTTCTCACATCTCTCAAAATCAAATGACAGTGACTGAGTACTACACTAAATTCAAGCGATTGTTGGATCAATTGCTGAATTTTGAGCCATTTCTAGAATGTTCTTATGGAGCAATGAAGATCTTGAGTGCTTCACACGACAGAGCTTATGTTATGAGGTTCCTAATGGGATTGGATGAGAATTTTGAGACTTTGAGAAGCAAAATCCTCATGTCAGATCCTTTTCCCTCAATGAGCAAGGTCTACTCACTAGTTCTTTAAGATGAATCTCACAAGAAAATTGGTTATGGAGTTTCTGGATCTTCTCAATCTGATGCTATGGAAATGTACACTGATTCCAAAGGAACTTCCAATTCTAATTGGACTAAAAGGAATGGTAAGAAAGATAGGCCGTTTTGCATGACTATTGAGAAATGTTATAAATTGCATGACTATCCTCCTAGTTACAAGCCTAAAGGAAAGTCTGGTGCAAATGCAAATGCAAATGCAAATCAAGCATCTTGCAACTCTGTTACTAGTGCAAACAAGGCCTTGGTGACAGCAAGTCAATGTCCTATCTCGTAGGCACAATGTGAGCAACTACTTGCTTTTCTCAATTCAGGAAGTACCAATTCAAGAGCTGCTCTTGGCGATGCACCTCATGCTGCAAGTGTAAGCTCTTCTTGCATGGTTACTGGTGTGGAAGGAGTTTCTAGTATGCCTTCTGATATGGTGGGGACTTTTGCACAAACCAGCCCTAATTTTAATGCTACTCTAATGTCAAGTACATATTCTAATGTGCCTTTTGTTCCTACTTTAGAGCATTCCATTTTTTCAGCCAAAATTGTTGATAGGAAAGCCTTTAGTGTAACATCTCAACCTAATTGCATATTTAATTTTATGGGTTTATATACTTATGATTATCTTAATTACTCTAAGTGCATAAAGCTTTGCTATTGTGATATTATAAAACATATATGTTCTTTTAATTTTATGGAAAGAATTTATAATGGTAAGGGTTTATATGTAAAGTCATATTGTTGTTTGGGCATTTCTAGAATATAAGCTTATAAGGGGGGCAAAGTAAATTTTAAAAAGTTGAAAGGTGAGTCACCAACCCGCTATTCTCCTTAGCTTACACATGCCCTACAGGTAATTTCTCCCTTATCTTTCTTTTGCTGCACCAGAAAGTTCAGCTCCTTTTCTTCTTTCTCTATTCCTTTTTCTTTGTTCTTATTTCTTTCTTCTCTCTTTGCTCTTACATGACAGTCCTCCCTCTCTCACCGAAGCAATATATCCCTCTCTAAAGAATAAATTAAAAGGTTAACACTAGAGTTTCAGCTTTAAGGTTATGGGTAAGTAATCAAAACCCTATTTGATTTTGGGTATGTTGATAGTATAATTGTTTTGTTTATTTTCCCTTCTTTAGTCTCTAACCTGATTTTAGAAGCTGAACTTGTGATTCTGTTTTAGTAATTTGAAAGATTGATGATATTATGATCAATTGGGTGCTTATTAACGTATTTTAATATGTATAATATATGTATAAAAATACCCAATTGAAATGAAGACCAATTGCATTTAGTTGATGATTTTGTAAGAAAATCTGTTAAAGCTGTCACTGTGACAGATTTGGTGTTTACAACAAGAAAGATCTGGATTAAATCATATTTTGTGAAATAGAATGCTAGGAGTAGTTTTTATGAATCCCAAGACACATATAGTTGTAATGGAAGTGAGACCAACATTTGGATTGATATAAAAATAATGGTTTAATTTCTAAGTTGCATGAAATTCTGCTAGGACAAATTTAAGCATGTTATCTTGTAGTGTTTTTAATAAATCATGGTTTAATGCTTTGACTCTAAAATTGATATGGTATATACTAGACATCCAGGGGAGTAGTTCTGTAAAGTTTCATAAGATTTGGATGTGTATGAATAGCCCATTTGTATTTTACAAATGAGGCATATGTTGCTGAAATGAGCAGTAAACAGTGAAGGATGGCTCTGATTTTGTGGATTTAATTTTGAAGTTATGGTGAATATTTTGAGCTATAATTTAATATGCTCACCTTTTGGCATGTCTAGATCATAGATGAATTTTTATACATTGGTTTCTCTATGTTTTGGTATGTAATGTGTTTGATGAATGTACCTTATTTTTGGGGAAACTTTATGTGATGGGAATTAAGATTTTCTTGAGTTTGAGTGTTAGGTTGTGATTGAGGTATAAGTTTATATACTTAAGAAGAATTTTTCAATAATAAGTTTTGGTCTTTCATTTAGGTGACGAGAACGAGAACATGGACACTTGAGCTCCTCTTGTACAAATCTCCCATGTCTTCTGTTTTTAAGTAAGGGATATGTGACATGTGTGTTTAATAAGTCATGAGGTTATTTTAAAGTATATTATGCATTAAAAGGTTTTTGATTAGAGATATGGAATTTAATCATGTTTCAAACAAAGATATGTTTGTGAGCTTTCGAAAACTTATGTATATGATTTAAGCATATTGATGCTATTGTTAATTCCACGAACATGATGTTTAAAGAAAAGAATGAAAATGATATTATTATGAAATGTCATGTAAACTATGAATTTTAGTATTATTGAGGATGGCGGTACATCCGCGCTTAATCGAAGCATTATTAAGGATGGCGGTGCATCAACGCTCAATCAAAGTATTATTGAGGACGATGATGCGTCCATGCTCAATCAAAGTATGTAATGAGGATGGTGGTTCGTCCTCGCTCAATCAAAGTATAAGTTTATATTAAAAGTCATATATTTTATAAGAAGTTATGAAGGAAATGAGTATTTTATATGATTTTAGTTTGAGAGATTTTGTAGTATTAATTTGATAAGGAAAAGGAGAACAATTTTGTCCCTATGAAAAATGTGTAAGTTGTTATTATGAATAGTATAAAATACTATGCATGAAAATATGTTCTCCTATCTGAATATCCATAAAATATTTGATTTACATGCATTCTTATTAAAGGCCTATGGAACTTAAAACCTTACTGGGCTTTGCAGCTCACCCTATTATATTTTAGTGCATAGGTTCTTTCCTGGAAGCAACGAGAGTATTAGAGGTGGTAAGGATTCTGTGATTCTCATTTGTTAAAATGTATAGTTTTTTGTTGTGTAGTAGTTTAGCTCTTTTGTTATATAGGAGAAATGAAGATGTACTTGATCTTTTGAGCACAGATGTAATTCGGAACCTTAGTTTAGTTTGAACCCCAATTGTATGTCTTTGGGGTTGGGTTTGTAAATAAGAGTCTTTGCTAAATATTTAGCTATGTAATATTTACATGAATACCTTAAGTTTCAGCCAAGTGGTAATCTTGCAAAACTCAAATGAAATGAGGTTTCAAGGTTTTTATCATTTTTGTATATTATGGATTTTATGCAAGAAAATAAACAGGAATATAGGAACCAATTCTTGATAAGTACCTTCAGTTTAGGTTGGTTTGTGTTAATATTGAGGTAAACTTGATATTAACATGCCGGTCATGTTTTAAATTCTGAAGTATAGGTTTGGGTCGTGACATTTAGTGCTTCTGATTAAGTTATAGATACAGGAGCAACATACCATATGGTATATTCTGTATCTTGTTTTACCATTGTCATTGCTACCCTAAACACTTTTGTTAATCTTTCTAATGGTGAAACTGCCCTAGTCACACATATAGGAACTGTAAAAATATCAAAGAAACTCATTCTTATCAATGTTTTGTGTGTTCCCTCATTTAGTTTTAATTTTCTTTCAGTCAGTTAATTGGCTAAAACCATTCCTTGTTGTCTCATTTTCGTTAGCAATATGTGCTTTATCCAAGACCTTGCCCATTAGAGTACAGTTTGTCTAGGTAGGGAGTTCAAAGGCCTTTATTTGCTGGAAGAAAGTATATCAATCTCTTCAAGTTGTTTTTCTGTAGCTGGATTTGTAAATAATGTAGTTGTTCAGCCAAAAATTTGGCATTCTAGATTGGGGCATCTATCAAATGTCAAGTTGGTTTTGATGAGAGACAATAATGTACCTCTTTTCAATACTGATAAAGTGTTTCATTGTGAAATTTGTCCCTTAGCTAAATAGAAAAGACTACCTTTCACTTCTAGTAGTCACATTTCAAATGAATGTTTTGATTTGATTCATTGTGATTCGTGGGGTCCTTTTTTTGTTTCTACTATTGATGGTTGCAGGTTTTCTCTAACAATTGTGGATGATTGCTCAAGATGCATTTGGGTTTACTTACTCAAGCATAAATCTCAAACTCAATTTGCATTAGAGCAATTTTGCATTATGGTTAAAACACAGTTTTCCAAAAGGGTAAAAACCATTAGAACAAACAATGATACTGAGTTCATCATGACTGATTTCTTTGCTAAAAGGGGTATTTTACATCAACCTAGTTGTGTTGAAACCCCTCAACAAAATTCTATTGTTGAAAGAAAATATCAACATATTTTGAATGTGGCAAGAGCTCTTAAGTTTCAATCTAATATGCCTTTACATTTTGGGGGCATTGCACTCTCATTGCTTTTGAAGGTTTTTAGATGTCCTTGTTATGCTTCCACTCTTTCCCACAATAGGTCCAAGTTTGCCCCAAGGGTAAGGAAGTGTCTTTTCTTAGGTTATCCTTTTGGTGTTAAAGGTTATAGGTGTTAGACTTAACTACCAAACTTATTTTCATTACTAGAGATGTTATTTTCTATAAAAATGTTTTTCCTTTTTCTACTACTATTACTGATTTTACAGATCCTTTTGTTCCCGAGGTTGATACTATTGCAGAAGGAGGTTTGGATACCTTTGTTACTCTTGTTAGCATTCCAGACATGACAATTGATTCTTGTGAACCTTGTGCTATATTTGATCATTCTTCTTCCCTATCACCTCTTTTAGCATGTTCTAATCATGATTCTTTGCCTTCTGATTTAGCCATTTCATTAGATTCTGTCCCTTTTGTTGTTGCTAACCCTGCTGCAGATACTTAGCCAACAAGAAGGTTTGCTAGAGTTCACAAAGCACCAGTGTATCCGCGGGATTATGCATACAATTTAGCCACTGCATTACCAAGTTCAGTTGTAGGTTCTCATGCTTCAGGATTGCCTTATGATATTTCAGCATGCTTAACCTATTCTCACTAAGATCCTAAATACAAATCGTACCTCATGACTGTTGGTCAAAGCCATTCAATACCTCAGTATTTTTCCTAGGCAATTGAAGATCCTTTATGTAGAGAAGTCATGGATAAGGAAATTCAAGCCTTGGAAACAACTAAGACATGGGTGCTTACTCCACTACCACCTAGCAAAAGACCAATTGGTTGTAAATGGGTGTATAGGGTGAAACTCAACCCTAGTGGCAATGTAGAAGGGTATAAGGCTAGCTTGGTGGCTAAAGGATGCACTCAAAGGGAAGGGCTTGATTTCTTGAAGACTTTCTCTCCTATTGCTAAGGCTGTCTTAGTGAGAGTCCTTATTGCTCTTGCTTCAGCTAAAGGGTGGCCTTTATACCAACTTGACATCAATAATAATTTTCTTCAGGTGATCTTGAAGAAGAAGTGTATAGGGACTTACCACCTGGTTATCATAGTAAGGGGGAGTCTAATTCTGCCACTCCCATTCCTATGGTGTGTAAGTTGGTCAAATCTCTTTATGGTCTAAAGCAAGCCTATAGGCAGTGGAATGCCAAGCTTTCTGCCACTATCTTAGACCTTGGTTTCATACAATCACAGCCAGACTACTCTTTATTTGTTCATTCTAATGGTTCTCACTTCATTGCATTGCTGATTTTATGTGGATGACATGATCATCATAGGCAATGATTCAAATTGTGTTGCAAGATTGAAAAGGGTACTAGACCAGAAATTTGGGATTAAGGATCTTAGTTCACTCAAATATTTCCTAGGGCTTGAAATTGCTAGGAGTAGAAAAGGGATTAGCATTAACCAAAGGAAGTATGCACTTGACATACTCAAGGAAGCACGTATGATTGGTCATAAGCCTTCCAAAACACTAATGGAGCCGCAACTAAAGTTGTCCAAAGGTGATGCAGAGTTGCTCAAAGATGCTGGTTAATATAGAAGGCTGATTGAGAAGCTAATGTACTTGACTCTAAGTAGACTAGACATAACCTATGTAGTGCATAGACTAAGCCAATTTTTGTCACAACCTAAAGTCTCTCACATGACAGCATCTACTAGAAACCTAAAATACATTAAAGGCACACTTGGTCAAGGAATGTTTTTCCTTGTGGAATTAGATTTACAGCTCAAAATTTTCTATAATACAGATTGGGCAGGTTGCCCTGACACCAAAAAGTCTTTAACTAGATATTGTGTGTTTTTAGGTGATGCCTTAATCTCTTGGAGGGTAAAGAAGCAAGATGTGATCTCAAGATCTTTTGTTGAAGTAGAATATAGGTCTATGGCCACAACCACATGTGAAGTAACTTGGTTGTTGTACTTGTTAAGAGATTTGCATATTCCACATAAGACACTAGTGTTGATGTACTATGATAACAAGGCAGCATTGCATATCTCAGCTAATTTAGTCTTCCATGAAAGATCAAAACATATTGAAGCCGATTGCCACATAGTGAGGAATAAAATCTTGGATGGGACACTTAAAACCTTTTATGTATTATCAAGAAATCAGTTAGCAGATATTTTTACTAAAGCACTTGGGGTTGAAAACTTCTTAAGGTTGCTTGCAAAGTTGGGAGTGATTAATATTTTTTGTCATAGCATTCAATATCCAAATTATACAAGGGATGATGAAGAAGCAAGAGCTTTGCTCTTGAGGGGGAGTGTTAAGAAGAATGCTAGGCAAAATACATGTCTAGGCAAAATACATGTCCTCTGTAGCAGCAAAGTGCCAAGCAGGAAGCTAGCACACAACATCAGGAGAAGCTCAAGTGAGTGTAGTCCAAAGTGCATCACAACATCAGTGGAAGACTAGGGATGCAGTTATGTCAAGAAGAAGAATTGGAAGACTTGATTGAATGCATAACATATTATGATCAAATTATTCACTCAATGCAAGGGATGATGCCACATGGACTGGAACTAACAAATTGATGTACACGTGTAATGATTAGTGAAGAATGCCAATATTTAATTCTAAGTTTAAATTTTGAGTATTACTATATCTACAATATTTTCATAATAATTTTCAACAAATCTTAACAAGGTTATTAAAACCAGACCGGATTGTACGGTTGGACTAGATTAACCGGAAATCGTTCATCACTACAGTTTTTTAAGCATAAAAAATCATAATTCTCTCCTTTGCAGTGAACCATCTGAACCCCAATCCAACCATACGGTTTGTTGAACCGTGCACGGTTTTTCTAGTTTTCTTCCCACCAAATTTTGCTAAAATATCTTAGTGTTGATCTTGTTTGTCCACCGTCAGAAGCTCCACCATCACTGGATCTGATCGTTTGAACTTTGAAGGATCGACCTGCTTGTTTGGAGATGAAAGACCGAGAGAGAGAGAGAGGGGCAGGAGTGATAGAGAGAATGAAGTTATGGAGAAATAGAAGGAAGCTGATAAAGAATCGGCAGAGTAAACAAAGTAAAAGAGAGAAATGAGAACAGCATGATAGGATTTGATATTGGGAATAGGGAAATGGTTTTTATTTTAAATTTTTTTACCTAAATAGTCACGCCCCTCCCTCTTTTTTTTTTGATAACCATCCAACAGTTTCATCAGCTCTTTATTATCACTTTTCCCATCACTTGACTTGTTGACTTTTTTTTTTTTTTTTCCTTTATAAGAGATATTTTATAATCTTTGTAATAAATTACAAAAAGATCTTCTATATTTTATCCTCTTTAAATATTATTTTGGTTAATATTTTTGAATTTTGTTCATGTAATTTATTTATTTTCGTATTAATAAATTAATAAAATAATTATTATGTCATCATGGTCCAACCTCGGTCGAACCTCGATCGAACCTCGGTTGAACCTCAAAAACCTTGAACCTCTTCTTTTTACGGTTCATTGAACGGTCCAGGTTTGAAAACTATGAATCTTAAGTAATAGATTATTAATAGTTCAAATTTTGGTTCACTACTGATATTACTTTTTTAGTTATCAATAACAATTTAACAAATACAATTTATTGTGAAAATATTGTGAACATAATATTACTAATTTTTTTTAGAAAGTTCTGAATTACCAATAATTGGTTACAAGGAGAAAGAAGAACATCTCCACTTTGATCAACAACAAATAGTTTTAGCTATATAGTGAATTATTCAATGCAATGAAAGAGGTAAGATTCAAGTTAGCTCAAACAGTAAAGTCTCTTGTTATCAAATAAGAGATCTGTATTTGAATACCGCCTATACTAAAAACTGATTGGTGTCTTAGTCTGATTTATAAATAGTAATCATTATAGAGCAAATGCTATAGGTTTAAATTCAAAATAAAATATCCAACTATTTTTATTTTAAAAAAGGTACAACCATGTGATTGGTGAAGGAGATGCACTAACTCCATTATAAAAACTGTCTTCCTTTCCTCGATGGGCGAATAATCATATTACAAATTGAAGTTTACTAATTTTGAACTCTTTGGTTGAGTGGTTTGCTAACCACATCTTTTGAGAGGCTAATTTTGTTGCCCATAATATATTGTTAAATTGGCACTTGTGTTTGAATTGAGGGAATGATTCCCATCGAACTCTTTATTATTACCAGATTTTTGCCTTAGGCTACAGGGTAGAGAAGGGTCTGATTCCCTCTTGTAATTATTATTATTATTATTATTATTATTATTTTTTTTTTTTGAGATAGTTTCAACCTATGACGTCCGCTCTCAATGATAACTCTTTATTGTTAAAAAAAGATATCAATCAGTTTTTGCTGTAAGCGAGGAATGAACCCTAAATCTCTTATTCAACCATTAGAGATTCTATCAGTTGAACTAACTTGAACCCACTATTATCATTATTTTCTAATTTCCTTCTTTGTTTCAATGAATGATGTTTGTTCAGAAAATACATAAATAAATAAAAATTGAGTTATCTCATAAAAAGCAGTTTATTGATACAATTGGATTTCCTTAAGAGTAGATTCAAGATTCAAATCCTATATGTATGACATAAAATCCCATATCTTTGACTTATTGTAAACATTGACTTATATATATATATATATATAGACACACACATATAAAATAAGATCGTGCTATCCCAATCAGAAAACATGTTTAAGTTCATTTCAAATTCTTTAAAGTTATACTTTGAATAATTAAGGCCATAAAATGAGGGGTTGAAGAACAATTGTAAATATAAAGTACTTGATATATGCATGGATTTGAGAATATAAAGCTTTATTGTAATACAAATACTTCTAATATTATGAACTTGAAATAAATTTACATCCTATAATTTTATCTAGAAATATTAATAAAAATTTAAATTCATCTATAATCCATATAATACAAATTTAAATCCTATAAGTTTAAATCGACATATTAATAAGATTTTTTTTTTGTGAGAGAAATATATTAATAAAATTCTAAACTATAATCCACATAAGAAAATTTAAAATATATTTATAATTTTCTTTTAATTTTCCTTCCATACTTTATTCACAAATTAAACAAAAAATTGAAATTGAAATTTTCTCTTCAAAGTTCAAATACTTTCATATAAATGAAATGACTGAAAAGTAGAAGGAAAAGATATGGAACAAATTTTGTATTAATTTGTAGCAACCTGAGAACGTTAATATTTTTTAAAATTCTTTTTTTTTTTATTACGATAATAATTATTTTATGCATCAAATATATGCATGTTCTCTCTTATCGTGTGTGAACCCTATAATCGGATAGGATTTACCTGTGAAAGAGACGAGGCATATGTCCAATATATAAGATATACATTCTCATGCCGAGGAGGATAAAGATTGAGGTTCATACTTGAAACTTTTAAGAATGAACATTGGAATAAGAATGGAATTGATGGTTGATGGCCCATTTTCTGCCACCAAAATAAGGTACGTTAATCATTGAGGTGATAACAATGAGACTATTTTGTACCTGCAACCAACACATGAACCCTATGAAATGTAGAAGTTTTTATTTTGTGTTAAAAAAAAAAAAAAAACACAGAAAAAAAAAACATATTACAAAATAATGATTTGTTCTCATGTTCCATATTCCTTTAGACTGCTGAGTGCATTTGGGAGGGCTTATTTTCATTGGTTTATTGAATTCAAAAATTAGTTGGCTAAAGTATAAGGGAAATGTTAACCAATACCCAAAAGGCACTAGTTTAGGAACCATTTTAAGAAACACTTTATTAGGAGAATGATAAAATAATAAATGTTGTTAATAGTTTTTTATATTTCCCATAAAAATTGTGTCAAAACTTTCCTATTATGATTTATTAACAATTATCTTAAAGGCATTTGTTAACATGACAATTTTTATAATTATACATGATTAAAAGGTATAGTTTAAAAAAGTTACGCATAAGCTAAAAAAAGATGAATAAACAGCATAATTTCATTCCACCCCTCATCCAAAGGATTGCTAAGGAGATTAGAATTGAAAAAAGTTGGATTTTTTTTTCAAGGGTCAATGTCCTTGAAAAAGGTATTAAAAAACCTTTAAAAAAATATTATTTTAAGAGCCTAATCAACTCTTGATAATTTTCAAAACTTATACTGTCAAAAATGAAACTTTGATGGCCTATGTGGCCCTTGAAACAAGTGCTCTATCTTTTATTGAGGATTGTGGACTCCTGAAAAAATTGTAAATAACCAAGGGTTAAAAGATTTATATGTACAATCGTTAATAATAAGGTTATTTAAGAGTCTCTTGATCCTCAAAATAAGATTAAAAAAAAAAAAAACACAATCTTGCACAAAACCATATGATAATTTATTTTTACTTTGTATATTAAGTATTCTAAACAGTAAGTAACATGATCATTTATTTGATCATTCCTAAATTTTTGTAGCAACCAACAAATAAAGTACTCAAGAACTTAGATTCTAAAAATAAAAAAAAAATAAAAAAAAAAACTTGCAAAGATGACCCACTTGCAAAGAAAGTAGTCAAGCAGTAGTTAGAATTGCTCTTTTTTTTATTAAATGAATATATAAAGTATAAACAACATCAATCTAGGGATAGTACAGCAACATAGATTTCTTACAAATGTGGCATTATCATCCAAAAGCAATGCAACGTATCAAGGGCCTTAGATTTCTCTTTCCAAGCCATATGACTATCAGAAAAACTGTAGGACATTTCTCTTCCAAGATATAAAAAACGTAATATTGAATTCACTGAGTCAGTCTTGGTTGGTTTCACTATTCTCCAACTTCATATTTATTGTTATAGTCTAAGATGCGTCAATTTCAAAAGAAAAAAGCATTTTCCAGAGCCACTTAACACAAATAAACCAAAAAACAACAACAACAAAATTCAGACAAAAACCTGAATGTCCATAAATCCAATTAAATATGCGCATACACCAGAACTAAAATTTCAAAAGAAACATCATTTCCCATTGCCAAAAAAAAAATCAAGGAAAATGAAATCACATTTACACATAATACTCATTTCCTTTGCTCCCAAAATGAGTATTCAAGGTCAAAATGGATGTAACTCCAATTCCTTCTGTAGCAAATCACATAGCCTCAATAACAAAATTAACCAAACTTAGTGGACCCAAATTTCAAGTTTGGCAGTCTAAAATACCAATTCTTCCAACTTCATCACACAATTTGCCATTCCACATAAAGCCAAACACATGGGAAAGTTTCAATTTTTTCTAAAACACACAAACATTCACAGATTAATCCAATTCAAACACACCCCACAAGTGGCTAGCTTGAGTTGATCTTCATACCTTAGTGATCAGTGATCGCTACTAGATTGAGTTGATTGTGAGGTAGGAAATATGGGTGCGGATTCAGGTTCGGGTTCAGGTGCGAGTGCAGGTGCAGTTCAGCGAATCGGCAATTTTTGAAAAAGTAGGGTGCGGGTGTGATGGGATACGTTTTTAATAAATTACTAAATATATTATTATATAATATATATATATATATATATTTACTTTTTTTTTTATATAAGAAATTCAAATAAAGGGGTAGAGTTTATTATTAAAAAAAAAACAATTATTTATGATTTGTTTTTAATAAAACTTATATTTTTGGTTGTCACGCCCCAAATCCCAAAGGGTCCAAAGCGTAAGAAAGACGCCTTAAGTACCTGTAAATTTTTACTTTTTGACAATTCAATCCACATAAAATCCTATCAAGTACCAACATCAAGAATTATCATAATAATTCCATTGAATATACTCTCAAAGTAAGTCAGAGCTCTAAGCATTAATTACAAGGACCATTGGCTACAAAATAATAGAGGTCTGAATAAATAATTACATAACAACAGCTTGTCCCATCAGTGGGAATACAGTCACAACCACTATAATATACAAAAAAATGAGTCAAGCCTATTCTAAGATGTACATAATCTAATAACGCCATTACAAAAGTTCAGCCTCCATCAATAGTTAGTCTAACTACTATTAGCCACCAAAAAGCTGTTTCAAAATGTTGTTGCTTACTCTAAAAAGTTTATAAAAATAATGGGATGAGACAAAGCCTAGTAAGTAGCATAATTAATGGGGGTGAGGGAAATGCAAGTTTCATCTTCAATAATAATAATATGACAAGAATGATTAAATAATGAAATACAAAATTTCTCTAAGTAACTACCTTGAAACTATATACTATAATTTATGAGCATCAACAATATAATTTCCAAAGCCATAATATCTAATGAAAGATAAATTATCACAAATATACTACACAACCATATAGACCGATCAGGGAATCCACCCATTCACAACTGGCATGATATTGTCCTCTCTGGTATGCAGACTTTTGGCCCCATGGATAACAGCCTCACCCATACTCTCAAGGTTTTTCTCTCCCCCCATGGGCAGCAGAGAGAGCACGTCAAATAGGCCATCTTTTGCATGTGGTCTCTTGGCCTCATGGACAGCAGCCTCACCCACACATAATCAAGGAACCTCTTTCCCCCATGGGCAGTAGGGAAGAACGCGTCATCCAAGGTGAAAAGGCACTGACCTGGATTTGATTCCGTTGTTACAAAGACTACGAAAACCAAATCGGGTGATCACCGAAAAATCACACATGGCATGGGGTTAAAACCACATAAAGTTCACAGTATACATTTCCTTTCAAATACAGTTTATATCCAAGTAGTTTCAAAAACCTTAAATAATCTAACTTTCACAAGGTTTGTAAGGTTTTCAACTCCATTCTTGTCAAAAAGATTTTCTATCAATTTTCCAATAACAAGACAAGATAAGCATCTTTAGATTTTCTAATAAACCATAGAATTCATGATTGCTTTATCAAAGATTAAATAAAAGATGCTTACATTTTCCATGTCAACAATTCATGCATTTCCCCAAATGCAATACCAAATATGATGCATTTTCATATATATATATATATTAAGGTTACGACACAATAGTTTTTAGGAAAATATAATTTCCATAGGTAGTTTCCAAAAGTGTGTCTAACCCAAAAACAACAAATATGCAATGTGATTATTTTCCAAAAAATCCCATTAAAAAGCTACTTACCTCGCAACCGCAAAATCCTAATTCTCCAAGCTCTAAGGAGATTAGCTAGAACCTAAACAATATCAAGTAAATCTATCACAATAAGCATAGAGCTTGAAATTGTATCTAGCCACAATTTAGGAATTGCCAAATAAACAATTAATTAGGCAAGCCTAGTATTTAACCTCATCAATATTAACATATTCCACTTCCAAAGTTTCTCAACAAATTGATTTACAAGGCATAAACTCCAATTTATAAAGTTAACCCATTTAACATCATCTCCAATATTATGATTAGCTTCTATAAAATTCATACTACATCATTAAGAGACTCATGAAAGCAAAAATCACAATATCCTCTAAGACAAGAAATTCAGAACTTCAACTAACTCCAAATAAATCCAATGGCAATGGAAAAATTAAATTTACCAACCATCACATGCTATAACTTAAAACTCCTAAATTTTTCCACCGTACATAAACTTTAAGTAGCCATTTTTGGCACAAAATATATAGCCACTCATCAAATAATCCCACCAACACAAAACCCATACATAAAAACACATAAATATCACTTCTAATGCTCATAAATCACATGGGTATCATTATCAAAGCTTAGACAAAAATAACCTCAAGCAAAAGTCTAAAACCCATAAAAAAGATTAGAAATTTTTACCTCAAATAAAATGATAAAAATGCTTAGGGGTCCCTAAGTATTTTTTCGGTGATCTTGCTGGAAAAATGATAGTGATATAGTGTGGTTTGGAGTGGAGGCCGGTGGGTGAGTGTGTGTTTAAGTGAAGAGATAAGAAAGAAAGTGAAAGAAAGAAAAAGGGAGAGCCAGCCAAAAGAGTGAAGAGATAAGAAAGAAAAGGAGTGGTTGAGAATAGTGAGTAATGGGGTTAGGTGGGGCACGTGGGAACCCCAAAAATCTAACCTTTCCCTTTTTTTTTTTCATAAATATGAGTTGACAGGGACGTGACATTGGTAATTGTAAACACAGAACCACCTTCCAAGAAGGTTCCTTTACTTCTTTTCCAATTCTCCAACCCACCCATATGAAACAATTAACTTTCTCACCTATTTAATTTATATTCTTTTGTCATAACTTCTCATTTGAACCTTTATTCTTCTTCCTCACCTCTTCTAAGTTCTAAACATTTTTTTTTGTCTTCTTATCTTCTCATTTTTTTTTTCACAAGGCCACATGAAGCAGAAGAATGGCGGCTGGCAACATGGTGGTGACTTGTTTTGGCACCCGTTTCAGCCAGAATTGGCCCAAATCAAAAAATGAAAAAAAAAAAAAAAAAGACTTGCGAATCGGCGCGTCGACGACTGCATGGCACATCCATGTGTGTCGGGTGTAAGTGTGGCTCCCAGCCGCACCTGTGCATCCTAGATTGTGAGGTAATATAACTTAACATGAAGTGCATTTGAAGTGAGCTTGAGTCAACTTTCCAGTTCAACTTCAAAGCTAAAACAATACCTATAACTCTACGAACATCACTTCCTGCAGCATTCCAAAACCTTCAGAATGGCTGACAAAAAACAAACCTTATTTAACAATAATTTCAAGAAGAACCTCATTTTGAATTTCAGACAACGAAACGACTATCATGCATACAGACTCATGTAAGATGCAGAAACTCCAAGAATACAGAAGCCAAAAGAAAAACCAAAAAGTAGAAAACTTGATAAAACCTTAAATAATCGAATCAGCAGTAATGCAAAGGAGAAGGGGCCAAAATGGCCAAATACCACAAGTTGCAGAACTATGTAGCAAAAAAACACTGTTTCGGAAATAAATAGGGAAATACCACTTTTCTGGTACTCGAGTTTCTTAAACTCGAGTTCTAAATCGTACTCGAGCTTAAGAAACTCGAGTACCAAGAAGTTCAGCCACCGTGGCACTGCTGACTTGGAATTTGTGCGATTTAAAAAAATAATATGGTACTCGAGCTTGGTAAACTCGAGTTCCATGCAACACAGTACTCGAGTAAACCAGGCTCGAGTACCTTAGAAACATTATAAAAAAAATTATGTTTATTTTTATTTTTAAGGTACTCGAGCTTGGGGAGCTCGAGTACCTTGTAAGGAACTCGAGTTTAGTAAACTCGAGTTCCTTATAACTATTTTTTTTTTTTTTTGATAATCAGAAAATAAACATAAACATAAACATAAACATATTTTTTATGTTTTTATTTATTTAAATAGAAGCATTGTAAAATAGATTTTAATTTCAAAATATGAATTAATTTCTACATTAATTAAAACTGTTCATTGGTTTCTCATAAAAATTGTTCACTGTTTTCTGCAAAATCTATTTCTATGATTTTGCATAAAATTATTTTCTCTTCAGCATTATTTAAAAAATTGTTCACTCTCTTTTTTGCGTAAATTATTTTATGTTCACTATTTAAAAAATTGTTAACTGTTTTTTCATAAAACACCTACTAAAATCGTGTTTTATAAATTTAAACGCCAAATCAGAATGCTTTTTCGTGCTTAAATTTTACAATAATTGAATTTGTTTTTCTGCATTGATGAAATCTATTTCTACATTAATAAAATTTGCTCTCTACACATCACGTTTACTGTATATTTGAATTTGCTTACTGCATTCATAAAATCTATTTTTTGTATTAATTAAAGGGCAAATTACAACTTACCCACCTGTGGTTTAGTCGAAATTTAAGTTGCCTACCTGTGGTTTGAAATTTGACACTTTACCCACCTGAGGTTTGACTAAAATTTAAGTTGCCTACCTGTGATTTAAAATTCCATGATGAAAGTGTTCCGATGGATAGTTTTTGATCTTATTTAATCTTGTATTTTTATGTTTATTGTGTTTTTGGAGAAGAAAGACATAAAAGTAGAGCAAAATTACATATTTAGCTCTGTTTTTAATGAAGGTGGGTTATAGAAATCTAATTAAGCAAACCTCAGGTGGGTAAAATGTCAAATTTCAAACCACAGGTAGGCAACTTAAATTTTGACTAAACCACAGGTGGGTAAATTGTAATTTACCCTTAATTAAAACTGTTCATTTTTTTCTCATAAAAATTGTTCACTATTTTCTGCAAAATCTACTTCTATGATTTTGCATAAAATTATTTTCTCTTTAGCATTATTTAAAAAATTGTTCACTCTCTTTTTTGCGTAAATTATTTTATATTCACTATTTAAAAAATTGTTAACTGTTTTTTCATAAAACACCTACTAAAATCGTGTTTTATAAATTTAAACGCCAAATCAGAATGCTTTTTCGTGCTTAAATTTCACAATAATCGAATTTGTTTTTTGCATTGATGAAATCTATTTCTACATTAATAAAATTAGCTCTCTGCACATCACGTTTACTGTATATTCGAATCTGCTTACTGTATTCATAAAATCTGTTTTTTGTATTAATTAAAACTGTTCATTGTTTTCTCATAAAATTTTTTTACTGTTTTCTGCAAAATCTACTTCTATGATTTTGCATAAAATTATTTTCTCTTTAGCATTATTTAAAAAATTGTTCACTCTCTTTTTTGCGTAAATTATTTTATGTTCACTATTTAGATGTACAGATAGTTTGAATTTTTTGAAAAGTTTGGATTCGTTAAATGTACAAAATCATGAAAATTAAATGGAAAACTATGTACTAATGTATTGATCTTTCGAATTTGTTGAAAAGTTTGAAATCGTTGAATGAACAAAATCGTGTAAATTCAATGGAAAATCAAAGAACGAACCAAATCGTTGAGCAGCACATGTAGCACTGCAAACATCAGTGTAGCAATGGTGGACATTAAAAACAACGTCTAATGTTCGTAGGTACAAATTTTTGGAAATCATCATTACTTGAATTTGAGAAGTCTGAAATATCTCTTTCATCATCTAACGCAGTAACTTCATTAATAGACTTGATGGCTCGCTCTTACGCCTTCCCCTTTAGATGCTTCCTAACTTTTTGGATTGCATGAAAACAGTCTAATCGCCTTTGCATTTGATTGTTCTCTTTTTCAAGACGAGCAGGTATGTTGGTAGGTTCATTTCTAGGTAACTCAGCTGAGCGTGCCTTAGGAACTCGTAACCCATGCCATCGACAATATACCTCCAACTCACACCTTTTCTCGTATAGGGTTGACCATGGTGGTTTTGCTACAGTGAGCTCTACTGCGGTGGTATCTGTACTTAGTTTTGTAGGTTTGCTGACCATGATGTGCCCAACGCTTCCAAGACTCTCGTATGTGTATATTGGCATATTAAGGAAATCTCTTCTCTTTCCAACCCATTTCCCTCCATAGTGGTCTGTGTATGTCTGTAGTTGTTGATCTGCTGAAACTTGTGATAATTCATTTGTTGAAGTAGATCCAAACTTGTTTCGCATTGTACGATTTGATGTTGAGGCGTTGCGACTCATAGCTTAGTCAATCTACGAAGTTAGTGGGGTAGAAATAAGATCATTATTGTGATGCATTTATAACCTCATTTCATGTTCCAAGCATTATAATTTCAGTTATTAGGGCTTGTCACGTCAATACAGGCTGGAAAAACACTACATGAACAAAATTTTAAATGTTCCCAATGTCACAGTGAGATTTGAAGATGTGGGCAATAGTTGCAGTGTTCTTGAACAGAGTATCAGATTTAATTGACACAGTGCTATGTCCCTGGCACCAGGGTACGATTATTCATATATTTAAGTATTCACGTGAATGTGGATGATATGACTGGACAGTGTGTGAAATCATACTGAGCTGTTAAGCAGCACGTGTGAAACAGTGGCATCTGTTGGCACATGTGGTTCGTATGACTACAGTTGGTGCTACAACAGTGGGCTGGTGATGTGTCTTTAAAAAACTACTCATGCCATAGTTTGTGCTACATCATGTTTACTGTATATTCTGTTCAAAAAAAATATTAAATGTACATTTCTGTTAAAAAAAAATATTAAATGTACATTCCAATTTATTTTAAATATATGATTTTTTTAAAGTGCATCCTTAAATATACTTTTCTTTTAATAATTCGATACCTACAACAAGAAAGATTGAGAATTTAAATCCTAATTTCATATTAAATAAAGCAGCTTAAAGACATCCTTTTAACATTTATGTATTTTACCAAAAACATTTATGTAGAACCATTTTAAAAATTTTCATGTCAAAAAAAGTTTTAAATAAATAAAATTAGAGAAATGAAATAAATATGTTAATATTTCTTCCAAACATTTCCATCCACCCCATGGGTTAGCAACGTGTGCCAATAATAAATGACCAATATATAAAAAATCATCTTTTCAAAAACTAAAAATAAAAACCATCATGGAATCAATAAATTAAATTTATATATATATATATATATATATATATATATATATATATATATAAAAAGCTCAACTTCAAACCAATTTTCCTTAAACTCACTATTTGATTATTAAAGAGACCATTTACATATAGTTTTAACTACATTATTTTTTTAGTAAACCATATCAGCTACGTTACCTAGAAATGAACCTGCCAACATACTTGCTCATCTTGAACAAAAGAACAATCAAATGCAAAGGCAATTAGACCGTTTTCATGCAATCCAAAAAGTTAGGAAGCATCTAAAGGGGAAGGCGCAAGAGTGAGCCATCAAGTCTATTAATGAAGTTACTGCGTTAGATGATGAAAGAGATATTTCAGACTTCTTAGATTCAAGTAATGATGATTTCCAAAAAATTTTACCTGCGAACATTAGACGTTGTTGTTAATGTCCACCATTGCTACACTGATGTTCGCAGTGCTGCATGTGCTGCTCAACGATTTGGTTCGTTCTTTGATTTTCCATTGAATTTACACGATTTTGTTCATTCAACGATTTCAAATTTTTCAACAAATTCGGATGATCAATACATTAGTACATAGTTTTCCATTTAATTTTCACGATTTTGTACATTTAACGAATCCAAACTTTTCAACAAATTTAGACTATCTGTACATCTAATTTACACAATTTTATTTTGTCCTTTTAAGATTTTATACATTCAATGAATAATGTTTTTTTTTTTTTTTTACAAATTCGAACGATCTGTATATCTAATGTACATAATTCTCTCTCGAATTTTCACGATTTTGTACTTTCAACAAAATTTGATAGGCCAAAAACGTATTGACCCCAAGTGATTAATTAATTGATTAATTAGCCAAATTTATTAATTAATCTAATTAACATGCAAAGCGCGTGGTAGCACAAACAAATCACCAATTAAACTAAGTGCAATGGAAATTGAATTGACATGGTCATTTGTTTTTCAATGGGGAAAAACTAACACGACAAAAACTCCACCGGATGATTTTAAGGTTACCACTCCCGAGAAAACAGTGAACAATTTTTATGAGAAAACAATAAACAGTTTTAATGAATGCAGAAAATATATTTTATTAATGATGTGAGCAGATTCAAATATACAGTAAACATGATGTGCAGAGAGCAAATTTTATTAATGTAGAAATAGATTTCATCAATGCAGAAAAACAAATTCGATTATTGTGAAATTTAAGCACGAAAATCATTCAGATTTGGTATTTAAATTTAGAAAAAATGATTTCAGTAGGTGTTTATGAGAATACAGTGAACAATTTTTAAATAGTGAACATCAAATAATTTACGCAGAAAAGAGAGTGAACAATTTTTTAAATAATGCTGAACAGAAAATAATTTTATGCAAAATCCTAGAAATAGTTTTTGCAGAAAACAGTGAACAATTTTTATGAGAAAACAATGAACAGTTTTAATTAATACAGAAAACAGATTTTATGAATGCAGTAAGCAGATTCGAATATACAGTAAACGTAATGTACAGAGAGCAAATTTTATTAATGTAGAAATAGATTTCATCAATGCAGAAAAACAAATTCGATTATTGTGAAATTTAAGCACGAAAAAGCATTCTGATTTGGCGTTTAAATTTATAAAACACGATTTTAGTAGTGTTTTATGAAAAAACAGTTAACAATTTTTTAAATAGTGAATATAAAATAATTTACGCAAAAAAGAGAGTGAACAATTTTTTAAATAATGCTAAAGAGAAAATAATTTTATGCAAAATCATAGAAGTAGATTTTGCAGAAAACAGTGAACAATTTTTAAGAGAAATCAATGAACAGTTTTAATTAATACAGAGTATAGATTTTATGAATGCAGTAAGCAAATTCGAATATACAGTAAACGTGATGTGTAGAGAGCAAATTTTATTAATGTAGAAATAGATTTCATCAATGCAGAAAAACAAATTCGATTATTGTAAAATTTAAGCACGAAAAAGCATTCTGATTTGGCGTTTAAATTTATAAAACACGATTTTAGTAGGTGTTTTATGAAAAAACAGTTAACAATTTTTTAAATAGTGAACATAAAATAATTTACGCAAAAAAGAGAGTGAACAATTTTTTAAATAATGCTGAAGAGAAAATAATTTTATGCAAAATCATAGAAATGGATTTTGCAGAAAACAGTGAACAATTTTCCTGAGAAAACAATGAACAGTTTTAATTAATGTAGAAATTAATTCATATTTTGAAATTAAAATCTATTTTACAATGCTTCTATTTAAATAAATAAAAACATAAAAATATGTTTATGTTTATGTTTATGTTTATTTTTCGATTATCAAAAAAAAAAAATAGTTATAAGGAACTCGAGTTTACTAGGTACTCGAGCTCCCCAAGCTCGAGTACCTTAAAAATAAAAATAAACATAATTTTTTTTATAATGTTTCTAAGGTTGCATGGAACTCGAGTTTACCAAGCTCGAGTACCATATTATTTTTTTAAATCGCACAAATTCCAGGTCAGCAGTGCCACGGTGGCTGAACTTCTTGGTACTCGAGTTTCTTAAGCTCGAGTACCATTTAGAACTCAAGTTTAAGAAACTCGAGTACCAGAAAAGTGGTATTTCCCTATTTATTTTCGAAACAGTGTTTTTTTGCTACATAGTTCTGCAACTTGTGGTATTTGACCATTTTGGCCAAGGAGAAGGTCAATAATACTGTTTCAAGAAATTACCACAAGGCTAATATAACAAACATTTCAAAAAGTTCCTATTTGTGTTCCACACCCCTTCCTCAATTTTCTAATATTTCAGTCATTAACACATCTCAAATGGTTTTCTCATACATAACAGAACCGATAGTACATATTTAAAAACGCAAAAAAAAAAAAAAAAAAAAAAAAATCAACAACTTAAGAACAGCAACAAGGTTCTTTTTGTTAAAACAGACTTGGTTTGGAAGACATTATACCAAATGCAAGGAACCAGTTTGTGTGAGGATCTCAAAACTTAAAGAACAAAAAGAAAGAGAAAGAAAAAGAAGGGGGGGGGGGGGGGTAGTGGGAGCCAAAAAAAAAAAAATTTGTAATAATAGCAAATCATACCTTAATAAGCAGCCGATTCTTGTGATAAACACTGAATACTTGAACATCAATATGATATTTCGCATCCTTAACAAACCCGATACTTACAACAGCAATCATTTGATGACAATAATTGCATAAAATCAGAATTAATGTACTAAAGCAGACAGAATATCGAATCAAAATTATTATTTTTTGTGTTACATTTGTATCCTTTGGGACCACATCATCACTAGAATGTGGTCGGTATGTAACCTCCTGAGACATCATGTCATTCACTATATTGTGGTGCTCCACATCTTTCCCATGGAAAATCATTCAAAAGCTAGGAGGAAGTCTTAGATAGAGAATCGATGCATAACTCTGGAAAGTGAAATGGAATACTATAATTAAAAACAGAAAATTCAACAAGAAAGAATAAATGATTGGGAGAAGGAAAAACTCAATCAAGCTACGCAAGATATCTTCCACATATTTTTTTTGTTTTTTTTTGTTTCAAATTGTCATCTAAGGATAAGTATGACATTCATGGCACCAATTGACCTTATCCTAATTTAGAGAAGTTCAAATTTCTAAAATTAAGCGTCCTCTATTGATCTGCTTATTGCTTTCTCCTGCATGTCAGCATTTATCTGATTAGGAGGTATTACATTTTTTAACAAATCCATTGAATAATTTTTTGGGGTGTTGTTTACTCGGGGCTTGCCTATTGAATTGCTTATAAATTTTTTCCCACTTTTTCCCACATGAATGATCCAGTAATAAGTCAGATTCCGATAATTACAGGGGGGGACAAACTCCAGTAAGTCTCCTTACCGATTGGATGCATGAACTGATGAAGTGTGAATTTTAAATAAAGGTTTAGAAGATTGGCAGGAAAAAGACTCCATGTACTTGAGACCTAATTTGTGACAGGATTTGTTGACTTGAATCAATAACAGTAGTCGTTTTTAGCTCTTCAGATCATGAAATTATTTATTGTTCGTGTTCTTTGCACATTACATTTGAAAATTCTCAACATTTCGGTAAAAAATTGAAGAGGTTTTATTCATTTCATTAACTACACATTTCGCAGTCAGGTTAATTGTTTTCTTAAAGTTACAATAACAATTACAATTAATTACAAAAGCTGCGGATTATTAAGATTAATATGCCCTATAAAGATATAAAGAAAATCATGACATTTAACCAAACAAGGCTCATAATAGTGTCATATATAGTCTATATAGAAAAATTCTTAAAAGGTAGGGATGTGCATTCAATCCACCAAATTTGACCTAAATTTTTGAGTCAATGGATTCCTCCTCCCCTGAGATTGATTTGGGTAGATTTTGTGTTGGCAAGATTTTCAACCCAAAAACCAGAGCCAACCCAAGCTATAAAATATTAAAAAAATACATGTACTTTGAATTTGTTAGTTTGATCTACTTTTTTATATTGAGACTTAAATTTTTGTCTAGTTGGGGTATTAGACTCCATTGTGAAAATTGTAATGTTTTTTTTTTTTTTTTTGCTAGGTAAATTGGAAGGAGGTTTCGAACTCCAGATATATGGCATCATATAGGGTGTTGATATCATTATGCTATCAAGTCTATTTCATTGTGTAAATTATAATCATTTATTGAATGAGGAGCTTGAATAATTGAATGAACTCCATTTTTTTATTAGGCCTCACAAAATTTTCCCAACTTGATGATTCAACCCAATCTGATCTATGAGTTAGAGCATTCTCAATTGAGTAGTTAAAACCACATGTAGTCAAAAAGTACCTAAACTCCCCCCAAAATTTCATGTATCAGCCTCAATATTTTGTCCCAAAAAGTTATAAATGAAAAATGTTTCAATACACTTATTGAGAAACTGTTCATCAATCAATTTTAGCCAATTTTAAAATCGTTCCTCTCTCTCTCTCTCCCTTTGAACCAAACCTCCATGGCCAATCCAGCTCCTCCTTGAAAAAATCTCCACCTTTCACCACCACCATCACCAATGGCTATGCAAAGGCTCTGCAATGGGGCGCGGGCGCCACCTCTCTCCTTAATTTTCTGGGTGCCTGTTTGATGCAATGATGGTTTCATTTCCAAATTTTATTGTATCACTTTATCAAGAGGCTTTCTTGCTTGTTTATTCACTATGGAGTGTGTGGATCAATTTGTGTCAATGAATGTTGTTTTCACCTACCAATTTCAGGAAAAAGAAAGAAAGAGAGGGAGCCCTCACTTGAAATTGGAAAATAATGATGAAACTGGGTACTAATTAAAGCTCCATTTATTTTGAAGTAAAATATTTTTTGTAAAATGTTTTCTCATTTTTAGATATTTGTTTGCATGTAAAATGTGGTTAGACTTGTAAGATATTTTTTGTTGATCATAAAATCTTTTGTAAAAAGATGTAAAACGTTTAATCTGTAAAAATCGATAAAGTATTTTACTAAAACATAAAATGGCTTCCGCTCCCCCATTTAAATTTTCTTATGTTCAAACCCATTTGTTGAAACATGAATCCATCTACAAATTTTTTTTTTTTTTTACATTTTTTATTTTATTAAAGTATTTATCACTTACAATCATTACAGACTCTCCATTATTCTGAGATGAAAGGATACAAATATAGAGTAGTACTTTCTAGGCAGTAAGAACTAGGAACTCATACAATATATTAATTAAGTTAACAAACTCTTTTATTTATTCATTTACAAACATTAAGTTGACACACTTGAATAAGCTACATATATTATTAGAACTTCAGCAGCAGCAGTCTTGCTCACTTTAACTAGAAACATTTAGGATTCCCAAAGAAGTTTCACTTATTTATTGTGCCCATAACTCCAATAGAGTGCCATCTCTAAGTCCCCCAGTTTGAAGGATCATTAGGGGTTGTGACAAATTGCCCGATTGATAATGATGATGACATGGAATTCATGTTCTCCATACGATTGTTAGGCACGTGTGGATCATAAGGATAATTAAAACCAGCTGGAAAATATGGGATTCTAGCAAGTGGGTCAAGTTCTTGTGAAGCACATGAATAAGGCATGCCACAATAATTACCCCTAATAATCTCACAAGGTTTTGGAATCATGGGCACTGTTAATGGATCCTCATCATAATGTGGTGCTGTCATTCCTGGACCAATAAGTTCATCACCAATATACTGTGTTACTCCACTAGTGCCGAAATTTTGATCTTCTTGATTGGGATCAAATTGTTCGTGTGGTTGATAGCCTAATGACCATAGTGGGTCATAAGATGAAGAATACGATGGTGGTGCTATTAGGGGTGGAAAGTGAACCAAATCGGCACCATAATTGGTTTGCTCTAATTTAAGATCACCGTGATCAAAGCCTTGCAACATTGGGGTTGAATTGGGAAGGTATAGCTGATCTTGTTGAGAGCTTCGGATCCACTTAGGGTTTGCAATTAGAGAGGAAAAACCTTCCTCAGAGTTGCCATTACAGAGCATATCAGGAAAGGTGGCTATGGCAGGAACATCGTGAGAAATCAGCTTTTTCTTCATGCTTGAATTCCAAAAGTTCTTAATCTCATTATCTGTTCTTCCTGGTAGTTGCTTGGCTATCTGAGACCACCTGTTAGAAAAAAGAAAAAGTTCCCTCTTGCATGAAAAAGGAATGATATTCATGATCAAGGTTACGATAAATATAACAATATATAAGAAGAAGATGGTACATAAAAGTTATACTAGATAAGATTTACCAGTTGAGGTATTATATGTTAAATATAATATAAAAAAGTAAATAAATATTTATTTATTATGTTGTCGATGTGTTACTAATGATATTTATTGCTACATCTTTGTAAAGATTTTTATAATAAAATTGGTAATAATTTAAGCATTTTTGGAAAAGAAAAAGAAGGAGGTACTTGTTTCCTAGAATGCCATGGAGTTCAATGATGAGGGCTGCTTCTTGGGTAGAGAAGCTCCCACGTTTTAGGTCAGGTCTGAGATAATTTTTCCATCTTAATCTGCAGCTCTTTCCACATCTCTGCAGGCCTGCTTCATAGAAACCGTACAAGAAAATCGAAAAAAAAAAAAAAGGAACAAGAACAAAGAAAATTTGAGAAACAGTACTAGGAATCAATGAAAGCTACATAGCCAATGCATTGAGAGAGAGAGAGAGAGGGGGAGCAGTGATAATGTTACCAGCAAGTTTTGGGACAGATCTCCAGCAACCATGGCCATGGGTTGAAATGTAGTTGAAGAGCTTCTCATCTTCCTCCGGTGACCATAGTCCTCTCTTCACCTTCTGCTTGTTACAGCATGCGTGATGTCTCATCTTTCTCTCTAAAAGCAATATTCGTGCAGCCAAAGACAGATCAATAATAAGTATTGGGGAATAAGTATAAAAAAGATGAAAAAGTTCAGAGAGAGAGAGAGAGAGAGAGAAAAGAAAGGCAGAACTAGGTCTAGCCCTAGCTGTCAGAAGAAGAGAACAGAGAAATGGAAAATCTCGAAGTGTGATTTCTGAGTACACTGAGGTTATGAATTTAACGTGAGAGCTGGTAGAGTTAGGGTTTTACAATGGATCCTTCTTTTGTTCACTCACATGACATGCAAGGTGGTGGGTCCATTCATGTGTGTGAGATATCCCACACCTTGACTCTTTATCAAGAAAGCATATTTTTTTGGATGAAAATATGTGACCGTTTACCCTCTAGCTTGGACTTATTGAGAATGAGCATATTGAGCAGTAATGAGACTTGGAGACAAGGTCATAAGTGGATATATACATTCGAATTAAATCATGAATTTTTGTTGAAAAAGGGTTCTCAAGCGCAGCGCCTAATTTGTAATAAAGTAGACATCCCTTCACAGAGAAGAACAATATTTTTTTGTTGTTGTGTATGTACTATCATGTCATATGTTTTTTTTTTTTTTTTTTTTTTTTTTGAGACACACACACACACACACACATATATATATATATATATATATATATATAGGAAGAGAGATGAGATAAGAGAATACACTCACACGCCAACACCAAAACTACATACGACAATTAGTGTCATGGAACAAATGACAAACCCCTTCTCAATATCATATTTTACCGATATGGGACGACTCAATAACACTGAGTATTTTTATGATTATTGATTACACTAAAGGAGATGCTTTTTTCTTCTATTATATCATATATATATATATATATAAACAATTTTGTCGCTTAACTTTGCACATCTATCAAAGAATATGGCTTTTTATTATCACGTGACTCAATAATTATTATAGGATAGTTTACTCTATGTGAATTCTTTAAAAAGTTACTTATAAAAGAATTAATATAATTCAATTAAAAATTTAATTAAATCCCATAAAAAATTTAATAAAGTTTCATCATTTAATTTAACCTATCTTATTCATCAACTATATTTCTAGTACAAAAGTTTCAAAAAGTTTGAAATACTCTTTTAAAATTTTCATAGATTTAAAATACCTCAATTAAAATTTTTAAGAAATTTATATGAAATTTTTAAAATACCTCATTAAATTAATTTTATCATTTACTATAATTTTTATTATAAAAGTTTCAAAAAAAAATTTAATTAAAACTCATTATCAAAATGTTTTAAAAATTTTAGTATTTATTTTGAGATTATTCTAAGAATTTACAATAATATTTTGTTTTAATAAAACTCGGTCTTAAATGAACGCATCGGTCACTTAAAGTAATTAAGGTATAAACTCTACATAACAATAAGTCATATAGGTGAAATTCCTAATGTTCCCAAGATTCTTGTTACTTGGGGAAAAAAATACATTTAAAAAGATGCCGGAGCACAACCAAAAATTATTTTAATATTTATTATGGAATTTCATTGGTTAATTTAAGATTTTAATGTTTTTATTTATTTAGTTTGTGTTGTGATAGGGATTAAATTCTATGTTCTTAGATAAGAATTAGTTTAGTATTTGGATTAGTATTCGAATTCAACTAGGCTTAGTTGCTTATCTTTATCTCTTATATCCACTATGATTAGTATTTTATCTTTATCTCTTAGTTACTAGAAGATCTATAAAACTCCAGATACTTTATTTTGTATTTAGACTATTATTTTTAATCAAAGATTTCTTTATTCAAAATTTTTTTTGTGTTTGTGTTTGGTGGTGATTCCAAACAACCCTTAAGTGGTGAAGCCTAAGGTTTAAGCATGGGATTGATCTAGGTGGGAAGTCTAGATTGTCTTACTTCACAAACCCTATAGGCTTAGTCTCACATCACCATTATTAAGATCTTCTTAATTTGAAACAGATCTATTTAATGTTTCAGATTAAAATGACAAGTTTAAAAGTGTACCAACACCACATTCTTAGGGATGACAATTTTGCCCCGCTCCACTTCACCTGCCCCTTCTCGCTTTACCCCGCACGGGTTTTCCCTGCCCTGCAAAGGTGGTGGGGTGAGGATGGAGTGAGATTTTAGCCCCACACAACGGGGCAGGGCGTGGATGGGTTTAAACTTTTTAGACCCACCTTGCCCCGCCCCGCCTCACGTTGATAAGGGTTAAATTGTAAAATTTTCATATCCTAAAATCTTACTATTTAAATAAACATATTATCAGCTTATTTTATTCCAACTATCATGGTTCTCTACCTGTTTTTTTTCTCTCTAGCAAAGTTGGAAATAAGGTACCAATTTTAACTTTTTCTTGTCTTTATTAGAAAAAAATTTATATGCTATTGAATCATTGATTTTGTAGTATGAGATTTTTACATTTATTGTGATATTGTATTGTTAAACACTTGGATAATATTATTCAATTTTTGCTAAAAATTAGTTTGATTTGATGGGATCAAATTTATTTGTAATTTCAAGTATATATTTATTAACAAAACATGTTTTATTAGAAAAAATTGTAATATTCGTAGGCAAATCAACAGGAAGTAGAGTTTTACAAGGTGGGGCAGGACTTCGCGAGGCCTCAAGGGGCAATAAAATTTTCCCCATCATGCGGGATGGGGCGGGAATGGGGCAAGATAAAACCATGTGGGGCAGGAGTGAAGACTCTATCTTTCGACCCTACCCCTCCCCATTGCCATCCCTACACGTTCTTTAATTGATTATTGCTATCTCATTACCGCTCTCTTTTAATGCGATAGTCACTCCACAAGTATAAATGTTTATAGGGTGTGGAGTGTAATGGTCAGAATTTAAGTCTTTAGAAATAAGCTTCACATACATATACATTTAAATTAGTCTAAAGTAGAATTTTTTTTCTTGTATAAAAAAGAAAATTATTGCACCTCCATAGTTAGAGTACTTCTTTTGATGATGACTTATAATTACAATAATGAAGTCTACTACTGTCTCTAATAATGAAGGCAATAAGATTGTTATAGATATGATCTCATAATTCGACTCAATATTGAGGGTTCAGAATATGTTTTAGGGCTTAATATTCTATGGATATTCGACAATTCTACTGCAACTCGTCTACTCCTATATATTATTTTAGTTTTTCTTTTTGAAAATATCAGAATATTCTCAATGCAATCATTTCTGAGACTAAAAGAGAATCGCTATCAAACGCAGTCAAAAGATGATTTATTAAGTAGTTAATGTATCTTTGGCACGTTTTTTCAATTTGTTTCGACTTTCAACAATGCTGGCAAGGAATTCTAATCAAGTATATATATATAGTAGGGCTATGCTAAAAAGATGTGAAGTCTCAATCAAGTACAATAACCCGTTCCATTTAAGTACCTTCTTTTTAACTTTAAGTAATTGATACGTGTTGAGCTCATACCCATGGCTTAGGCCATTGGGGTCAGGTGGAGTTTAATTTTTAGAATCGTGTTTCATTATGCACTGAATGGATTATTTTATAGTGTAGTTAATAATTGAAATAAGTATCCAAATAATATTAGTCGATGTTTATTTAAATGTTATTGATGCGACAAAATTCAATCCATATAATTCAAAATGGATGATTATAGTTTTAAGAGCCATATATATAATAGAAATATTACTCTTAAAACTTTAAAGGATCATTAGCTTGGATAGATAATGATCAATGTCCATGATTATATGATGATCAATGACCATATATAGATATATATATTTGATTTCCATTACAAAAGATTTAACAAGACAATTTACCAAACCAAAGAAGGAAAATTAGGGCCGGTGTACTTCTTGCTAAATTAATAGACAAACGTAGATTTACATGCATGGATGATGAACAACAAAGGTGAAACTAATGAAGAAATTTTTTCTTAGTCATGTTAACTTATGCTTGATGTTAATGATAATATATGGATGTATGCTTACCAAGTTTCCCCAATACAAAGGAAATGTGATAATGATAATTATAATATAATGAAAGATTCTATATATAGATATATCTTAGGTTTCTAACTTTGGGTTGGCAAACCATGAACAAATAATATCTTGGTTTAGTACTTTTAGTGTCTTTGAAGTGTTGTCAAGTTTGCTACCTAGGTGATAAAGTTTATTGTGCATAAGTGTGGACACCTACTCGACCGATCGAGAAGCCCAGATCTTGACAAATTGAGTAGTATCTTAAAAAATCGAAACTCACAATTTTAGAAATGCTAAAGTCAGCCTATTTAGCCCATTAAGTGATTAGGCTGGTGTGCAAATAAGTTAAAAGGTATTTAAACAAACCCTAATACAGATCCAAGAGTTTTGGAGTTGCTCTCTTATAGATCTAAAGGTTTTGTGCCTCCTGCTCTTAAAAGCTTCCGAGGAGATCATTCAAAACACAATTTGAATCGGTGGTATTGAAGCTTCTGCAAATCCAGTCATCACAAGAATTGGATATAAATAATCTAATTAAAATCTTGGCCCTAAAACTGTTTAATAACAATATATGTATATATATATATCAATGATTACATAAATGCAAGATAGAATAAATGAAATAACGTAGCACATCTACCAAACATTTAAGGTCTATTATTTTGTTATTCTAGAATTGGTTGACTTGGAAGTATTACAAGTGAAGTAATAAGAATGGCAATTCAAGATGAAAGTGATATTGATGATGATTGCAATATATGGTAGACTTTTATATGAGATGATAGAAGCTTAATTTGTATTTTATCCCTAGGCTTAAGTCAAACTCAAAGTGTTTAACAAAAAAAAAAAAAACTCAAAGTGCTCATTCAATCCATTTTTTTAGGTTGAAGTAAAGAACAACAAAATTATCGTCCAACTGTAAAGGAGTGACCCTTTGGAGTTTGGACAAGTATTTTTATTTATTTTTAGTTTATCTGTGGCTGAGGATAAAGGGTGGAAAATTTTGTTGTTAGCCAATGAACTTCTAAGGTCATGGGAATGTTTCCTATAAAAGTTAAAGAAGGTTCCAAAATATAGTAATTTCTGTGTGTATTTGTTTATGTGATTTTGTCTGTTTTCTTAACAAGTCATATATACAATCCAAGTGAGTTAGGAAAAAAAAAAAATCATATACAATCTAGTGATATGAATCTAGAATATTTCCTGGAGTACGTTTAAGATACATAATTCAACCAAAGTATTATTTTGACACATGACTATATGAGGACTACTGATATACAGAGACGTAGATATTAGAAAGTGCTGCACTAATTCAACCGGTTCCCTAACTTCTTATAACAGGCTTTGGTGTCAAGTTATCACTAAGCACAATTTCTTAATCAAATAATAATGACAATTTAAACATGGAAAACAGCCAAAAGAGTATTTATATGCCTTAATTGTTTATTGCTTTGTCTAACTATAGTTAAACTTGATTTAAATTAACATTAGCAAGATCACTTTATAAGACATCTACTATAATATAAATATGGACTTGTGCTAGGGTTTTGTCAAAGTTCGAAGGAAATATTAAACAAAGTATTAGCTAACATGATCAAGGTGGCTTCTGATGTAAAATATGACCATATTCAACATAGCCTACTACTACGAAGTAGAATTAACAAACAAGTTGTACAAATTACAAAATACATTCATATGCCTCGAAAAATAGTTGGGTTGGCTTCAAAAGCCCTCTTAAGTATTATAAAGTTGATCAGGTTTTTGATCAGGTTTTATTTGGGTGTTGTTGCCAGAGCTAGAGAAGCATTAATTGTGGTGTTCCATATATCATTGTCGATATCTTTTTTGGTGAAAGATGATAATATATAATCAACTAGAATCATTTTCAATATCATTGAACTGGTGACTTGAAGATTTTTTGTGAAAAAGAATTTGATTTTTCGGTGATATAATCCATTGCAGGAAGAAGGATGAATGTCAAGAAAATGATTTTGTGTGCAGTTCATGTTAAATATTAGCTATGAAAGAGGGAAGTATAAAATACAAACACAAAAATAAGAGAGTTACATGGCTTAGCCTTATGACCTACATCAACGAAGTAAACTCTTAGGAATATAGTACAAAACTTGTGTTACAATGAACCATAACATGAGTATATATAATAGACTAAACTCTGGATAGACTTCTAATATATAATCAACTAGAATCATTTTCAATATCATTGAACTGGTGACTTGAAGATTTTTTGTGAAAAAGAATTTGATTTTTTGATGATATAATCCATTGCAAGAAAATGATTTTTTGTGTGCAGTTCATGTTAAATATTAGCTATGATATTTTCATGTTGAATATGCTTAAATAGATGTGAAAGAGGGAAGTATAAAATAGAAACACAAAAATAAGAGTGTTACATGGTTTAGCCTTATGACCTACATCAATGGAGTAAACTCTTAGGAATATAGTACAAAACTTGTGTTACAATAAACCATAACATGAGTATATATAATAGACTAAACTCTAGACAGACTTCTAATATATAATCAACTAGAATCATTTTCAATATCATTGAACTGGTGATTTGAAGATTTTTTGTGAAAAAAGAATTTGATTTTTTGGTGATATAATCCTTTGCAGGAAGAAGGATGAATGTCAAGAAAATGATTTTTTGTGTGCAGTTCATGTTAAATATTAGCTATGATATTTTTCATGTTGAACATGTTTAAATAGATGTGAAAGAGGGAAGTATAAAATAGGAACACAAAAATAAGAGAGTTACATGGTTTAGCCTTATGACCTACATCAACGGAGTAAACTCTTAGGAATATAGTACAAAACTTGTATTACAATGAACCATAACATGGATATATATAATAGACTAAACTCTAGATAGAATTCTAGTACAAGTAGGAGACTTGGCTTGCAGATAAAATAAAATTAAGCTTGGGCCTATATATGAGAAATTAAGTCTGTGATTGAAATGAAAAATCTGTTATTCAATGAAGTAATCTGTACATATATCTACTCAAAGACCCAGAAACGGAGCCTATAACTAACTTACAAAACTTTACACGTGTGAACACAAACTAACAAACTTAACTAACAAACACATGTGAGCCACTAACCTATCCTTAGTTCTATACAAAACTATAGGTAGGTTACATATCATTACAAACCAAAACTAACTATACTATATGTCTATTTTGTCGTTTAGATGTGTCTGTGCATTTCTTGATTTTCTTCAACTATGAACTATTAAATCCAGCTACTAAACAATCATCCAACTCTTCAGTCTTCATATCTGTTGCTTTGACACTTGCTGTGATATCATCAGATTGTCTTGCTTGTTCTAATGCACGCTAGTGCTGCCCTGGTGCACTATCAGCTGCACTGTGTTGTAGCTTAAGCTGCACTAGTGTAACAGCTGATGCACCTACTACAGAGTCATGCTTTTGATACTCCCCCTCAAGATAGATTGAGGGAGAGTAAATATTAATCAGTCCCATTTTGGATACTAATTTAGAAAACTGCTTAAAACCCAAAGCTTTGGTCAATAAGTTTGCTAAGTGGCAATGTGTTCTTACATGATTCAACTTTATTACTTTGGCCAACACTTTATCCCTCACAATGTGACAATCAATCTCTATATACTTTGTTCTTTCATGAAAAACTAGATTGGATCCTATATGCAAGGCAGATTGACTGTCACAGAACAAAGGGCTTCTCTATCATGCTTAACTTGTAAATCCTTTAGCAAATAGAGAATTTATACAATCTCACAAGTGGACACAGCCATTGCCCTATACTCTGCCTCAGCTGAAGACCTTGACATAGTAGCTTGCTTCTTTGATTTCCAAGAAATTAAGGAATCTCCAAGAAAGATGCAATACCCTGTTACAGATCTTCTTGTGTCTGGACAAGAAGCCCAATCTGCATCACTTAAACCTTTTACATGAAGTTCTGAGCTAGAAGAAAAGAAGACGCCTCTACCTGGTTCATTCTTGAGATAGTGTAAGACTTTGAGAGCAGCTGCATAATGAGGTTTTTGAGGCCTTGCCATGAACTGACTGAGTCTGTGGACTGCAAAAGTAATATCAGGCGTGGTGATAGTTAAATACAACAGTCTTCCTACCAGACTCCCATATTGGCTTAGATCATTAAGCAACTCACCATCAAATTTACTAAGCTTCAAAGTCTGATCCATAGGAACCTTAGAAGGCTTACATTTTAGCAAACCAGCATATTCTAATATCTCTAAAGCATATTTACTTTGGCACAAGGAAATGTCCTTATCAATTCTAGCAACTTCCAAACCAAGAAAGTACCTTAACTCTCCCAAATCCTTCAACTTGAACTTCTAGTCTAACAAAGCCTTAAAGTCCTCAACACCTCTCTGATCATTACTTGCAATTAATACGTCATCAACATACACTAACAACTCAATGAATGATTCACCTTGTTGTCTAGTGAATAAGGAATAGTCTGCCTTAGACTGAATAAAACCAAAATCAATCAAGGTAGTAGAAAACTTGGAGAACCACATTCTAGATACTTGTTTAAGACCATATAGAGATTTGTTAAGCTTACATGCCAACTATGATTGCTCCCCCTTACTGCATTGCTCCCCCTTACTATGAAAGCTTGGTAAAAGGGACATATACACCTCCACATGCAAATCTCCATGGAGAAATGCATTATTCACATCAAGTTAGCTGAGAAACCAGCCTTTCACAGTAGTGACAACAAGCACACACTTCACAGAGACCATTTTAGCAATAGGTGAAAAGGTGTCAATATAATTAAGTCCTTCCTTTGTGTAAAGCCCTTAGGAACAAGTTTGGCTTTATACCTTTCCACTGAACCATCTGACCTATATTTGACTCTATACACCCACTTACATCCAATAGGTTTCTTGCCTGGTGGCAGTGAAGTGATAGTCCATTTATTGTTAGCTTCCAATGCCTTAATCTCAGCATCCATAGCATCATGCCATTTGGGATTACCTACTGCTTGGTGATAAAAAGTGGGTTTTGTAATGAATGAAATAGCACAGCAAAAAGTCTTATAGGAAAGGGAGAGGTTAGCATAAGAGATATAAGATGGAAGGGGGTGTGAGGTACCTTTACCTGAAATGGAGGAAACTGGAATGGGAGCAGATGAAATCTGATTACAATGGTAATAAGCAAGATAATAGGGAGGTTTAGTAGGTCTAGTAGACCTCCTAAGAGAAACAGGTGGCTGATCAGATGCTTTAGCAACAGGTGGCTGACCAGACTGAACAGATGAATTAAATGCATTAGGAAATCTCAAATGTCCTCATCAAAATCATGATGAATTTGGACAATGGTATCATCAGAGATAGGTAAAGGAGAAAGGGAAGGATTGGAAGAAGGGAAATCAAGAAAAGTAGAAGAGGCAGTAGTAGTAGAAGAGAAAACAAGCAAAGGAATGAGATCAAGAGGCTGAGAAAGAGAAGAAGTGAAAGGACAAGTGGATTCATGAAAAACAACATCCCTAGAAAGGAAAATAGTATGAGAATCAAGATCTAGAAGCTTATATCCTTTGACATTACAAGGATAGCGTAGAAAAACACATTTTCTAGCTCTAGGAGTGAACTTATGCTTATGTGGAGTGAGATTGGTAGCAAAATATAAGCAGACAAAAGTCCTAAGATGATTATAGGAAGGTGGTTTGTTGGATAAAACCTCAAAAGGTGTTTTATGAACAAGAATTGGAGAAGGAAGCCTATTTATTAAGTAGGTTGCAGTGAGAACACAATCACCCCAAAATGACAAAGGAACATTAGATTGAAGTTGCAATGCCCTAGCAGTAGCAAGAATATGTTGGTATTTTCTCTCCACAACTGAATTTTGTTATGGAGTATAAACACAACTTAATTGATGAATAATTTCATTGGAATTATAAAAATCTGGAATGCTAAATTCTAAGGCATTGTTAGATCTAATAGCCATAATTTTGGTGCCAAATTGTGTGAGGATCATGTTGTAAAAAGAAACAGTAAGTGGTCTAACACCAGATTTAGCTTTTAACAAGAAAACCCAAGTGGCTCTAGAAGCATCATCAACAATGGTAAGGAAGTATTTGTAACCATCAGAAGTCAAAACAGAAAAGGGACCCTAAACATCCATATGAACAAGATCAAAAGGATTAGAACATTTATTATTATTGAAAGGAAAATGAATCCTTTTCTGTTTTGCCAAAGGACAAACTATACAAGTTTTATTACAACAGTTCTTAAGGAAAGGAAAAGTATGGCTTAAAGACGGAACCTTCACATCAGAGGGATGTCCAAGCCTTGAATGCCAAAGGAAAAACAGGTTGGTGGAAAGAGTAGATGAGCAAGTAGCAGGGAAAGACTTGAAAGACTGCCTAGAAAGGAAATCAGCAAGAGAATTAGTAGCTTGATCCAAGCTGGAACGTTGTAACAGATACAAAGCATCATGCATTTGGCCCATTCCAATCGTCCTCCAACATGTAAGGTCTTGTATAAAGCAAAATTTAGAGAGAAAAACAAGACACATGGATTGAGATTTAGTCAAGGCACTGACAGATAGAAGATTGAAGGTGAAATAAGGTACACAAAGCACATTGGCAAGGGTAATATGAGATGAAAGATGTATGGTTCCAATATGTGTGATAACAGTAGCCTCCCCATTACGCAATTCAACCATGGTATGTGAAATTTTAGTATAAGAAGTCATCAATTTCATAGAGCATACTATATGATCACTAGCTCCAGTATCAATAACCCATGTACTGGAATTACAAGCTCTCCTATTTATGATCTTATTAGAGAAAATTGAGTGCTTAAGATTACTAAAATTACCTCCAACAATATTAAATGTGCAAGTCACAGCATTGGCTACATGAGATGCCTGACCTTGTGTGGGTTGTGAAGGAGAACAAAAACCAATCAAAATCAACAGCTGTCGATACTGAGCATGTGTGAAAGCAGGAGCTTGAGAAGCAAGCAGATTTAAGGCAAAATCAAGAACTCTATTGGACTAATTGCCTTGAATCAAATCAAAATTAGAAGAAACCTGATGAGCAGTGGCATTTTTGTTGTTCTTGAACTTGAATCCTGGTGGGAAGCCATGTAGCTTGTAGCATTTGTCCACAGTATGACCCATTTTGCCATAGTGAGTGCATACAAGTCTCTCTTTGCCTTTGAAATTATTGCCTAAGCTTTTGGTAGCCAAAGCAGTTGATTCAACTCTCACAGTGTTAGTCATAGACCTTTGCATTTCTTCTTGGATGAATAAGGAGTGAGCCTTATTGATAGAAGGCAAGGGATCCATCAACAACATCCAAGTTCTCACTTATGAAAAGACATCAATCACTCCTATAAAGAACTTCATGGTGGACTCCTTGGCTTGAAGATATTTCAATCTTTGATTGATTCCACACACACACTGACCACAAGTATACTGAAGAAATGGACTCAAATTCTACAGTTGATCCCACAAAACCTTTAGCTGAGTGAAGTAATTAGTGAGTGACATCTCTCCCTGATGAATCTCAGCAATCTATTTTTGGATATTGAAAACTTTGGTTCTATTTCCTTGATTGAAAATGTCTCGATGATCAGTCCAAATCTCTAAAGTAGTATCTCTATAGATAATCCTAGCTTGGAGATTTGGTGAGACAGAATTGATGATCCATGTGCCTACCATATTGTCAGCATGGACCCATGCTTAAGCAGCTGTTGGAGAATTCACCAGTGGTGAAGAGATGGTTAAAGATCCATCAATAAACCCTAGCTTGTTCTTGGCAATCAGAGACTTTCTCACTGATCTTGCCCAAGCAGGATAATTTTCTCCCCTAATCAGAGGTTGAGAAGTAAGAATTGCTCCTATATTTTCTCCAGGATGCAAGAACAGAGGATCACTAAGATTATATGAATCTTGTGAAGAAGATGAAGCCTCTGTGGTGGAAGGATTAGCCGCTACTGTTTCTGCCATGAAAACTTGGATAACACAACAATAGTGAATGAGAAAAGCTCAAAGTGGATGAGAAAAGCTTGAGAAAATCTCGAAAAAGATGACAATGGTGGATGAGAAAATTCCCAAAATTGATCTGGGAAACCCTAGAATTTAGAAGTGTCTAGAGAAAGGATTCAGATCCTCTAGATTTCATAGGGTACTCTACCAGTAGATTTTCTTAAATCTTAACCACTCTTTAATGATTTAATGGTCAAGATTCTGCCATGTCAGCATTCCACTAACAATATTCTTAAAATAATAAAATAATGTTGCAAACAAAACAATTAAGATTATTGTTAGTGGAATGTTAACATGGCAGAATCTAGACCATTAAATCATTCAAGAATGGTTAAGATTTAAGGAAATCTACTTGGTAGAGTTCCCTAGGAAATTTAGAGTATCTGAATCCCTAGAGAAAACTTGCTCTGATACCATATGAGAAACTGAGTTTGTGATTGAAATGAAAAATCTGTTATTCAATGAAGTAATCTGTACATATATATACTCAAAGATCCAAACAGAGCCTATAACTAAGTTACCAAACTTTACACATGTGAACACAAACTAACAAACTTAACTAACAAACACACATGAGCCACTAACCTATCCCTAGTTATATACAAAACTACAGGTAGCTTACAGAACATTACAAACCAAAACTAACTATATAGCATGTCTATTCTGTCGTTTAGACGTGTCTATGCATTTCTTGATTTTCTTCAACTGTGAACTATTAAATCCAGCTACTAAACAATCATCCAACTCTTCAGTCTTCATATCTATTGCTTTGACACTTGTTGTGATATCATCATAGTGTCTTGCTTGTTCTGATGCACGTTGGTGCTGCCCTGGTGCACTATCAGCTGCACTAGTGAGCTAATATTTCTCCAACATGTCTTAATAGAGATATTCCACCTTCTCCTTTGAGTCTTTGACAAACAAGGTTCGCATCTCTGAATTGTTAAAGAAATAGATTATTAGCTTGTTTTTAATTGAATGTTTGTTTTGAAACACTGGGGTAATCAGGAAATGCAAACTAAACTTTGACCAGGTTTTTTACAAAATATAATACTGGCCATATATAGTAACACACTAACACTGCTCTCATCGATGAGTGACTAGTTTTCCAATTGCCATTGTGGTTATATTTGTTGTTTTCATTCAATATATTTATTTGGGGTAGATTTTGAAACCCTTTTGAGTAGTATTAGGAAAATCCAATTGTAGTTATGGTGAAGGTGAGAATGGCATCTTTTGGGGTTGGTATTGAAGGTTATGAGGAGTGAGAGCCATGTGCTATATGGCAAAAGCGAAAGCAAAGGGTAGGGATAAGCTCCAACGTTATTATTAGAAGATGCACCCTTTATTATTCTCTTTGTTTGAATAACAAACTATTTGGAAGAGTAAAAAATTTAGGGTGCATTTGGTTCTAGATTCTCAAAATTATTTGTTAGGTTTTAAAACCTTAGGGACTAATGTATTAGAACTTAAATACATATTATGTTGGCAAACTATGATCAAAATATAGAGTCTAGGTTTAGGCTTGCTCAAAGTGTGTTTAATTATAAAATTGGAATCGAGTGATTGCAGAAATTATTGGACAAAATCTGCAAGGCTCGATCGATTGAAAATTAGACTTGATCGATTGAACCATGTGCAAATTTACTTTTTTGTAGAATTTCCAATTTAGCTCAAGTCCGTTTGACGTGTAGGGTTAAGTATTTTACTTCACATATAAAAGGAAAAACCCTAGCTACATTTTAGAAGCCTTTTTGGAGTGTTGTGTGTTGAATCTTTTATGAGATCTAGCGGTCTTTACCTTCATACACAGACATATAGGGTTATCAAGATCAGGATTCGCTTCAATTACTGCTTAAAGAACTTAAAGAAGATCTGAAACCTTTGAGTGGAGTCTCAAAGTCACAAGTAGGAGAACTTATGGTTGTAGCAAATCAAAGAAAGAAGTAGTTCATGGACTCGGAGCTGTCACGTGGTCATGGTAGTAAGATTTTTATACGAGGTAGCAATAAAATGTTAGCGGTCTAAATTTTATTGTACAAACTTCAATTCTTTCATAGTAGATCTGCTTTTTACCTTGAGGATAGTTAGGTTAAATCCTCTCCAGGTTTTTTACCGGTTTGGTTTTCCTGGGTCATCATATCATTGTGTTGTTTACTTTTTCGCTGCTTTGCATAATATGATTGTTTTGTTTTAACCTAGATCTGAATAATAAACCTAAGTATTCACTTGGTTAATTAATTAGGTTAAACAATATAGTTTACGGGGACCTAAAACCTAACAAGTGGTATTAGAGCGGGTTAGCTTTTGATTTAGGTTATTATGCCTAGAGTTGATCTTTGATTCCTGTTATCATGGATAATTTTAAGTGTCTTATTGTTTTTTACTGTGATGTTTTGAATAAAAAAGACACTATTGTTACAGTTGATCTTTTTGAGGCTTGTGAAAGGAATTTGCAATATTTCAATCTTTCTTAGAAGATTGGCATAATTCCTTAAATGCACTTTACATCTCATGGATTTTCACCTACAAAGTCAAAGACTCGGGCTATATGGGTGAGAAAAGATTCTCTAAGGTGAGTGTTGCTAACTTGTCCCTGGTTTAATTCTTTCAATTATTCGTGGACATGTTTACTTTTTACTTTTTTGTTGTTTTATTTTTTTAGGTTGTTTTGATTATTCAAAAATCCAAAAACATTGAAAATTTTCAAAAAGAAAAAATTATTTTATTTTGTGTCTTGTTTTATTTGTTTTGAGGATTATATGAATTATGATATCTCTTTCTTGATTTAGAACATGCTTGACATTGTGGAGAAACTTGAATAGTATGTATTGCTCAAATAAGTGCATGATTATTTTGAGATAAATATGATTTTGTATGAGTATGTACTAGTTTGTACATGTACTGATGGGTTAATTAAGAAATTGATATTTCTTATTTGTGTACCATCTATAGCTAAGTTTAGCACTGTCACGCATTGTTTTTGTATTTTATTCATTAAGCATAATGTGTGCCTTTTATTTTTGGTTATAAAATATTTTTTGAAAATCCAAAAAGATTTAGTTTTAGTTTTTTATTACACAACATAAATGTGTAGTTGAGGTTGGCCTATGAAATTTGCACTTCATGACTATGTACCTTGTTTAGCTTGAGTGAGCTTATTTTACTACACTTTGATAGTTTTAGCTATGTAGTGCATGTTGTGTGGGAGTTTTTTATAGTTTTTGATCACATGATCTTGATTTTGAAGCCACATGCTTTTGATTGATAGGACTAGAACTTAATGAGAAAGGCATAAATAACCATTTTACCACTGTTTACAAGCAAATCATGAACACCTTAATGCATACCGTAAGATTTTGTGCTCAAAAAAGCATAGCACATGCACAAAAAGAACATAAGTGTAGCCTCAGATTAATAATAAAATTGGTATGTATATTATTGGGCTAAAATAAAAATGAAACAAATAAATAAAATTAGTGTGCACATTATCCGGCTTAAATATCAATTTAATAATGAAATAAATTAGTGTGTATACTATAAGGCAAAATAAAAAGAAACTTACATGATTGCAAGCTTGTTTTCTAGGAGATGTGAGAGATATATGATGTAACTCTTTACGTGATAGTCTCTTTTAAACTTATATGATGAATAATGTAGAAATTGTGATTGATTACTATCTACATCACCTCACATGTATCTCATGCTATTACTATTGCACACACTATACAAGTTATTCTTTGCTAAACTTAGTACATGATATTGTGCGTGAATTTGTTTTGGCCATCCAAGATTATATGCTCCTTGATTTTGATGCAAAATATGTATAATTTTTGAGTTTTGGGGACAAAAGTGTGAAAATCTTGTTTTTGGAAGATTTGGGTTGAATTCATGTGTTTTTGAAAAACTTTTAAACTCATACGCATGCATTTCATTCATGAAATATGTTGGTTTGAGTGTTTTCTGCATGAAACTTCCATTGTTTTTCAAAATTTTCACTTTTCTAGATTTTCGATCGATCCAAGCTATTGCCAAACCGATCGAAATTACGATTAAAAATTTGGTTTGAATTTGCCTAGTTCGATCGGTGCTCAATTGATGCTCGATCGATCGATCGATTTAAAGTTGAGTTTTATAAAAAGCTTCTCCTCACGTGTTCTTCATTATTTCAAGAGTTTTTCTAAACCTTTTCTCACTTTCTCTCCTCGACTGATCCAATCTAAGTTTTTTTGTCATTTTCTTCCAAAATTTTCTCCAAGGTTTTTGTCCTCAAGAATTGGTAAGTCCTTTATACCTTTCCTTTTTCAATTTAATCACATGTTTCATGCTTTTTCATGCATTTTTATTCAAAATTTCGAACAAATCATTTTAAGGATTTTTGTTTATTTCACTTGTTTTAAATCATTTTTAATCAATGGGTTTTTGTTCTTAGATGATACAAACATGATCCTCATGCATTAATTTGATAAATTTTGTGATTTAAGGAAAATTGAAATTTCAAGGGCTTGGAACTTTGTGAAATTGAGGATTTTGTTCAATTGGACTTTATTGGTGAAATTGACTTGTGTTTTTGATATATTAACTCATCATATGATGTTTTCTAACTAGAATAATGGTCAATTGATCAATTTGGTTAAATTTTGAAATTGGGTTTTTTAAATTTGGGGTTTTTGGACTATAACTCTATCTTCAAGTCAATTGATGGTTTATAAAGTAAAATTGAACAAATTTCAATACATTAGAGCATGCATAATATGTGCATTCATTACATGCATCACATAGATTGTTATTTATTGAGATTTTTTTGCTCTAACCCTCTTTAATGCAGTATACCCTTGGTATTTTTTTTGTTTTCTATTTTCCTTTCTTTTGAAACCCTGAGCATTGTGGTTAGGAAAACTATAGCCAACAAGAAAATCACCACTTCTTCTACCCCTGAGTTACAAAATGATAGGTTTAGAACCATTAAGTGCCAACAAAACCTATGAGAAACTAAACAACTTTAGGTTTGTTTGGGCTGAGCACGGGGTCATTCTAGATGAGCTTGATCGGGAGATACATAGGAATTTTGAGCGTAAGAGTTGGTTACCTCTTTTGGAAGTCGAGCCTTCTCCTCTGGCTACTTTGATTAGAAGTTCTACTTGAACCTTTCTGTCCACTCCGATGATTCTAACATTCAGTTTGTGAAGAGTTGGGTAAGGGTTGAAGAGTATGTCATTACTCCTCAGGTAGTGGCCTCTGCTCTAGGTGTATCTTTGGTACAGCAGCCCGTGTATCCTTACTCTGAGTCTCCTCCCCTTGATGACATTATGTCACTTATCATTGGTACTTCCATTAGATGGGATACTGATCCTCGTATCACTTCCATTACTAGCCTCTGCTCTAGGTGTTTCTCTGGATTTCTTGTCATAATATTTGGACTATCTCTCACCTTCATACTATTCACATTGAGAGATGTGCGTTCTTGTACACTCTCGTCACTGATGCCCCTATGAGTTTTCAATTTCTTTTCATTAGCACACTTGTTGAGGTTCATAAGGGTAGTGCCAAATCCCATGGTTTATTCTTTTAAGTTTTTATTCATAGGATTCTTATGGATTTAGGATTAGAGGACTTTCCCGCATTTGAGCCTGTCCATATTATAGCTCCTATAGGTGCCATCTTCCTTAGGCAAAGAGCTGTTCAGTTGAAAGCTAGCTCTAAATGCCCTAGAGTCAAGTCTTCTACAGGTGATGCATCTAGGCCTCCTCCTTTCGATGATCCTTCTGCTGAGACATATGTAGACCCCATAGCTACTGTGGATCCTCCACTGTCTACATCGAGCAACTCCTTTATACGTGCCACTTTGGATCAGTTGTGACTATCCAGGCGGCGCATGGACATCTTTTGTTGGATTTGCTCAATGAGATTGTAGCCTTATGAGCAGATTTGGTGCATGCTAGATGTTCTACTCCACATGCTCCACCTTTTGATGGTGATTCTTGATTGCCCTTTGGCAATTCGTCACAAAAAGGGAGAGTACATACATATGGAGATAGGGGTTTTTGGAGTTTTGGAGATTATAGATTGTATCTAGGAATTTCATGATATATTTTTGGTTTTGGCTTATGATGTATTTCTTTTTAGCTTTGATGTATTTATTATTATGGGTTGTATATGTTAGGGGGAGACATTTTGTATTTTTGTTTAAGTTGTTTTATAGTTTCTTGTTGCACATATGGTACATTTGATATATTTCTTATGATATACATTTGTTTTATTATGGCTTATGATATATTTCTTTTATTTTATGTTTTGTGAAAACTTTTAGTTACTTGTATTTTCCACACAGATGTTTATGGGTTTGTTCAGTGTTTCAAGAATTTACAGATTAATTTAGTCGTGGCTACTATCTACATTGGGAACTGATAGATAGTGGTTTAGGTTGAATTGTAATTAGGACTTTTTTTATTTGAATGGGTTGTTTTTAACTTTGAGCATTTCATTTTTGTGATGTGTCTTGTCACGAATTACCAAAGGGGGAGATTATTAGGATTTAAGACATTAGAGACTAATGTATTAGTTATTCAATATGTATTATATTGGCAAACTATGATCAAAACATTAAATCTAGGTTTAAGCTTGCTCAAAGTGTGTTTAATTGTAAATTTAGAATCGAGTGATTGAAAAAATTATTGGACAAAATCTACAAGGCTTGGTCGATCAAAAATTAGACTCGATTGATTGAACCACGTGAAGATTTATTTTTCTACAGAATTTATAATTCAGTTCAAGCCCGTTTGACGTGCAGGGTTAAGTGTTTTACTTCACATATAAAAGAAAAAACCCTACCTACGTTTTAGAAGTCTTTTTGGAGTGTTGTGTGTTGGATCTTTTGTGAGATCTAGAGGCATTTACCTTCATACACACACATAGAGTTATCAAGATCAAGATTCGTGTCAAGAGATTGATAATCGCTTCAGTTGCTACTTAAAGAACTTAAAGAAGATCTGAAATCTTTGAGTGGAGTCTCAAAGTCACAAGTAGGAGAACTTGTGGTTGCAGCAGATCAAGGAAAGAAGGAATCTGTGAACTCGAAGTTATCACGTGATCGTGATAGTAAGTTTTTTATACGAGGTAGCAATAGAATGTTAGTGGTCTAAATTCTATTGTACAAACTTCAATTCTTTTGTAGTGATTTGCTTTTTACCTTGAGGATAATTAGGTTAAATTCTCCCCAGGTTTTTTACCGGTTTGGTTTTCCTGGATCATCATATCATTGTGTTATCTACTTTTTCACTTCTTTGCATGATATGATTGTTTTGTTTTAACTTAGATCTGAATAATAAATCTAAGTATTTACTTGGTTAATTAATTAGGTTAAATAATCTAGTTTACAAGGATCTAAAACCTAACATTATTGAGATTTGACAACCAACAAATTAAAATATTTTTAGAATGCTTTGCTATGTTAGTGAATTAAAGTGTTCTTTGGTCATATCAGATGACTTGGTGACTTAAGATGACATGAGCAGTACCATGTTGAAAGCCTTATTTATATGTTAAGATGGCCGCTATTGGTTCTTGGATGGAAAAAAAAGGAGGTTATACTAGGCTAGCATGCAGTGAAAAATCTTAGTGCTATCAACACGAAAATTGGTATCATACTGAACTTGAAAAAAAAAAAAAATAGTGGCTTTGATATAAGTCCTTGCTTTCACAATATTTATTTCTCCTACACTTATCCTTTATACTTTCCCTCTTATATATGTGTGAAAAATGAAAATGTTTTTCTTGATAGGGTTTCATGAAGGTGGAAGCCACAAGAGACAAAATATGTCTATTTCAAGAAAATAATTTCAAATTCACAAGGTGATAGAATTTGGAATTTACCAGAAAAGAGAGACAAAAGTCTGTATTTTTATTAATATAAAAACTGAAGTGTTTTGGAGGCAACACTAAGTTTAAATAGTAAAAAAAAAAACCTCCTAAAAATCCTAATTTGTGTTAAGCAAAAAATTAGGTGGCAAAATAGTAAATTTTACCAAAATAAACAAAAATAAGATAATTACAAAACTAAATACTATTGTTTTTACTCTAAAAGACATCCCAAAAAGACAGAATCTTATTCTAACAAATTTTGAATAAAAAATTGAAAAGGAAATAAATATTACTAAAAAGGAAAAAAAAATAAACATTTCAAGATCTAAACGAAGGAATTTGCCCAAAGAGATAGAAGAGGATCAGGATTTCAGAGCACTTGAAAGTTGATACATAATAATAACCTGTTTGGTTAGAAGAAAACAAAGTATGCCTTATATATATATATATATATATACATTTTCAGTTTTCAATGGGATCCATCACAAAAATATGGTATGGTTTGCAAAATTGTACCTAGCTTTCATTTTTAATAAACTAAAAAGTGAGTTTGAATATGGAAAACAAAAACTTCTTTTGCCCGTTATCATTTTTGTAAAAATGAAAACAATGGCATTTTGTAAAAAAAACCAAATTTGTGGGTCCCATTAATAGTGACATGCCACATTCAAACACACATTCTCTCTCTCTCTCTCTCTCTCTCTCTCTCTCTCTCTCTCTCTCTCTCTCTCTCTCTCTCTCTCTCTCTCTCTCTCTCTCTCTCTCTCTCTGATGTTGGGATTTAATGAAATTTGTTTGAATTTATGTGTTTTTTTTTTTTTTTTTTTTATGGAGATTTGGGTCGGGCTCCCCCCCCCCCCCCCCCCCAAAAAAAGGATTAGGCTTGTGATCTAGAGATTTAGGCTTGGTATTGGCTTGCGAAGGTGATTCCTATGGGTTTTTATGGAATTGTGGATGGGCTTTGGTGGATTATGAAGATGTGGAGTTGTGACTAGGTTTGACAAAGGAGATGAATGGTTTCTGTATGTTTTTAGACCCTTAAAACACAACCAGATTAACCTAATTATTTACCAAGTGATTACTTAATCAAATTATGCAGATATAGGTTAACACATATAAATCATATCATTGACAAGTGTAAAAAATAAATAACACAATGATATGATAACTCAGGAAAACCAAACCAGTAAAAAACATGGGGAGGATATAACCTAGCTATCCTCAAGGTAAAACAAATCCACCATGAAAGAATTAAAGTTTACACAATAGCGACTTAGACCACTAACATCCTATTGCTACCTTGAGTAGGAAACTTACTATCATGACCACGTGACATCTCCAAGTCCACGGACTACTTCTTTCTTGGATTCCCAGCAAGCACAAGCATTCCCGCTTGTATATCTTTAAGCTCTTGAATCTGCAACTGAATTGATCACCAAGCTTTTGACATCAATCTAGATCTTGATAACCCTAATTGTATGTGAAGGCAAACACTTCTAGATCTCACAAGAGATTCACACACACAGCATAAAGAGCAACCTCAAAATGTGGCTAGGGTTTTCCCTTTTATACTTAAGACAAAACATAAAATTCTACACGTCAAACGGGCTTGGGCTGAATTGGAAAATGCTACAAAAAAACAATCTGCACAAGCTTCGATCAATCGAGTCTAATTTTCGATTGATCAAGCCAGGTAGATTTACACAGTAAATCCTGCCGTACACTCGATTCCAATTTTACAACTTAAACATACTTTGAGCAAGTATAAAACAAGACTAAACGTTTTGATCATGGTTTTCCAACATTAAAAATTGAAATTCTAATACATTTAAACCTAAAGTCTTAGAACTCAACAGTTTCTATTGAGTGATAGGTGACCGTTGGTTTTATCAGAAAATAGAAGGATTTAAGCAAAACAAAAACTAGACCAAAATTGGTGCCAAACAAAAATTGAGTTGGGAACAAAAAATGAGTGTAGGATTTGAGAAGAGAAAATAAGAATAGAAAATGAAAATTGAAAATGACAAACCTTTGAAAAATGAACAAAGTTTCTCTCCAAACTAATTTGGAGAGCAACTCTTCAAACTTCTCACATATCTTTTTTTTTTTTTTTTTGTGAATTTTGAAAATTTCATAGTTAAATTTCATGTTTTTTATATTCTTAACGTGCATATCATATTTCATTCAAATCAAATGTTATTTATTATTCAATCAATAAATTAATTTTTTGTACATAGTTTTAAATTACAAAAATAGGAAATTTTAACATTTGTTTGATAACAAAGCAACTGATCTTTGATCTTTTTGAAATATTACAAGCATGAATGAATAATATAATAAGAACATACAATTCAAAGATTATATTTTCAAAACTCAAACTTAGTATAAAAATATATGAATCATTTGTAGAGATTCTTTTCAAACTAATTTGGAGATAAATTTTATTGATTTTTTATCTTTTTGAAATTTTGCAGGCATAAATGATATAATAAGAAGTTGATATTAGATTTTCAAAATTCACATTTAATACAAAGATATATGAAGAGTTTGTAGAATTTTTCTTCAAATTAATTTGGAGAAAAATTTTGTTGTTAAGAGACCAAACTACACCTAAGTATCAATAATTGTTTTTCTTTTTATTTTTTTTCCTTATCATTCAATTTTTTTTTTCTTGTCATTGTGTGTCATTCAATCATATAATGTTTTTATATTCTTGTTTTTCCTAATAAACTCTAGCCGCTCTCTCTAAGATTTTGTTATTGTTCTTCTCTATGTACATGAAAATTTCATATTCTGAGATGTTTTTCTTTTTAGTGTAATAAAATTTCAGTCATTCTCATAAAAAATTATATATTATTTGCAATTATTTTTTATAAAAATTACAATTATTTATTTATTTATTTGAGGGAGCAAATAACTATCCAATTTAATTGACATAATATCATTTAGTCTCTCTAAATTTTTTTTTAAATCAATTGAATTTGCCAACCTGCTCAACTCATGAAGTTGAAACCGTTAAGATTTTCAACTGATTCGCTAGTTTTCCCAACTCGCCCTTGGCAGGTTGGTTAAAAATATTGTACTCCACTTACCCAACTTGGCTTGCACACACCCTTATTATATCTCATTTAAAGCTAACTCACAGGAAGTTAAGGGATTCAAACATACTTCTCCAAATTACTTAGAATTGAACAGTAAATCAGATAAAACTTAGATTAACAACAAATTGCATTAAACTTAAATACATGATTGAAGTCACAAGTACAAGCTAGGAAGATCTTCATAAATATAAGTTTATAGACATTATTACACTGAAAAATAAGTTTATACACTAGGAAATATAAACTTACAAGCATAAGACAACGAAGATCTCTGTACAAGTCTGAGGAATTAATTGAGTGCAAGTTACAAACTACTTCCTAAAAATTTAACTAATTATCTCTGAAAGTGCTTTGTTTATGCTCTAAATAATTTCTTAAGTGTGTTTAATTGTTGTTATTAGTGATAGACCCAAAATGTGTTGACCCCTTGTAATAAATTAACCGATTAATTAGCCAAGTGAATTGATTAATCCAATTAACATGCAAGACGCGTGATAGCACAAAATAATCACCAACTAAGTTAATATGTAGCGGAAAACAAAGTTGATACGGTGATTTGTTTACAAATGGGGAAAACCACAGAGACAAAACCCCACCGAGTGAATTTAAGGTCATCACTTGAGAAAGATATTGACTGTAAAGTTCTTCATTTCATCAACATGATGAAGATCACAAAACTTCTTGGTCACAAAACCCAATGGTGTACAAACGTAGTAGCTTCTTCAAGAGAAAGATGAACTAGGGTAAATTTTGTCTCCAGTCGCAATTTGCATGAATAAAACTTTTCTCTACCCTCGCGCAACCTTTGACAGCCCATAAAATAATCCTTATATATGTTTAGGGCTGTGAGAAAAGAAGACCTAAACATGTACACACGGATGGAAGTGAAATTAAATCTAAAAGACTGATTTTCATAAATCTCGATATATAGGGTATCTATTGAGCAGCTGTTGAGCATTAAGCTAAAGTAGCTTTTTAAACCTTGATAGATGTTATCTGTCAAGCTAGTTGTTGAGTTTTAAAATCCAGCACTTCTTCATTTTTTTTTTGGACAGATTTTCATGGCTTTAACACTTGGACTTGAACTCTTGTTCTTTGAAGTATTAAACACATTATAGATCTATCCAATTACAAGTAAATTGTGTTTTGTCATAGGATTAGCCAATTCTAAATGACATATGTTTCTAATATGATTTACATATGTCTTAACAATATCCCCATTTGGCAATTTGTGACAAAACCACAATAGACAAATGAACATATGAGAGAAGTCATAAATCATTCAATTTATACTCGTTGAATACAATAAAATTTATCTTAAAACAAACTCTTGAAAAATTTTGCAAGAAGAGAGTTCATGGCAAGAGAGACTTTGACAACTTATATTTCTAAAACACATGAAACAAAACTCATCACGACATCTTAGTGTGAAACAAAGATAAAAGATTGCATACAAGCATTCAAACCCTATAGGTTTTTTTTTTTTTTTTGAATATATATATTAAAAAAAAAAATTGTCTTACATCACTAGTATTAAGATCATCATAATTTGAATTAATGTTACATATTAAAATTTACAAGTTTAAAGGTGTGCCGCTACCACGTTCTTTAATTTAATATTGCTACCTCCATAGATAGAGACTTCTTTTGATGATTGATTCCTTATAATTACATTAATGAATTGTATTTATGGGTTCTAGTTAGTTCAACTAATAAAATCTCAGATGGTTGAATAAGAGATCTGTGGTTTAATTTCCGCCTACATCAAAAACTAATTGGTGTCTTGGCCTGATGGTAAAGAACTATTATCAAGAATAGACGCCTTAGGTTGAAATTCTCTTTAAAAAAAAAAAAAAAAAAAAAAAAAACGATTTCTACTCTCTCTAATAATGAAGGCAATGAAATTATTATAGATATGACTCAATAGCGAGGTCGAGAATACATTTTAGGGCTTAATATTCTATTTATTCGACAATTGTACTACTACTCGTCTACTCCTACACATTATTTTAGTTTGTCTTTTTGAAAACTCAATACGATAATTTCTGAGAGAAACGCAATCAAATGCGGTCAAAAGAAGATATATTAACCAGTTAATGTATCTTTGGCACGTTTATTTCAAGGTTTTACAGTGCAAATGTGTTTCAACTTTCAACAATGCTGGCAAGGAATTCGAATCTAGTATATGTATTGTAGGGCCATGCTAAAAAGATGTGAAGTCTCAGTCAAAAATAGTTCTGAGGTTATTCCCTTTCCATTTAAGTACTTTCTTTTTAACTTTAAGTAATTAATACGTTGCTTTGGTAATTCTCATCCACTGCTGCTTGATTTTGTGCTTCGATTGATGGATGGGATTGGCAAAAATCAGCAGCAGTGGGTGAGAGAATGTTGATAGATGGGATCAGGTGGATTAATATTCTTTAAAGTTTTTAGGGTAATTTCATACTGTAGAGCTCATCAAAAAAAAAAAAAAAAAAAAAATCATACTGTAGAGTTTTTTTAGAATCTTATGAATTCATTGTGGAATAAATGGATTATTCTATCATGTGGTTAATAATTTAAATAGGTATACATATAGAACTAGTTAATGTTTATTTAAATGTTAATGATGTGACAAAATCCAATCCATCTATTTTACACTAGATGATTATGGTTTTAAGAACTATAAAATAGAAATATTACTCTAAAAAATTTAAAGGATCATTATCTTGGATTAGATGATGATCAATGATGATATTCATAACTAGAGATTTAAAAAGATAATGTACCAAAGAAGGAAATTTAGGATCGGTGTTCTTGCTAAATTAATAGACAGACTTAGATATACATGCATGGATGAAGAACAACGAAGGTGAAATTAATGAATAACTCTCTTCTTAGTCATGTTAACTTATGCTTGATGTTAAGGATAATATATGCATTTATGCTTTCTAAGTTTCCCCAATACCAAGGATTGACGATAATGATGTTTATAATGAAGGATTTTATATATAGATATCTCTTAGGTTTTTTAACTTTAGGTTGGCAAATCATGGCCAAAAAGTGTCTTGTTTTAGTAATTTTGAAGTCTTTAAATGTTGTCAGGATTGCTGCCCAAGTACTGGAATTTACCGTGCAAAAGTGTGCTGCTTGACACCACCTGGACCAATCAAGACGCTTAGATCTCACCAAATTGAGCTACATTTTCAGATCAAAACTCGCGATTTTAGAAATGTTCATTCAGCTCATTTAGTGATTTTAGAAATGTGCAAACAAGCCAAATGTATTTCAGCAAGTCCTAATACACATCCAAAAGAATTTTGGAGTTGCTCTTTTATGAATCTAAGGTTATGTGCTTTCTGCCCTCAAAAGCTTCTACAAAGATCATTCAAAGCACAATGTAAATTGGTGGTGTAGTCCAATTATGATAAGAAATAGATCTAAATCTTCAAGTGAATTATTCAAGTTGTGGACTAGAGATTTACGTTACAATATCTTCATACCTAAGTAAGTCTGTGGACTCGGAATTGTATTTGGTAAGGTTAGTAAATTTAATTTTACTAGGAATAGTGGTATTTGGTTATTGTAAAACTTTTAATTAATTGGTGGATTTATTTCACCTTAGGATTGTATAGGTTAATTCCCTCCAGGATTTTTACTGTGGAATTTTTATTTCATTGGTTTTTCACGGGTCGCCATATTGTTGTGTATTGCTTTATTTCTGCTCTATATGTTTGACTTTATTAATATTGGTGGTTATTTCATTAACAAAAAATAATATATAATTAATCTAACTAAAAACATGGCCTCAAAACTGGTTAATAATAGTTTTAACAGGGTCTAAATCCCAACAAAAATATATATATATATATATATATAATCACATAAATGCATGATAGAATAAATGGAATAACGTAACACATCTACCAGATATTTAAGGTTTATTATTTTGCTACTCTAGAACTGGTAGACCTGGAAGTATTACAAGTGCAATAGGTGTAGTCTTGATATGAAGAATGGCAAATAATTGGAGATGAAAATGATATTGATGATGATGGCAGTATATGGTTAATGAACCTATTCTAAGAACAGTCATGGAAATGGTTCCAATAAAAGTTATATTAAGAACGTCCCAATTTCTTCTCAAAAGAAAAAGAAAATCCCAATTTTATTCTTTTTCAAAGTAAAAGATGTAGGACTGTAAATGAACCAAACTGTTTATGAATAACTCGAGCTCGCCTCAAGAAAAATCATTTTATATTGGTTTGTTTAGAAAAAAAAAAATCAAATTCAAGTCTTAAGTTTAGGCTTGATTATTAAACAAGTCAAGCTCAAACATAATAATGCATTTATGAACATACTTGTGAACATGAGGGCTCGATTTAATTATATATAAAATATTTTAATATGTATATTTGTCAAATTGGATTATATAAACTTATTAGTAGGTTCATATGATGTTAATTTATTATTTGTATCTTATTGATGATATAAAAAGTATATTTGTAGTAAAAGTTTATAGAATTGTGAAGAGGTAAAACATTTTAGTCATGCTTTCACAATATATAGATAATAAGTTAATCAAGTAGCTTGTTAATAAGTTCAAGCTTATTTTATAAGAAAATGAGCTAAACTTGAATATAAAATATTGTTTGGTGATAAGTTCAAGCTCGTCTCGTTTTCAAAAAGAAAAAGGGTAAAACAAACTTGAATTCTTAATATTCGGCTCATTTATAGGGTATAGCACTAAAAGGAAGGTCCTAATCAATTGATATAACTTGCAATTACAAATAGATTTATTCAAATATGGCAATTTCTGTGTGTATTTTTTTATGTGCTTATGTCTAATTTTGTTAACAAGTCATTTATACAATCCAAGTGAGGAAAAAAAATCATATACAATATCCAGTGACATATGAATCTAGAATATTTCCTGGAGTGTCGCTTAAGTTACATAATTCAACCGAAGTATTATTTTGCATTGACATATGACTATACTAGGACTAATGATATCCTGAGACGTTGGCATTAGAAGTGTTGCACACTGCACTAATTCACTCGGTTCCCTTTTTAATTTTTTGGTTCTTTGGACTTGAAAATATGACTTTTTATAACAGGCTTTGTTGTCAAAGAATAACTAAGCCTAATGACATAATTGAACAATAACAATTCCAACGTGGCAAACAGCCAAACTTTAGAGCATTCGCAATTGTAAAGTAGTATAATGATCAAACTTTGTCTAATCAACTCTAAAACACACATACATCAGCCTACATATTCATTGTGCAAAAAGATTTTACTTATAATACTTGTGTAAAACTGTAGAAGCATTGTTGTGTATTTTAGTTTTTTCTTTTTTCTTTGTGTTTCTCAAGAATGAAAGAAAATAGTGGATGTTAATTGTGGCATGTGAAGAGAGAGAAACGATTATTTTTTTATATTTTAATTAAATTGATTTTAGAATAGATATTAGAATCTGAAATTGGTGTGTTGAAATAATGGTTAGATAAAATAGAAAAAAATAGATTCTTATATTATAATAGAAATAAATTTTTACATAAGTGATCAAAGTTTATTGAAAATGTGTTTCACAAAGTGTTCTGGACAATGCACTTATTCACTAAAGGTACTAATGGGGGACAATGTTACAGGGTAGAGAATCTTATGAAGAGCAAAATTTCTGTGAATAGGGGGGGTGGGCTGCAAATAATTTGAAAAGCAATATCCTTAAAAAGTGCCTTAACATTTTCTTGAACTTTCAGCTATCATATAGTACTGAAATAAAATAACTGTTTTTGGACTCATATTGCTTGGCTGGTAATGAAGTGAATATATACTCCTAATTAGAAGCTTGACTTATTTTCAAGGATGTAAGGTGCTAAAGTGGAAATCTATTTTTTTGCATTGTCTAACTATAGTTGAAGCTGATTTAAATTTACATTAGCCACATCATTTTATAAGACAATTATTGTATGGATTTGTGCTAGGGTTTTGTGAAAGTTCCAAGGAAATATGAAACAAAGTATTTGCCAACATGATCAAGGTGGTTTCTGATTTAAAATATGACCATATCGAACATAGCCTACTTGGAAACAGTAAAGGGATGCTGCAAAACTCCACAAAAGTACTACAAATTACAAAATACATTCATATGCCTCGAAACTTTTGCTGGAGATGGCCTCAAAAGCCCTCTTAGGTACTATAAAGTTGATCAGGTTTTTTAATTTTAATTTTTATTTTTTAATGACTGAGATGTTGATCAGGTTTTACTTGGGTGTTGTTGCTGGAGCTAGTGAAGCACTAATATGTGGTGTTCCATCATTGTCAATATCACTGAAATTGTGACTTGGTTAGTAATTCTTTGGTGATATAATCTATTGCAGGCAGAAGGATAAAAGTCAGGAAAATGATTTTAAGGATTCAGTTTCTGTCTGTATAGAGATTCCATCTTCCCTATGACAAAGAAGCTTCGCATCAGTGTTAAGAAAATAGGTTGCTCACTTGTATCTAATTGAAAGTTTGTTTTGAAAAACGATAGAACGCTCACTGAACTTTGACAAGGTATTTTGCAAAATATAATACAGGCCATAGTAAAGCACTAGAATTTCTCTCTTCAATGAATGGCTAGTCTTTTATTTACCATCGTAATTATTGTTGTGTTCACTCAATAGATATATGTGGGGTATATTTTCATTGGGCAAATCCAATTGTAGTTAAGGTGAAGTTGAAGCTAGCATATCTTTTGGGATTGTTGTCGAAGGTTATGAGGAGGGAGAACCATGTAGGGTATAAGGATTGAGGAAGCTCCAAAGTTATTAATAGTAGATGCAGCCTTTATTATTCTCCCTGTCTGGACAACAAACAATTATTAGGAAGAGTAAAAAATAAGGGTGCATTTGGTTCTAGATTCTCACATTTATTGATAATTGAAAAAACACCCTACTAATCCAAAAAAGAAAAAAAAAAAAAAAAGAAAAAAGAAAAAGAATTGAAAACCCACCAAATTAAAATCTCTTTAAAATGCTTCTGGTATGTTATGTGTTTCAAGGAAGTGTTCTTTGGTCATATATGTATCAGACGACTTGGTGACTTAAGATGACGTGAGCAGTATCATGTTGAAAGCCTTATATGTTAAGATGGCCACTATTGGTTCTTGGAGAAAAAAGAGGTTGTACTGCGTAAGCAGCCAATGAGAAATCTTGAGCAATGCCTATTTCACACATTTACACACATATAGTACACACACTCACCACTTTTGCACAAAAATCATGACTTGAAGTCGCGAACTCTAAGTAAAAAATCATGACTCACAATTGAACAATGCTAGGATTACAAAAAATTAATACAATTGTTGCCACAACTTGTCACATGATGAGTTGTGAGTGGTGAGGGTGTTAACATACATGGACTTACAACTTTTTCTCAACCACTCACAACTCGCCTCATGACGAGTTATGTTAAAATTTATCTTATATTTTGTGATCTTAGCATTTTCCCTCACAATTTCAGTTCAAATAAATGAGTGTGTGCCATAGAAATTTCCCAAAAATCTCTCTGGGAATTGGCATCATCTATCAAGCATTTAGAAGTAGCCTACATAGTTTGTAGTAGCAATGTCATCAGGGTAAGGCCTAGTTTTATTTATAAAATTTTCACTACTCTTGGTGCATTTGAGGTATATATGCGAACCTAAGATTATATTCTATCGCTATTCTTTGCACTTAAAGAGTATTCACAATGATGGTGGTATAAGAGTTAAATTGCCATTATACCAACCAAAACACTAAAAAGAAGGCCACATTAATGTTGGTATAGTTAAAAAAAATTTGCAAATGAGCTAAAAGATGGCAGTTCACTGTAGTTACGAAGTTATAAATTTTTTATTTATTACATTTCTCTCTCTTCTTCTCTTAAAATATTTCTCTCTCTCTCTCTCTCTCTCTCTCTCTCTCTCTCTCTCTCTCTCTCTCTCTCTCTCTCTCTCTCAAACTAGCAAACTCAAACTATGTCAACAAAATGTGAGTTCCGGAAGGTTGAGATCAACGCAAAGTGGGCTTGTGGTGGTAGTTGAGATTGGTGATGGTGGAGTTTTAGGTTACAATGGCGGCTACCTGTCTCTCCTATTCCCTTTCTCTTTTTTTTTTTTTTTTTTTTAATTTCTTTTGCTATGGCCAAAAATTTGTCTTTCCTATTTTATGTTTGATTATTGGTTGATTTGGGTTTGGGTTTGGGTTTGAAAGGTGGGTGGGTTTCAGTTTGTGGCGGTGGTGGCTGATGGTGGGTTTCGATTTATGGTGGTGGATGGGGGTGGGTTTCAGTTTGTGGTGGTGGGTAATTTGTTTGATGGGTTTTTCTAGGTTGTGTAGTGGGTGGTGGCTATATCTAGATTGAATTGGTGGTTGTGGCTTGTGGGTTTGTGATTTGGTTTTGATTGTGGGTGGCAGTGAGTTTTGGTTTGCTAGTGTTGGTGGTGGCTGATGGTGACTGTGAGTTTGGTGGGTTTGTTTATTGTTCTTCCTTGGGAGGAGAGAGAGAGAGAGAGAGAGAGAGAGAGACATGGGGAAGAATAAAAAATGAATATTTAAATGAAACGATAAAAAAAATAAAATTATTAATAGCTGGTGTATTGTAAAATGAGGTGTTAAAATAAATTAATTAATATTTTGAGTTGCTAAAAATTAAATTTTTTAAAACCTTCACTGTGAAAAATCTCTACTGCTTATCATAAAATATTTCTTGGTATCCCTGCTTGTCAGAATGGTGCTTTGTTGGATAGGTCAACAAAATAACTGTGATCACATTCTTGTCACTAGAGTTCTACAGTTATTGTGCTTTAGTGTAGGGGCCTGTGTTGGTGTTTGCTCCCATGAATGGGTCAAAATTTTGAGGGAAAATTTTAATTCATTGGAGTCCCAAGTATCACATTGTACCCCCTGCCCCAAATGTCTCCCCCGGCCCCCAGCTCCCCAACGCCCGCGGGTAGCTTTATTTCCAACAAGCAAGCTTTTGTTTCATTTGACACTCTTCTGTTAATTCCCAATTTTCACGCTTGGAGTGTAATGAAAAGTTAGTTTAGTTGTGATATAATTGCATTAGGAGGCATCCTTCTCCAAACAGTCCAATTTCTTTTTCCCTTACTTACTCCCAACCAAGATCACCCTTCAAAGACATGGCTGTCACTCCGGCCACCATCATTCTCGTACATATTCACTAACATGCAATACTCCAACATGTATTAATTTTTGTTCACTGGTACCATGAGTGCAAAAGTTGAAGTTAGCATAATTCTCTTTTAAATAGTTAAAAAAAAAAAATTCATCTTTTATCATAAAACATTTTTAAAAAATTAAGATAAAATACTATTTTGGTCTTTAAATTTTACAAAAAGTTTGTTTTCCGTCCCTAAAATTTGAGAAGTTTATTTTTTGTACCTAAACTATTAAAAAGTTCATCTTTTGTCCTTAAATTATTGAAAATATTTTATTTATGTCCTTCAACTTTACCAAAAATTTGTTATTCATCCCTAAACTATTGGGAATTTTTTTTTTCATCCCAATTTTTGTCTCTAAAGTCTAAACTATTGAAAAAATTCTTTACAAAATTTAGGGATGAAAAAAGAATTTTTTAAAATTTAGGGACCAAAATAGTATTATACTCCAAAAATTGTTTCCTATGCTCTTCTTGTTTTATACAACTTTAGTAGAAAAAAAATTCTTAATCGGTAAAAACTTTAGGATAAACCAAGAAATAAGAGACTATGAATCTTCAAACAAGATTACTCTTTTATTTAGATGTTCTGTTAGAGTTGCCTATAAGTATTAAGTAACCCTAGCCCCTAGCACAAACTCCCTGATTTACTATATGAGCTGAACCATATAGTTGTTATAAACCTTGCACAATTGATTCTATCTCGAACTGATTATCTAACTTTGTGGATTAGCATCTATGGTTTGTATTATTTGAAATAAACCTTACACAATTAATTCTATCTTGAAGCGATTATCTGACTTTGTGGATTAGGGTGTAAGGTTTGGAAACACCTAACTTAACCACACTATTGAAATAAGCACAATTAACAACTGAGAATGAAAAATCCTCAATAACTAAATTGGCTTTCTTCACTAAGCTAGAGTGCTTACTTGAGAATCACTAACTTGACATAAAGCATCTCGATGTAAACTATCGCAATATCAGCCATCTCGATATAAGGTACATTTGAACAATTTATCTCGATTAAAGCTAATTCACAGAAAATTAAAGTATCCAAGCCTATTGGAATGCATTAACGCCAAATTACTTAGAATTAAACAGTAAATCAGATCAAACTACAATTAACAATGTACAACAGATTGCATCAAACTTATATACATGATTGAAATCACAAGTACATATACACAAGGAAATATAAACTTACAAGCATATGACAATGAAGATTTTATAAAGAGTTAATTGATTGCAGGTTACAAACTTAAGAATCTTACTAATGATCTCTAAAAGTTGCTCTGTTTGTACTATGAATAAATTCTCAGGTGTGTTTGATTGATTGTTGTTGAAGGTTTTTTTTTTTTTTTTTTTTTTTTTTTTTTTTTTCTGTAGCATCAGGTCATCTATTTATACTTGATGTGCTAACAGTTACAATGCCAAGTGTCTTTCTCTAATGTGTTTGCCAGGCTGTGTCCCACGTTTGCAAAAATTGAGGTTGCTTGCAAAGCTTGAATTATTGTTCATATTCTCAATCACATATGTTAGGTTATAAATGTTTATAACAATTAGCAAACTGAGAACACAAACTTATTTAAGTATAGATCATATAGTTTATAAATTATATTAGATAATGCTCAATGTATTGCAAGTTAGAATACAAAAACATAGAAACTGTAAGTTCAAGAATTGTGAATCTATAGAATGTAAATTAAAGCCCATCAATTATTAGGGTTTCGAATTTACATCACTAAATATGTAAAGAAAACCCTAAGGCATGTTTTGAAAAGACTTTAGAGTTGTTCTTTTGAGATCTAAAAGGTTTTGTGCCTTCTCCTTTCAAAGTTGAAAGTTCACTTGGTGTATAAAACACTAGTGAATGTTTAAACCCCAAATTTCAAAATAAACAACACAAACTTATACTTAAATAGTAGATGTGCAGAATGATAAGTACAAGCAATACCTAAATAAATAAACAACTCTAAACCATAGGGTATAAGGGTTAGAGTAAGGGTTAGAGAGTGCAAACACAAAAATAACATCGGCATGTGTTATCGAAGAGGAAACCAAAGAACTCGGCAAAAAACCTCTCCGTCGCCCTCCAAATTGTAAAATGATCCACTAAAGAATAAAGTTGAGATATACAAATAGCAATAGACCCTCCAAGCCTAATCTATCGAATGCATCTAAACCCTCCAAGCTTCTTGCTCCAATAAGGTTAAGCCTAACCATGTCTTCTTTAACTTTCCGAATCTCGCAATAAGCCCATTGCATCAACCAAATGAATTAGTCCTCTCTAAACTGCTTCCCAAGCACCAAATAACCTTTTCATAGATGTGGGTAATGGTGAGATAAGAATTTGACTAAAGCTCATCTCAAGGGTATGTCAATAGAAAGTGTGAGAGTAGAAGAATTTGAGAATCAAAAGTATAAAATTGTGGATGAGTCAATCTTGTTTATCTCTTAAAATTCTCTTTGGAAGCTCTCTACATTTTGTTGGTATAAGGGTATTTATAGTAGGGTATAAGAAGGAATGTGAAAAGTCATTTTTCAGCAAAACAGGGTGTTCTGGCGACTGACTCGCGACTGAGACTAGTCACAAGTTTTAGTTATGTAATAATTGACTGGTCAGACTGTACTTTTTGTCCTATAGTGCTCTAACTGTCATGACCTTTTAGTTTTCTGCATGTTTCACACGTGTGGCATTTTAGTGAGTTACTACTCGCGAGATCCAGTCATGAGAATCCTCTTGATTGCACACAACCCTTACATAATTCCCACATATATACAGGATATCTAATTACTGAAATACAAGCAAATTTGACACGAAATAAAACTAAAAAAATGGTTGAATAAATTCAACCTTACAAAAGTTACTATCGAAAATCAATCTACATATAATCTGAATTGGTAGATTTGAAGTTACTGCTAACTAGTCATCAAAGGTACTGGATCTAAACCTTCAAGAGTAGTCTTGTAGTTGTAGAATAAAGGTCTACATTGGAGATCTAAAATATGAATTGGAGGTTAATGTTCGAGTAGATCCATATAAAAGAAGTTTTTAGGGTTTTAGAGCTAAGTTTGATAATCATAGTTATTTGATAGGGAATTGTTCTTCTTGAGATTGGTTCTCCTAGGTTTTTTACCTTGAAATTGATTTGTTTCATTGGTTTTTTTGGATCATCATATCTTGTGTTATTTAGTTTTCTGCTACATGATATGTTTGATCTAGCTATGTTTAACTTAAGGCATACTTAATTGACCTAATTAATAACTTGGCCTTAAAACTTGTTAAACATTGTTTATTCAGGGGTCTAAAAATTAACAACATTCTACCCAAGTTCTATCTTCAGTCCAAACTCAAGACTTATCACCAGTCACATGGTCACTCCAATTCTAAATTCGAATAAAAATCCCATCACACCCTTAAGTGTAACACTTTCTACTCCATCTACAATATCTCATGCGTCTTTTTTCTTCTCATTACACAACTACAAGCTGCTCCCCACAATTTTGGTAGTTAAAAAAAAAAAAAAAATTGATAGAAAAGAACGCAACAAATCAGAATTAATCGTTTCACGTACTGACTAGACTATCATATAGCTGTAGACGAATGAAAATTATGCAGTATATATCATAAGAAACTAAATTCAGAAATATTAAAGATGGGCTTAGACTTAAGTAAAGCCCAAATTACTGGATCATAAGAAAAGCCCAAACCATGGACACGTACGTACGACTGACGGTTACCTTAAGTTCACCTGAAAGCAAGTGAGTAGCACTCTAGAGTTAGCATTTGTAGCAAAGAAACACGTGGGAATTGGAACGTGGAGACCCAATCAGCCCAAAAGTTTTAGTACTTGGTTGTGACATTTCATTTGTATTTGTGGCCACATTAGCCCAATGACATTAGATATGTGGCAAGATACAAGTCTCTTAACCCGGCTTCCTAAAACTTATTTGCAAAATGAAGCAGAAGGCATACTATTTGAATCAAGAGCCCCTTATCATTTGCACCACTTGACGTATTTGAACGTTTTTTCAAGGATTGAAGAACGGTTGAGAAATCAATAAGAATTTGTATAATAGAAAAAGTATCACATCCTAGCCAATTAAGAACAAAATTTACTCACATCAAATGGTGTAAAGTTGTGTAAAAATATATGATTAATACAAAAATTTTGTAAAATACTAAAATTACATGATTGTACTAGCTAGCACTATTCATTTTGCAACACATGCTTACACTAGCACTATTCATTTTGCATTTAATTTTTATTCTTTTTTTACGTATCTCGAAGATGAAGGAAACGAGTGGATGATAGTTGTTATGTGTGAAGAAAAAGAAACAACTAAAAAAATCAAGAAAAATTGATATTTAAGTAAAATGTAGTTTAAAATAAATAATTTGGTGTGTGGTACTTTGAAAAGTATGTATAATAGAAAAAGTATGTTCTTACGTTGAAATAAATATGAATTTTTGCTAGTATCCATCTTTGTTAGGTTCTAAAAGTTTAGAATAATTGACAAATCAAGAACACAAACTTGTTTAGATATAGATCCTAGAGTCTATAGGTATTATTAGACAATGCTCAAAGTGATACAAATCAAGATTCAAGAACATACAAGCTGTAGAAAGAAGAATTTGAAATCTGCCTGGTTCAATCAATCGAAAGACAGAGTCGACCGATAGAAACACGTATCTTCAGAATTTTAAGTCGGCCCAAACAACAATTCAAGCCCATTAAGGATTAGGGTTTCAGATCTACTTCTTTTAGTATATAAAGGAAACCCTAAACACGTTTTTAAAAGGTTTTTCAGAGAGAGAATAGTATGCTTCTTTTGTAGATCTAGGGTTTTGTACCCAAAAGCTCCCTAGAGTTTTTGTTGAGTTGTGTGATAAATTTTTTGTGAGATTTGAAAGGTGTTTACCTTCATACACACACATAAAGCTATTAAGATCAAGATTCACATCAAGGACTTGATAGTTGCTTCAGTTACTGCATAAAGAACTTTCAAGAAGATCTTAAACCTTTAAGTGGAGTCTTAAATTCACAAGTAGTAGAACTTGTGGTTGCAGTGGATCAAAGAAAGAAATAGTTTGTGGACTCGAAGCTATCATGTGGTCGTGGTAGTAAGTTTTCTACTCTATGTAGCAATATGATGTTAGTGGTCTAAGTCTTATTGTACAAGCTTCAATTCTTTCTTAATTAGTGGATCTATTTTTTACCTTGAGAATAGTTAGGTTAAATCATCTCTAAGTTTTTTACTCGTTAAGTTTTCCCGGGTCATCAGATCTTTGTATTCTTTATTTTCCGTTATTTTACATAATATGATTTTATTGTGTTAAACTAGATCTAAATAATAAACCTAATAATCAATTTGGTTAATTAATTAGGTTAAGCAATCTAGTTTACAGGTATCTAAAACTTAACAATTTTACATAAAAGTACATCTTATAAGAGCATTCTCATCAAAGATTGTAAAAATTTTAGCATTTAGCATCTAAAACACCAACTTTATAATATATAACACATCACTTTACAATATCTTTTACATCAAAACTTCTATTTTTTTTTTTAACACTTCATTTAAATACTCTTTCTTTATTATTTTTTATTCATTTTTTATTCTTCCTCTCTCTTTGTCTCTCTCTTTCTCAACCCAGCACCGCCGACCACTACATCCACCCACTATCGCTACCACCAGCCACTAATCAGATTCATTGTAAACACAAACAACAGCAGAGAAAAAAAAAAAAAAAAATCTCCACATCCACCTACTGCATCCACATCCACATCCACATCCACCCATACCATAACCATCACATCCACCTACCATCACTGCCACTAGCTAGATCCACCCCAATCACAAACAATAGGCATAAAAAAAAAAAAAAAAACTTCCACATCCACTCACCACATCCATATCCACCCATACCACAACCACCATATCCACCCACCATCGCCACCACCAGCCACCAGCCAGATCCACCACAACCACAAACAACAGTAGAGAAAAAAAAAACCTCCACTTCCAAAGCCACTAAATCAAACCAGAACCACAAATCAACTTAGCGCCCAGACTTCTCAACCTTCAACCAGTACCTCTCCCTCACACTACCTCATCGGCAAGATCAACAGTTGCACCACCATAATCGTCTACGCCATCAACAAACCGATTCCGAAACTGAACCCCAAATTGTCCATGCCGTTTTCGGCTCAGAATGATGTCGTCCTCGTCTGCGTTTCATTGTGGATTTTCGAAACACAGAGGTGGAGCTTGTGGCATCTGTCATCGGTGAACTTAAATTCGCGGTGTTACTCCTCCGACATCATCTCCTAGAGAGTTTGAGACTGAGATTGAGAGTGTATGGTGGTCTGAGAAGGAGAAAGAGAAAGAGAGAGGAAAGCAGTGGAGAAGAAAGGCACATTACAAGAGAGAGTGAGAGAGAGAAAAAGAAAAAGAAATATTAAAAAAACTCTAGCATCTTGCTACAGTAGGGTGTCAAAGATGAGATTCCATTGTAACTCAATACTAAATTTTTTAAGATTTAGCATATTTGATGTAGGTGTGTTTTTATCATTTGAGGTGCTATAGATGCTAAAAAATAGCATTTAGCATTTTTAGCACCTTTGATAAGAATGCTCTAAGTGTGAGATTCACTCCATAGAGATGTTGTATGCAACTATAACACAAAATCCCATAATGTCTTTCAAATGTACTATTGTTCACCAATATATGCTTGTTTTTTTGTTCAAATAGTTTTCTTGTTCTTATAACTGCAAAATATTAACTACATTGTAGAATTTTTAAAATCTTATATATCAATTATAAAATAAGTGTATTAGCCAAAAACTTTGTAATTTAACTAATTGATACCTTTTTGTGTTTTCAATGGTGGTATCTATAATTCAAATCCTCCAAATAAATATCGAATTATGAATAAATAAATAAATATGTGTTTAAGATTTTTCCCACCTTTTTAATATTTTAAAATATTGAATGTACTATTTTGGTACCCATTTAAATTTAAAGTATTGATGATACAAAAGCCTGGTCCACTACATGCGGCCCAACATCGACCCAAATAAGGAAATTTCAATTTTCAAATATACCCCCATGAGCCCCATCCCTCTCTCGCTCACACACTCACTGTGTGTAGGGTTGGTTGATTTTTTTGTTGTGGTGGTGATGGTGGTGGTGGTGGTGGTGATGCGGCGGCGTATGTGGTTGTGTATGTGGTTGTGATGAATGTTTATTGTAAAGGATATATTATTTTATTGTAGTGGATATATTATTTTATTGTGTTGAAAGTTAAAATAGATTCACTGTTACAGCATAATTTGTAAAGTGAGTAGGTAAAATAGATAAAATAACTTTTTATGGAGTTAAAAAGCTAAATTTTTAGTTCCACTGCTGTGAATGCTCTTAGTAGAACCAACCCAATTGACCATTTTTTTCAAACACAACAATGGCGTCATAGTTGTGGACCACATTTACTTCATGTTGGTCATAGTTAGACTGCTTGGTACATCATTGAGTTTCTATATCAGGACTAGGGGCAGAGATTGTTAGGAGTTTTCCTCCCACTTGATTGTTAAGGTAGTACGGCTTTATGAATTTTTCTTAGCTGAGAAAGTTGTGAACAAAACTATGTTGGATTTGCACGTTGCTAATGCACTTTTTCATGTGAACAGCAAGGCAACCAGGGTTGGGAGGAGAGTCATTGCTCGAAGAATGGCAAAGGGCTAGTCAAGAATAAATACGGCTTAGCGTCCTTGCCTCTGGTTTGAATCAAGCCAAGTCTCTGAAGCTTGCCGGACTTCATGGTTAGACTGTGAATTGGAATTAGACTGTGAATTGGAACAAATCTTTGCCTTTTGTGGTGGATTAGTGTATCCTTGAGGTCTAGAAGACCTTTGAATACAAATCGTATAATCTCATTTCTTCTATTGAACTTGAAATGTAAAACATTCAGATTCTGTTATTCTCAGTATTTGCCTCCAAGAATTTTTTTGGTTTGTTACTCAAGGCTTGGTTATGCTAAAGTTTGTAGTTACAATGCCTGAAAATTTCAGTTTTATTATATGTGATTTTGGTTTAACGTCTATCGATTGTAAGAACAAGAAACAAAGGAAAAAGATAAGGGTGCGTGGAAGGTTTAAGGAAGAAGAAGAAAAAAAAAAAAAAAAAAAAAAAAAAAAAGAAAGAAAGAAACGATTGCTTGAGTTGTTTAATTGTTTTCTGTCTACCTCATATTGTTTGTAAAGCAAGTTTTGCATGTATATGGTGGCTTGTGCTGTGCAAATAAAGAGAGGGAATTTCATGTAAGCTTAGCAGGATATTGTCCAAGGTTGTCTCTAGAAATTTTTTCAAGGTTAAGGGTATTTAAAATAACGACACAGATGTCATTCAGTCATTGTATATAGCAGTGTATGTATTGAACTCAAAAGTCTTTTATTTTTGGACAATCTTTTTTATTTATATTTTACTATTGATTTAAGATTTGTATTGTAGATTAAACAAATGAAAATTGTACAATATTGTACACATTTGCATAAAATTAATAAACATTGTAATAATATTCCATATTTTTTTGGTTTTTGTTTTGGTATGCATTTTTGGGGAGCAAGGTGAGGAACGAGCTAAAGTAAACATGAATTCTTAGCTTTGACAAAAGAGAAGTATGTAAGATTTATACTGTAGATTAAACAAATGAAAATTGCACAATATTGAACACATTTGCATAAAATTAATAAACATTGTACTAAGATTCCATATATTGTTTTTTGTTTTGGTATGCATTTTTGGGGAGCAAGGTGAGGAACGAGCTAAAATAAAGATCAATTCTTAGCTTTGACTAAAGAGAAGAATGACAATATTTAATTTTAAGTTAATATTTTTAGAAGAATTGGTTAAATGATTAAATTTACCATATCCCAATAGCTTAAGTTTTTGGGACAATCGGTAATTTAATATGGTATCAGAGCTGAACTAGCTCAGAGAATTGTTCAAGTCTGGTATTCTTTGATTCTTCCTAGTTCAATTTTGTTTTCTTTTGATTTCTTGGTGTTTTTTTTTTTTTTTTTTTCAGATTAATTAGAAATTTTCTTCATTGTGTTTTTGATTGATTCTTGCACTAAGTTCATCACCTTCTAGATCTTGATTTCTTTAGCATATTGAAATCTAGATTCCCCTCTTCATAATTGGAAATTAATTTCTTTCCATCTTAGGGTTTCAATTCCCAATTTGCAGTGAGTTCATCAAGATTGTAAATTGAATCTTGATTTGATCTGACATTACATTGTATCACAGTGTTCATTACTTGTTCCTTGAAGATTTTTCTCTAAAAGGACAATTCTTGATTTTTTGTTTGCAAAATCCTGTTTGGGACTCCGAATCTTCAATCAAGTTCCATCTGTTTCTTGATAAACATTGCACTAAGTATGACTGAAAGTACTTCCAGTGCTACTACTCCATCTGTTTAGCCTTGGGAAAATTCCTCTAGCCCCTATTTTCTATCCAGTGGTGATAATCCTGGTATTTCATTGGTGGTTCAACCTCTCATTGAGGAGAATTATAGCACCTAGAGTAGGGCAATCCTCATTTCTCTAGATGCCAAGACCAAACTAGGATTCATTGATGGTTCTATTCCCAATCCTCAATCTGTTGATCATCCCTATTACAGAGCTTGGTGTAAATGTAACAGCACAGTCTTGGCTTGGCTATTTAATTCTGTCTCCAAGAATTTGCAACCAAGCATAGTCTATTTCAAGACTGCTAGAGATGTGTGAATTGACTTACAGTTCAGATTTGGACAAGGCAATGGCCCTAGGATCTTTGAGTTGAGAAAGGAGATCAGTTCTTTAACTCAAGACAATCTAACCATCAATGCATATTACACCAAATTTAAGGGACTTTGGGACGAAATTTCCAATTATAGGACATGTACTTGTGGTCATCAAGTGGAGGAGTGTATTATGTCTTTTCTGATGGGGTTGAATGAGACTTATGCAGCTGTCATAGGACAGATTCTAATTATGGATCCTGTGCCTCCCTTGAGTAAGGTGTTTTCTCTTATACTTCAAGATAAGAAGCAAAGGAAGGTTGGTGCTGCCAAGAAAATGCAGCTTGACACAGCAGCTGCTTTGGAATCAGCATTAGCAACAAAGAATGTCAAGAACTTCAAGAAGGGTAGGTCACAATGTACTCATTGTGGTGCAATGGGTCACGTGGTTGACAAATGCTATAAGTTGCATGAATACCCTCCTGGCTATAAGTTCAAGTCCACTAAAGGCCAAGTTGTAGCTACTTTACCACCTTTTGCCAACAATGTAATTGCTCCTGAAGATGATGCAAGTGGAGGTGTTAGCCTTACTAAGTTAGAATATCAGCAGTTACTTAGTTTGTTAAACTCCAACTGCCATTTTGGTACTCAAGGACCTTCTGAGGGAGCTGTAGATACCCATCAGGTTGCAAATATCATCACTCAGCCTTCATTTGATCTTCAAGGACATGAGATATCAGGTATATGGTCTGTTCCCTCTCTTGAATATTTAGTTTTTTCTTCTTCCATCAGTACTTCTCATATTCAGTCCACTGATTGGATTCTTGACAGTGGAGCCACTGATCATATGATTCATTCTTTAGCCTTTTTCACTTCCATTATTTCTGCTGTACAAATTTCTGTTAGACTTCCCAATGGTGACATGGCAAAAGTTACACATATTGGCACTGTGCAACTATCTCCTACCTTAGTTCTTGACAATGTGTTTTGCATTCCTAGTTTTTCCTTTAATTTGATTTCCATTAGTAAACTGACCCAACATTCTTCTTGTTGTTGCATTTTTCTTTCAAAATACTATTTCATTCAGGACTTACAGCCCTGGAAGATGATTGGGTTGGGCAGAAATCAAGGTGGATTATACACATTGCAAAGCAGCTTGCCAGATAGTTTGCCATCATGTGTTTCCAATGCTTTTTCCAAGCTTTCAGCTTCTTTTCCTACTATAACAGCTACTGTAATAGCTCTTAATTCTTGTGATGTGAATTCTATTGATACTACTAGTCTATGGCATTGTAGATTAGGTCATCCCTCTGCCAAAAGACTTGATTTGTTACAATCTGTTGTACCTACCATCATTTCTTGCAATAATAAGAACTTTGATTGTTCTATCTGTCCATTAGCTAAGCAAAAGAGATTGCCTTTTCCTATTTCTTTCTCATTCATCTGCATGTTTTGATTTAATACATGTTGATAAATGGGGCCCTTACTCCACACCTTCTCTAAATGGTTCTAGGTATTTTCTTACCTTAGTGGATGACTATAGTAGGTGCACTTGGGTGTTTTTGATGAAATAAAAGTCAAAGGCTTCATCCTTGATTCAATCTTTTTATAATCTCATTCTTACTCAATTTAAACTTCCTATAAAGGTCATTAGATCAGATAATGGACCTGAATTTGCTTTGAATTCCTTTTATGATTCTAAAGGAATTATACACCAACTCTCTTGTGTGGAAACACCTCGACAAAATTCAGTTGTTGAGAGGAAACATCAACATCTTCTTACTGTGGCTAGAGCTTTGAGATTTCAAGCTAATTTACCTCTCAAATTCTGGGGTGATTGTGTTCTCACTGCCACTTATTTGATTAATAGAACACCTAGTCCACTTCTTCAAAATCTCACTCCTTATGAAAAACTGTTAGGGCATTCACCTTCCTATGGTCATTTAAGAATTTTTGGTTGTTTGTGTTTTGTGTCAACCTTATCTAGAGATAGAAAAAAGTTTGATGCCAGGGCTAAGCCTTGTATATTCCTCGGTTATCCTTTTGGTACTAAGGGCTATAAGGTCTAAGATTTGGCTACTAAATCTTGTTTTCTCCCTAGAGATGTTGTTTTCAAGGAAACTATTTTTCCTTTTAAACATTGGTTGTCACATCCTAAATCAGCTTCTTTACCTTCCTGGCCTCTCATGTTTCTTATTGAACCTGTTATTCCAGCGTCTAGTCCTTCTTTTCCTACTGTTGAATTCACACCTTTCTTATCTTCAAATCTGGCTGTTCCACCTAATGAGTTTCCTGACCTTGTTCACCCTATTTCTACCTCTTCTAATTTAGCTTGTGATGTTCCTCCTCTTATTCAACCTATTAGGCAGCAATCTGTTAGGCAGTCCACTAGGATCAGGAAAACTCCTAGTTATCTTCAAGACTATCATTGCAACTTGGCTTCTGCACATGTGTCTGCCTCAGTTTCACTTCCTCAATCAGATGATTCCAGTGTTTCTGGTGATACAGGTATTCTTTACCCTCTTGCTTCAACTCTTTCCTATGCCAAACTTTTTTCTTCTCATAAATCATTTGCCCTAGCTTTAACTATTGCTAAGGAACCTGATTCTTATGCTCAAGCTTTGCTTGATGCTAAATGGCTTGAAGCCATGAAAGCTGAGATTGATGCACTTCAAACTAACCATACTTGGGTTATGTGCAAACTTCCTCCTGGTAAGGTGCCAATTGGCTGTAAATGGGTTTATAAAATCAAGTTGAAAGCTGATGGTTCTGTAGAGAGGTATAAGGCTAGATTAGTGGCCAAAGGTTTTACACAAACTGAGGGTATAGACTTTTATGAGACATTTTCTCCTGCGGTCAAGTTTGTTACCTTCAGAACCCTTTTGGCTCTTGCTGCTATTCATGGTTGCCATCTCACTAAATTAGATGTCAACAATGCATTCCTACATGGGGACTTACATGAGGAGGTTTACATGCTTCCTCCACCTGGTTTTGGTAGCAAGGGGGAGGTTTGTAGACTTACAAAGTCTCTTTATGGACTTAAACAAGCAAGTAGACAATGGTTTGCAAAGTTGTTTTCTATAATTGTGGATCAAGGTTTTGTTCAATCCAAGGCAGATTATTCTGTTTTTACCAGGATTAAGGGAGGTTCTATGATCATCATACTTGTTTATGTTGATGATATTCTGATTGCCAATAATGATGTGGAAGCTGTGACTGTGTTTAAACAATTTCTAGACAATAAGTTTAAGCTAAAAAATTTGGGAACTTTGAAGTATTTCCTAGGTCTTGAGGTAGCAAGAACTTCAAATGGAATCTCCTTATGTCAAAGAAAATACACTCTTGAGTTGCTGTCTGATGCTGGTATATTAGCTTGTAAGCCTTCCAACACTCCTATGGACCAATCAGCCAAGTTCAGCAGTTCAGTTGGTCAGGCAGTCCCTGATGCTTCATTGTATAGAAGGTTAATAGGGAGACTTCTCTATTTGACACTAACTAGACCTGACATTTGCTACTCAGTCCATAAATTGAGTCAATTTATAGGCTCACCCAAAGTACCTCATCTTCAAACTGCTTACAGAATACTCAAGTATTTGAAGAAAACACCAGGTCAAGGGCTATTCTTGTTAGCAAGATCAGAATTGCAGTTGAAGTCCTACTGTGATGCTGACTGGGCAGCTTGCCCTGACACCAGAAGATCAATCACAGGGTTTTGTGTGTTTTTAGGAGATTCATTGATTTCTTGGAAGAGTAAAAAGCAGCAGGTAGTGTGAAGATCATCTGCTGAATCAGAGTATAGGTCAATGGCAACAGTCACTAGTGAGGTGGTTTGGCTCATTGCATTGATCAAAACATTTGGTTTAAATCACTCTCAACCTGCCTTTCTCTATTGTGACAGTAATGCAGCCCTCTATATTGCCGCCAATCCTGTGTATCATGAACGAATGAAGCATATTGAGATAGACTGCCATTTCATTTGAGAAAAGATTGAAGATGGAGTTATTAAAACCTTTCATGTTCCTACACGGCACCAAGTTGTAGATTTCTTTACTAAAGCTTTAGGCCAGAAACAGTTTTCTCACTTGCTTTCCAAGATGAACCTAATTAACATATACGGTTCATCTTGAGGGGGAGTATTAAATATCTTGTAGATATTTGAGTCTACTTGTAGAGTCTTGTAGATATCTGTTCAGTGAGTCTTGTAGCTATCTGTCACAGCATAGAATATCTTGTAAATATTAGTTTAGTTTTAGTAGTTTTATATTGTAGTTTGCAAAATAGAATGTTAAGCTACATGCCACTTGTCATGTTTGTATTGGCTGACTTGGGATTGAATATTGTTGGTCAAATTGGTTACTCTGTTTCTGTTATATATAAAGAAACAGATTCAGATATTTATATATACGAAATCATTTTTCTCAAAGCTCCAGAATATTCATTCTTTCTCTCTGCATGTTTTCACGTCTCTCTATGCTTTCTGCCATTACTGAATCTTCTTCGAGCTTGCATTCTTAATTTCAACAGTTAATATTTTGAGTAATTCTATACGTCTACAATATTTTCATAATAATTTTCAACAAATCTTAAGTAACAGATTGTTAATAGTTCTAATTTTGATTCACCACTGATATTACTTTTTTAGTCATCAATAACAACTTGACACATACGATTTATTATGAAAATATTGTGAACATAATATTACTAAAAAAATTTTAGAAGGTTTTGAGTTACCAATAATTGGTTACAAGGAGAAAGAAGAACGTCCCCACTTTGATCAATGACAAATAGTTTTAGCTATATAGTGAATTAAAAGAGGTAAGATTCATGTTAGCTTAAATAATAAAGTCTCTTACTCTCGAATAAGAGATCTATATTTGAATACTGCCTATACTAAAAATTGAATAGTGTCGTAGTCTAATTATAAAGAGATCTATATTTGTGCTCACATGTCAGGTTCGTATCATGTTGACTAATAAGTATTCGACTATATAGGTCAACCCTCACCCAACATATTTATTAAACGGGTCAGAATTCCTCAACCCTAACACAAACCTAACACAACTCATTTATTAAACGGGTCAATCGTGTATTCCTATTTATCAGATTTATCAAAATGAAAAAAAAAAAAAAACTAATTTTAGTATTAACCAAGTTGATATGAATTATGAAAAACCAAATAAATAAATATTTTTAATATAAAATTCAAAACTAAAGAGTAACTATATTACAAATAATAATTCAAAGCTAAAGCATATCTTAATATCACAAATAATCAATCGTAATATGTCAAAAAAATAAACCACAACAACTAATAAGTTTATAGATTTAGGGTTTGAAAGGCATATTGGTAAAATTTCATTTAATTAAACGGGTCAAAGAGGTCAAACAGGTCAAACGAGTTCCATGTGATGGACACTAACCTAACCCATTTATTAAACAAGTCAGTTGTGTAAATTTGAATATGATACGAACTCATCAAGCCTCAACCTATAACCTACTAATTTCGTGTTATGTCGTGTTGAGTTCAGGGGTCGTGTCCAACTTTGCCATCCTTAGGTACAAACATGTGATTGGTGAAGGAGATGCTCTAACTCCATTATAAAAACTATCTTCCCTTCCTTGAGGGGCGAATAATCATATTACAAATTGAACTTTACTAATTTTGAACTCTTTGGTTGAGTGTTTTCCTAACTACATCTTTTGTAAGCTAATTTTGTTGCCCATAATATATTGTTAAATTGGCACTTTTGTTTGAAATTGAGGGAATGATTCCCATTGATCTCTTTATTATTACTAGACTTTTGCCTTAGGCCACAGGGGTAGAGAAGGGTCTGATTTTCTCTTATAATAAATTTTTTTTTTTGAGATAATTTCAATCTATAACGTTCGCTCTTGATGATAGCTCTTTATCGTCAGATCAAAGCACCAATTAGTTTTTGGTGTAAACGGGGATTGAACCTTAGATGTCTTGTTCAACCATTAGAGACTTTATTAGTTGAGTTAGCTAGAACCCACTATTATTATTATTTTTTGATTTCCTTCTTTGTTTCAATGAATGATGTTTGTTTAGAAAATAAATAAATAAATAATGTGTTATCTCATCAAAAGTAGATTCAAGATTAAAATCCTATATATATAAAACAAAATACCATATCTTTGATTTATTGTAAAAATTGACATATATATACATATAAAATAAAATCGTGCTATCTCACTCAAAAAACATGTTTAAGTTCATTTCAAATTCTTTAAAGTTATATTTGGAATAATTGAGGCCATAAAATGAGAGGTTGAAGAATAATTGTAAATATAAAGTACTTGATATATGCATGGATTTGAGAATATAAAGCTTTGTTGTAATGTTACAGACACAAACTATTTTACAATATTTTTATAAATTGCTGATGTGACTTTAGTATTTTCCAAATAGTTATTGCAAGAAAAAATATGATGTTAGTGATAGGCCCATACTAAAACTTGTAAGAATTTGTCACATTAGCAGTTTGTAAAAATATTTTAAAATAACTTGTATCTATAGCATTATTTGTAATACAAATACTTCTAATATTATGAACTTGAAATAAATTTACATCCTATAATTTTAAATAGAAATATTAATAAAAATTTAAATTCATCTATAATCCATATAATACAAATTTAAATCCTATAATTTTAAATCGACATATTAATAAAACTTTTTTTTGAGGGAAATATATTAATACAAGTTTAAAACTATAATCCATATTAGAAAATTTAAAATATATTTATAATTATCTTTTAATTGTCATTCAATACTTTATTCACAAATTAAACTAAACATTGAAATTGAAATTCTCTCTTCAAAGTTCAAATACTTTCATATAATCGAAATGACTAAAATGTATAGGTAAAAGGTATTGAATAAATTTTGTATCTGTAGCAACTCGAGAACGTTAATATTATTTAAAATCCTTTTTTTTTTATCATGATAATAATTATTTCATGCATCAAATATATGCATATTCTCTTTTACAGTACGTGAACTCTATAATTAAATGGGATTTATTTGTGAAAGAGATGACACATATGTCCAATATATAAGATATACATTCTTGTGCTAGGAGGATAAAGATTGAGGTTCATACTTGAAACTTTTAATGATGAACATAGGGATAAGAATGGAATCAATGGTTGATGGCCCATTTCCTGCCACCAAAATAAGGTACTTTAATAATTAAGGAACTCTATTTTGTACCTGCTACCAACACATTAACCCTATGAAATGTAGAAGTTTTTATTTTGTGTTAAAAAAAAAAAAAACACAGAAAAAAAAATTACTACAAAATAATGATTTATTTTCATGTTCCATTTTCCTATTAAACTGCTGAGTGCATTTGGGAGGGCTTATTTTCATTGGTTTATTGAATTTAAAAATTAGTTGGCTAAAGTATAAGGGAAATTTTAACTAATGCCCTAAAGACACTGGTTTATGAATCATTTTTAGAAACATTTTATTAGGAGAATGATAAAACAATAAAAGTTGTTAACAGTTTTTTATATTTCCCATGAAAAATAATATCAAAACTTTCATGTTATAGTTTATTAACAATTATCCTAATAGAATTTGTTAACATGACCATTTTTATAATTATACATATATGATGAAAAGGTAAAGATTAAAAAAGTTATACATAAGCTAAATAAGATGAATAAATAGCATAATTTCATCCCACCCCTTATCCAAAGGATTGCTAAGGAGATGGGAAATTGAACTACAACTACAACAAAGTTGGCTTTTCTCAAGGGTCAAAATCCTTGAAAAATGTATTAACAAACCTCGAAAAAAATTTATTTTAAGAGTCTAACCAACCATTAATAACCTTCAAATTAAACTTATACCATCGAAAATGAAATTTTGATGGCCTTTGTGACCCTCAAAATAAGTGCTCTATCTTTTTTTGAGGATTGTAGACCCTTGAAAAAAAATTATAAATACCAAGGGTCAAAAAATATATATCTACAACCGTTGATAAATAAGGTTATTTAAGGGTCTTCTAATCCTCAAAATAAGATTAAGCAAAAACAACAAACATGCACAAAAGCCATATGATCATTTATTTTTACTTTGTATATTAAGTATTTTAAACAGTGAGTCAAATGATCATTCCTAAATTTTTGTAGCAACCAACAAAGAAAGTAGACAAGAACTTTAATTCTAAAAAAAAAAAAAATTGCAAAGATTACCCACTTGCAAAGAAAGTAGTCAAGCAGTAGTCAGAATTGCTCTTTTTATTTATTAAATCTATTAACTATATAAAAAGAGGCAATGCCTCTACAGTGCCATTTTGGTTTAGTGAGCAACTTTGTCCTTTTTTTTTAACCCTAGTTTTGAATAGTAGCTTCAGTACCAAGCAGCACTATAGCTACATTTTTTTATTTTTTTTTATTTCAGTCTTCTATTTGTACTATTTTTCCCTTATATATATATATATATATATATATATTATTATACTGATACAACAAATTTCACAATATTTTCACAATTATTGAAGTGTCAATTTCTTATAAGTCAAAATAAAATAATAAAATATGAAACTGCAACCAACTATAATTGAAAATAAATATTTTGTGAAAATGTTGTGACACTTGTTGGGTGAATGTGTAAAAACTACAATACTTTTGGTTTGTTCAATATGTACTGTTCATCGTTTTTTTTTTTTTTTTTTTTCATTCATCGATTTGTGATTTTTTTTTTCCATATATAAAAAGAGCGAATAGGCTCATGAATAGCGTTATGAACAGTATTTTTGGTTTAGTAACTTGCCTTTTCCCCCCTTTTTTTTCATTCAAGTTCACCAACTTGGTTTGAGCTTGTTTTTTTCTTTTAAAGGATCTTTATATGTTTACATTCTACCTGTAATGTAAGGTTACATTGTGTACACACAAAAAGTAGCAAATTTTATATACATTTGCAAAAAATGAAATTGTACAAATTTTGCAAATGTGTACAACATTTACCAATTTTTATGTGTTTACAATATAAAATTTACATTGAAAGTGCAATGTATATTTCTATATATATATATATATATATAAAAAGAGTGAATGAGAAAAGTTACAGTAATTTCGCTGCAGTAATTTTGGTTTGTTTAACTTTCACTATTTTACTAGCCTTTTTTTTTTTGTGAATGCATAAAGTTGTAGTACATTTGCTATATTATTTTTGGTTTGTCCACAATAATTTTCACAACACTTTCATAACAAATCAAATATAGTAAATTGTTATTGGTTCTAATTTTAACTTACCAATAAAACTACTTTTTTGCTCACCAATAACAACTTGTAGGAACCTACTACTTATGATTTGTTGTGAAAATGTCATGGACATAACAATTTTTTGTGTGAAAAATGTTAAAACATCTTGATATTGTCACAATATTTTCAAAACTGCTGAGCTATCAATTCTTTACAAGTTAAAATAAAATATAACAAAATTATAAAGGTATTATGAAAATGTTGCGTCATTTTGTTGTGTTTTTAGAAATTTTTTATTTGTTTAATCAACTTTGTTGGGCCAAAATTCACTATTCCACATAAAATTTTCTTGGATTGACTTTTTGTATGTTTTTTTTCTTTACACATTATTTTAAGTAAAAACACATAGTTTTGCACACAAAAACAAAAACTTAAATAAAAAAACATTTTTCATCCTTTATCTTTAGGGTAGTTTACAATTCTTCCTTAAACTTTAAAATCAAAAAAAATTTTCCTTAATATTTTGGAAAAGAACAAATATGTCATATTGTTATTCTCTTAGTTAAATCCTAATAAAAGCTTATGATTCTTAAAAAATTTTATTGTGTAATGTCTAAATTACTCCTGCTAGATTTTAACATCCTAAAAAGTTTCTTTACATATTTTGAGTTTTAAATGATAAAAATTCTTAGAAAGTTAGAATGATGATATTCGATGATACATGCCTTTTGTTACTTTTTTTTCTTTTTTTATAAATTTCTTAACAAAACTCAATTGTTTATTGTTGGAAGATGATGATATTCGTTATTTTTCTTAGAAGTTTTTAGAGAATAGATATATTCTCTTTAGCAAGTAGGCACTAAAAAACTATTGTAGTTAAATAAATATTTATATGTAAACAGCTATCCTAATTTTGTGGTTAATCAAAATTCTTAAACGAATGAGATTAACTTTTTACGACATAATTATTAAAATTCATAAAATTAATGTCTCTTTTGATTAATGTAAATCTCCATATATTTTAAAAATCAAATGATTTATATCTTTGTTTTGTAATACAAATAAAATCTAGAATTGACTTTAATTACTACAGTACTATTTTTCCACAGCAAGCACATGCCTTGCATGTTCTACTATAACTAGTGAATATATAAAGTATAAACAACATCAATCTAGAGATAGTACAGCAACATAGATTTCTTACAAATATGGCATTATCATCTAAAAGAAATGTAACGTATCATGGGCCTTAGATTTCTCTTTCCAAACCACATGACTATCAGAAAAGCTGTAGGACATTTCTCTTCCAAGATAGAAAAAACATAATATTGGATTCACTGAGTCAGTCTTGGTTGGTTTCACTATTCTCCAACTTCATATTTATTGTTACAGTCTAAGATGTGTCAATTTCAAAAGAAAAAAGAATTTTCCAGAGCCACTTAACACAAATAAACCAAAAAACAACGACAACAAAATTCAGACAAAAACCTGAATGTCCATAAATCCAATTAAATAAACACATACACCTGAACTAAAATTTCAAAAGAAACATCATTTTCCACTGCCAGAAAAAATGAAGGAAAATGAAATCACATTTACACACAATACTCATTTCCTTTGCTCCCAAAATGAGTATTCCAGATTAAAATGGATGTAACCCCAGTTCCTTCCATAGCAAATCACATAGCCTCAATATCAAAATTAACCAAACTCAGTGGACCCAAAATTCAAGTTTGGTAGTCTAAAATACCAGTTCTTCCAACTTCATCACACAATTTGCCATTCCACATAAAGCCAAATACATGGTAAAGTTTCATTTTTTTCAAAACACACAAACACTCACAGGTTAATCCAATTCAAACACACCCCACAAGTGACTAGCTTGACTTGATCTTCATACCTTTGTGATCAGTGATCACTACTAGATTGAGCTGATTGTGAGGTAATATAACTCAACATGAAGTGCATTTGAAGTAACCTTGAGTCAACTTACCAGTAGAAAATCTAAAACTTCAAAGCAAAAACAATACCTATAACTCCGCGACCATCACTTCCTGCAGCATTCCAAACCACCGAAATGGCTGACATTTAAACAAACCTTATTTAAAAATGATTTCAAGAAGAACCTCATTTTGAATTTCAGACAATGAAACGACTATCATGCCTCAAACAGACTCGTGTAAGATACAGAAACTCCAAGAATACAGAAGCCAAAAGAAAAACAAAAAAGTAGAAAACTTGATGAAACCTAAAATAATCGAATAAGCAGTAACGCAAACTCGCAAAGGAGGTCAATAACACTGTTTCAAGAAATTACCACAAGGCTAATATATCAAACATTTCAAAAAGTTCCTATTTGTGTTCCACACCCCTTCCTCAATTTTCTAATATTTCAGTCATTAACACATCTCAAATGGTTTTCTCATACATAACAGAACCAATAGTACATATTTAAAAACCAAAAAAAAAAAAACACAACAACAAGGTTTTGTGTGTTAAAATAGACTTGGTTTGGAAATTGGAAGACATTATACCAAATGCAAGGAACCAGTTTGTGTGAGAATCTCAAAACTTAAAGAACATAAAGAAAGAGAAGGAAAAAGAAGGGGTGGGAGGAGGGGGGGGGGGGGGGGGGGAGTGGGAGCCAAAGAACAATATAATTGAATATTGTAATTATAGCAAATCATACTTTAACAAGCCGATTCTTGTGATAAACATTGAATCCTTGAACATCACTATGATATTTCGCATCCTTAACAAATCCGATAGTTACAACAGCAATCATCTAATGACAATAATTGTATACAATCAAAATTAATGCACTACAGTAGACAGAATATCGAATCAAAATTATTATTTTTTGTGTATTACATTTGTATCCTTTGGGACCCCATTACCACTAGGATGTGGTCGGTATGTAACCTCCTGAGACATCATCATGTCATTCTCTATATTGTGGTGCTCCACATCTTTCCAATGGAAAATCATTCGAAAGCTAGGAGGAAGCCTTAGATAGAGAATCGATGTGTAACTCTGGAAAGTAAAATGGAATACTATAATTAATAACAGAAAATTCAACAAGAAAGAATAATTGATTGGGGAGAAGGAAAAACCCAATCAAGCTAAACAAGATATTTTCCAGATTTATTTATTCATTTACAAACTCTTTTATTTATTCACCAATATAATGTGTTACTCCACTAGTGCTGAAATTTTGGTCTTCTTGATTGGGATCAAATTGTTCATGTGGTTGATAGCCTAATGACCATAGTGGGTCATAAGATGAAGAATACGATGGTGGTGCTATTAGGGGTGGAAAGTGAATCAAATTGGCACCATAATTGGTTTGCTCTAATTTTAGATCACAATGATCAAAGCCTTGCAACATTGGGGTTGGAGTGGGAAGGTAGAGCTGGCCTTGTTGAGAGCTTCGGATCCACTTAGGGTTTGCAATTAGAGAGGAAAAACCTTCCTCAGAGTTGCCTTTACAGTGCATGTCAGGAAAGGTGGCTATGGCAGGAACATCGTGAGAAATCAGCTTTTTCTTCATGCTTGAATGCCAAAAGTTCTTAATCTCATTATCTGTTCTTCCTGGTAGTTGCTTGGCTATCTGAGACCACCTGTTAGAAAAAAAGAAAAAGTTCCCTCTTGCATGAAAAAGGAATGATATTCATGATGAAGGTTACGTTAAAGATAACAATATATAAGAAGAAGATGATACATAAAAATTATACTAGATAAGATTTACAAGTTGAGGTATTATATGTTAAATATAATATAAAAAAGTAAATAAATATTTATTTATTAGGTTGTCGATTGGTCACTAATGATATTTATTGTTACATCTATGTAAAGATTTTTATAATAAAATTGGTAATAATTTAAGCATTTTTGGAAAAGAAAAAGAAGGAGGTACTTGTTTCCTAAAATGCCATGGAGTTCAATGATGAGGGCTGCTTCTTGGATAGAGAAGCGCCCACGTTTTATGTCAGGTCTGAGATAATATGTCCATCTTAATCTGCAGCTCTTTCCGCATCTCTGCAGGTCTGCTTCATAGAAACCGTATAAGAAGATCGAAAAAAAAAGGAACAAGAACAAAGAAAATTTGAGAAACAGTACTAGGAATCTATGAAAGCTATAGGTTGAAATGTAGGTTGAACCATGGCCATAGGTTGAAATGTAGTTGAAGAGCTTCTCATCTTCCTCCGGTGACCATAGTCCTCTCTTCACCTTCTGCTTGTTACAGCATGAGTGATGTCTCATCTTTCTCTCTAAAAGCAGTAATCGTGCAGTCAAAGACAGATCAATAATAAGTATTGGGGAATAAGTATAAAAAGATGAAAAAAGGTTCAGAGAGAGAGAGAGAGAGAGAGAGAGAGAGAAAAGAAAGGCAGAACTAGGTCTAGCCCTAGCTGCCAGAAGTCAATACCGTCAGAAGAAGAGAACAGAGAAATGAGAAATCTGGAAGTGTGATTTCTGAGTACACTGAGGTTATGAATTTAACGTAAGAGCTGGTACAGTTAGGGTTTTACAATGGATCCTTCTTGTAGCGGCTACAGACTATATTTTTAGGAGGGGTAAGTAAGAAAATGTATTTTGAGTAAAAAAAAAAAGTAATCTTGCGGTTTACATAATTATTTTATTACAAATTTGTCCATATTATGTACTAGGAAGAGAATAAAAGACGAGAAGTATTATGTCCACAATATTTTCATAACATTTTCTCAACAAATTTTTGGTAAAAAGTTGTTATTACTTCTAATTTAAACTCACTATTAAAATTACTATTTTGCTAACATGTAACAGTTAGTAATAATTTACCACTTCGGATTTGTTATGAAAGTACTGTGAACATATCGTTTCTCATATAAGATAAAATATGAGTTCATTGTATATTGTTTATTAATACAATGAAGATATTAATTATTGTTGTTAAGATTAAATCTTGGAAATCATCTGTTGTTTTTAAATACAATAAACATATCAATTATTGTTATAAAGTGAACTCTAAGCGAGATTTAAATACAATAAAATTTTATTTGTTAGTTTATTTCAAATTTGTTAAGATCTAAATGATTTTTTTATTTTTTATTTTTTTTTTAGATTTAAGATGAGAAAATTTATACTTTGGTTATTAGGCATACTATTTCCACCCCCTCTCCCCCCAATATTTTAGATAAAATTGATTTGTTATGATTTTTTTTTTTTTTTTTTTTTGTGTTTAAAAAGGCCAAAATATTGTCAAGATGATCATAATCAAGTTTATTTTAGCTGAGTTTAAAAAAAATTAAATCCAGGGTGTTCAAAATTTTATTTTAGGAGGGTTCAAATTAAAAAGAATAGAAATTTATTTATAAAATTATTTTTTGGCCCAGCTCGGGGGTTCATTTGAACCCCCTGGGCTGTACTTAGAGCCGCCCATGGATCATTCTTTTGTTCACTCATGTGGCATGCAAGGTGGTGGGTCCATTCATGTGTGTGAGATATCCCACACCTTGATTCTTTGTCAAGAAAGCATATATTTCTGGATGAAAATATGTGACCGTTTACCCTCTAGCTTGGACTTATTGCGAATGAGCATATTAAGCAATAATGAGATTTGGAGACAAGGTCATGAGTGGATATGTACATTCTAAATCATGAATTTTTGAACCATGATTGAATATTGAACTTTGGCTTTGTTGAAAAAGGGTTCTCAGGCGCAGAGCCAAATTTGGAATAAAGTAGACATCTCATCACAGAGAGGAACAATAATTTTTGTTGTTGTATATCGCACTATCATGTCATATGTTATTTTATATATAATTAAAATTATTGTGTTTTTATAAATTATTATAATTATTGATTACACTAAAAGGGATGCTTTTTCCTTCTATTATATCATATATATATATATATATATATATATATATATATAAACCGTTTTTTCGCTTAACTTTACACATCTATCAAAGAATATGTTTTATTATTATCACGTGCCTCAATAATTATTATAGGGTACTTTACTCTAAGTAGCCGTTTGCGTACTAATTAAAATTGTTGTGTTTGCATTTCTGGCGTTTCAGGCCTTTTTTTTTTTTTTTTAATTGAGAAGCACATGAACGTGGGACACAGACTTGCCAGTGGGTCTCATGCACTATGCACTAGACCCACTACTTCTTATTACGTCCAAATTTTGCACTGAAATGTGTCACACCAGTGAGTCTCGTGCACTGTTCATGAGATCTACAAACCTCTTTTTTCAACAACTTTTTGGTTAAAAATGGGACACACAGTACTATTCACACATTTAAAAATTATTTTACTACAGTATTTTCAGTTTTCAGTAAAATAAACGATATCTAAACGGACCCTAAGTGAATTCCTTAAAACGTTACTTACAAGAGAGTTAATATAATATAATAAAAAATTTAATTAAATCCCATAAAAAAATTTAATAAAGTTTCATCATTTAATTTAAACTATCTTATTCATTAACTATATTTATAGTACAAAAGTTTCAAAAAGTTTTAAATACTCTTTCAAAATTTTCATAAATTTAAAATACCTCAATTAAAATTTTTAAGAAATTTATATGAAATTTCATGAATTGTTTTAAAGTAATTTTATCATTTACTAGAATTTTTATTATAAAAGTTTCAAAAAAATAATTCAATTAAAACTCATTATCAAAATGTTTTAAAAAATTTAGTACTTATTTTGAAATTATTCTAAGAAATTACTATAATATTTTGTTTTAATAAAACTCGATCTTAAATGGATGCTTCGGTCACTTAAAGTAATTAAGGTATTAACTCTAAATAACAATAAGTCATATAGGTGAAATTCCAAATGTTCCCAAGATTCTTGTACTTGGGGGAAAAAAAATACATTTAAAAAGATGCCAGAGCACAACCAGAAATTATTTTAATATTTATTATGGGATTTCACTGGATAATTTAAGATTTTAATGTTTTTATTTTTTTAGTTTGAGTTGTGATAGGGATTAAATTCCATGTTGTTAGATAAGAATTCATTTACTATTTGGATTAGTGTTCAAGTTCAACTAGGATTAGTTGCTTATCATTATCTCTTATTTCCACTATGATTAGTTGTTTATCTTTATCTCTTAGTTACTAGAAGATCTATAAAACTCCAGATAATTTATTTTGTATTTAGACTATTATTTTTAATCAAAGATTTCTTTATTCAAAATGTGTCTGTGTTTGTGTTTGTTAGGTTCTAAAGTTTAGAACATTTGGCAAACCTTGAACACAAACTTGTCTAGATATAAATTCTTAGATCTAAAAGTTTGATTAGACTATAGATAGGAGAGTTCAAATTTTGTGAAATCTGACCGATTGAAAATTAGATCCGACTGATTGAAAATTGCAAAAAACCAGATTCTGCAGAATTTTAATTAAGCCCAACAACCCATTGGTCCATTAAGTGACTATGGTTTCAGATCTATTTCACATAGTATATAAAAGAAACCTTAAGGAACTTTTTGTAGAGACTTTAGAGTTGCTCTTGTGAGATCTAAAAGGTATCATGCCTTCCTCTTTCAAAGTCACTACTGGAAATCATTCTCATATCATTAGATCTAGTAGATCTAAAGTGTTAGGTTCTACATATTTAGAACAATTGGCAAATTGTGAACACAAACTTGTCTAGATATAGATCCTAGAGTTTATAGGTATTATTAGACAATGCTCAAGGTGATTCAAGTTAAGATTCAAGAACATACAAGCTGTAGAAAAAAGAAAGAAGAATTCAAAATCTATCTGGTTTGACCAATCAAGAGATAGGCTCAATCGATCGAGAGTCCTATGTGCAGAATTTTAATTAAACTCAAACAATAGTTCAAACCCAAACAATAGTTCAAGCCCAAAAAGGATTAGGGTTTCAAAATCTTCTTCTCCTAATATATAAAGAAAAACCTAAGCACGCTTTTATAAGGCTTTTTAGAGAGAGAAGAGTGTGCCTCTTTTGTAGATCTAGAGTTTTATATCCAAAAGCTCTCTTATGTCTTCTACTGATGTTATTCCTAAGCTTGAAGAATCTCAAGATTCGGTATTGTAGAAGTTGTTGCCTTCTCTAGTCATCAAAGGTATTGATGATCTAAACCTTCAAGGGTGGTCTTGGAGTCACAAACAGTAACCCATTGGTCCATTAAGTGATTATGGTTTCAGATCTATTTCACATAGTATATAAAAGAAACCTTAAGGCACGTTTTGTAGAGACTTTGTAAGTGCTTTTGTGAGATCTAAAAGGTATTGTGCCTGTTAGGATATGTGCCCTTAAATCCTATTGTATGATGCTATGTATGACATTATGTATGACTTAATGTTGTGTTTAATAAAGTTGTTTATTTTATCTAAAATAATGGTAACATGAATATTTGGACATTATCATATAGTCCATGAGATGCATAGTATGTGATTTATGTGATTTAGTCACAGAAGATATAAATCACAAGTCCTTTGTAAACTCAGAATTTATAGTTCGTAGTCGGTGATGAAATTGGACATTTCATTTGCGAAGACTATAACGTATCAACTAAGATGATTTGTCTTGATCATGGAAGTGGTGACTTCTAGTTGATATGTTGATATGTTTTAAGAGTTAAGACATATTGAACTGGACCGCTGTGAGATTTATTATTCTTCTAACGACTGTCAAATGAATAATAAATCTCACGACTTCTATTTGCATAAACTCTTAATCCTGAGAGAATAATGGACTTGATCATGAGGTGTAGCTTGCTTTGACATATCAGGAGTGAGATCTAATGTAAGGGTCAAAACCTCAGTATGTTGGGCAGCCACATTTAGTGTTGATGGAACATATATTCTCAAGATGGAATTTATAGTCTCTTAATGGAGATACAAAATATTCCCTTGAGATAAGTTTAATGGGTTTGGTTATTCAGAGAGTTAGGCCTAACCACTTTGGTAAGAAATTACTAAAGTATATATTTATGAAATTGGATTTCATAAATATATGATGAATAACTTTAAAGGATTAAACCGGGTATTCAAGGATAAGATGTAGTAATTTACAAAGTGGCAGTCTATATTTATGATTTTGTATTACTACGAATATTTTATGAAGGGGTTGCGTGTAAAATAAAGTTTTGGGATATAATTTATTAATAAGGCCTAGAGTGCAATTATATTTATATAGTGGTATTAAATATAATTAATGGTAACTTTGGACTTGTCAAGAGTTGACGGAAAAGCCCAAGGCCCATTGGAGCTAGTGTCTTATTGGTCCCTTTTGGTCCCATTCCAAGCCACACAATAAAGCTCAATTGGAAAGGCCCAATAGGCCGGCTCAATTAGATAATCAGTTAATTATAAAGGGAGAAACATACAGAATTTTTTAATGCGATTTTTATCGTAGAGAAAAGAAAGAGTGTGAGATACACTTTCATTCTCCCTTTGGAAACTGATTGAGAGACCACACATCTTGGGCGTAAAGTAGAATTGGAGTGAAGATTAAAAGTTTTCCCAAGTGCTTCTAATCTTTGTTTTGAAATACTTCACACCAAGGTACGCTATCTTGTTCTTAAATTCTGAAATTTACATAGTGCATGTTGTCAATCATGAATGAAATAGATTCTTGTTTGTTGCTTCCGCTGTGTGTTTTATATGAGATACAAAACCAGATTTTTATCCAACAATTGGTATCAAAGCCAGATTTTCATATCATGATTGTATAGCGTGTGATTAATTTTTTGGAATTTAAGAAAACCGTTATTTTTGTGTTTCAATTTTCTGCATCATTTAGATATAATGTAGAGAATTGCATCACTTATGTATAAAAGTGATGGCCATTACGATTCTGCACAGCCATATTCATCATCTATTGTCTTGATATCTATTCGAATAAAGACAGTTATTGAAAACGGTAGTTAATGACATGGGTAGTTATTCTCATATTTAATGCACCGTTTGACTTGGGATCAAATGCATGGTGTGAACGTGATTTCACCAAGTCATTGCATGGCTGGAGTGAATTTGCACATTTTGGCCTTTTTTGGCATTCAATGCATGGCTTTAACTTTTGTGCATCTTTTGTCCTTAATGCCATGGAAAAGTTGAATCTATATTTATAGGATTTCAACAATCCGTATCAGTTATATATATATCATATAAAGTATATATTATATTATATATTATATATAATATAATATAATATATATTTTATAACGTAATATATTATATATTACGTTAATAATATTTTATATATATATATATATATATGAGTTTACGTTACGTTATTTATATTTATATATATTAATGTTAGAATTATGAAATTTATTCCTAATGAGATTAGGATTGTGTTTTTCACGTGTCTAGCATTTTTATGGTTCTTGACATTAAAAACCTTTATTTTAAAATTTCTTGTGGGAGAGAGATACAAGAGTTGGATCTCACAGCCTCCATTATCGGTTCAAAGTAGTGTGGACAAACACCTCGTCTTAGCGCATATGCCTCGCGATCCCAAAGGAGGGTGTTTTGTTTCATGGTACTACAAGTTTAAACACTATAAAAGGGAGATGAAATGTGGCTACACATGACTCTAGATAATGGTGTACACTAGACTAAGTGTAATGTTAACCTCCCAAAGGAGCTATGTCATTATTACTTAGAGGCTAAAGGTAATACGGCATATTATTAGTGTTTGATAAGAGTTATCATGATAGCACTAATAATGAGAGTAGTTCTCGACCAATTAATGTGATTATAATAAACTTGCTACCAAGGAATTATAGACATGGATTGGGTTGTCGTTGCATATATTATTTTATGGTTTTATTAAGGTTCCATATTATATGCTTATATGCTAAATTGATAATGTCCAGTTTACTTATTATATTCATGTTTATTATTTTCAGATTTAAATCATGGCATCATTTAGCCCACTTGTTGCTATTCTTAATCAAAACAAACTGACTGGATCCAACTATGTTGACTGGAAAAGGAATTTGGACATTGTTCTTACTGCCGAAGAGCACAAATATGTGCTTACTCAACCATGTCCTAGCTTTCCTTCATTAGATGCTCCTATTGAGGAAAAACAGCGATATGATCGTTGGCAGAAATCTAATGAGATGGCTAAGTGCTATATCCTAGCATCTATTTCAAATGTTCTACAGCATCAAATGCAGGATGTAGAACATGCTTTAGACATCATGCTAAGTCTGAAGGAGATGTTTGGTGAGCAAGGCCGGTCTGCAAGGCAAGAAACCATGAGGCAAATTTATAATACCAAAATGGCTGCAGGAAGTTCAGTAAGGGAGCATTGTCTTAGGATGATTGCTAATCTGAACACATTAGAAGTTTTAGGTGCCGACATTGATGGAGAATCCCAAGTGGATATGATACTCCAGTCATTACCGGATTCATTCAAGGAATTCAGACTCAATTATAATATGAACAAAAAGATTTACTCTTTGTCTGAATTAATGAATGAGTTAGTGGCGGCGGAAGGCATCCTTGGTACTTCTAGTGTTGAAGCCAATGTGGGTGAAGCTTCTACTTCCCAACCTAAGTCGAAAGGAAAGGGTAAGAAGAAGAAGAAGAAGGACTTCACTAAGAAAATTGGTAAACAAATTGCTTTAGGGGTTGCCGATAAAGGAAAGAAAAGTAAAGGAAAGTGTTTCCATTGTGGTGAGAAAGGACATTGGAAGAGGAATTGTCCAAAGTTCAAAGCTGCCAAGAATAAGGGTATGAAAAGTTCCTTTCTTCTTGAAATATGTTTGGTACCAAATCCAACAAATTCCTAGTGTGTGGATTCAGGTTGTACTAATCATATCTGCAATTCTTTGCAGGGGTTCCAAGAGACCAGAAAGTTGAATGAGGGAGAACTATTTCTTACTTTGGCTGATGGGAGCAGGATTCCGGTTGTAGCTGTTGGAGTGTATAATTTGTGTTTTAAGTCTAGAGTGTTAATATTGGAAGACTGTTTGTTTGTACCTAATGTTCGTAGGAATTTAATTTTTGCAACTTACTTAGATAAACATGGATATTGTGTTATCCTGAAAGACAATGTTGTAATAAAGAAGGATAAAGTGTTTACCTGTTCTGGCAATATTGTGGATGGTCTATATATTTTAACTCCTGACATGCATGAATTATACAATTCTGAAATAGATAGTAGCTCTCATGTAAAATCATTAAAGAGAAAGTTTCCTTCTACTAGTGATGCATATCTATGGCACTTGCGTTTGGGTCATATTAATTCAAATAGGATTTAAAGACTAATCAAAGATGGACTTTTACAGCCCATGGACTTTGATGGCCTTCCAGTTTGCGAATCTTGTTTGGAAGGTAAGATGACCAAACGACCTTTTAATGCAAAAGGTAGAAGAGCCCAAGAGTTGCTTGAATTAGTTCATACAGATGTATGTGGTCCTATGTCAACCCAAGCAAAAGGAGGTTATGAGTATTTCATCACTTTTACGGATGATTACGCAAGATATGGTTATGTGTACTTAATGAGACGGAAGTCCGAAACCTTTGACAAGTTCAAAGAGTTTAGGGCTGAAGTTGAAAATCAATTGGGTAAACGCATAAAGGCCATTCGATCTGATCGAGGTGGCGAATACCTTCTTGGGGATTTCAAGGATTACCTAATTCAAAATGGGATTGTCTCCCAATTGACTGCACCTGGATCTCCCCAACAAAATGGTGTAGCGGAAAGAAGGAATAGGACTCTTTTGGAAATGGTTAGGTCCATGATGAGTTACTCAACTTTACCAGTTTCCTTTTGGGGATATGCACTAAAAATTGCTATGCATGTTTTGAATTTAGTTCCATCAAAATTTGTTCCCAACACACCTAAGGAATTGTGGAGTGGGCGCAAGCCTAGTTTGAAATATCTCCACATTTGGGGATGTCCAACACATGTGTTAAAAGGGAAGTCTGATAAGTTGGAAGCTAAAACGGAAGTATGCATATTTTTAGGGTATTCAAAAGAAACTAAGGGTTATTTATTCTATAATCATAAGGATAACAAAGTGTTTGTTAGCACCCATGCCAAATTTTTAGAAGATGATTATGTGAATAATTTTAATCCTAGAAGTAAAGTTGTCTTGGCTGAAATGAATGAACCTGTAGTTGAACAACCAATGGATGAAACTAGGGATGATGTGGCTGTATTAGATACACCACAAGATATTACTCATGAGATGTCTAGTACACAGGTGCCTCGTCGTAGTGGGAGAATTGTTCGGCTTCCTATAAGATTTATAGGTTTGGGAGAAACCTATAAAGCTATCTCAGAAGAGGCTGAATCGGATTCTTACACTTATGATGAAGCCATAAATGATATAGATGCACATCATTGGATCCAAGTTATGAAATCTGAATTGGATTCTATGTATTCCAATCATGTATGGGATCTTGTAAAGGCGCCTAACGGCATTAAACCTGTTGGTTGCAAATGGGTTTACAAGAGGAAGAGAGGGATAGATGGAAAGGTCAAAACCTTTAAAGCAAGACTAGTGGCGAAAGGGTATACACAAAAAGAAGGCATTGATTATGATGAAACTTTTTCGCCAGTAGCCATGCTTAAGTCTATCAGAATTCTCTTATCCATTGCTGCTCATTATGATTATGAGATTTGGCAAATGGATGTCAAGACTGCATTTCTTAATGGCAATCTTGAAGAAGAAATATGCATGATGCAACCAGAAGGATTCATAGCAAAGAACCAAGAGCATATGGTATGCAGGTTGAATAGGTCCATTTATGGACTTAAACAAGCATCTAGGTAATGGAACATCAGATTTGATCAAGCAATCAAGTCATTTGGTTTTGAACAAAATCTTGATGAACCATGTGTGTACAAAAGACATCAAAACAAAGTAGTAATGTTCCTAGTGCTTTATGTTGATGATATTCTACTGATTGGGAATAATGTAGGGATAATGTCATTGGTTAAAGTTTGGTTGTCTAGCCAATTTGATATGAAGGATTTGGGTGAGGCTAATTTTATTCTAGGGATCAAGCTTTGGCGAGATCGCAAGAATAAGATGTTAGGCTTATCACAAGGTGGATATATAGATAAGGTTCTAGAACAGTTTAGCATGCAAAACTCCAAGAAAAGATTGCTTCCTTTTAGACATGGAGTTCCTCTGTCTGATGACCAAAGGCCTAAGACTCAAGAGGAAGAAAATATGATGAGACAAGTTCCTTATGCTTCTGCAGTGAGAAGTCTCATGTATGCCATGCTTTGTACTAGACCAAATATTTGTTATTCAGTTGGCATAGTCAGCCGATATCAATCAAATCCAGGACCAAAACATTGGCAAGTTGTAAAGCATATTCTCAAGTATCTTAGGAGAACGAGAAATTATATGCTTGTTTACCATAGTGAGGATTTGATTCCCATTGGCTATACAGATTTAGATTTTCAATCGGATCTAGATTTCAGAAAATCCACTTCAGGATATGTTTTTACCTTGGGTGGTGGAGCCATAAGTTAGAGGAGTGTTAAGCAATCTTGCATTGCAGACTCCACCATAGAAGCCGAGTACGTTGCTGCTTGTGAAGCGGCAAAGGAGGCTGTTTGGCTCAAGAAATTCCTTTCTGATCTTGGTGTTATAAGAATGGAGCAAGTTCCCATCACATTGTTTTGTGATAATAGTGGAGCGGTTGCACAATCCAAAGATCCAAGAAATCACAAGAAAGGAAAGTACATTGAGAGGAAGTACCATATCATTCGAGACATTGTTGCTCGTGGAGATGTTGTGGTGGCAAAGATTAAAAGTGCAAATAATCTAGCAGATCCTTTTACCAAAACCTTGCCTCAAAAGACTTTCGAGTCACATTTGGAGGGAATGAGAGTTAGATTAGTACACAATAGTCTTTAGAGTAAGTGGGAGATTGTTAGGATATGTGCTCTTAAATCCTATTGTATGATGCTATGTATGACATTATGTATGACTTAATGTTGTGTTTAATAAAGTTGTTTATTTTATCTAAAATAATGGTAACATGAATATTTGGACATTATCATATAGTCCATGAGATGCATAGTATGTGATTTATGTGATTTAGTCATAGAAGATATAAATCATAAGTCCTTTGTAAACTCAGAATTTATAGTTCGTAGTCGGTGATGAAATTGGGCATTTCATTTGCAAAGACTATAACGTATCAACTAAGATGATTTGTCTTGATCATGGAAGTGGTGACTTCTAGTTGATATGTTGATATGTTTTAAGAGTTAAGACATATTGAACTGGACCGCTGTGAGATTTATTATTCTCCTAACGACTGTCAAATGAATAATAAATCTCATGACTTCTATTTGCATAAACTCTTAATCTTGAGAGAGTAATGGACTTGATCATGAGGTGTAGGTTGCTTTGATATATCAAGAGTGAGATCTAATGTAAGGATCAAAACCTCAGTATGTTAGGCAGCCACATTTAGTGTTGATGGAAAATATATTCTCAAGATGGAATTCATAGTCTCTTAATGGAGATACAAAATATTCCCTTGAGATAAGTTTAATGGGTTTGGTTATTCAGAGAGTTAGGCCTAACCACTTTGGTAAAAAATTACTAAAGTATATATTTATGAAATTGGATTTCATAAATATATGATGAATAATTTTAAAAGATTAAATCGGGTACTCAAGGATAAGATGTAGTAATTTACAAAGTGGCAGTCTATATTTATGACTTTGTATTACTACGAATATTTTATGAAGGGGTTGCGTGTAAAATAAAGTCTTGGGATATAATTTATTAATAAGGCCTAGAGTGCAATTATATTTATATAGTGGTATTAAATATAATTAATGGTAACTTTGGACTTGTCAAGAGTTGACGGAAAAGCCTAAGGCCCATTGGAGCTAGTGTCTTATTGGTCCCTTTTGGTCCCATTCCAAGCCACACATTAAAGCCCAATTGGAAAGGCCCAATAGGCCGGCCCAATTAGATAATCAGTTAATTATAAAGGGAGAAACATACAGAATTTTTTAATGCGATTTTTATCGTAGAGAAAAGAAAGAGTGTGAGATACACTTTCATTCTTCCTTTGGAAACTGATTGAGAGACCACACATCTTGGGCGTAAAGTGGAATTGGAGTGAAGATTAAAAGTTTTCCCAAGTGCTTCTAATCTTTGTTTTGAAATACTTCACACCAAGGTACGCTATCTTGTTCTTAAATTCTGAAATTTACATAATGCATGTTGTCAATCATGAATGAAATAGATCCTTATTTGTTGCTTCCGCTGTGTGTTTTGTATGAGATACAAAACCAGATTTTTATCCAACAGTGCCTTCCTCTTTCAAAGTCACTGCTTGAAATCATTCTCATATCATTAGATCCGATAGATTTGAAATGTTAGGTTCTAAAAGTTTAGAACAATTAGGAAATCGTGGACACAAACTTGTCTAGATATAGATTCTAGAGTCTATAGGTATTATTAGACAATACTCAAGGTGATTCAAGTTAATATTCAAGAAAATACAAGCTGTAGAAAGAAGAAAGAAGAAATAAGAAAGAAGAATTCAAAATCTGCCTAGTTCAACCGATCAAGAGATAGGTTCGATTGATCGAGAGTCGTATGCAGAATTTTAATTAAACCCAAACAACAGTTCAAGCCCAAAAAAGATTAGGATTTCAGATGTAATTCTCCTAGTATATAAAGGAAACCCTAAGCACGCTTTTATAAGGCTTTTTAGAGAGAGAAGAGTGTGTCTCTTTTGTAAATCTAGGTTTTTGTACTCAGAAAACTCTTTCATGTCTTCTACAGATGTTATTCCTTGAAGAATATCAAGATCCGGTATTGTAGAAGTTGTTGCCTTCTCTAGTCATCAAAGGTGTTGATGATCTAAACTTTCAAGAGTGGTCTTGGAGTCACAAACAGGAAAGTTTATGTTGATAAACCTTTGAGTGGAGTCTCAAAGTCACAAGTAGGAGAACTTGTGTTTGGAACAAATTCAAGAAAGAAGTAGTCCGTGGACTCAGAACTATCACGTGATCATGGTAGTAAGTTTTTTACTCAAGGGAGCAATAGAATGTTAGTGGTCTAAGTTCTATTATACAAACTTCAATTCTTTCATAGTGAATTTGTTTTTACCTTGAGGATAGTTAGGTTAAATCCTCCTCATGTTTTTTTCCAGTTTGGTTTTCCTAAGTGATCAAATCATTGTGTTCTTTATTTTCTGTTGCTTTACATGATATGCCTTTATTGTTCTACCCTAGACTTGAATAATAAACCTAAGTATTCATTTGGTTAATTAATTAGGTTAAACAATTTAGTTTACAGGGATCCAAAACCTAACATGAAGTTGTTGCTACAAAGATCAACAATTAAAGGTAATCTGAAACATTTGAGTGGGATTTCAAAGTCACAAACGTGGGTGCTTGTGTTGCAGTAAATCCAATGAGAGAAAAATTTCGTGGATTCGGAGTTTGCACGTAGTCGTATCAGTAAATTACTACTGGAGGTAGCAATAGATTTACGGTTAAATCTGATTGTAAAAACTTCAATTATCTTTTAGTGGATTTACTTTACTTTGAGGATAGTTAGGTCAAATTCTCCCCAAGTTTTTACCTTGAAATAGTTCGTTTCATTGGTTTTCCTGAATTATCATATTGTGGTGTTATTTATTTTTTCACTTTTATGCATAATATGATATATGTTTGTTTAATCTAAATCTAAATAATAAACCTAATAATCATCTTGGTAATAAATTAGGTTAAACAATCTAGTTTAAGGGGTCTAAATGAACAAACAATTGGTATCAGAGCTAGTTCACTTTGATTGGATTAACATCTTGAGTGAGATCCTTGATCATTGTTGTTATGGATAATTTTAAGCGTCTGTCTGCTCATATTTGCGATGATTTGAATAAAAAGGACACTAATATTTCTGTTGATCTTAATGATGCCTGTGAAACTCTTCATAAAGAATTAATTAAATCTATAAAAATTGCAAAGAAATTCAAGGAAGAGTTAGAATTGGCTAATCTTGAAAAAGAGGAATTGATTGTGAGATTAGATAAATCTAATAAAAAGAATGAATTTTTGAAAAATCAATTTTCCTCTTAAGATGAAAATTTGAAAAGTTTGGAATAAAAGTTAGCTGAATCTGAAGCTAAACTTGAAAAATTATCTAATACCAAACTTGCTGTTGATAACAGATATGTTTCTATTTTTGTTTCTCTTAAGCCTAACGTTAATAATGTTTATAATCCTCCTTTCAAGAGGAATCATAAAGAAAAGGCTTATTTTGCTAGGTTAGACAAAAATAAAAGTTCTGATATAGATGTTGAAGTTTCTAAACTTGTGTCTAAACCTACTGTTAGAGTGCATAAGAAATATGTTTTTGTGTCTGCCTGTTATCTTTGTGGTGTTGTTGGTCATGTTAGACCAAATTGTTCTTTGCTGAGGCAAAAAACCAAAATCTGAGACTAGATCTGCTATTTGGAATACTAATGTTCCTAAATTTATTCTTGTTTGTCACTTTTGTGGTGTGTTTGGTCACATTCGTCCTAACTATCATATATTGAAATTTAAGCATTTTGTGTTTCAGTCTAGGAAATGTGATGTTATTTCTCCTGTCATAATTCCAAATAAATTGTTTCATATGCTTTTAAAAAATTTAAGCTTGTTGGCTTATGAAAAGGAAATTGCAAGATTTCGGTTTGTCTCAGAAGAATTGTGTAATTCTTCAAATACACTGTTTTTCATGAATTTTCACCTACAAAGCCAAAGATGTGTGCTATATGGGTGAGAAAATATTTGCTAAGGTGAGTTTTGTTTATTTGTCCTTGATTTAATTATTTCAATTGTTCGTGGACATGTTTTCTTTCAGTTTTTGGTTGTTTTATTTTCTTAGGCAGTTTTGTTTATTAAAAAAAAAAAAACCAAAAACATTGAAAATTTTCAAAAAGACAAAAATATTTTATTTTGTGTCTAGTTTTATTTTTCTTGAGGATTACATGAATTATGATATCTTTCTCTTGATTTAGAACATATTTGATATTGTGGAGAAACTTAAGTAGTGTGTGTTGCATAACTATGTGCATGACTATTTTGAGATAAATACTATTTTGTACGAGTATGTACTAGTTTGTACATGTACTCATGGGTTAATTAAGAAATTGACATTTCTTGTTTGTGTACCCTATATAACTTAGTTGAGCACTGTTCACGTATTGCTTCTACATTTGTTCATTTAGCATAATGTGCACTTTTTGTTTTTGGTCATAAAAATTTTGAAAATCCAAAAAGATTTTATTTTTTGTATTGCACATCACTAAAAGTGTAATTAAGGTTGGCTTATGAAATTTACATTCTATGACTGTGTACCTTGTTTAGCTTTGATGAGCTTTATTTTTCTGCACTTTACTAGTTTGTGTTATGTAGTGCTTATATTGTGTGACTTGTTTATGGTTTTTAAACACATGCTTTTGATTTTGAAGTCACATTCTTTTTATTGTAAGGATTAAAAAATCTTAGTAAAATTATATAAATAACCATCTTACCACTGTTACTCACCAATCATGAACACCTATGTGCAAATCAGAAAAGTTGTGCTGGGTAAGGTGTAGCACTTGCACAACAAGATATTTAAGGTATTGCTTTCAAAATAAATAAAAGAAGCAAAAAGAAAAAAGAAAAACAAAGAAAAATATGCCTAAAAAAGAAAAAGCAAAAGAAAAAAAAATGCATGGTTGCAAGTGTGATATCTAGAAGATGTGGGAGTTATATAATGTAACTCTTTACGTGATAGTCACTTTCAAACTTATGTGATTGATAGTGTGTTTGATTTCTATCTACATATCACATTTTATGTATCTCATACACATACTAGTTGTGCACACTATACGCAAATCTTTGCTGAATTTTGTATATATGATTGTGTGTTGACTAATATAACCATCTCTAATTGCATATGAAAACTAATGTGTAAATGCAATTTTTTTTTTTTGGTTGGGAATTTGAAAAATAAGATTTTCATGTTTTAGAAGTGTAAATTATGTGATTTTAACTTCTTGATTGGTTTTGATTTTTGCATTTATGAGGCATCATGTGTTTTAAAACTTTTTTGGATCATGTTCATCTGCATTAAGTCATAAAAATAGCTTTCAAGTTTTGTTTCTGCATAAATTTTCCAGATTTTAAAGTTTTGAAATTTTTAACTATTTCAACCAATGGAAAATGTGAGCTTTTGTGTTCAAAACTCTCTGCCTCTCTCGATTGATGTTCGACCAATCTGTTAGAACATATGTGATTCATGTTAGGAACATATGTCAGTTTAGAATTGGCTAATCCTTTGACAAAACACACTTTACTTGTAATTGGGTAGATCTAGGATGTGTTTAATATTTCAAGGAACAAGGTTTCAAGTTCAAGTGTTAAAGCCACACAAATCTGTCTAAGAAATAAGTGAAGAAGTGCTGATTCATTAAAGCTCAACAGCTCTTGATAGATAGCTATCTATCGAGGTCTCGATAGCTGTTAACAGATACTATCTATCAAGAATTACGAAATTAGAATTTTTTTATCTGATTTTCGGTCCATATTAACATATATGTGTAGGGTTTTTTTTCTCACAATTCTAGACATATATAAGGCTTATTTTAAAAGCCGTCACATAAGAGAATACAAGGGGAACACATGTAAAAGGTGACCGATGCCTTATTCTCTCTGAAAGAAGCTACTGCGTCTTTGCGCCTTAGGGTTTTGTAACCAAGTGCTTCTTGACCTTCATTATTAATAAAGAGAAGAACTTTGCAGCCAACATTCTTCTTCCTTAAGTTGATGAGTGAGTTACGTTAGGGATGGCCATGGGTAGGGTATGGATCGGGTATACCCATACCCTATCCGAAAAGTTTGCCCATGGATACCCGAATATCAATACCCATTAGTATCCATACCCGAACCTTACCCGGATATATTATCCATGGATATCCATACCCTACCCGAAACCCATTTAATTATTTTTAAAAAAAAATCCAAAACATTTTACCTTTTTTTTTTTTTTTTTTTTTGGAAAGACCAAAAGATTTTACTTAAAAAAACACAATACCCACTGAATGAAAACCTCAAAAAATTCCTATAAAAAAAAAAAAAAAAAAAAAAAACTCATAAAATCTCCATCTCCTTCAATGGCGTCCTCAGAATCCGTAGACAATAGCTTCCCTTCAATCTCCATCTCCTTCAATGGCGTCCTCAAATGCCCGAGTCTAAAAGGTGTTCAGATCCCCCGAAATCATTGCTGTGGTCACTCACCGGCGGCGAGGTCAAGCGAGGAGAATGGAGGCGACATACTCACGGCACACGCGATCGCGACGACACGCCGTGCTCATCGGCGTTCGACGAATGCTTTAAGAAAGACCAAAGAGCTTTGCGAAGAAAGCTTCGTACAGAGCTCGATGAACAGTCTGATCGATCGTTTAGAGGCGGAGATGTTGATACAGACGAATGGGAAATCAGATCTTAGATCGGCTTGGACGCCATCCTCGACTGAACATCAACAATAGTTTTCCGGTGAGGGGTTTCATCTCTATTTGCTCGGATTGTTCATGAGAGAGAAGGGGAGGAATGATGGTTAAATTTTCCGGTGAGGGGTTTCATCTCTATTTGCTCGGATTGTTCAACGATGAACAGTCCGATCAGTTTATTTCTTTTGTTGTTTATTTATGTGTTCTATATTTATCCATCAGATTCAATTAGTTTATTTGCATAATTTTGATTTTAATTTATTTGTTGTTTTTTGAGGTTTTCGTTCGGTGACAGAGGTTTTTTTTTTTTTTTTTTAATACGGATCGGGTTTGGGTAATATCCATACCCTACCCGAACAATTCGGGTAATATCCATACCCTACCCGGTTAGGCTCTACCCATTAAGAACCGGGTACTACCCGAAATATTTGGATCGAGTAGGGTTGGATATCCAATACCCAATGGGTATGGCTATCCCTAAGTTACGTACTAGGATTCGTGCAAAGGAATTAGTCACGTACTGGGATCCATGCATCAAAAAGGTGGTGTTCATATATTGAAGAGTTTCGAGGTTCTAAAGCGGTAGGAAGTTTCTATTTTAAGTTCATCTACAAGGATTGTAGAGTCTAAGGACAAAGATTTTTTACTAAATCTAAAACTTCTCTTTACTATAGCGAATTGCTTTTAGGGAAGGTTTCTCTCAGGTTTTAAACTGTGAAACTAGTTTGTTTCATTGGTTTTCCTGAGTCATCATATCTTGTCTTATTTACTATTCCGCTGAGCATGATTTTGATATGATATTAATGTTTGTTTATTTTAACAAGTTTTATTCATAATAAATCTAATTAACAACTTAGGTTTAAAATTTGTTAATTCTATCAACCGAGGTCTAAACTTTCCAACACGATCGAAATTGGAAAATTTTCAATTTTTAACTGATTAGTCTTTTCATGCACTGCACATATAGATTAAGACATGCATTGCATTGTTTTCTTTACCCATCTTGCATTTATTGTAGGCATGTCTCTCATTATTTTCACACACAACACGTATACACTTTGCTGAATTAGGTATTCAACTTGATTTAAAAATTGATTGATTAATTTTTTGAGTTCTGTACATTTTAGTATATGCTATTTCTCTTCATGTGTGAACTGTTGAAAATTGAAAATATTTTTTGAGATATGTTGGATAATAAATGTGCAAATATATTCTCTAAAACACTTTGCATGCTGATTTTTATATCATTGAGATATGTATTAATTGTAGTTTTATTGATTGTGCCTGAAGTGTTTGCAAGCATCTGTTTATGAGTTCATAGTGTCAAGTTTGCCTATATTGAAAAAGAGAATATTTGTATTCATGGGTATCCTTGACTTATTTTTGTGTTAGGTTTGTGTCTTTTTAGTTTTCTACACCTCCTAAATATTCCCCAAAACTATTTTTCCCAAAATTTTTTTTTCCTATTTTTAAAGGGGGAGAAAGTTTTTTTTTTTTTTTTTTTTAAGAGTGTATTTCATAGGGGGAGTTGCCTCTATTTTCTATAGAGCTTGATTCTTTTATGTTTCCTTGATTCTCTATTTTCTCTTCTCCCTTGTTGTGTATGTTTACTATTTACCTTCTGATTGAGTTGTCTTTGTCAATACGTGATAAAAGGGGGAGAAAAAGATGAAATTTAGAATAGTTTTTTAACTGTTTTTATTTAGGGGGAGTTAAAATTGTTTTTAAAAGGGGAAGAAAATAAAAAGTTTTTGATGTATCTAACTTAGGGTGAGAGTTAGTTTCCATGTTTGTTATTTGCTATTATTGCATATGTGTTATTTTTTGTTTATTTGTCTTTATTTCCACACATGTGTTGATGTGCTCTTTTGAGTATTTCAGGAAAGACAAGTACATTCCGATCAAGACCTTCTGCCTCTTATTGCAACTTCTAGGTTAGGAGTCTTAGTTTGGGATTTGTGATGTAATTGGGCATTTTATTGTAATTGGGTTGTTCTTGTATTTGAGCATTTCATATTGTAAGTAAGTTTTGTCATGGATTGCCAAAGGAGGAGATTGTTAGGTTCTAAGTTTAGAACAATTGGCAAACTGTGAGTATATAAAAGCCTAACAGCCCATTGGTCCATCAAGTGATTAGGGTTTTAGATCTATTTCACATAATATATAAAAGAAACCTTAAGGCACATTTTGTAGAGACTTTGGAGGTGCTCTCGTGAGATCTGAAAGGTATTGTTCCTTCCTCTTTCATAGTCACTATCGGAAATTACTCTCATATCATTAGATCTAGTAGATCTGAAGTTGCTGTTACAAAGATCAACAACTGAAGGTGATTTGAAACCTTTGAGTGAGATCTCAAAATCACAAGTGTGGGTGCTTGTATTGCAGTAAATCCAATGAGAGAAGGAGTTCGTGAATTTGGAGCTTGCATGTGGTCGTTTCAATAAGTTGCTATTGGAGGTAGCAATAGATTTAGGGTTAAATTTGATTGTAAAAACTTCGAGGATAGTTAGATCAAATCCTCCCCAACTTTTTACCTTAAAACAGTTTGTTTCATTGGTTTTCCTAAGTCATCATATTATAGTGTTATTTACTTTTTCGCTTTTATGCATGATATGATATATGCTTTTTTAACCTAGATCTGAATAATAAACCTAATAATCATCTTGGTTAACTAATTAAGTTAAACAATCTGATTTAAAGGGTCTAAACGAACAAATAGTGTTTGTGTTTGGTGATGATTCCAAACAACTCTTAAGTGGTGAAGCCTAAGGTTTAAACATGGGATTGATCTAGGTGGGATGTCTAGATTGTCCTACATCACAAACCTTATAGGCTTAGTCTCACATCACCATTATTAAGATCTTCTTAATTTGAAATAGAGATATATTTAATGCTTCAGATTAAAAATGACAAGTTTAAAGGTGTACCAACACCACGTTCTTAGGGACGGCAATTTTGCCCCGTCTCACTTGCCCCGCCTTTCCTGCTTCACCTTGCACGAGTTTACCCTACCCCGCAAAGGAGGTGGGGCAAGGATGGAGCGAGATTTTAGCCCTGCACAATAGGGCGGGGCGAGGATGGGTTTAAACTTTTTAGATTCACCTCGACCCACGTTAATAAGGGTTAAATTTTAAAATTTTCATATCCTAAAACCCTCCTATTTAAACAAACATATTATTAGCTTATTTTATTCTACCTAACGTGGTTCTCTACCTCTTTTTTCTCTCTAGCAAGGTTGGAAATAAGGTACCAATTTAACATTTTCTTGTCTTTATTAGAAACAAATTTATATACTATTAAATCATTGATTTTGTACTATGAGATTTTTGCTTTTATTGTGATATTGTATTGATAAACACTTGGTTAATATTATTCAGTTTTTGCTAAAAATTAGTTTGATTTGATGGGATCAAGTTTATTTGTAATTTCAAGTATATATTTATTAACGAAACATGTTTTATTAAAAAAAATTGTAATAGTTGTGGGCAAATCAATAGGAGGTAGAGTTTTATGAGGTGGGGTGGGGCTTCGCGAGGGCCCAAGGGGCAGGGATTAGACAATAAAATTTTTCCCGTCATGCAGCTTGGTGCGGAAATGGGGTAAGATAAAACCATGTGGGGCGGGGATAAAGATCCCATCCTTCGACCCTACCCCGCCTTATTGCCATTCCTACATGTTCTTTAATTGATTATTGCTACCTCATTACTGTGCACTCTTGGTGTGATGGTCATTCCACAAATATAAGTATTTATAGGGTGTGAAGGGCAATCACTAGAATTTAAATATCCAGAGGTAAGTTTCACACATATATACATTAAGATTAATCTAGAGTAAAAAATTTTTCCTGTCTAAAAAAAAAAAATATATATATATATATATATGTATATTACTACCTCCATAGTTAGAGTACTTCTTTTGATGATGGCTTATAATTACAATAACGAAGTCTACTGCTCTCTCTGATAATGAAGGCAATAAGATTATTATAGATATGATCTTATAATTCGACTCTATATTGAGTGTTCAGAATATGTTTTAGGGCTTAATATTCTATGGATATTCGACAATTCTACTGCTACTCGTCTACTTTTATATATTATTTTAGTTTTTGTTTTTGAAAATATCAGAATATTCTCAATGCAATCATTTCTGAGACTAAAAGAGAAACGCTATCAAACGCAGTTAAAAGTTGATGTATCTTTGTCACGTTTTTTCAATTTGTTTCAACTTTCAACAATGCCGGCTAGGAATTCTAATCAAGAATACATCTAGTAGGGCTATGCTAAAAAGATGTGAAGTCTCAATCAAGTACAATAACGCGTTCCATTTAAGTACCTTCTTTTTAACTTTAAGTAATTAATACGTGTTGAGCTCATACCCATGGCTTAGGCCATTTGGGTCAGGTGGAGTTTTTTAGAATCGTTTTAATTCACTGTGCACTGAATGGATTATTTTATAATGTAGTTAATAATTTAAATAAGTATCCAAATAATATTAGTCGATGTTTATTTAAATGTTATTGATGCGACAAAATTTAATCCATATAATTCAAAATGGATGATTATAGTTTTAAGAACCATATATATATATACATATATAATAGAAATATTACTCTTAAAAATTTATAGGATCATTACCTTGGATAGATGATGATCAATGTCCGTGATTATATGATGATCAATGACCATATATAGTTATATATTTGATTTCCCTTACAAAAGATTTAACAAGACAATTTACCAAACCAAAGAAGGGAAATTAGGGCCGGTGTACTTCTTGCTAAATTAATAGAGAAAATTAGATTTACATGCATGGATGAAGAAGAACAACGGTGAAACTAATGAAGAACTTTTTTCTTAGTCATGTTAACTTATGCTTGATGTTAATGATAATATATGTATGTATGCTTTCCAAGTTTCCCCAATACCAAGGATATGTGATAATGATAATTATAATATAACGAAGGATTCTATATATAGATATATCTTAGGTTTCTTATTTTAGGTCGGCACACCATGAACAAAAAATGCATTGGTTTAGTACTTTTAGAGTCTTTTGAGGGCCAAAATGGGGTTTTACCCCTTTAAAAAAAAAAAACTTTCTAGCATTTTGCCACATTTTTCAAACTATTTAGGGAAATGCCTCTATTTTGAAACTCGATTCTTAGAAAATCGAGTTTCAAATGTAAAACTCGATTTTTGGACAATTGAATTATAGCGGAATTGAACTTAGAATTTTTTTTCTTTTGGAACTTGAGTTCTTTGAATGGAACTTGAGTTCCTTGAATGGGACTTGAGTTCTATGAACTCGAGTTCCACAAATTTTTATTTTTATTTTTATTTTCAGTTCACTATAACTCGATTGTCCAAAAATCGAGTTTTAAATTGGAACTCGATTTTTAGAAAATCGAGTTTCTAAACAAGGGTATTTCCTTAAATAATTTCACACATGGGGAATTTTGCTGGATATTTTTTAAAAAAAAAAAGGCAAAAGCCCATTTTCTCTGTCTTTAAAATGTTGTCAAGTTTGCTTCCTAGGTGATAAAGTTTATTGTGCATAAGTGTGGACACCTACTCGACCGAATCGAGAAGCCCAGATCTTGACAAATTGAATAGCATCTTAACAAATCGAAACTCACAATTTTAGAAATGCTAAAGTCAGCTTATTTAGCCCATTAAGTGATTAGGCCAGGGTGCAAATAAGTTAAAAGGTATTTAAGCAAACCCTAATACACATCCAAAAGACTTTTGGAGTTGCTCTCTTATAGATCTAAAGGTTTTGTGCCTCCTGCTCTTAAAAGCTTCTAAGGAGATCATTCGAAACACAATTTGAATCGGTGGTGTTGAAGCTTCTGCAAAACTAGTCATCACAAGAATTGGATATGAATCTTCAAGTAAATTATTGAAGACATGGACTATAGATTCATGTTGCAACATCTCCATAGATGAGGAAGTTCATGGACTAGGACTTGCATTTGGTAATGTTAGTAAGTCTATATGAATAGGGTTATTTGGTTATTGTAATAGTTGTAATTAGTTAATGGATTTGTTTTAACTTGAGATTGATAAGTTGAATTCTTCTAGGATTTTTACTTCGAAATTTTTATTTCTTTTGTTTTCCTTGGATCACCATATGATTGTGTACTGCTTTAATTTTGATATGCTTGATTGTATTCTTATTGGTAATTACTTAATTAACCGAAAGCAATTTATAAATAATCTAATTACAATCTTGGCCCTAAAACTGTTTAATAACAATATATATATATATATATATATATATCAATGATTACATAAATGCATGATAGAATAAATGGAATAACGTAGCACATCTACCAAACATTTAAGGTCTATTATTTTGTTATTCTAGAATTGGTTGACTTGGAAGTATTACGAGTGCAGTAGGAAGAATGGTAATTCAAGATGAAAGTGATATTGATGATGATTGCAATGTATAGTAGACTTTGATATGAGATGATAGAAGCTTAATTTGTATTTTATCCCTAGGCTTAAGTCCAACTCAAAGTGTTTGACAAAAAAAAAAAACTCAAAGTGCTTATTCAATCCAATTTTTTAGGTTGAAATAAAGAGCAACAAAATTATCGTCCAACTGTAATGGAGTGAACCTTTGGAGTTTGGACATGTATTTTTATTTTATCTGTGGATGAAGAAAAAGGGTGAAAAATTTTATTGTTAGCCAATGAACTTCTAAGATTGGTCATGGAAATGGTTCCTACAAAAGTTAAAGAAGGTCCCAAAATATAGTAATTTCTGTGTGTATTTGTTAATGTGATTTTGTCTGTTTCGTGAACAAGTCATATGTACAATCCAAGTGAGTTAGGAAAAAAAATCATATACAATCCAGTGATATGAATCTAGAATATTTCCTGGAGTACGTTTAAGATACATAATTCAACCAAAGTATTATTCTGCATTGACACATGCCTATATGAGGACTATCAATATACTGAGACGCTGATATTAGAAAGTGCTGCACTAATTCAACCGGTTCCCATTTTTGTTTTTAGGACCTGAGAATATGACTTCTTATAACAGGCTTTGGTGTCAAGTTATAATTAAGCACAATGACTTAATCAAATAATAATGACAATTTAAACATGGAAAACAGCCAAAAGAGTATTTGGGTCTGTTTGGATAGAGCGTTTTGTTGAGAACTGAAAACTGAAAGCTGAAAACACTGTAACAAAATAATTTTTAAATGTGTGAACAGTACTGCGAGACCAATTTTTAATAAAAAATTATCTAAAAAGTGAAGTTTGTGGGTCCCGTGAACAGTAAATGGGACCCACAAATGTAATAAACTGAAAAGTCAACAAAATATAGCTACTGTTTATGTCACTGTTCATGAACAGTAACATGAACAGTAGAATTTGTCCCCCTTGAGGCGTGCAGAAAAAAAAAAAAAAAAATAAATAGGGAAAACGTGAAAACGCTGAACGCTGACGCGTTGTATCCAAACACAGCCTTTATATGCCTTAATTGGTTTTTGCTTTGTCTAACTATAGTTGAACTTGATTTATTTATTTTTTTTGTTAATACAAGATAGAATTTCTTCTCTAGTCTAATCTAAGTATATATGTGTGTAAAGTTCTCTCCTAGAGACTTGAACCCTGACCTTTGCCCCCCACAACCCACAGGCATTTATATTTGTAGAGTGACTATCACATTTATACGATAGTAAACTTAATTTAAATTAACATTAGCAAGATCACTTTATAAGAAAACTATTAATAAAATTAAATATGTACTTGTTCTAGTGTTTTGTCAAATTTCCAAGGAAATATTGAACGAAGTATTAGCTAACATGATCAAGGTGGTTTCTGAAGTAAAATATGACCATATCCAACATAGCCTACTACTACGAAGTAGAATTGACAAACTAGTGGTACAAATTACAAAATACATTCATATGCCTCGAAAAATAGTTGGGTTGGCTTCAAAAGCCCTCTTTAAGTATTATAAAGTTGATCAGGTTTTTATTTTTTTATAACTGAAGTATGAAATGTTGATCAGGTTGTATTTGGGTGTCGTTGCCACAGTGTTGAAGTTGATGGTACAGTGGATACTACTGGGGCAAGGTGCCATAGTAGAGTTGCAATCGACACTACAAGCACAAGGCATCATAGCAGGTGCAAGGCACCTTGACAAGCTTGAAGAACAACATAACAGAAGTAGGAAGTTAAAGAGCAGTGATCCCGTGATAGCAGAGCACATTTTGGGCTAGCAAGGAATTGTTGGAAGTTATAGAAGCTATGCCACATCATGAGCTGTTCATCCACAGTGCAAAGGAGCTGATGCCACGTGGATTTGGAAGTTAGTTAGGAAGTATAATACTTTAGCACGTGTGTGATTAGCTGTATCTTATAACCGCTTTTCCCACCAAAATAGGGGAGTTTGTTATTTTGCTTTGCTTAATTAGATCGTGTATATATCATGTATTTTGCTCAGTTGCTTGTATTCTCACAATTCATCATTCTATTTAGAGTGAGAGTGTTCTAGAAGCTTGCAATTGACACTACAACAAAAGCACAAGGCATCATAGTAGGGTTACCACTGCAGATGCAGGGCACCTTGCCCCTGTAGTATCCATTGTACCATCAACTTCAACACAGAGCTAGGGAAGCATTAATTGTGGTGTTTCCATATATCATTGTCGATATCTTTTTTGGTTAAAGAGGATAATATATAATCAACTAGAATCATTTTCAATATCATTGAACTAGTGACTTGAAGATTTTTTGTGAAAAGGAATTTGATTTTTTGGTGATATAATCCATTGCAGGAAGAAGGATGAATGTCAGGAAAATGATTTTATGCATGCAGTTCACGTTAAATATTAGTTATGATATTTTTCATGTTGAATATATAGTATACTTGAATAGACGTGGAAGAGAGAAGCATAAAATAGAAACATAAAAAATAATAGAGTTTTGTGATTCAGCCTTTTAGCCTATGTTAACGAAGTATACTCTTAAAAGTATAGTATGAAATCTATGTTACAATAAACCATAACATGAGTATATATAGTAGACTAAAATCTAAATAGACTTCTAATACAAGTAGGAGACTTGGCTTGTAGACAAAGTAAAATTAGGCTTGGGCCTGTACTAGTGGCCTAATTTATCTCCAACGTGTCTTAATAGAGATATTCCACCTTCTCCTTTGAGTCTTTGACAAACAAGGTTCGCATCTCTGAATTGTTAAAGAAATAGATTATTAACTTGTATTTAATCGAATGTTTGTTTTAAAATACCGGGGTAATCAGGAAATGCAGACAGAACTTTGGCCAGGTGTTTTACAAAATATAATACTGGCCATATATAGTAACACACTATCACTGCTCTCATCGATGAGTGACTAGTTTTCCAATAGCCATTGTGGTTATAGTTGTTTTCATTCAATAGATTTATTTGGGGTAGATTTTGAAACCCTTTTGAGTAGTATTAGGAAAATCCAGTTGTAGTTACGGTGAAGGTGAGAATAGCGTCTTTTGGGTTTGGAATTGACGGTTATGAGGAGTGAGAACCGTGTACTATATGGCGAAAGTGAAAGCAAAGGGTATGGATAAGCTCCAACATTATTATTAGAGGATGCACCCTTTATTATTCCCCCTGTTTGAATAACAAACTATTGGGAAGAGTAAAAAATTTAGGGTGCATTTGGTTCTAGATTCTCAAAATTATTGAGATTTGACAACCCTACAAATTAAAATCTCTTTAGAATGCTTTGGTATGTTAGTGAATTAAAGTGTTCTTTGGTCATATCAGATGCTTGGTGACTTAGGATGACATGAGCAGTACCATGTTATAAGCCTTAATTATATGTTAAGATGGCCGCTGTTGGTTCTTGGATGAAAAAATAGGAGGTTATACTAGGTTAGCAGGCAGTGAAAAATCCTAGTGCTATCAACACGTAAATTGGTATCCTCTGTCAAGCATTTAGAAGTAGCCTAGATAGTTTGCAGTAGCAATGTCATCAGGAGTAAGGCTTAGCTTTATATTATAGAACCATCATTACTCCTGGTGGATATGAGGCTTGCAGAGAGATTATATTTTATCGTTATTCTTTGCCACTTAACTGCTTACCCCAAAATATTACTTGGTGTCTCTGCTCATCAGAATGTATGCCAACTCTATAGGATAGATCAACAAACTTAAGTGTGATAACTGTCATAACATTCTACAGTTATTGTGCTTTTGTGTAGGGGCATGTGCATGTGTTGCTCCCTTGGGTCAAAATTTTGAGGGAAAATTTAATTCATTGGAGTCAGAGTATCACATGCTGAATTCCATGAAAAATGTACTTCAATTCGGCTAGTGGTATTCCCCTCCAGTTCAAGCAAGTGCTTAATCGTTAGATCTTTTGTTAGAGCTGTCTTCAAGTAACCCTGGTCCCTAGCACAAACCGACCCGCTCACCTACACACACACACACACACACACACACACACACACATATATATATATATATATATATTCATATATACTTTGTCATGCTACAAAAATCTACCTTACATATACTCCCACTTTATTTCTCTCATCTCTTTCTCTTTCTTTTTATTTTTCAATTTTCACATTTCTCTTCCCTAATAAATTCTAGCCACTCTCTCTAAGATTTTGTTATTATTCTTCTCTATGTACATGAAAAATTTCATATTCTAAGATATTTTTCTTTTTAGTGTAATAAAATTTCAGTCATTCTCATAAAACATATAAATATATATATATATATATATATGTATATATTATTTGCAATTATTTTTAATAAAAATTACAATTTTTTCTTTCCTTTTTTATTTGAGGGAGCAAATAATTATCCAATTTAATTGAAATAATTTCATCTAGTCTTTCTAAAAATTTTTTAAATCAATTGAATTTGCCAACCTGCTCAACTCGCTGAGTTGAAACCGTTAAGATTTTCAACCAATTCACTAGTTTTCCCAACTCGCCCTTGGCAGGTTGGTTAAAAATTTCAGTCATTCTCATAAAAAATAATATATTATTTTCAATTATTTTTAATAAAAATTACAAATTTTTCTTTCCTTTTTTATTAGAGGGAGAAAATAATTATCCAATTTAATTGACATAATTTCATTTAGTCTCTCTAAACTTTTTTGTTTTTTTAAATCAGTTGAATTTGACAACTTGCCCAACCTACTCAACTCACTGAGTTGAAACCATTAAGATTTTTAACCAATCCACTAGTTTCCCAACTTGCCATTGGCAGGTTGGTTAAAAATATTGTCATCCACTTACCCAATTTGGCCTGTGCACACCCCTATTTTATCTCATTTAAAGCTAATTCACAGGAAATTAAGGGATTCAAGCATACTGGATTGCACTAACTCCAAATTACTTAGAATTGAACAGTAAATTAGATAAAACTTAGATTAACAACAACAAATTGTATTACACTTAAATACATGATTGAAGTCACAAGTACTAGCTAGGAAGATCTTCATAAATATAAGTTTATATACATGATTACACTTAAAATAAGTTTATACACTAGGAAATATAAACTTACAAGCACAACGAAGATCTCCGTACAAGTCTAAGGAATTAATTGAGCACACGTTACAAACTACTTCCTAAAAATTTAACTAATTATCTCTGAAAGTGCTTTGTTTATGCTCTAAATAAATTTGTAAGTGTGTTTAATTGTTGTTAATAGTATAAAAAAAAAATTGGTTAACAAAAAACTATTTTTAGTAGACGAAAAAGTTTAACAAAAATAAAGCTTATTTTCTATAAGTTGTTTTTCAAAAAAAAATGGAAAACAATCTCTCTCTTGCGCGACGCATAACTCTTATAACTCTCTCATTTCTTCTCTTCCCTTTGCTTTTTCTCTCTTGTCACACCCTCTGGTCTCTTCTCTTCCCACATATTTCTCCCTATTTGTCTCTCTTCTCTCTTTTTTCCTAGTTTCTTTTCCCCTTTGTAACACAGTTCTCTAAATTTTGGGCTATATTTTCTTTTTTCTCTAGACAATTTTTGGCTTGATGGATTCCCATATGGACAACTATAGGAGTTCATTATTTTTCACACATAAAAGTGCAACAAAATGGAAAAGAAAAAAATAGAAAGAATGAACAAAGTAAAAAATGAAAATTTCCCAACATAGTGCTATATGGCTAATTGCTTTTACATGGGGCAATCCACACAATAAATTAATAATGATGTTACAAATAATAGTATAATAAATGACAATATTTTTAGGAGAATTGCATTTTGTTGCTTATCATATTAATATTATGAAGTGGATTACAATGTTCTCCTCAAACTTCAATGCTAAGCCATTGATTTCTTTAAACTATTGTATCAATGGTGACCTATACCCTAGTCTTGTGTAGATATATTATGCATACCATTTTTTTGAGTAATTTGTATTTGTTTTTAGTCCTACAAAGTGATCAATATATATTTCTTATGTACGTTATTGCCCATAAATATATACACATATATATACACACACACATACAAGTAAGATGAATGGTAGAGATCATGAAATTGACACCTAGTTTTAATTTTATCGAAAACCAAATTCATTCTTGTTTTATGTTTTATTTATATTGATTACAATAGTTGGGTTTACACAAATCACTTGTTATACATGTTTTAAATTATACAAGAAATGTTATAAAAAATTTGTGTATACTAAACACCAAAAAATGTTTTCAAACTCATTTTTAAAATTGTTACCAAATAGTACCGGAAAAAGAGATAATTTTCTAGAAAATGACGTTAATGCTAAAGAAATAGAACCTAACAGCATTAACGTTTTCTTGTTGGAGTGTTTCAGCATTAATGTATTGTAGGAATAATACATTATGATATAGTGTTTTGGGCTTTACTTAAGTTTGGGCCAATCTTTAAAATTTAAGAATTTATTTTCTATTGGCCCAACCAATAGAAAATTATAAAAACTATAAACTCACTCATCAAATAATTCCACCATTATAAAAACTATAAACTCACTCATCAAATAATTCCACCAATACAAAACCCATACATAAAAACACATAAATATCACTTTCAATGCTCAAAAATCACATGGATGTCATTATTAAAGCTTAGGTAAAATAACCTCAAGCAAAAGTGTAAAACCCACCCAAAAAGATTAGAGATTTTTACCTTAAATAGTAGAGATGAGTGAGCCTTAGCTTTTTCTTATGGAGTTTTCTGGTAATCTTGCCGGGAAAATGGTGGTGGAAGTGATGAGGAGTGGTACCGGCAGAAGAGGATGAGGGAGTGATAGCATAAGAGAGAAAATGAAAAGAAAAGGGAGAAAGTAAGTGAACTGGCCAAGAGAGTGAGAGTGTGAGATGGTATTTGTGTGGTGGGGAAGTGAGTGGAGTAAGTGGGCACGTGTGAAAGCAACTAAAAATCTGAACCCCCCTTTTTTTCTTTTTCTTTTTTCTTTTTTCCCTTAGTGGGCTGGGCCGTTACATGATACCTCTTTACATTAGAGTGGAAAAACTTGGTTTATTGAGATTTTATTTTTCATTTTGGTCTAAATGAGCATTCTATCAAGTTAAAAAAGATTACAGAAAGCAAGGTCGTTTGGGATCGTTAGAATCGTACGATTCTACTGATCCTGAACGATCGAAATATCCTTGAAAGATCCAAATTATTTTCCTTGAAATGTAATTCCATCCTTAGAGATCACATTACTTAACAACACTACTTGATCCACTTACCTTAGTATCCAAATTATTTTAGGCAGGGGGATCGTAAAATTGTAGGATTTAGATCGGGATTTTGACAACCATGCTTGGTTGGTGACATTTCATTTGTATTAATTTGTTGTCACATTAGCCCAATGATAATAGATATATGTGGCCTAAAAGATAAAGTCTCTCATCTCGTCTTCCTGAACCCTCTATATCAAGCATCAAGAACGTATTTGCAAATTGTAGAGAAAGACATGCTATTTGAATCAAGAGCCCGTTATCATTTGCACCAGTCCACGCATGGAAAGCATGAAAGGGCTTATTTGCTTCTCTTTTAGGACTTATTATTTTGTGTAATATCCATTTTACACAAAAGTGGATCATACAAATGTGTGCTCCACCTCATATACGAGGGGTGTTATATATAACTGTTACACAAAATATCACAATGTCTTTCAAATGGTATTATTCTTCACAAACAAGCTTGGTTTTTTGTTTGAACGGTTTTTTTTCCTATTATTATTATTTATATATAATATAAAACTGAAGTGTTTGACCATTTGTTAACCTTATAATATCTTGACACATAAGCTTTGTAACTCTCATAATTTTCCACTTCATCATTATTTATTTATTTTTTTAATTTGATTTATCCTATTTCCACTTCAGTATTATTATTATTTTTTTTTTCTCTCTTATTTTCTTCCTATTGGTGTTGGTTTATACTTTGTTTTTTCTCTCGCGCTTCATCGATGGGAGATTCTAGCCTATGCATATATCTCAATTGGTGTTGAATTTGGAGTATTCATAGTCACCACCGAAGACCTTCTCATTAAGGTACACATTTAGGACATTGTAAGTCCTAATAAAGATAGCTATTAGATATTTCCTTGCATGAATATATCTACTTTATATAATTATGTATAGCTATGAATCATTAGGATTAATTTTCTCATGCTCATCCTGCAAAATAATTATTAAGAAAAGAAAATTATTGATTTCTCTCCAACATAAAGAATTATATGCTACAAACTTCATTAACCATTAAAATTACTTTCAATTTTTTCCTACTATGGAATCAAATGACTTTTACTGTTGGTATTATATATTTTTCAAATGGACATGGTCATACTCCCCCTTGGAGAAAAATATATGTTTTAAATACCAAGAAGTTATATGATCAAATGATCTCCTATAATTATTTTTTATTGCCAGTGATACAAATTTATGTTAAATACAAATTTTTACATCACCTTTTTTTTCTTTTCTTTTTTTTAAAATAATGGAAAAAAACCCCCAACCCTAAGCAAGTGACTGTCTCTTCAAAGATATCCATGATAGTGTTAACCTAGATTCTCTCCCCATTTGTACACCACTTCACTTTCCCTTCAAAATCTGATCATAAATCATGATATATGATTTAAAACACCCACCTCTATTTGGTCCACTTCAATCCTATTTGGTCCACTTTGGTCCTATTTGGTCCACTTCTATCCATTCTATCCACTTTGGTCCTTTTCGGTCCACTTTGGTTGTATTAGGTTCTTTCAATCCCATTTGGTTTACTTCAGTCCATTTTGTCCACTTTGGTCTTGTTTAGTCCCCTTTGGTCCTATGTAATACACATTGCTCCTTAGTTAGTCCACTCTGGTTCTGTTCAGTCTATTTTGCCCACTTAGGTTCTATTTGTTCCTATTCAGTCTACCTTAGTCCTGTTTGGTGCATTCAGTCCTATTCGGTCAATATTGGTCATTTCTATTTAGTTTGGTCTATTCGGTCATATTCCGTCAACTTTGTTCCTATTTGGTCTACTTTAGTCATATTCAGTCAACTTTGTTCCTATTTGGTTCACTTCGGTCCTATTCAGTGCACTTTAGTCATATTCGGTCCTATTTGGTTCATTTGATGATATTCTATCCACTTTGGTCCATTTTGGTCCATTTTACTGTATTCGGTCCATTTCTGTGCACTTACATCATGGGAAAATATAGATTTGGGTTGAGTGCCCATATTCTAAATCCAAATTTATATATATATATATATAGAAATATCTCAAACTTGTAATATCTAAAATTTTAAGCATAATATTTATTGTTACTACGCTTTTATTGAGCCACATTAACGTAGCATTTGAGACTATTTCGGTCTGGTTAAATTTAAGTGCAGTCCTTCTAAACAAGAAGGTTGTGAATATACAAATGTTATTTTTAAGGTAGTTTCGCATTCATTTTAACGTCATTACTTTTAAGTAATCAGGTGAGGTTGATCATACCTTTAAGCTAAATAAATAAATAAATTTTTTATATATATAGAATGGCAGTCGCAATTAATTTAGTAAATATGGGTTAAGGGCTTAGACTAGTAAAAGATCTAAAAAGGGGTAGAGACAGTGGACAAAGTAGACAACTGAACTAATCTAATCCTTTCACAATTGCATCATCGGGAACGCCAAGGACATGTTGTTAAGTATAACTTTTCAATCTTGTTCATTCTTACACTTCACACTTTTTATTAAAAATTTAAGGATCCCTTATGGCCTATTTGGATGTTTAAAAATGGAGGGGAAGTAGAGTAGAGGGAGGGAGAGTAATTTAATACTCTTGTTTAGAAGTTTTTTAAGGAAGGAGGGGGAGGGATTTGGAGGGGTTTGGAGGGGTTTCAACTCCCTCTAACCCCTCATTTTTAATTCCTCTAAATTGGAGAGATTTGGAGAGAGAGTGGAGGATAAAAATGCTTGACCAAATGAATTACCAAATTTGCCCTTATTATGTTAACAAAATTACAAATGAAGACTCCCCTCCCCTTTACTTAATTGTAAAAACATCCAAACAAGGTGGAGGATAACCATTCTCATCTACTCTCCTTCCTACTACTTTCCTCTCCTCTACTCCCCTCTACTCTCCTCCCTCTCTAAACTTCCAAACAAGCCATTAATCTTGGAATGAGGTTCTTATTTGTTGGGATGGAGCTCCCTCCTTCATCGTCCACTTGTAGGGCGTAGGATTAGAAGGGGAGATACTTGTCTTATCTCTTTCTTTTCTTCTTTTGAGGCATGGATGAGTGGAAAAACAGGTGTAGAGCACTCTTTTGACGAGTCATTTTGTAATAAATATGGCCGGGTTTTTCTAGTGCCAAAAAATGGCATAGAAAAAGCCACAACTCACCACATAGCAAGTTGTGGCTTTTTTTGTGCCACATTTTGTGGCACAAGACTTTTCTAATATGGTCTTTTTTGATGATAATAGCTTAATATTGCATATTTATATCATTATTAACAAGCCTTATCATACTTATTTTGAGTTAATTCATGCGTTTTATAGTTGATTTTGAAATAATACTAAATAATCAATTTTGCGCTTAATTGAATTTTAATGTGTGAATTTGTCTTTTGTAGAATAATAAAATTAAATAAGTAGATTTGTGTAAAGAAGAAATCTAATGGACTTTACTTTTACAAAGGTCATGATGAAGTAAAAGAAGGCCAACCCAGTTAAATTCGATTCTAATTGGAGCAAGAAATCAAAGGAAATTAGCACCAAATCCAAGTCTAATTAGGATTAGGGTTCCAGCCTACACACCAATTAGTATTTGGAACATAACTTTCAGCCCGGATGTCCAATTGAGATGATTTAAGTTGGGTTGGAAATTTAACTTAAAGGGCTACAATTTTGTAGTTTACCAAAAGTCTTAATTCTGAAGTTAAATGGGCCAAAAATGTCGGTTAATGAAGCCTAAAAACTTGGGATTTTCTCCAAACTAGAATTCAACTTGTAATAGGATTCCTTAACCTATTTAAAGGCTCTTTAGGGAAATATTTAGAGGAGAACTGCTGTAGAACATAATTTCATGAAACCCAACCGTTTATTGGTATGTACTTAACAATTATTTATTAGTTTCAATGCTTATGTTTTTATGTTTTTTATTGTTTTAATTTTAGAAAATTGTTTAGTTCTGTATAATTCTTTGATTTATCATAGACTTCGGGTATGTTAAATGCCTAATATTCCCTGCAAACTAATTCACTAGTTTTTTTTTGCCTAAAATCAATTAATTTCATGAAACTACCTTAGACTATTAATTCTTTAGTTTTTATTGTTAAATCATCTGACTAAGATCATCATTCGTATGAATCTTAGTTGAGTTATAAAATAAATATTGTTAAGACTACCAATAGATGTGTTGTGTGGAGATTCCTAAACCTTAGTGCCTTAATATATTGTTATTTTCTCTCAATTTAAATTACATTTACTAAACCATCAAAAATCTCTTCAATTAAACTTTCTTATTTTAGTTTTATTCTCTTGTGTTTTGCTAAACAATTCCCTTTTCCTTGTGGATTCGACTTTGGACTTATTGAGTTATTATTTCGCAACAATAATGCACTAGGGAGCATTATTAAAGTCGCAACACTTGGTATCTCGATGAACTGCATCTTTTAGATGAGAGGCTTCCCCATCTTCCTCAACCTTTGGAGAGGGCCTTTAGTGTTGGGTTGATCAAGATGGACTATCCTCAATTTAGTATTCTCAGGGAGTGTACAAATATATATAAAAACTCTAGGACCACGCATGTGTTCACAACTTGAACACATGACAAGTGGTGATTGGATTACTTTTCACTAAGTGCCAAAGATGTACTTGTGTGTAAATGATGTAATCCAATCACATATTATCAAATGTAAAACTTGTGTGTCCATAGAAGAACTGGTACAAATATAGAGTAGTAATTTGCACTTTGTTAGGCACCAAGGAGTAGGAACTCATACAATATATTAATTAAGTTGACAATCTCTCTCTCTTTTTTTTTTTTTTTTTTTTTTTTGAGAAGGAAAGTTGACAAACTTGAATAACATACCTACACATATTTTTTGAACTTCAACCAGCGTTACTCACTTTAACAAGAAACATTAAGATTTCCCAAAGAGGTTTCACGTATGTCTTGTGCATGCACATAACAAGAAATAAATGCATTGTATCAATTATAGGCCCGTCAATTAATAAATAGAACCTAACTCCAAAAGAGTAGCCTGTCTAAGACTCACAGCTTGAAGGAAGATTAGGGCTTGTGGCAAATTGGCCGCTTGATAATGCTGACAATGTTGATGCTGATGATAACGATGATGACATGATGGCATCCATGTACTCCATATGATTGTTGGGCACGTGTGGATCATAACGATAATTACAACCAACTGGAAAATATGGGAGTCTAGAAAGTGGGTCAAGTTCTAGTGAAGCAATGAGTAAGACATGCCACAAAAATTACCATTAATAATCTCACAAGGATTTGGAATCATGGACACTGTTAATGGATCCTCATCATAATTTGGTGTTGCGATACTTGGACCAATAAGCTTATCACCAATATAATGTTGTGTTGCTCCACTACTGCTGAAATTTTGATCCTCTTGATTAGGATCAAAATTTTCGTTAGGCTGATATCCTAACGACCAGAGTGGGTCATAGGAGGAAGAATTTGATGGTGGTGCCATTGGGGGTGGAAATTGAACCAAATTGGCACCATAATTGGTTTGCTCTAATTTAAGATCACCATGATCAAAGCCTTGCAAATTTGGGGTTGGAGTGGGAAGGTATAGTTGGTTTTGCTGAGAGTTTAGGATCCAATTAGGGTTTGCATTTAGAGAGAAAAGACCTTCCTCAGAGCTACCATTAAAGTGCACATCAGGAAAGGTGGCTATTGTAGGAACATCATAAGAAATTAGCTTCTTCCTTATGCTTGTATTCCAAAAATTCTTGACCTCATTATCTGTTCTTCCTGGTAGTTGCTTGGCTATCTGAGCCCACCTGTCCAAATAAGAAAAAAGTTCCCTCTTGCATGGAAAAAAAATAAATGATATTCATGATGAGGGTGATGATAAGAATAATAATGATAAAAAAGAGAGATCTTATTAAATTTACTAAATAGATTTACGAGAAAGTATTCTATGTTAAATAAAATATAAAAAATTTACGATAATTTATTTGTTAGGTTGTTGACGTGTCATGTCATTAATAATATTTATTATCATGCCAGTTTGTAATTTTTTTTTTTTAACAAAAATGATAGAAATATATTGATGAAGAAGAAAAAATACAAAGTGAGAAATCTATGGATATAGGACGAAGATGAAAGCCAGCACCAGGGCGGCCCTAGGCTTAGGTCAATTAGATCATTGCTTAGAGCCCTCTTACTAAAGAAGGGCCTAAATTTGGGGGCAAATTTTTTTATTTTTTTTATATAAATATTTTTGGGGGATTTTAAAATATTTTAGTTTACATATTTTTTCACTGTTAAGAAGGCTCAAAGAATTAAGTAATACTAGAGATAGAAATAATCCAAATTTAAATAAATAGGTCTTACAAATAGACTTGTTACTAATCACAGGTAATTCAAATAGGAAAATGTTAAAAATACTATAAATTTTACTACATACTTTTTATTGATTTAATTATTTTTATACAAGATAAAAATTTTACTATAGTCTAATCTAAGTGTATATGTATGCAGAACTCTCTTTTAGAGACTAAAATCTCAACCATTACCCTTCATACCCCGTAAGAACTTATACTTGTGGAGTGATCACTATACCAAGAGTGCATGGTGGTCTCCACAACTTTTATAATTTGATGTGGCAATAAATATGATAGGTTGATTTTAACAAACTAGTCAAGATCAAAGCGACAAACTTCAACAGTAGAGTATTGAATACACACCACAAAAAAATTGTCCTATCCTAGTGTTTTTAAAAAACACTGTAATAGATAAGGCTATACCAGCACTTTTTGAAAGCACTGGCATAGGAAACCCTATTACGGTGGCTCAAAACCGGCGATTTACAAATCGCTGCAATAGGAAGCCTATAGCGGCGCTTCTCAAAAACGCTGGTACAGGAAGACTAATTGCGCTGGAATAGGGTAACTGATTTCCCTTCCAGGAAAGACCTATCCCAACACTTTTAAAAGAGCTGGAATATGGTCCACCTATTCTAGCGCTTCAAAAAACGTTGGGACGATCTTTCTCCATAAGGGAATGAAGAGCCCTGTCCCAACGGTTTTGAAAGTGCTGGAATAGGTGAATCCTATTCCAGCGCTTCCAAAAGCGCCGAGGTAGGGTCACTCCATTCCCTTATGGAGAGAGTCCTAGCCTAACGCTTTTGAAAGCGCTGCAATGGGGTACACCTATTCCAGCGCTTCCAAAAGCGCTGGGATAGGGTCGCTCCATTCCCTTATGGAAATAGACCTATTCCAGCGCTTTTGAAAGCACTGGAATAGGGTCCACTTATTCCAGCGCTTCAAAAAGCGCTGGGATAGGTCTCTCCATTCCCTTATAAAGAAAGGCCTATCCCAACGCTTTTGGAAGCACTAGAATAGGGTCAACCTATTCCAGCGCTCCAAAAGCGCTGCAATAGGTCACCGACAATGTATTTTTGGTTATTTAATTATATAGGTCTTAATGGATAAACCCACTATTACCCACTAAAACCTATCTAAAATTTAAATAACCAACATAAAATCTAAATTTTTAGAAAATGACCAAAATACTCCTAAAACCCAAAAAATGACCAAAATACCCCTAAAACCCAAAAATGACCAAAATACCCTTGAATCCTAGAAAATTACCAAAATACCCCCAAAACACAAAAAAAATGACAGAAATACCCCTAAAACCGATAAAATGACCAAAATACCACCAAAACCTAAAATTACCAAAATACCCCTAACATCCAAAAAATGACTAAAATACCACTGAAACCTAAAAGATGACCAAAATACCCCCAAAACCTAAAAATTACCAAAATACCCCTGAAATCCAAAAAATGACCAAACTACCCTCGAAACCTAAAAATGGCCAAAGTAAACCTAAAGCCTAAAAATTGATCAAAGTAACTTTGAAAGCTAAAAATGACCAAAATACCCCCTGGAACATAAAAATTGACCAAAATAACCTCGAATCCTAAAAATTGAGGAAAATAATCCCGAAACCTTAAAATGACCAAAATATCCCCCAAAACTATAAAATAACCAAAATGCCCCCCTAAACCTAAAAAATGACCAGAATACCTCTGAAACCTAAAATATGACCAAAATACCCTTAAACCTATAAAGTGATGAAAATACCCATAAACCTTTGAAATTACCCAAATAAACCCAAAACCTCAAAAATGACCACAAACAACCTGAAATCTCTAAAATTACCAAAAATACCCTACAACTCCTAAAACGACCAAAATACCTCTAAACCTATAAAACGACCAAAATACCCCTCAAAATATCTAAAATAACCAACATACCACTAATCATATAAGATGAACAAAATACACCCAAAGCCTCTAAAATTACCAAAATAGGGGTTTAGGGGGTATTTTGGTCATTTCTCAGTTTTAGGGGGCATTTTGGTCATTTCTCAGTTTTAGGGTGTATTTTTATCGACTTATAGGTTTCAGGGGCATTTTTGTCATTTTATAGGTTTCAGGGTATTTTGGCCATTTTTTAGGTGTCGAGGATATTTTGGTCATTTTAAGGTTTAGGGGTTATTTTGGTCATATGTAGGTTTCAGGGGTACTTTGGTCATTTTTTAGGTTTCAGGGGTACTTTGGTCATTTTTTAGGTTTTCAGGGTATTTCGATCATTTTTTAGGTTTCGGACGTGTTTTGGTCATTTTTTGGGTTTCATGGGTGTTTTTGTCATTTTTTATGTTTCGGGGGTATTTTGGTCATTTTTTTGGTGTTGGGGGCATTTTGTTAATTTTTAGATTTCAAGGGTATTTTGGACTTTTTTTGGGTTTTGGGGGTATTTGGGTCATTTTTAGGTTTTTAGGGATATTTAGGTCATTTTTTTGGGCTTTGGGGGTATTTTGGTCATTTTGTAAGTTTTGTGGTTATTTTGGTAATTTTGAGGTTTTGGGGTATTTTGATCATTTTTTAAGATTTTAGAGTACTTTGGTAATTTTGATAATTGGGTAAATGGGTAGGTTGAGATTTACTCATAATAATTGGGTTGGGTTAGAAGTAATTAGTTAAATGGGTTTTAATAGGTAAATGAATTTTATATGCACAGCTCAATTAAAATATTAAATAATATTTTAATATTGTTGGTCCTCGAGTCTCATCTTACATTTTTTTTAGCTATTACATTAAAATATATTAAATTAGTTTGAAGTATTAAATTCAATTAAATTTTGTTAATTTGAATTATTAGAATATATTTTTATTAATTAAAATATTTCATTTTATTAATTTGTAGTGTTAAATTATATTTTATTAATTTGAAGTATTATATTAATTCTTATTAATTATTAAATTATACTCAATTAATTTGTAGTATTAAAATATATCTACATAATTGGAAGTATTAATTATATTGTTATTAATTAGTAAATTATAACACCTGCCCAAAACCTAAAAATGACCAAAATATCCCCATGACTGAAAAAATACCAAAATACCGTCGATGACTAAAATAAGAGCCGAAATGCCTATTATTATTATTATTATTATTATTATTATTATTATTATTATTATTATTATTATAAGCACTATTTATATTATTCTAGGCAAAATACACTACTAAAAGATCTGTTGTCTTAGTGGTAAGCACGTGTGTTTCAACTTCATGTCGGGTTCGAACCATCAGAACAGCTTTTTTTAAGTTTCTAGGCGTTCTAGGTACAAAACGACGTCGTTTTGATAATATAAACTTAAAAAATGAAAAAAATGAAACTTAAAAAATGAAAAAAAAAAAAAAGCTGTTTTAAGTTTCTAGGAGTTCTAGGCACAAAACGACGTCGTTTTGATAATAGAAACTTAAAAAATGAAAAAAAGGAAACTTAAAAAATGAAAAAAAGCTGTTTTGATGGTTTGAACCTGGGACATGAATTTGAATTACACACATGCTTACCACTAAGGCAACATATCTTTTATTAATGTATTTTACCTATAGTAATATGTATGTATGTATGTATGTATGTATGTATGTATGTATGTATGTATGTATGTATGTATGTATGAAACTAAATGTCCAAAACTAAAACCCTAGCATCTCTTTCTAATTCAGCCACCCCATCCTCTCTCTCTCTCTTCCTCCCTCTTCACACATAGCCTTCATCACTCCCTCTCACACAAACTACAAAGCCCTGTGACTATGACACGGAGATCTCATCTAGCACAAGCACTAGCACACTCAAAAGATTTCGCTAATTGAATCCACGTATTTTCATCTTTTTCTTCTATCATTTTAATCTCAAAATTTTCTCAAAGATTACGTAGTTAAAGTGCTTGGATTTTGAAGTGACTTCTCCTATATTGTCTGTCTAATCTAATCATCTTATTACTGTTGATTCAGATGACTTCGACTTCGACGATGCTCTCTCTAGCTTCGGCCTCTCCAACTGCCTTACTTTCAGTTCATGAAAACCTGAAGGTACTACTTCTAATCTAATTTTCCATTTCTCTTTTTCCTATTTCCCCCTTAATTTTCTAGAAATACCCAAAATTTATTACAAGTTATATTAAAGTCTAAAGGACCAAAATTTTATCAAATGCAATACTGTGTTTTTTTTTCTCTTTTTCTATTTCCCCCTTAATTTTCTAATTGATTGCTCAGGGTTTTTTGTTTTTTCTTGTTTTCTAATTGGAGAGGACAGAGGCATTTTGCTCTTTTGGGTTTCTTTGTTTTGTTCTATATGTAATATGAGGCTCCTATTCTTTATCTTGAATATATATAAAGCTCTGATTATTTTTTTGTTAATTCTTTGATTCTATGAGTGATTCAAATTATTAGAATATTTTTATTATTAGATGGGTACAAAAAAAAATATCAATTAACTTGATTATTGGCAAACTATATTAAAAAAATATATAAAATATAAGTATATCAAAGAAAATAAAGAATATAATATATTATATTAGAAAATATGAAGTAGAAAATAAAGAGCAAATGGAAACGTAGAGAATTAATGTAGTATGGTTTTAAAGGTCTATATCCATAATAAAGTCCTTAATGAATTTTCTTAAACTTTAAGATATCTTATATTTTCTTATCGTCGAATAAGAGGTTTGGGATTCGAATCCTGTTTACATCAAAACTGATTGATGTTTTACTATGATGATAAAGAACAATCAACATAAAGTAGATATTAGAAGTTGAAATGTTATTGTATTTAAAACTTTATATATGTATTACAACGAGCCTATTGAAGAGTATCAATTATAGAATACTAAATCCTATATTAATAAGAATAGATAAACCAGAGTTATAGTACTTGACTACAACTAAGTACGATTAGATTCATTGAGAAGCAGTGAAATTAACCTCGTAATCACTATATTGATCCTTTCCCTTCTTCATTTTTTGTTTTGTTTTTTACCCTCCCCAAAGACATAAGACATCTAGCTAGAAGGTCTTTGAAAGTTTGTTTCTATATATATATATATATATATATATATATATATATATATTGCATTAGCTTTAATTTGTTGTAAAACACTTGTCTAAAGGAGGGAATATTTCTTCTATTTGATTGATAATTTATTGACAACTCTGTCTAATCATGTAAGTGTTAGATTATACAACTTTGATGCTGATATTTCTACCTAACATATGCCAACATGCTTTTCTCATGGGCCTTTCATCTATAGTGGTTCTGAATAGCTCATCACATAGAAATAAGGTACAATTTGATACATTTTTTTTTGTTCCTTTTCCTCAACCTTTTTTCAACTTCATTTAGCTACATCAATCAGACTCTCATCAAATTCATCCAATTAAAATATCCCTTACTTTCTCTCTTACAATCACACAAAAGCACTAAAGAAAGTGCAATTAGTAGAAACTAGAAAGCATGGAAGAAAAAGAAGAAGCAATAACAAGGTCACTACTTCTCAAACAAAAGCTTGACAATAATCATCAATGGAGCAGTACTTTAGTGGCCATATGTGGATCATTTACTTTTGGAAGTGCAATACTATTACTATCTTCTTCTTCTTCTTCTTCTTCTTCTTCTTCTCTTTTTTTTTTTAAATATTTATATATGAACCTCTTAATTACTATCCTTTTGTAGTTGAAGGCTGAGTTGTACTATTAGTTTAATGAACCTATTACTATCCTTTTTCCCAATCAAATCAATGGTTTATCATTTGCCCTTACTTTCAGGTGGGGTATTCGCCACCATCCGAGTTTGGAATTGAGGATGAACTTGGCCTTACTTTGGCAGAGGTTAATTTAACTAAAGTATTAAATATTTCCATTGCATTAACTAAATAGTATTTAGACAATGGTCTTTTAGCTTTATATACACTTCCCTTGTGGTGGTTCAAAGTTTGAACTTCATACTAATAGCTTCACCTAGCAAAAAATAAAAAATAAATACCAATATTAAAACAAAGCTTCAAAGGGAGATGGAAAATTAGTATTGGAGTGATTGTTTAATTATGTGTGTGTGTGTGTGTGTATATATATATATATATATATATATATATATAAGAAATTGTTAGAAAATTTTGTACATTTTGAAGATATCAAGGCTTAATTCCTAGTCAAGGTCCAAGTCTAATTCTTTTGGTGTACAAGCAAGATAAAGAGAAGATATTTTGATTTCTAGGAACTTGACCTTAATATCTTTAACAATAAATACGTACTTATCAAAGACTTTCCATTAATTGTTAATCATTGATATAGGTCATTAGGCAGGTGGTTATGCCGAATCACATTTACTCTCTCTCTCTCTCTCTCTCTCTCTCACATGCTTTGTTTCTCTACAATATTGTGTTTATTTATTTTTTGAATTTCACATGGTATTATGACTATGTTTTATCTTTTTTAACATAGTATTAGAACCACAACTCTGATATCATACCAAAATAGAGAGAATAAAATATTAATGTGTGCATTAAAACTCCTTCATAGCTTAAACATGATTAGATTTGGGCCTTCATTAGGAATTGAGTATTATAGAATCAAATTTTTTTTTTTTTTTTTTGAGAAGGATAGAATCAATTTTAAATGATTTTAATACTATAAAAGAATATAGAGCACAACTATTTTAAGTTAAAGCTAATTTATGAAAGAATATATATATATATATATATATATATATATTAATCATAGCATAGTTATTTTAATATAAATTTCAATATATATGAAACAATAATATAATTTGTATAATTTTAAAAGACATACTCAGTGTATAACTTAGACTTGAAAATTTGATTCACAAGTTATTTATTTTTTATTTTTTTAAACTTAAAATTTCTTGTTCTGCTGCTTGGTTGCACATGTTTTGAAAAGTAGATAGTCATGTACAAGAGATTTATTTTTTATTTTATTTGATTGGAAGTCATGGACAAGAGTTGTTAACTCAGAATGTCAGCGAACTCTTAAAACACACAGACAAACAAACAAACAACAACAACAACAACATCCCAAAGGAACCAACAACCCATATGGAGGAGAACATTCCATTTAACGAAAGGAATTAACAAGGAAATTTAGACGAGAAATTAAGCTTAAGCCAATGCCTGAAATCCATCACAAAGAAGTCTTGGGAGGGAGTTAAGACTTATGAACACCAACCCAAAATTGCATGCAAAATTACAGTCACGTATGTATTGTCGACATGGGTTGTAGTTTCCAAAGATTGAGGATTAGCAGGACAAAGAGCCAATGAATTAGGGGGGCAACAAATCTAGAAGAAAAAATGTTTCTAGTGGCAAGTCTTTCATGATTTGCATAACCAAAAGAAAATTTTAATCTTTGGGAGAGTTTGGCTATACTATGGCATAGTTTTGGTCTCATGTCATTTGATTGCAGTCAAGAACCCAAGTTTAAAATACATTGGATGTACAATTTTGGTTCACTCAGGATGTCTATGGGTTAACCTTATTGGGACCTAAATAGCCCTAGGATTGACGTTAAGTTATGATTAAATCCTAATTGGAATTTTTTTTTTTTCTATTTTACTTTTTGTATTCCACTTTATGCCTCCGTTTGGGAAGCGCATGTTGTGCATTTCCCAGTGGGTGCATTTTTTTAGTGGATCCCTTAATTTAAACCTTTTAACTTAATGTAAATGTTTTGTTGTTTTCAATAGAGAAGTTAAGGGTTCAAACACTCATTCCTCCAACTATCCAAAAAAAGGTAATAACATAAAGCCTGCGATTTAACAGGATGCTTGGTGGCTTGACCTTGGAAGATTTTTAGTGGGATGTGGAATTGAAGTTCTTTCCTATGTGGTAATTACAATCACAAAGTCTAAACATCGAATTTAATCACTTATTCAAGTGATGTAGAATGATTGTGTACCAAAAATCTAGGATGTGATGTGGATCTATTACGTCAATATGCAGTCATCTCCCTATGGCCTATATATAGACATATGTATATGTAACATTATGTTTTTTATAACTAACAAGCTAGCATTGTTTAGGTACTGCCTATAAGAATGGGGAGGAAGCGGCGACTTGAGTTCGTTGAGCCAAATGAGAGCTCCTCACATGTGGGGTCGAATGAAGTACCATCACGCCAACAAGCTCCTCCAGCTAATGATGATAAACAACATTTTTAGGGGAGTGATGATGAGACACAAGCACTAGGTTGGTGTATTTCTAAATTTGTACTCAATAGCACGATTATGAAATTCCATTCCTATATTTTTTTTTTTCATATTGGTTTTTTTAATAATTATTTCTATATCTGTTGTAAATATGTTTTGTTTTTAATAAATAAAATCCAATTTAAGTAATTTGTAAGATAATCAGAAGTTTATAGGTTCACTATTAATGTGTTAATAAATATGTTTCTAGGAAAATTATAATAAATTATGATATTTTGCAAATTGGAATTTATTTTAAGTAAAGCTAATGTGAGTTGCAGACTAATTGCAGCCACTATGGGAAATGTTTGAGAACTAAAAGTAGTAAAAAAAAAACTCTTGGCAAATTTCCCTTGAGATTTTAAATAAAGCTTTTTTTTTTTCCACTTGAAAGTGTTAAATAAAATTAGACAAAATTTAAGTAGCACTTACCAGGTTCAAAACATGGCCCGACATTTTTTTTTTTCCACTTGAATAGGGAAGATAGTTCAAGATAGTTCTGAGTTACTAAGGGTTGCTGCTAAAAACTACTTACAAATCACATGTAATAATGGTCATTCGAATTTTCCTTTTCACTTTTTGCTTTGGATTTTGTTTTTTTTTTTTTTTTTTTTTTTTTTTTTTTTTTGTTTTTTGTATTTTTCTATACAAGTGTCAATTCAAATGTAAAAGAGATTTCCTCTAGTTTATCGATAAGGATATTTCTATGTGCCACTCTACACCGGTTGTAATTTTTGAAAAGGTTCCTCAAGAAATATGGCCATTATATCTCTGTAATGCGAAAATACAAGTTCACTTGTTCTATTTGTTCCAACTCTCAATAGCATAGCAAGATGTTAAATTGTAAAGCAACCCATATAATACATGCAGCTACAACACAATCCACAAATTCTGAAAGAAAAACATTGTCCGTGGTCAACCTCCATAACTTTCATCCCAACTATGTGGTGTCATCAGTCAGCCTTCAAAATAAGTATCCAAGCCGAGAACAATCAAACCAATAACCCAAGATCCACAAATACTTTTTTTCTTATCAAATCCTACACTGGCCAAATACTCTCTATAGGTAAAAGAATATTAGAATATGTTATAGTTTGAGTTAGTTTTTTATATTACCATGTTAATAACAAAAATACCCTCATTAACAAGCTACTACCAAAAATAATTCAAGTAACTATTAAGAGTTTAGTTTTACACTAGTGTAAATGGCTAGTTTCTTGACATTTCATTCTTTTGTGTTTCATTGTAATTTAATGCAACTTGGTGTTTTGATAGATTCTGAGGGCGTACCCGTACCCGTAGCTGGAGTGGTCGTTGTGCCCAATAAGCGTGGGCCTAACCGATTTGATGATATATGGAATATGCCACCGGGCAAAAAATTATTCTTGGAAATAAATAATGCGGGCCAGCCGGTTGGGAAGAATGCTGGATCTTGGGCAAGGTGGCTGGGAATAGTGGCAAGAAATCCAAATATGTGCCCAATAAATTACCGATCATGGCCTTCCATGCCACTACAATACAATAATCGATGCTGGGAAGCCATTCAGGTATTAGGCAAAAGGCAATGGTAAAAAAAATGACCATGAATTTCCTTTAAACATACATCAATTGCTTCCAGATGGTCTTGCATCACTTCCACAACTAACTTTAAATGCGCTTATTTGATGCTAGTTTCAATTTTTTTTCTTCTTCTTAGTTTTAGATAAATTTATATGATGGAAGGTTATTAGTGGCATTGGTTAATGAGAAACACTTAAGGGACCATTTGTATAGTGATCGCATGTTGATATTCTTTAAGATTCTTTGTAAAATAAAACCACTAATGATATCTATGGCTACAACTATTTTCTTTCTTTCGTGTTTAGTATCTTTTTGTCTTCAAAAGTTCCTTGACAAACATTTTCTAAAAGGGGGAAAAGGACCCCAAGAAAAAATAAAAAAGGATTACCTTCATGGACTTGAAATGGTGAAATCTTGTGCAAATTAACTAGCTTACACCCCCAAATAATGTTGTATTGAAATGGAGGCATCTAGTGGCATGAAAGTGTCATCCCTGTTACATGCGTTACTCTAAGGTGTTTTTCGATTGAAGAGGGAATTAATTGCGAAAAGCAGAGATTATTGTGAAGAGGCACAAGTTGACGGGTAATAGCAGTGGGAAATAGGTTACCAAATTCCTTTATTGGCATAGGCATAAGAGCTTCCATATCTTAATTTCCAAGGTAGGACTTTATTTAAAGTTTGAAGTTAATTATCTTTAATTTGGAAACCCTTATTTGTTCATCTGGCCAGTAAGGACTGTTGATAATCCGTTTTTGTCGAGTTTTCAGGTTGTTTAATGTAGGAGACATGTCCTAACTGAGGAGATTTTGTCATACCCTAGAAATGATCTTTGTTAATGAATCTTCAAGTTACGAATGTCATTGCTTGTGGAAAAATTGTGTGACTTATGGTTTGATAATGGTGTATTGGATCTTTGATAGAACCAGAGTACCAAGTCCATTTGTATATATGTATTTGTAGATATGTGCATCATTTGGGCTTACGGATTATTTGAAATGTCTTATAATATTTTCTTTTGCAAACTACAAGAATAGGTTCTATCTCTCTTTCAAAACTACACCATTTTGGTATCAAATTCTCTTTATTTCAAATTCTTCACTCTTTACTACTTGTTTAAAGCTTTATGTCAGTTTGCTATTTTGTTAAAAATGTGACATTTTAAACTTAATTCAACTTTACATATGGTAGGCACGATGGTAATTCCTACAGACCGCATCCCACTTGCCAAGCAAAGGAAATGGGCACTCTCACAAATTGGGAAGTTGTGGAGGGGCCACAAGTCAAAGTTGTGAAGGGGCTACAAATTATCCACTAAGAAGTTTGAATACAAATTTTTGTGATACAAAGTATGTGCATTTTTGTTCATGTTTGTATAGTGATTAGTGACTTGTCATGAAGTTTCTATGATGCAAAATAATTAGATGCAATTTTGTTTGGAAATGGTTTATGGATAATTTATGAAGTTAATGGGTTATTGGATAGTATATGATGCTTTTTTGTGTGTGTCTATGTGTGTAAGTGATTGGTGAGTTTTGATCTGATGAATTTTGTTGTCAAATGGGTTAATTGGGTGGTCATGTCTTTGGAGAACTTTTTTTGTTTGCTAAATATTGTTGGTCGCTTGCTCTATCCAAATAAAGATTCTTATTAATTATTTTACCAAAAAATAATAGTAATGAAGATTCTTTTTGTTTATCATTTATAATTACTTCTTTTACTGTCTAATTTAGATTGTATTAGTGTTTATTTATTGATTAGTGGGAGGGTGTCATGTCAGATTAGGTCTATTTTGCTTGATGTGTTATGACTTTCTGGACTGATTAGTAGTGTGATTGAAGATGAGAATCAAGTGTTGTAATGAGGTGTAGGAATATACCAAGGTTGTAAGTAAATGAGTAATCAGAGAGAGGACAATATGCCCAAGTAGTGGCCCAGAATTTGACAAGAACTTTTAAAGAGAAAATGTCTATATGTAGCAGGTAGGAACAGCTAAGTTACCACCTCAAATAGAGGAAAAACAAAATTATTTGTCCTTGAATTATTACAAGCAGCAAAGTGAGGCAAACTCATTCATTCCAAAAATGAAACTAAGCTTGTTAGAGTTTAGACTCAAGCTTATTAATACAATAAGGTAAATTTATGGGTTTTTAGAAGTTATCTTGAATTTAAAGTCAGCCCATAAGTTTTTTTTTTTGTGTAAATATTTTTTTATGTTGTTTATTAAATCCTCATTTTAACTTATTTTAGTAATTAACTGTATTGTGGTTTTGTGACTGGGAGCTTGGAAAACATTTTCCTTTTCTTTGTAAGTAATCACTTATTGAATCTTTTGCATAAATTGCTAATCACATTTTGAGAAATTTATTGAGACTAATTTCCAATTGATATGCTTAACTAAAATCAGTCATTTTGAGTGTGTTTTAATTGCTAATGTGCACTTGGTAGTAATACTAGTGATATTGTGTCATTCAGCTACTAACTCTGTTGTTTAGTACATTAATCCATTGTGTGTTTCTTAATTTGTAGGATGGTGATGGTGATTCTGCAGTGGATAGCTGGTCTCTTGGTGCTCAGCGCTGATCATTGGATGTACGTAGTAGGTGATACTTTGGGCACCTATTTTGAAGTAGTTACTATGACATTTTGATATCTATAATAAAGTTTCAAACTTTGATATATATATATATATATATACACACATCATAGTTGGAAACTTTATTATAACATTCTAGACAATTAGAATGTATTCTTTTGTGTAGGACATTGTACATGGTTGTTTAGAATGTATTATTTTGTTCATAACATTCTAGACACTTGGGATGTATTATTTTGTTTATAAAATTCTAGACATTTGGGATGTAATTATTGATATGGTGTAATTAAATATATTTAGTTTCTTGGTTTAATGTGGTATTGTATTTGCTATTGGAAAATAAAAGCAATTGTGGTTCATTACAGTTGCTGTAAAATAGGTATTGGAAAATATGTATTTTAGGTACATTACAGGTGCTACAAAAATAAAAATAAAAAATAAAAAAAGACCTATATCAGCACTTTTGAAAACTCTGGTATAGGCCTTTTAAAATTTGTTCATTCATGATCTATACTAACGCTTTTGAGAACACTGGAATAGGTAGCACCTATTCCAGCATTCTCAAAAGCGCTGGTATAGGTTTTTTAAATTTTGTTCATTCAAGACCTATACCAGCGTTTTTGAGAACACTGGAATAGGTGCTGCTTGGGCCAGCACTTTCAAAAGCGCTGGTATAGGTCTTTTAAATTTTGTTCATTTAAGACCTATGGAAACATGCTGACTTCCTGTGCAAAAACTATATATGCAGAATGGATTGGACAACATATTGTATAGTGTATATAGTTCAATCAAGACAACAAAAGAATTGTGGGCAAACTTCTGGATTACAAAATGGTGGATTCCAAAATTGTGCTTAGTCAAGTGCAAGAGCTTCAGGTAATCTTACATGAAATACATGCTGAGGGTATGTCTGTAAGAGAATCATTTCAAGTGGCTACTATCATTGAGAAATTACCTCCATCTTGGAAAGATTTCAAAAATTACATGAAGCATAAGCGCAAGGAGATGCAGCTAGAAGACTTGATCGTAAGATTGAGAATTGAGGAAGACAATTGCTCTTCAGAAAAAGCCGTAGTGAATCACTTCATGGAATCTAATGCTAACATTGTGGAGCATAATAAGAATAAGAGGAAGTACTCTGGTGATAGCTCAAGTCAAGGAACTAGTGGGGGTAACTTTACAAAGTTCAACGGAAAATGCTATGTGTGTGGCAAGATGGGGCATCTTGCTAAGGATTGCCATAAGCGTAAAGATCAAGGGACCAAGAAAGGCTTTCAAGACAGCGTTACTGAAGTGGAAGATATTTCTAAAGATGTGGATGATATAGACCTTTTTGCAGTGATTTCTGAAGTGAATTTGGTAGTAGAAGATACCAAGGAATGGTGGATGGACACTGGTTCTACTGGCCATGTATGTATTGATCAGAATTTATTTTCTTCTTACCATCTTGTGGACAATGGAGAAGAAATATTCATAGGGAATTCCTTATCTTCTATGGTTGTAGGAAAAGGTAAGGTAATATTGAAGATGACTTCAGGCAAGAAACTTACTTTGAATGATGTGCTGCATGTGCCAGATATTTGTAAAAATATTGTTTCTTGCCCACTTTTAAGTAAGAATGGTTTTAAATTGGTCATTGAATCTGACAAGTTTGTACTCACAAAGAATGGCATGTATGTGAGAAAGGGCTATATGAGAAATTGGCTTTTCAAAATTAATATAGAGTAAATCTGGATTATTGCAAGTGTGGATTTGGTTTGTTATAATTTAAGTGTAATATTGTAGTTGTGTGATATAGAGATGACTTATATTATTAATATATATTCAGCCAGCTTGTAGTTAGTAGTTTACGTACCATGTGTTGTAAAGTTGACTTATGTATGTGTTGAATATAAATATCTAGACTACTTTAGCTTCTCTATATTGGTGTATAAGTCTCTTTCAACTTTCTTCTTGTCTACTTTTCTAGAGAAAGTAGCTCGACATATTACATAGGGAAAGGAGTTCACATGGCCTAGACATTGACCGGATAGACTTGTAAGTTTCTTAATATGCTTAAGCCATGTGAACTTGTTCAATGTCAAAGTGAGACATTAAAGGGAAAACATTCCCACGTGTGAAAGGTGTTCAATATATTAAAAGGAAGAGTTCCTTTGCTAATATTATATTCTCTAACTTCAAAGAAAATGTGTAAGACACTATGGATTATGGAAAGGTAAAAATAACCTTTTTAAAAATTCTTTAAATGTGGGGGTGTCTTCTTAAAAAGAGGTGGCTTATTTAAAGAGGTTTTGATTGAGAAAAAATACAATGACATGAGAAATATGCTACCTTTTTCTAAATGTGTAATTACTAATTAAGTGTCTTGGTAGTACACATAGTTATGGGAGGTCTTGACATATTTGTCAGAGACTTATTACCATGAGGCAGTTGCTCTCTATTGGAAGTTGTTCCAAATTACAAAATGAATCCGTAATTAGTTGTTTGAGTGGAAACCAAGTAAGCTGCTTATAGAGGGGAATGAGGTTAAAGCCTATTACTTAAAAGTTTCCAGGATGGCAACCCAACCTAGCTGACTGGAGATCCCCAGATCTAGGTTCAAAGGGACAATTGAATCATGGAGACTATTTTTATCACTATGGAGATTACATTTCCCTCCTATTCCTATGATGAAATAGTGATGCTTTTAAGTGATGTTCAGGGTAAGCTTTGCTTTTAATGATTTTTATATCTTGGAATTCTGAGTGGGATATAGCAGGGTACTCTTAATAAGAATCACCTATATGAGTGTGAAGTGGGCCACTTCCATGAGAGTTTCAAGGTTGAATTCTCTAAAGCACTTCACGAATTTACCAGGATACGTTTAGGGCTAAAATGAACACAATTATAAGAATGAAATATGTCCGAAAAGGAGCTGTGTGAATTCTATTGTCTTGGTATACACGCTGAATAGTTCAAGACATCATGTTTACTAGTTAGCTAGTATATCCGATAGTCTTTCACAAAGGAAAGTTCAAAGCCCCAAGCTACTTCTCCCAATACAGTAACTTTTCTTCTGCTCTCTTTGTGTCTGCATCATTATTTGCATTGTTTTCATCAATTTCTATTCATGCGGGGGATTGTTGGAAAAATAGCATGGAGTGAATAAAAAAATTGATGTTTCTATGTTCACTTGAAGATGCTATTAAAAGTGGTAAAAATCCTAAGTCCCACATAGGAAAAAAAAAAAATAATATATGAGTTTATATGCTCATGAGTTGGACATTGGGTTGGGATTTTGGCATATGTGGACTGGGACTACTTGTCCAAATAATAATATTTATTAATTTTAATTTTTGAGTCAGTTAGTCTGTGCACAGCAGTTATTACTGAAACAGAGTACCTGTTCAGTAACGTATAATTTTTACATAGTCCCTCATTCATAAAAACCACTTTCTCAAAAAAAAACTCTCTAGTAAGAAATTTTTGTGCATTCATTCTGTGTCAAAGAGTAAGCAAGAGACATTGAGAAGTTCGCAGAGCACGACCTTGTGTGTTTCGTTTTCGTGTTGTAGATCATTTTATCCTTGGAGGCAGACATCCTTGAGTCTCAAAGCACCATAGTGATTGTGTGAAGGGCGAAATCTATTTTAAGGAGATTGTGTCAATCACAAGACTTGATCTGATTTGCTCATCCTTCATGTATTTAGTCTGTGAGTTTTTTATTATTTACAGATTTCTCCTTATATATATATATATATTCAGTATTTGTTTATTACTATTGTCTTATACATCTATTTGTGTTATTGCTTTTTCTTAGATCGGTATAATGTTTCTTTTGATTTATCACAAAAATAAATTGTTGAAATATAGCCAACACTCCCTTCTCTCAGCTTCTACTTGCCAGAAGGTTCTCTCTCTCTCTCTCTCTCTCTCTCTCTCTCTCTCTCTTTGTGTATATATGTGTGCGTGTGTGTGTGAAAATCATCTGTTTGGTTTCTAGGAAAATGAGGTAAGGAGGTGAGAAATTAGAAATATTTGGACTTTTAAATTATGCATTTTTTTTTTTTTAATAATGAAATTGGTGAGTGTGTGTAGAAGTCATCTGTTTGGTTGCTGGGAAAATGAGGTGAAGAGGTAAGGAATTAGAAATATTTAGACTTTCAAATTATACATTTACTTTGAAAATGGTGTATGTGTGTATGTAAAAGTCCTCTAGTTGCAGGGAAAAAGATATGAGAAATTAGAGATCTTTGTTCTTTTAAATTTTGCATTTTCTTATGAAATTAGTAACTAAGTGTGTGTGTAAGTTGGACTTTTAAATTATGCATTTTCTATGAAATTGGTAAGAGTGAGTGTATGTGTACTCCTTTTGGTTTCTGGGAAAGTGAGATAAGGAGATAAGAAATTATAAATCTTTTAGACTTTAAATTATATCTTTTCTATGAAAATGGTGTGTGTGAGTGTGTATATATGTCAAAGGCCTTTGGTTGCTAGGAAAATGAGGTGAGGAGATGAAAATTAGAAATCTTTAGAAATCTGAGGAGATGAAAAATGAGTGTATATATATGTCAAAGACCTTTGGTAACGTTGTTCTAGCAATGTTGTTTGTATTTTTTGGAAACAAGTGTGGGTGAAAATTTTCATAAAAATACATATAATGTTGTTTAAATACTGAAAACTATTGTTCAAAACACCTTACCAAACAGCCCCTTAAATTCTGCATTCTTTTTATGAAATTGTTAATTGCATGTGTGTGTGCAGTTGACTTTTACATAATGAATTTTCTATGAAAGTGGTAAGAGTGTGTGTGTGTGTGTGTAAAATTGTAAATGAACCCGGGTTGCTGGGAAAGGGAGGTGAAGGAGATAAGAAATTAGAAATATTTGGACTTTTGAATTATGGATTTTCTGTGTATGTATGAATGAAAGTTCTGTTTGGTATATGAGGAAATGTATGGATGGATGGGCTAGCTGTTTGTTAATGGTCTGTTTGGTTTATGGTAAAATTGGTGAGAGATACTAATAAATTAGGAATGTGGGGTTTATAAATTATGCACTTTTTAAACTATGCTCTGTTTGGTTTCTAAGGAATTGGAAGGATAGACTAGATGTTTTTGTTAATGGTTTGTCTGTTTGCTGGGAAAATGTGGAGAGAGAGAGAGAGAGAGAGAGAGAGAGAGAGATGATGATGATAAATTATAGATTTTTTATTATTTAAATTATGCATCTCTAGGTTGCGGTGAACATCAAAAGGGTGTTTCTTGTTAACTTTGATAAACCAAATATCTAGTTCCTTATTGATAACTTGAATGTGATCTCAATATCTTATGTCATAGGATATGAGATATTAAGAAGATGATCTTAATGGAATTGTTGTGTAAAACGAGTTCAAATCAGCAAGGATTCTAACTGATCTGTTGGTCTCCCTGTCTCTTCAAAAATGGGGCTATTATGTTCCCTCGGGAGCATATATGTAATTGATGGACATATGAATTTTTTAATAATTTTTATTATTATTATAAGTAATGGACATATGACTATATTAGACAAAATAAAATTTCTACAAAGCATTCTCTTCTTCGGTGCCTCAAAGCAATAGAATGTCTTTTTTCTAAACTTTGTTTTTCTTTGCTTATTCAAGAACGTTGAAGTTATAGAAGCTTCAGGATGCTCATATGTCTAGCAACTAGATGTGTAGTCCAGTTATGGCCTCAACAATGGTTTCTATAAGGACTGCATCCTTGCCCAATTTCTGCTAAATGTTCTGTTAAGACCATAACTAGAAAGTATACCATTTAGGCTGTGGTTTGGAGTAAAAAGTTGTTTGGGTGGGGCTGGATATGTGGAGAATCTGTATATGCAAGGTGTAAAATTCTAAAGACTCTCTCTCTAAATAAAACTGAATTTCTTATTAATCTTCAGATCAGAATAGAGAGTACAAAAGAATGAATTAAATACAAAGCCACTACCTCTATTTATACACCAAGCAAAAGTAGAACTAATCCTGTAACTAATTCCCTGATTTAATGGAAGAAGACAGTTATGCAAAACTAATTTTCACTAATGATAGACGTGTGCTAATAACAGTAACCAACTTCCAGCTGGCATGTACAGCTGTCTCTATTACACCAGCCTAATGCATAAAGTCTTGATGGTAAGGTATTGCTTCTATAGTTTCTGACACTTCAGCACTTGCCATTGCAATCTTGATGATGCTTACTTGGTCAACATGCTCCTGTGTATTAATTGCCACATTACCACTCTTCAATTCAAGCATATTGCCCTGTTGTGCCTTTCTTGCTTGTGCTCTGTGCTCTTCATTTTTAACACAAGGTAAATCATAAATGAGGATAACTGTTGCTATGGTCTTAATTAACTGCTAGTACGCAGGAATTAAATATAAGCTGCAAAAATATGATATTTTATGCTTCAAACTATAGTGCCTCAAATTTTTCCACAATTTTGCCATAACTTTGCTTCGTGACGATTCGTAGGTGATGGAAATAAAATAGTAGGTCCATGTAAATCCATGATAATACGCGGGATTTCTTGCTTCAAACTTCATAGGTTAAGATATAGAAATACTTATTAGTTATTACCTTGTTTTAGGTATCTGAGACATGTGCTTCTCTTATCTGCTCTCTTGAATTTAACTATTTAAAATGATAAACCCGATAAGATCTGTTGTGTGGTGAATGATATGTGGATGCTGATGACTTAGATAGCAGTCATCGAAATTTTGTGGTAGTGTCACCCAAGTTATGCACTTGTTCAGCTGATGCTCATAGTGACTGATGTGCTGGTCTGGAAATAATCTCTCTTAGAATGAGAACTCCTGCTCTTGTTGGTGGAGTTTCTTCCACTCCTAGAGCAAGGGGATGTACATGGGTGATTACATTTTGGTTCAATAAATTTTTGTTATTAAGGCATAACCAAGAACACTGTGGCTAGAGTGTTCAGGGATTGGGTCAACAATTAAGTCGTCAACATCATTTTGTTCAGTCTTTTTGGTTTCTGCATAACTATAACTGTTCTGTTCTGCAGGAGATGTTTCTTCTTCAAATGAGCCAATGATTTTATTTCCTAAACGGACTTTTCAACCTAGCACTATCCGGTGTAAGAGGAACCATGGATTCTTTGCTCGGTACATCTTCTCTCTCCCTCTCTCCAAAAGAAAGAAAAAAAAAGCCTCTTAGTGTAGGAGAACAGATATTAATCTTAATTAGGCTGATATGACAAAGCGGACAATTTACGAACTGGACAACACAATTTATTAGGCATTAGCTTTTTAATTGCATAGGTTGTGGACCGCATTTGCTTCATGTTGGTCGTAGTTGAACTACTTGGGACATCTTTGAGTGTCTATATCACATATAAGAACTAAGGGCAGAGATTTTTTGGAGTTTTCCTCCCATTTTGATAGTCAAGCGTCTGCCTCCTGGCCTGTGTTAAATGGATGATGAATTTTTCTTAGCTGGGAAAATTGTGAGCAAAACTATGTAGAATATGCATGTTGACTGATGCGCTTTTTCATGTGAACAGCAAGGCAACCAAGGGTGGGAGGAAGGTCATTGCTCGAAGAATAGCAAAGGGCCGGTTTAGAATTACAGCTTAGTATCCTTGCCTTTGGTTTGAATCAAGCCAAGTCTGAGGCTTGCCAGACTTCATGGTTAGACTCTGAATTGGGACGAATCCTTGCCTTTTGTGGTGGGTTAGTGTGTCCTTAATGTCTAGAAGGCCTTTGAATACAAATCTTATGATCTCATTTCTTCTATGGAACTTGAAATGTAAAACTTCAGATTCTGTTATTCTCCATATATAACTCTAGGAATCTTTTTGTTTGTTGCTCTAGTCTTGATTATGCTAAAGTTTGTAGTTTCAATGCCTGTAAATTTCAGTTTTGTTATATGTGATTTTGTTTAACCTCTATCCATTGTACGAAGAAGAAACAAAGGAAAGAGATGAGTGTGCTTGGAAGGAGCAGTGCTGTTAAGCTACAGTAATAGATGGATGAGAGAGAGAGAGAGAAACAATTGTTTGAGTTGTTTAATTGTTTTCTGTCTACCTCGTATTATTTGGAAAGTAAGGTTTTGACTGTATATGGTGGCTTCTGCTGTATTCCATGGAAGCTGAACAGGGTATTGTCCAAGGTTGGTCTTCAGAAATATTTTCAAGATTAAGGGTATTTAAAATCAAGACAAAAATGTCATTGTATAGCACTGTATGTATTGAACTCAAAAGTTTTTTATTGTTTGGTTTTGGTCTGCGTTTTTGGGGAGCAAGGTGAGGTTGGGATAGGATAATAATTCTTAGAAGAACGTCCCAGCCTTGAGCAGCGACGTAATTATTTTAGCTAAGCAAAATAATTAATGTGGCCTACAATGATTACATGTGCCTTAAGAAAAATCTTTGCTTTCTGTTCAGCATAATGAAAGAGGCATCAGATAAGGTATTGAAGGTATAAGATTGCATTATCTCGTCAATTAAGTGACATTCTTTGGTTTTCTTTACGAGGATAATCAAGATTTAAATCCCTATCGTTTCCTTATTGTAACAATTAAATTGTATTGTAACAATTAAATTAAAAAAACAAAGGAATGACAGTATCTCAACCAAAAAACTAGTTTAATTTCATTTCAAATTCTTTTAAATTGTGTTTGAATTTGAGGCCATAAAATGAGGGGTTTTGAAGAATAATATTAAATATAAAGTGCTTGATATATGTACATGGATTTGAGATTTAAAGCTTTTTCTCTAATAAAATCAGTTCTAAAGTAATAAATTCAAAATAATATTCTACATCCTATCATTTTAAATTTACGTACTAATAAACATTTAAATTCATCTATAATCTACATAATACAAATTTAAATATATTTATAATTTTCAACATAATTAAAAAAAAAATGTCTTTACGTATTTTGTTCAAAAAAATAAATGGTAATTTGAACCCCTAAAATTTGGAGTAATTTTGATTTTACTTACTAGCGAACACCTCATCACAGCACATGGATGGAAGGCCTGTTTAGACCCTCAAGTCCAGTCTACTGCTGTCGGTTTGGTGTTGTAGCTCTCTGCAGCACTTACTGATGTGTGCCGTTGTACGCTGCTATGTATAGTCTGTTTGCTATGTTGCTACGTGTGTGAGATCAAGTCAAGCCTGTTGCTGCCACCGTTACTGCGTTGCTGCACTGTCATTATATTGCTGAGTAGTTGTAGGATAAGTGTTAGTGTTACTACCACCATGTTATTGTTAAGCCTAATTATTAAGCCATGTAATCTTTACTAATTACCCATGCGACTATATTAGGAAGGTAGATAGTTAGTAAATTATTGGCATAACTGATTGCTAATTGGGAACTTGTACTCGAGTTGCACTCTCATTTTGTATTCATTCAAGAAATAAGAAATATCCTCTCTCTCAAATTCTTCTTAATCCCTCTCTCTAATCTCTAGGAGGTCAGGCTATCCTCGAGCTTATCCTAATTATAGAACATTGAGAATAAACAGGTTCCTAACAAAGGTTTAAATTCAAATGATACATAACTTTATTGGTGCAAATTCAAATTTTGAATTGAAACATTAAGCAAAATATAAATTTCTCCAAATTTTAAGAATAAAAATTTATTATTCAAAATTTTAAACTAAAAACTGAAGTTCAAATCTTCTCTTCAAAGTTCAAATAATTTCATCCCAATGAAATGACTAACAAATATAAAAGATATAGAATAATAAATTTTGTTCTTACTTTGACCCAAGAAATATTATTTAAAATGTATATGCATCTTCCCATTGTCAAATCTCTTTATGGTCTAACGTTCTGTTTGTTTCAATGTAAAATATTTTCAAGAAAATATTTTTCAATTTTACGGCGTTTGTTTTATAGTAAAATATTTCATCAAAGTAAAATATTTTTAGTTAACCAAATTGATCTAAGCAAATTTTTGTAAAATATTTTACGTTTAAAATTTTGATAAAATATTTTACATTTGCTCCCAACCTCTTAGACCGATACTTATCACTTCATTCACTCCACTCACTCCCAAATCATATTTCTCTCCGAAAAAAAAAAAAAAAAAAAAAAAAACCCAAGCACCTCTAGTCCCCTCTCCCATCAATCCCAGGCTCCAGGTCTATAGCACCACCGGTTAGCTCCGACTTCTACCAGCAATGCCCATCGCTGGTGATAACTCTCCCTTTCACTCTCAAGTTCTGTCTACCCACAAACTAGAGCCACCAAGGAGCTCATCACTCTCAGGTTCGTTGGGGCTCTTGCCATTCTCTCTTACCCATCTCGATCAGACAAATAAAGTCACAAAGAGGCTTCTTGAGAGGTGTGATGCTGGTGGTGATCAAGGCAGCTTTTGGGCATGATCTAGTAGTGGCGGTCAAATGAGGTGTTGTGGTGTTGGGTCTTTATGGATTTTTTTTTTCCTGAAATAGAGATCCGATGACGGTGTTTGGGTTTGTTTTGTCGGTCTTGGGCATTTGGGTTGTTGATGATAGTGGCCGATTGGATGGGATAATAGTGGGTATGTGGATGATGGTGGCCGATTGAGATAATGGTGGGTAGGTGGATGACAGTGAGTGCGGTGGCTGGATTTGGGGCGGTTGGCAGTTGTTGGCTTTGCAATGGTTGGTGGTGGTTGGGTATGGAGTGGTTGGTGGATGGTGGTAACTTTGTTGGTTGGGTCTGTGGTGGCTGGCTTTGCAATGGTTAATGGTGGCAATGTATACGATAGTTGGTTTATGTTTGCATTTTCAAATGTTTATGATACATCAAACACTTGCCAAATACTTGAAAATGAAAATACTTTACAATAAAATATTTTACTATTGAAAATATTTTATTTCGAAATAAACAGAGCGTAAGGTAAGCCTCTAGGCAGTGCAATGCCAAACTTTTTGCCACTATCTTAGACCTTGGTTTCATACAATCATAGGTAGACCACCCTCCATTTGTTCATTCTAATGTTTCTCACTTCATCGCATTGCTGATTTATGTGGATGACATGATCATCATAGGCAATGATTCAGCTTGTGTTGTAAGATTGAAAAAAGTATTAGACCAAAAATTTGGGATTAAGGATCTTGGTTCACTCAAATATTTCCTAGGGCTTGAAATTGCTAGGAGTAGAAAAGGTATTAGCATTAACCAAAATAAATATGCACTTGACATACTCAAGGAAACAGGTGCGACTGGTTGCAAGGTTGCCAAAACACGAATGGAGCAACAACTAAAGTTGTCCAAAGGTGATGGAAAGTTGTTCAAAGATGTTGGTCAATATAGAAGGTTGATTGGGAAGCTAATGTACTTGACTCTAAGTACACCAGACACAACCTATATAGTGCATAGATTTAGCCAATTTTTGGCACAACCTAGAGTCCCTCACATGAGAGCAGCTACAAGAAACCTACAATACATTAAAGGCACACCTAGTCAAGGAGTGTTTTTACCTGTGGATTTAGATTTATAGCTCAAAAATTTATGTGATACAAATTGGGCAGGTTGCCCTGACAGTCTTTAACCGAATATTGTGTGTTTTTAGGTGATGCCTTAATCTCTTGGTGGTCAAAGAAGCAAGATGTGATCTCAAGATCTTTTGCTAAAGCAAAATACAAGTCTATGACCACAACCACATGTGAAGTAACTTGGTTGTTGTACTTGTTAAGAGATTTGCATATTCCACATAAGAAACTAGTGTTGATGTACTGTGATAACCAGGCAGCATTGCATATCTCAACTAATCTAGTCTTTCATGAAAAATCAAAACATATTGAAACAGATTGCCACATAGTGAGGAATAAAATCTTGGATGGTACACTTGAAACCTTTTATGTATCATCACGAAATCAGTTAGCAGATATTTTTACTAAGGCACCTGGGGTTGAAAAGTTCTTAAGGTTGCTCACAAAGTTGGGAGTGATTAATATTTTTGGTTATAGCATTCAATATCCGGATTATACAAAGGATGATGAAGAAGCAAGAGCTTTGCTCTTGAGAGGGATTGTTGAGAAGAATGCAAGGCAAAATACATGCCCTCTGCAGCAGCAAGGTGCCAAGCAGGAAGCTAGCACATAGCATCAGGAGCAGCTGCAAGTGTGTGTAGTCCAAAGCGCATCACAACATCAGTGGAAGACCAGAGATGCAGCTATGTCAAAGAGAAGCAAGGAATAATTGGAAGACTTGATTGAACGCATACCATATTATTATCAAATTATTCACTCAAGTCAAGGGATGATGCCACATGGACTGGAACTAACTAATTGATGTACACGTGTAATGATTAGATGGTTTTAGTTGTAACAAACTCTCCCTCCAAAACAGGGAGTTAGTTATTTTTTATTCGGTTAGTACCCAATTGTTTATAAAATGATAGGAGTAGTGAATTGTATTAGTGAGTTGGATTGTATTCTTTTCTAATCAATGAAATCAGTTTCTATTTAGAGAGAGAGTCTTGAATTTTACAAAGGGTATTTAAAATCACGACACATGTCATTCAGTCATTGTATAGCAGTATATATATTGAACTCAAAAGTCTCTTATTCTTGGACAATTATTTTGATTTATATTTTACTATTGATGTGAGATTTACATTGTAGATTAACAAATAGAAATTGTACAATATTGTGCACATTTGCCTAAAATAACATTGTACTAATATTCCATGTGTGTGTCTATATATATATATATATATATATATATATATATATATATATATATTGTTTTGGTATGCATTTTTTGGAAGCAAGGTGAGGAACGGGCTAAAATAAATAGCAATTCTTAGCTTTGACTAGAGAGAAGAATGACAATATTTAATTTTAAGTTAAAATTTTGAGTAATGCTACGTCTACAACATTTTTATAATAATTTTCAACAAATCTTAAATAACAGATTGTTAATAGTTCTAATTTTGATTTACCACTGATATAATAATAATAATAATAATAATAATAATAATAATAATAATAATAATTATTATTATTATTATTATTATTATTATTATTATTATTATTATTATTATTATGAGATAATTTCAACCTTTGACATCCACTTCTGATGATAACTCTTTGTCGTCAAACCAAGGTACCCATCAGTTTTTAGTGTAGACGAGAGTTGAACTCCAAATATCTTATTTAATCAGCAGAAACTTTACCAGTTGAGTTAACTAGAACCGACTATTATTATTATTATTATTATTTGATTTCCTTCTTTGTTTCAATGAATGATGTTTGTTCAGAAAATAAATAAATAAATAATAAAAATTGTGTTATCTCATCAAAAGCAATGTATTGATACAAACGGATTTCCTTATGAGTAGATTCAAGATTCAAATCCTATATATATAAAATAAAATCCCATTTCTTTGACTTATTGTAAAAATTGAATTTTATATATATATATATATATATATATATATAATATAATATAATATAATAAGATCGGGCTATCTCAATCAGAAAACATATTTAAGTTCATTTCAAATTCTTTAAAGTTATATTTGGAATAATTGAGGCCATAAAATGAGGGGTTGAAGAATAATTGTAAATATAAAGTACTTGATTTATGCATAGATTTGAGAATATAAAGTTTTGTTTTAATACAAATACTTCTAATATTATGAACTTGAAATAAATTTCCATCCTATAATTTTAAATAGAAATATTAATAAAAATTTAAATTCATCTATAATCCATATAATACAAATTTGAATCCGATAATTTTATATCGACATATTAATAAAACTTTTTTTTGGTGAGAGAAATATATTAATAAAAGTTCTAAACTATAATCCACATAAGAAAATTTAAAATATATTTATATTTTTTTTTTTAGTTGTCATTCCCTACTTTATTCACAAATTAAACTAAAAATTGAAATTGAAATTTTCTCTTCAAAGTTCAAATACTTTCATATAAATGAAATGACTAAAAGGTATAGGGAAAAGATATGGAATAAATTTTCTATTTGTAGCAACCTGAGAACGTTAATATTTTTTTAAAATTTTTTTTATCACTATAATAATTATTTCATGCTCCTCGGCATGAGAATGTATATCTTATATATTGGACATATGCCTCATCTCTTTCATGGGTAAATCCCTTGGACTCCTATCTTCTCTGGCTTTTCGGATCCCGCAAAACATCTGATTGCATTCGCCGAGCCTCACCGGCTTCTTTTGACAAATTCCCAAAGCTTCCCAAGCTCCAAAACACTCTCTACACTCTGAATAGGTGTGGGTTGTGTTTGGATACAAATCTCCTCTCAATGGGAATAACAATGGGAGAGGGAAGGAGAAGAGACTACAAAGATTTCTCTCTAAGAATGAGTAGCTCTCTCTCTAATGAGGTAGGTGTGTTGCAGAAACCTCTCTTAGAGCTTTTCTCTCAATCGCCACATCTACATTTCGTGAGTATAAGGGTATTTATAGTAGGGTATGAGAGGGAAAGTGAAAAGTCATTTTTTCTGTAAAATAGGGTGTTCTAGTGACTTAACTCGCAACTGGGACTAGTCAGGAGTTTCAGTCGCGAGATAGCTAACTGGCCAGGCTATACTTTTTATCCTGTAGTACTCCAGCTGTCATAACCCTTCAACTTCCTGCATACTTCACATGTGTGCTTGATTCTGGTGGGTGGCAAGTTATGAGTACAGTCGCGAATTGTCTCTTTAATGCACACTCTTGATCAAATCCTCACACTCTTTCACACACAACCCTTACATAATTCTCACCTATATACAGGGTATCTAATTGCTGAAATACAAGTAAATTTGGCACGTAATAAATCCAACAAATGGTTGAATAAATTCAACTTTACAATTTCCCTCTTTCGCTATTCCATGACAAAACCCTAAAACAGACTCTAGACTTAAACTTGAGTTTGGGAACAATGGTAAAACTCACTCACGCATAAATCTAGAAGTTGTGATGAACTTGGAATATATATACCGGTAACCTGAAACACTTGCAGAAAACACATTAGACCCTCAAGGTAAAGCAAGTAATAAAAAGACAAGTATAATGTAATGAGTAAATTGCGATCAAGTAAGCATAATGTGAAACATATGAGCAACTTGATCATATACCAAAACAGTCATATGGAAATGACTACAATGATCACAAAACAAAGCAAATGATCATCCGAATATGCAATCAATGAAACACAATGTCGTAAGGATGTATGCATGTCCGACACACAATCAATGCAAGAACACTAAGGTAATTGCATCAAGGATACAAGATCCAACAAGGGCACAAGTACTAAAGAAAATGCAAAAAAAAAAAAAAAAAAAAAAAAAAAAAAAAAAAAAAAAAAAACAACTAAAAAACTCTACGGTAAACTGCTCCAAAGTATACTCTCCCCCTTTTTGACATGAATAGACAAAGGGTTAAGGAGAAAAGAGGGCAAGTGACGAAGATATGAACAAGGATAATGATGCATGAGAGGTGCCACATGAATGAGAAAGTGAAGCTCAAAAAAAAGACAAAACAAAATGCTACAAAGCATAGGGTAAACATGACATGCTTGGATGAGGCAATGAGGTATAGACCAATGCATGACAAGGGTAGCAAAAGTGCGTGCAAGAGGTGGCTATGTGCAATGTATGAATAACGCATGGAGAATGCACATGTGGGGCAAGGTGTGTTAAATACACAACCAATGAACCAAACATATTTATAAAGAGAAAACATGAGAAACCCCAAAGTTTGGTACTCATCGGAGTCCAAACAAGTGAGAAAATGCCTAAGAGTCATTTTATCAAACACCTAGCTAGTGTGCACACTATGAACAACAATGTGAAACAATGCATGAACATCATAAAATCCACCCTTAATACATGTTGTTTTTGCCACAAATGGGTGAACATCCAAAGAAAATCATTAAAAGAAACAAATCCCATACAAAAAATTTGACAAAAATTAAGTTTTCCCAACCCCTATTATGAAAATCCCAACCAAAAGCACAAAAACTCTCCAAAACATAATCTAAGGATCAAAATCAATGAAAAGAGTTTAGAATTACCTTAGAGATGTTAAAGGAATGAAAAAACATTCAAATGGATTGGGTTTTGATGTAAAAATATTGAAAGAAGGGTTTTAGAGAGGATGGGAGAAGTTTAAAACAGGTTTTCCACGAAAAGCCCTTCAAAAAGCTGATTCTGGGCGTTTTGGCGATTGGCAAGTCGCGAGTGAGTTGCGAACCATTTTGTGTAAACTCACGACTGAAGCCTTGAAAACTTGCTGATAAGCCACAAATACGTTGACCGCTTATGATTAATTAGGTTAATTAATTAGCCAAGTTTTTAATTAATCAAGTTAATATGCAAATTGCGTGGTAGCACAAACAAATCACCAATAAACTAAAGTATGCAGCGGAAAATAAATTGACACGGTGATTTGTTTACGAATGGGGAAAACCTACACGGCAAAAACCACACTGGGTGATTTAAGGTCACCACTCCCGAAACTCTACTATTATCACAACAAGCGGTTACAAGTAAAAGAATTCCAATACCTTACCAACCTACAGTTGAACCCTTATCCCAATACCCAATTGGACTTGCTCTGTAGTGACGGTTTTTCCTTTTGATGCAGGGCTCCCAGTACGTGATTAACCAATTTGATACGCGGATCCTAGTATGCGGCTTACTCTTTTGCACGAATCCTAGTATGTGACTAATTCCACAGCAACCCTTTGATTGTTGTAATTGATTTGCAGCAGCTTCACATAGAAATACCAATAAGATCTTCAATGTTAGTGCAAGATGCACAAATGCATGATGCATAAATGCATGAATATATAGCATCTAATGCATGAAGGGTCCTATAAAGATTGAAAGAATTAGATTAAGGACTAAAAGAGAAAAACCTCAACCATAGAGGCCCTTCCACATCCAAACGGAACAATTGTTCGGAATAAGTGTCTCATGAGAGAAGAGACGAAGGTTGGAAGAATGAGAACCGGAGATGCACATAGATAATGAGTTAAGAGCATTAAACACTTTCTTTAATAACATGCTATTCTCACTCATATCCGGTTTACCCTTTTAGCACAACTTCCAAGAAGCCCAAGTTTTTTTTTTTCTTTTGATTCTTTTAAGTGTATGAAACTTAGAGCAATAAGGTCTTAGATGCCCAAAAGCACCGCAAATGGTGACACACAATGTGTTTAGGTCCACTAGGCTTTATAGGAAAAGGTCTAGCACCAAGGTTTTGTTCTCTCTTCAACTTGCGATATTGAGGTATTATATGACCAATCACACCACAATGGTGACAAGTTGGAATAAACTTAGATCCATCTAAAACCTTAGGTTGAGACATAAACGGAGGCTTTGACTTAATAGCCATTCTCTCCACCTTTTGATTTCTTTTGTGTGGAGGAATGTATACCGATTTGTCTTTTGAGGTAGAACACACAATAAGCACAAAATCAAGTACCATAATATGATTACAAAAATATTTTCATCCTTTTTAGCAATAGGTTTAGCAATCAAACACTTGGCATGCATCTTAAGAGATTCATTTTCACATTTTAGCTCATCAACAAGTTTGTTAAACAAAACAAGTTTAGAACACAAGCTCATATTCAAATATTCAAACTCCTTTAGTTTTTCAAGAGAATGTTCAGCAAGTTTCTTGTACTTTTCAACCAATTTGTTGGATTCATTAAGCTTAGCAATCAAATCATCATTTTCACAAATGAACTTGTTGAAATTCTCATAAATCTTCTTAGCCTTTTTCTTCAAGAGTTTGACATTTGGAATATCATCAACACCCAAAGAATCAAGCAACATGTCATCACAATCATGAGGGTTAACACCCATAGAGGCATTTTCACAAACACATGGCATGTTACAATCATCAATAACCAAGGAAGCATACAAATCACTATCCATGACAAAACATAAGGGGTCAAGGATCACACTTAGGTAATGAAACCAAAATAAGTGTACTCATTCTGATACCAAATGAAAGCTCACTTGGTGTATAAAACACTAGTGAATGTTTAGACCCCAATTTCAAAAAAATAAAAAATAAAAAATAAAAAAATAAATAAAATAAAATCCAAAGCAAGCTTATATTCAAATAATATGTGCAAAATATGAAATATAAACAATACCCAAATTGACAAACTACTTTAACACATAATTAATCATAAATACAGTAGGGATTAATGGTTAAAGAGTAAGGGAAGAGAGATGCAAACACAAGGATAACACTGGCACGTGTTATCGAAGAGGAAACCGAAGAACTCGGCGAAAAACCTCTCCGCCGCCTTGCAAGCGGTAAAATGATCCACAAGAGAATAAAGTTGGAGTACACGACTAACAAAAGACCCTCCAAGACTAGTTTACCCAATGTACCTAAGCCCTCCAAGCTCCTACTACCAACGGACTTCTCGTAGTCATATCTTCTCTAACTTTCCAGATACCGCAACACGCTCGATTGCATCTGCCAAGCCTCATCGGTTTCTTTTCACAAATCCCTAAAACTTTCCAAACTCCAAAACACTCTCTACACTCTGAATAGGTGTGGGTTGTGTTTGAGTACAAATCTCCTCTCAATGGGTATAACAATGGTAGAGGGAAGGAGGAGAGACTACAATGATTTCTCTCTAAGAATGTAGCTCTCTCTCTAACGAGGTGGGTGTGTTGTAGAAATCTCTCTTAGGGTTTTTCTCTCAATAGCCACACCTACATTTCGTGAGTATAAGAGTATTTATAGTAGGGTATGAGATGGAAAGTGAAAAGTCATTTTTCAGCAAAACAGGGTGTTCTGGCGACTTGACTCACGACTAGGACTAGTCGCGAGTTTCAGTCGCAAAATAATCGACTAGCCAGACTGTATTTTTTGTCTTGTAGTGCTCTAGTTATCATGACCCTTTAACTTCCTATCTGCTTCACAAGTGTGCTTGATTCTGGCAAGTGGCCAGTCGCAAATCAGCCGCGAGCACAATTGCGAGTTGCCTCTTTGATGCATACTCTTGATCAAATCTTCACACTCTCTCACACACAACACTTACATAATTCCCACCTATATTCAGGGTATCTAACTGTATAATATGAACAAATTTGGCACAGAATAAAGTCAACAAATGGTTGAATAAATTCAACCTTACAAAAAAGTTATATATAAGCTAAATAAGATGAATAAACACCATAATTTCATCCACCCCTCATCCAAAGGATTGCTAAGGAGATTAGAAATCGAACATAACAAAGTTGGCCTCTTTCGAGGATCAAAATCCTTGAAAAATGTACCAACAAACCTCGAAAAAAATTATTTTAAGAGTCTAACCAACCCTTGATAACTTTCAAAACTTATACTATCAAAAAGGAAACTTTGACGGAATTCATGGCCCTTAAAAAAAGCGCTCTATCTTTTATTGAAGATTGTGGACCCTTGGAAAAATTGTAAATAATCAAGAGTTAAAAGATTTATATGTATAACTGCTAATAATAAGGTTATTTAAGAGTCTCTTTACTCTCAAAATAAGATTAAAAAAAAAAAAAAAAAAACCACAGTCATGCACAAAACCATATGATCATTTATTTTTACTTTGTATATTAAGTATTCTAAACAGTGAGTCACATGATCGTATATTTGATCATTCCTAAATTTTTGTAGCAACCAACAAAGAAAGTAGTCAAGAACTTAAAATCTCAAAAATAAAAAATAAAAAAATAAAATAAAAAATTGCAAAGATGACCCACTTGCAAAGAAAGTACTCAAGCAGTAGTCAGAATTGCTCTTTTTTTTTATTAAATGAATATATAAAGTATAAAAACAACATCAATCTAGGGATAGTACAGCAACATAGATTTCTTACAAATATGGCATTATCATCCAAAAGAAATGTAAAGTATCAAGGACCTTGGGTTCTCTGTCCAAACCACATTTCTCTTCCAAGATAGAAAAAACATAATATTGGATTCACTGAGTCAGTCTTGGTTCGTTTCACTATTCTCCAACTCCATATTTATTGTTATACTCTAAGATGTGTCATTTCAAAAGAAAAAAATCATTTTCCAGAGCCACGTAACACAAATAAACCAAAAAACCACGACAACAAAATTCAGACATAAACCTGAATGTCCATAAATCCAATTAAATATACACATATACCTGAACTAAAATTTCAAAAGAAACATCATTTTCCACTGCCAAAAAAAATCAAGGAAAATGAAATCACATTTACACATAATACTCATTTCCTTTGCTCCGAAAATGAGTATTCAAGGTCAAAATGGATGTAACTCCAGTTCCTTCTGTAGCAAATCATATAGCCTCAATAACAAAATTAACCAAACTTAGTGGACCTAAAATTCAAGTTTGGCAGTCTAAAATACCAATTCTTCCAACTTCATCACACAATTTGCCATTCCACATAAAGCCAAACACATGGGAAAGTTTCAATTTTTAAAAAAACACACAAACATGCATAGATTAATACAATTCAAACACACCCCACAAGTGACTAGCTTGAGTTGATCTCCATACCTTAGTGATCAATGATCACTATTAGATTGAGCTGATTGTGAGGTAAGAAGCATGGGTACGGATTCGGGTTTGGGTGCGAGTGTGGGTGCGGTTCAGTGACTCGGTAATTTTTGAAAAAATAGGGTGTGGGTGTGGTGAGATACGTTTTTAATAAATTATAAATATATTTTTATATAATGAATTTAATTTTTTATATAAAAAAATTCAAATAAAGGGGTAGACTTTATTATAAAATAAAAAAAAAACAATTATTTATAATTTTTCTTTAATAAAACTAATATTTTTGGTACTTGTAAACAAAAAACCACCTTCCAAGAAGGTTCCTTTACTCATTTTTTAATTTCCAAGCACACCCACATGAAGCAATTGACTTTCTTACCTACTTAATTTATATTCTTTTGTCATAACTTCTCATCTGAACCTTTTTTTTTCTTCCTCACCTCTTCTAAGTTCTAACCATTTCTTTGTGTCTTCTTATCTTCTTCTTCCTTCTTTTTTTTTTTTTTTTCCCCCTCACAAGGCCATAAGAAGCAAAAGAATGGCAGCCAGCCACATGGTGGCGTCTTGTTTCGGTGCCCATTTTAGCTAGAATCAGCCCAAATCGGAAAATGAAAAAAAAAAAAAAAAAAAAGGACTTATGAATTGGTGCCATCCGTGTGTGTCGGGTGCAGGTGCGGCGGCCCTGGAGCTGCACATGTGCTTCCTAGATTGTGAGGTAATATAACTCAACATGAAGTGCATTTGAAGTGACTTAAGTCAACTTACTAGTAGAAAATCTAAAACTTCAGAGCTAAAACAATACCTATAACTCTGCAAACATCACTTTCTACAACATTCTAAAGCCTCCAGAATGGCTGACAAAAAACAAACCTTATTTAACAATGATTTCAAGAAGAACCTCATTTTGAATTTTAGACAATGAAACGACTATTATGCCTCAAACAGACTCATGTAGGATGCAAAAACTCCAAGAATATAGAAGCCAAAAGAAAGCCAAAAGAAAACAAAAAGGTAGAAAAATTGAAGAAACCTTAAATAATCGAATCAGCAGTAACGCAAATGAGAAGTTCAATAATACTATTACAAGAAATTACCACAATGCTAATATATCAAACATTTCAAAAAGTTCCTATTTGTGTTCTGTACAGTTTTTAAACCCCTTAAAACACAATTGGATTAACCTAGTTAACAAACCAAGTTATTACTTAGTCCAAATTTCATATCTAGGTTAACACAATCATATAATCATATCAATGTAAAGTGCGGAATATAAAAACACAAAGATATGATGACCTAGGAAAACCAAACCGGTAAAAAACCTGAGGGGAATTTAACCTAGCTATCCTCAAGGTAAACCTGAATCCACTATAAAAGAATCAAAGTTTGTACAATAGCGATTTAGACCACTAACATCTTATTGCTACCCACCAATAGAAAACTTACTGACACGACTATGTGCAAGCTCCGAGACCACAGACTCCTTCTTTCTTGGATTCTCCAGCAAGTACAAGCACTCCTGCTTGTGTATCTTTAAGCTCTTATGGCAAAAACTGAATGATCATCAAGCTCTTGAAGAAATATCCTTCTTGATAATTCTAAGCTTGTGTGAAGGCAAAAACCTCTTACATCTCACAAGAGATTCACATAAACAGTAATATGAGCAACCTAAAAAACGTGGCTAGGGTTTGCCTTTTATACCTAGGGCAAAACATAAAACCCTACACGTCATATGGGTTTAGGGCTGAGTTGGAAATTCTGCAGGAAAAAAAGAAAAATCTGCACGACTTTCAATCGGTCGAGTCTAATTTTTGATCGATCGAGACAAACAGATTTACACAGTAACTTCTGCAGTTAACTCAATTCCAACTTTACATGAATGACATACTTTGAGCAAGTCTAAAACAAACTAAACACTTGTTTTGATCATGGTTTGCCAATAATACACATTAAAGTTCTAATACATTAGTTCCTAAGTAATTAGAACCTAACAAACTCCCCCTTTGACAATCTGTGACAAAACACAACTAAAAGCTCAAAGTTTACAAAGAAAAGTCCTTTAAAAAAATTTCAATTATAACAAATCCAATCCTAACTACTATGCATCAGTTGCAAGTGTAGACAACAGCTCAATTGATTCAACTAGTATATTTCCTGAAACACTAAACAAAACACATAAACGTATGTGTGGAAAATACAAGTAAATAAAATAAACATCTTGAATTCACAAAACACAAAATATAGACATATATCAATGAATAACTCATAGACATAAGTCAATAAGAAGTGAAACAAGAACCATATATAAAAATAAATGTATCTCCCCCTAACAAAAATACATCAAGAGCCAAAAAAAGTAAATACAAAGTGAAGCACCCAGATACAATCTAATCACCACAGGCTCACAAAAAAATAAAGTCTCCTCCTAACTACAAAAAAGTGCTCAAAAGTACACAACTGTACTCCCCCTTTTTGTGATGGAATGCCAAAGGGCAATCAAAATCTATCATCAAAAGATAGTGGCGAAGGCGAACGTCTAAGACGCGCCAAATCTACTTGCAAAGCACGGATCTCATCAAGCATGTTCACCAAACCCTAACCATGAGCAGCCTAAATGGTCACGACAGTCTCCAAAGTACGACGAATGTCAAAGTCATCCGAAGTTGATGGTGGAGGAACAACAGCAGCAACAACACCTACTGGATCAGCAGACTCCTCACCAGAAGTAAAACCTGCTGAAGAAGAAGGGGGTGCGGTACCAAAAGGCTCAACTCTAGGATGTTTAGAGTGCTCTCTCATCTGAGCAGCCCTCTGCCTAAGAAAAGTGGCACCTATGAGAGCAATAATGTGTACAGGCTCAAAAGCGGGGAAGTCAGACAAACCTAAAAACAAAAAAAATTCTATGAATGAAAACAGGATGAAAAAGAGCATAAGCAGTAGAAGTATTCCTATAAACTTCGTTCAAAGAACGAAGAAACAAATGAGGAAAACTAATAGGAGCATCCATAACCAGAGCATACAAAAATGCACATCGCTCTAAAGGAATGGTGTGCAAATGAGAAATAGGCCACAAGGAATGACACACTATCTGAAAGATAAGATGGGTAGACTCAGTAAGCTCAGCAGAAGTGATCCGAGGATCAGAACCCCACCGGATAGAAGTACCAGTGATGTATGACATAATGTTTTCTAGGGGAGGAGACACATCATATGGGTAAAAAGGATGCTGAACAAGAGACACCCCAAAAGCATCAGCCACTATCGAAGGGGTAATGGTGTACTCATCACCATGAATCCAACTCCTTACAAGAGTGCCGGAATCATAGGAGTGAATAGAGAGGTTTGAATAAGACTCTCTAATCAAGATGGCTAGAAGGGGGGAATCAAAATCCAGAAGAGGCAACCATCCTCGACGCTCAAAGTTTGCCCTAATGGCAGGACCAAGCTCATCTAACAAAACCTTATGCTCAGCCTAAATCTTTCTCTTAAGATAAGTGTCTCAAAGGTCTCTTGGTGCTTTGCACTTAAGAATCTATCACTCTCAAAGGAAAGGGAAGAAAAAGAGGAGGATAACCTATTTGCTCTAGTTTTCCTAGGCATGGTGCTAGGATAGGGACAGAGACACAAGAGAAAGAACAGAACAAAACACAATGCAGACTACAAGTTAGCACAACAAAAACAAAAAAATAGAAAAAAAAAATATATATGATACATGAACAGATAAATGTCATGATGCATGCTCTAATGTAGTGATAACAAGTTCAAGTTTAAGTTTAGAATCACAAAACTGGCTTGAGAAAAGAATTATAACAAAAACTCCAAAATTTTGAAAAACCACTTGTAGAATTTTTACCAAATTGCCCAATTGATCATTACATAAGGTAGATAACAGGATATAATGATCAAATGCAGCAAACCAACAAGTCAATGTCATCAATCAAACTCAATTTGAAAAAAATCCCCAATTCGGATAAATACAAGCCCTAGAATTTTCAATTCCTCACAAAACACCAAATTGATCAAATTGAACACAATAGATGATGATTATAACATTGTATGACAAAAACCCATTGATCGATTTCAGGAAAAATGGCTTGAATCATCAAAAACCCCAAAATATGCATAGGTCCAAAAATCTCCCTTAAATGCATGGATTTATGCATGAAACATGAAATAAAATACAAAAGAAAGGGTAGAAAGGTCTTACCGGCCTTGGGAGAGGAAAACCTTGCAAAAAGAACAGAGGAAAATGACAAAAATCTGGATTGAAACTTTGACCGAATCATATAGAGAGAGAGAAAGTTGAAAATTTTTTGAAAAGTGAGTTGAAAACGTGAAAAAGAATCCTTTTAAAAAAATCTCTATACGATTTTCGATTGATCGAAAAACAAATTCGATCGATCAAAAATGCTTCAATTGATCGAACACCAATTAAGAACCGATCAAAACAAACAGAGGCTGACCAAAATTTTAATCGCAATTTCGATCGGTCGAAAAACAGATTCGACAGGTCGAAATTCTGGAAAAAAAAAAAACAGTTTTTGAAAAAATAGAGCAATTTGATGCATAAACTCCTTAAAGCATTGAATTTTATGAATAAAATGCATGAGTATGAAATGAAATGCTTTTCAAAAACACATGTTTTGAACCCAATTTTCCCAAAATTAAGATTTTCAAACATTTTCCTTGAAGTCTCAGGCATCAAGTCTATTTTGCATAAAACTCAAGGCATTTTCAAATTTCATTGGTCAGACCACAAACACACATAATAACATGTACAAAGTTTAGCAAAGAGTAACTTGTGTAGTGTGTGCAACTAGTAAAAACTTGAGATACATGTGAGGTGATATGTAAGTAGAAGTCAACCACAAAGTCTACAAAATTCATCACAAAGAATTTGAAAGAGACTATCACCTAAAGAGTTACATTATGTAACTCCCACATCTCCTAGATTAGAAGCTTGCAATCATGTAAGTTTCTTGATTTTGCCTCATATTGTACACACAAATTTTAATTTGTTCAGAAACTTATTAAAAAATAGCCAGGATAATGTACACACTAATTTTATTTGATTGATTTAATTATTGTCCAATAATGTACACACTAATTTTATCATTTAAACCGAGGTTACACCTTATGTTCTTTTTGTGCATGTGCTACACTTCCTCGAGCACAAAATCTTACGATATGCACTAAGGTGTTCATGATTGACTAATAAACAGTGGTGAGATGATTATTTATGTCTTTCTCAAAAGGTTCAAGTCTGACAATCAAAGAAATGTTACTTCAAGATCAAGACAAAGTAATAAAAAATTACAAACATCTTCCCACACAACATGCACTACAAAGCTTTTTACCTAGTAAAGTACAAGAAATAAGCTCATCCAAGCTAAACAAGGTACATAGACATGTTATGTGAAAATAAATTGACTAACCTTGTTTTCAAAACCATGAAAATAAATGCAAAACACATTTTGCTTCCCTTTTTTTTTTTTTTTATGAAATTAACAAAAACATCTTAGAATGAAATGCATGAATGTTATGCAATGCAAATCCTAGAAAAACAAAGATAACAAAAACAAGAAATACAAAAAAAAAAAAAAATGGTCACAAGGAGTAAAGCAATGAAGCAAGGACCATGAAATAAAGACTCACTTAGATTGAGCCTTCTTCATCCAAAGCCTTTTAGATGCACCTTGGGCATTGGAGTTCTTATTCATATTAGAATGATTTCCAACTCCAGAATTGGAATAAAGGTTTAGAGCCTTTACCAACTCACCAATAAGTACCATAGGATCTTGTGCTTGAGGCACTGGTACTTTTGGTTTGTTTGCTCTCTTAGCGGCTTGAAGCTTGTAACAGTTTGAACGAATGTGCCCAGACTTTCCACAAAAATGACAAACCCATGCAGGCTTATCATGTGACTTGTTCTTAGAAAGGGTAGACTTCTTAGGTTTAGACTCTTTCAGATCAACCCTAATCTTCTTGGAAGGTGAAACTTCTATGGGTTTGACAAACTCATGCACAGGGGGTTTGACAACCTCACTCGCAAGGGGTTTAGAAGAAGATGAAGGAACAAAGATTGTGGAATTAGGTGTAGACACATTGATGCTTTCTACAAAACCTACAAAACCTAAACCAATTTTGTTAGAAAAAGACTTTTGAACACTCAACATCTGATCAAGTTTAGAATTAGCAGACCTATTAGTTTGTTCTCTAGCAACAGATAGTTCATGTTCCAAAGATTTAACTTTATTAAGCAAAAACATGTTCTCAGTCTTCACATTATTCAAAAGTTCAGTAGCATCAAACAAATTCACAAGCAAATTTTTCTTATCAAGCTCAAGAGAAGCAATTTTCTTTAAGCCTAATTAAACACTTATGGCATCCTTTGCAGTAACTTTGCAAAGTTTGTTGTAGGCTTCTTGAAGATCTGCATCCTTAGAGAGTTCTCCATTAGAAGGGTTCTCTTCAACAATCCAAAATATTCAGAGTTCATGTGACCATACCTTTGACATCCAAAACATTAAGGACCCATAGAATTATTAGAAGATTGACCTACTTTTTCTCTAGGTTTTTCAATTTTGTTAACCTTAGTGGGATCATTCTTCCTAAAGTTTCTAGGTTCATCAGTGTTTTTACCTGTTACCCTTTTGTTGCTATTTCTAAGGAAATTCCTAAAGTTCTTGGCAAGGTAAGCAATCTTTGTAGTAGAGAGCTCATTATCAAATCCACCAACATCAACATCCTCAATAGACTTAAGAACTATTGATTTGGATTTGCTAGTTTTGGATAGTTCCAACTCATAGGACTAAAGAGATCCTACAAGTTCATCAACAGCGATGAAATCCACATCCTTGCTCTCAGTGATGGCAGTCACTTTCAGTCTAAAATCTTCAGTTAAAGATCTAAGAATCTTCCTAACAATTTTAGGTTGATCATAGATTTCACCCAAGTTGTATGCAGAATTAACAATGTCATTAAGTTTAGCATAGAATTCATCAAAGGATTCATCATCAGACATCCTAATGCTTTCAAATATAGTTGTCAATTGTTGCAACTTATTGATCTTAACTGCCTTTGCACCTTCAGGAACAGTTTGGAGGATATTCCAAGCAATGTAAGCAACCTCAACATTATAGATTCTCTTAAAGTCCTCCATAAAAACAACATTAAAGATAGCATTCATAGCTTTGCTATTAAAGGCGGCTGCTTCTTTCTGAGAAGTTTGCCACTCACTTACAGGGGTAGTGGGCTTCTCCCATCCTTATTCAACGAAGTTCCAGACTCTCTCATCAATGGATTTCAAGAAAGCTTTCATCCTGATTTCCAGTAAGCATAATTATTCTCATCAAAGTGAGGAGGAATGACAAGAGAGTGTCCGTATTCCATGACAACAGGGGTCAATGATCAGCTCAGAGATCAAAAGATCTACACACAAGAGCTACCCGCTTTGATACCACTTATATGGTTTTTAGACCCCTTAAAACACAATTGGATTAACCTAGTTAACAAGCCAAGTTATTACTTACTCCAAATTTCAGATCTAGGTTAACACAATCATATAATCATATCAATGTAAAGTGCAAAATATAAAAACACAAAGATATGATGACCTAGAAAAACCAAACTAGTAAAAAACTTGGGGAGGATTTATCATAGCTATCTTCAAGGTAAACCTAAATCCACTATGAAAGAATTGAAGTTTGTACAATAGTGACTTAGACCACTAACATTCTATTACTACCCACTAGTAGAAAACTTGCTGACACGACCACGTGCAAGTTTCGAGATCACAGACTCTTTCTTTCTTGGATTCTCCAGCAAGTACAAGTACTCCCACTTGTGTATCTTTAAGATCTTATGGCAGCAATTGAATGATCATCAAGCTTTTGAAGAAATCTCCTTCTTGATAATCCTAAGCTTGTGTGAAGGCAAGCACCTCTTAGATCTCACAAGAGATTCACATAAACAGCAATATGAGCAACCTAAAAAATGTGGCTAGGGTTTGCTTTTTATACCTAGGGCAAAACATAAAACCCTACACGTTATATGGGCTTAGGGCTGAGTTGGAAATTCTGCAGAAAAAACAACCTGCACGACTTTTGATCTGTCGAGTCTAATTCTCGATCGATTGAGACAAGAAGATTTACACAGTAACTTCTGCAGTTAACTCGATTCCAACTTTACATAAATGACATACTTTGAGTAAGTCTAAAACAGACTAAACACTTGTTTTGATCATGGTTTGCCAATAATACACATTAGAGTTCTAATACATTAGTTGCTAAGTACTTAGAACCTAACATGTTCCACACCCCTTAATTATCTAATATTTCAGTCATTAACACATCTCAAATGGTTTTCTCGTACATAACAGAACCAATAGTACATATTTAAAAACCAAAAAAACAAAAAAAAACAACAACAACAATAACATCAACTTAAGAACAACAACAAGGTTTTGTTTGTTAAAATAGACTTGGTTTGGAAGACATTATAGCAAATGCAAGGAACCAGTTCGTGTGAGGATCTCAAAACTTAAAGAACATAAAGAAAGAGAAGGAAAAAGAAGGGGGGGGGGGAGAGTGGGAGCCGAAGAACAATATAATTAAATATTGTAATTATAGCAAATCATAAATTAATAAGCCAATTGTTTTGATAAACATTGAATACATGAACATCAATATGATATTTTGCATCCTTAACAAATCTGATAGTTACTACAGCAATCATGACAATAATTGCATACAATCAAAATTAATAAACTACAACAAATTGAATATTGAATCAAAATTATTATTTTTTGCGTGTTACACATTTGTATCCTTTGGGACCCTATCACCATGAAAAATTATTAGGTACTCCCGGAGTACCATAAATGCGTACTCCCCCCTTTGACATGAATGGTGGGTCTCAGCATAAATTTCCTTAGTAGGACCCACCATTTATGTGAGAGGAGGGAGTATGCATTTATGATTCTCCAAGAGTACACAATAATTTCCCCATCACCACTAGGATGTGGTCAGTATGTAACCTCCTAAGACATCATCATGTCATTCAGTATATTGTGGTGTTCCACATCTTTCCCATGGAGAATCATTTGAAAGCTAGGAGGAAGCCTTAGATAGAGAGTCGATGCGTAACTCTGGATAGTGAAATGGAATACTATAATTAAAAACAAAAATTCAACAAGAAAAATTAAATGATTGTGAGAAGGAAAAACTCAATCAAGCTACACAAGATATCTTCCACCTTTTTTTTTTTTTTTTTTTTTTTTGCATTTTTCATTCTTCCGTTTTGTTTCAAATTGTCATCTAAGGATAAGTATGACATTCATGGCACTAATTGACCTTAACCTAATTTAGAGAAGTTCAAATTTTTGAAATTACGCTTCCTCTATTGATCTGCTTTTTAATTGCTTTCTCCTGCATGTCAGCATGTATCTGATCAGGAGGTATTACATTTTTTAACAAATCCATTGAATAATTTTTCGGGGTGTTGTTTACTTAGGGTTTGCCTATTGAATTACTTATAAATTTTTTCCCACTTTTTCCCACATGAATGATCCAGTAATAAGTCAGATTCTGATATTTACAGGGAGGGGGGGGGGGGAGGGGAGACAAACTTCTTTAGTTTCCTTACCGATTGGATGCATGAATTGAAGTGTGAATTTTAAATGAAGGTTTAAAAGATTGGCAAGAAAAAGACTCCATGTACTTGAGACCAAATTTGTGAGAGGATTTGTTGACTTGAATCAATATCAGCAGTCGTTTTTAGCTCTTCAGATCTTGAAATTCTTTGTTGTTTGTGTTCCTTGCACATTACATTTGAAAATTCTCAACGTTTCAGTAAAAAATTGAAGAGGTTTTATTCATTTCATTAACTACACATTTCTCAGTCAAGTTAATTTGTTTTCTTAAAGTTACAATAATAGTTATAATTAATACAAAAGCTACAGATTATTAAGATTAATATGCCCTATAAAGCTATAAAGAAAATCAAGACATTTAACCAAACAAGGCTCATAATAGTGTCATATATAGTCCATATAGAAAAATTCTTAAAAGGTAGAAATGTGCATTCAATCCACCATATTTGACCCAAATTTTCTATGAGTTGATGGATTCCTCCTTCCCTGAGATTGAGTTGGGTAGATTTTGTGTTGGCAAGATTTTCAACCCAAAAATCAGACCTAACCACTACAAAAAATGGGGTCTATAGCCACGTTTCAAAAACGTGGCCATAGACCCCAAAAATGCAGCTATAGGATATAGCCGCGTTTACAAACTATGCCTATACTGCGCAGCAATAGACCCCTGTGGGTCTTTAGCCACATTTTTATAACCACGACTAAAGGTTAGACCTATAGCCGCGTTTTTAACCACGACTATAGACTACGGGCTAATAGCTACGTTTCTGAAAACGCGGCTATAGACCCACTTAGAGTTGTGTTTATAATCGCGGCTATAGGTTTTTTTTTTTTTTTTTTTTTAAATTTGGATTTTTTTCCCCTAAAAAAATTCAAAATTCAAACAAAAAAAATTCAAAATTAAACACAAACCTTAAACACAAATCCAGAAAATTCAAAATTAAACACAACATCCTCACAATACAAACACACCCAAAAAATTCAAAATTAAACACAACATATTGACAATACAAATACAACATGCTCCAAAATATAACAATACAAACCCATGAATTTCATCTCATTCAACAAATCCAACCTAAATTTAACACTAAATCTATTCAAAGAACACAAAAGCACAAGTTTAGAAACACAAGAACAAGCTCAAGAACACAAACCCATTTAAGCATAGGCACAATATCACAACACAATAGCAAAAATAGCCTCTAGCAAAAGTACAATACCCATAAAAAGATTTGAAAATTTTTACCTCAAATTGTAGAGATGAGTGAGCCTTAGCTTTTCTTATGAAGTTTTCCATTGACCCTTGCTTGAAAAATAGTGGTGTAGAGTGTGTGTTGTGTTGAAAGAAAAAAAAAGATGGAAAGAAAGAAAAAAGAAGTAGCAGCAAAGAAACAAAGAAAAAAAAAAGTTGTGTTGGAATGAAGAAGGAAGAAAAAAAAAAAAAAAAAGAGAACGAAAGAAGAGTTGAGCGTGATTTGCAGAGAAGAAAGAAAGCAACCCAGGAAAAGCACAAAGACAAGACCAAAGAAATAAAATAAAAACGGAGGGATAGGTCGGAAAGTGGGGGTAGATGGGAAAGTGGGGGTTTTTTTTTTTTTTTTTTTTTTTTTTTTTTATATATTTGGCTGGACCTATAGTCGCATTTTCTTTTTTTATTATTTGGCTGGACCTATAGCTGCGTTTTTGAAAACGTGGCTATAGGTTCTCCTTTAATTTTACTAGACATATAGCCGTGTTTCAAAAACGTGACGAAACGCGGCTATAGGCCCTCCTTTATAAAAAAAAAAAAAAATTTGTTGGGCTACACATGCTATCCTTTTAAAAAATATTTCTTGATCGGACCTATAGCTGCGTTCTTTAAAACACGGCTATAGGCCATATGGAAAAACGCAGCTAAAGACACTACAAACACGGCTATAGACCTAAACTATAGCCACGTTTTAAAAAAACACAGCCATAAGTCAGGTATAGCCGCGTTTACAATAAACGCGGCTAAAAAAAACGCGGCTATAGCTCACGTTTTTTGTAGCGAACCCAAGCTATAAATATTTTAAAAGATACATGTACTTTGAATTTGTTAGTTTGATTAATTTTTGTATATTGAGACTTAAATTTTTATGAAGTAGGGGCATTAGACTCCATTGTGAAAATTGTAAATTTTTTTTTTTTTTTTTGGCTAGCAAAATTGGGAAGGAGGTTTCGAACTCTGGACATATGGCATCATAAAGAGTGTTGATATCATTATGCTATCAAGTCACTTTCATTGTGTAAATTATACTCATTTATTGAATAAGAGCTTAAATAATTGAATGAACTCCATTTTTTTTATTAGGCCTCACAAAATTTTCCCAACTTGATGATTGAACCTGATCCGATCTATGAGTTAGAGCATTCTCAATTGAGTAGTTAAAACCACATGTAGTCAAAAGTAGTCAAAAAGGGCCAAAACTCCCCCCAAAATTTCATGTATCAGCCTCAATATCTTGTCCCAAAAAGTTATAAATGCATAATGTTTCAATACACTTATTGAGAAACTGTTCATCAATCAATTTCAGCCAATTTTAAAATCGTTCCTCTCTCTCTCTCTCTCTCTTCCTTTGAATCAAACCTCCACAGCCAATCCAGCTCCTTCTTGAAAAAATATCCACCTTTCACCACCACCATCACCGATGGCTATGCAAAAGCTCTATGCAATGGGGCACAGGCGCCACCTCTCTCCTTAATTTGCTTGGTGGCTGTTCAATGCAATGATGGTTTCATTTTCAAATTTGATTGTATCACTTTATCAAGAACTTTCTTGCTTGTTTATTCACTATAGAGTGTGTGGATCGATTTGTGTCATTGTATGTTGTTCTCACCTACCAATTTCAAGAAAAAGAAAGAAAGAGAGGGAGCCCTCACTTGAAATTGGAAAATAATGATGAAACTATGACAGGCCACAAACGCGTTGACCCCTTGTGATAACTTAGATTAATTAATTAGCCCAGTTATTAATTAATCAGATTAACATGCAATATCACGTGGTAGCACAAACAAATCACCAAACTAAGTTAAGAAGCGGAAAATAAATAACACGGTGATTTGTTCACGAATAGGGAAAACCCTTACGGCAAAAACCCCACCAGGTGATTTAAGGTCACCACTCCCAAAACTCCACTATTATCACAACAAGCAGTTACAAGCAAGGAATCCCAAGTACCTCACTAACCTACAGTTGAACTCTTACCTCAATACCCAATTGGACTTGTTCTGTAGTGACAGTTTCTCCTTTCAATGCACGGCTCCCAAGTACATGACTAACCAGATGCGCGGATCCTAGTACGCGACTTTAAACACCAACTAGAGAGAGAGAGAGAGTTGGCTGCAAAGTTCTTCAAATCATCAAGGATGAACTAGGGCACGAACTTTGTCTGTCAGATCGCAAATTGCATGAACAACAAGTTCTCAATGAATGTGCAACTTGTATCTTGTGATCTCTTTCTTGACGGCCCTTAAAATAATCCTTTTATATGTCTAGGGTTAGGAGAAAAGAAGTCCCAAAGACACACTCATGGATTAGACTTGAAACAGACCTGGAAATCTGTTTTCTTTAATTCTCGACAGATAGAGGTGTCGAGAGGTGTCGAGACAGCTGTCGAGGCTCGGGCAAAACAGCTTCTTTAAAGCTCGATAGATGTATCTATCAAGGTATGTGTCGAGATTTAAAAACTTGCACTTCCTAGCTTGTTTCTTGGACAGACTTTGACGGCTTCAACACTTAACCTTGAACCACTGTTTCTTGAAGTGTTAAACTCATCCTAAATCTATCCAATTACAAGTAAAGTGCGTTTTGTCTAAGGATAAGCCAATTACATAAAATAGTGACATATGTTCACAGACTTGAACTACATATGTCCTAACAATCTCCCCCTTTGGCAATCCGTGACAAAACCACAACATACAAATGAAGATATGAGAGAAGTCATAAATCACTCAACTCATATTCACTTGTTACATACAGTAAAATCTATCCTAACATAAACTCTTGAAAAACTTTGCAAGAAGAGAGTTCATGGCAAGAAGACTTTGACAACCTGTATTTCTGAAACACTTATAAACAAAACACATCAAGGCATCTTTGTGTGAAACAGAAATAATAGATTGCATACAAGTAAAGAAGCATGTGTATAAAGATAGAAAAGAAACAACACATGAAAGGTAGGTGAAAGAAAAACATACATCATCATATATAAGAAGAGAATAAATACAATGTATGTCAATACATGATCAATGTATCTCAAAAAGAAAGAAAAAATACATAGATCACCTCACTACATCCCTCAATCCACACTCCCCCTAACAAAAATGTCCTATGTCCTATGCTAACACTCCCCCTAAGAATGACTACTTTCATCCAAAAACTACTCCCCCTTTTTGTCACGAGTGACAAAGGGTAGAGTGTCAAGTAGACATCTCATCCGAAGAGCTCGCATCTCCATCATCATCATCGTCGGAAGCATCATCATCATCGCCATCATCATCAGCCTCGGTCTCAGACGACGCATGAGGTGGCGGAGGAGTAGCCTCTGGAGCAAAGCCGCCCATGGTCGCCTGTCGCCTGGCGATGCGACCAACACGGACGTTCACCTGATACAACTCCGTGGAGAGTGTATCTAGGCGAGCATCCATGCGCTGTAGCTGCGCCATGATGTCTCCCAAGCTGACGTCGCTCGAAGAAGTAGAAGCAGATGCTCGAGCGGATCTGGAGGTGGCCGGACGGGTGGAAGGAGTGGCACCATCTGTCTGTCGCGATCTAAACTGTGCCTCGCTACGTTTTACGGTAGCGGCGTCTATGACGGACATGACATGGTAAGGATCGGATGAAGGGAATGGGATGGAAAAACGACTCAGAATCCTCGTGATAGCGGAAGGAAAAATGAGCTTATCACGGGTGGCCGTATCTCTATAGACATCGATAATGGAAAAGATGAAGTGTGAAGGAAAGTCTATAGAAAGATCCTCTAAGAGGGACAACAAAAATCGAGCGCGAGGCTCTGTGATAGAGTTATAGTGAGACAGTGGGTGCAAAACAAAGGTCATCACCATGTTAAGGAAACGAGGACCTTTAGCAAAAGGTCGACATGGTGTGTACATGTGATCTCCCCAAGTGGTAGGACGCTCACAGAACGCCGAGATCATCTCGTCTTTGGACACAGTCCAGAGACGCTCACAGCTAGGGTAATCAGGATGATCCACCCTAGGTACATGAAGAACCTCAGAGACCAGCTTTGGGGTGACACAGAAGCGCGTACCTCGGACGCAAGAGTAGAAAGAAGGTACAGAAGAATCAATCCCGTGGATGTTGGAGTAAAACTCCTGAATCAACACGAGAGGACAAGTGACCGGGACGTCACACAGTGACTCCCATCCCCGAGTGTGAATGACATCGGGAAGGTCGGTGTCGGCAAAATCTGCCAGGACAACGTGGCGTTCCGAATGAACACCGCGTTTAGAAAAGTTCTCCGAGAAGTCCTTGTGGGCTTTCTCATCACGGAACCGGACAGAAAGAGGGGTAGAATCAGAAGAAGACTGTCCCTTAGAACGCAAAGGGTTCTAGGACGGAGTGGATTTACGCTTAGGTGCAATAGACACAGCTAACGCAACCATTGAGAGGGGGAGAGAAAGAAACACACAGAAAAGTCCCAAACAGTTCAATATTGGCAGAATAATATTGAAATGAAAAGAACGTATGCATGGAGAATGCATGAACATGTGACATGCAACATAAAAACATCATGGGCTCAGCCCATTCCAAACCTAACAGCACACAATAGATAGGCACACATCTAAATGCATGAAAATACAATTAGAATGCTAATGTGATGCAATGCATGTGATTTTGAAGATCAAAACTAGAAAAACAACCCAAAAACTTCATGAAAACCCCAACAATTTTGAAAACTCCCAAAAATTTTCAAAAACACAAAACCTAGGGTTTTAAAACAATGAAATGCATGAAAAAGAGGGATAAAGTGCTTACCAAGAGATGAAGATCGCAAAGAAACTCTTGAGAAAGCCTTGGGAGAAGGTTTGGAGGGAAAAAGAAGAGATTTTGAAAGAGAACAGTGAGTTTCGAGTGAGAGAGATCGAGCAAGTGAGAAAAAAAATCGCGACTGCTCTATATATAACTTCTCATTAAATCTCGACAGATGATGCTATCGGGAGGTGTCGAGCCTGCTGTCGAGGGCATGTGTCGAGAAATACACATGGACAGATGAAGCTATCGAGATCAGCTATCGAGGAAGAAGAATAAACAAGAAGGAACCTCGATCGATCCAGCAGCTATCGAGAAGCTATCGAGCAAACAGAAAGTTTCTCGATCGATCCAGCAGGTGTCGAGGTATCTGTCGAGACTGCGATAAGAAAAAGTCTATGAAGCTCGATAGACAGCTATGTGTCGAGAGGTATCGAGGAGGTGTCGAGATGCCTTTAAAAGCAGTTTTTCAAAAGAAGAAAAACACAGACATGAATGCAATCATGCATGCAACTCAACCAAAGATACAACCAACACATTAAACTCTCAAACTCATCTCTCAACAAAAATTTTGATGCACATGTATCTCAAAACACGCACACACACACTAAACAAGTCTAACCAATTTTATATTTCAAAAACAAGTTATGACAGTTTAGTGAGCATACATTAACGCATGTAAACTTTGTGATGGCCAAATCACATTGTACCTGCACATGTATCAAGAATAGCAAAGAGTATTGCGTGTCGTGTGTGAAAACATCGCAAGATTGCATATGTGTCTCAATGTTATGACGATTTGAGATTTGAGAAAATCACTTTAACTCACACACAATCATAACTGTTTGATGGGGACTATCACCTTTGAGGTACATCCTATAACTCCCACATCTCCTAGAAAACACGCTTGCAATCATATTTTAAAGCATTTTTGATCTTTTTGCTTTTTATTTCTTTGCATATTTTCTTTTTAACAAGCATATCATGCATGGGCATACAAGAGAAAGAAAAGAAATACCCAATGATGTTAAGCTTTTGACACTGCACTTTTGCTATGCCGAAGCATACAGGTGTCATTGACATTGCACTTTTGCTATGCCGAAGCATACAGATGTCTTATTATGATTGGCGAGTAACAGTGGTGAGATGGTTATTTATGCCTTTCTCTTAGGATTTTCTAGTTCAACCCGTCAAAAAGAGTGATACGAGTGTTAAGAAGAAGAGATCACTTAACCTTACTCATCACAAACAAAGAGCTACAGAGCTCACTTGCTTAGTTGTGCAGAAGAATACTCATCTAAGTTACAGGTGATACAAAGTTTAGAAAACTCTGTTTCAATGGCCATTTTAAAAGTTCACACGAACTAATGCACACAAACACACACTGTTTTTGTATTTTTCAATTTTTCAATTTTTTTTTATCAGAAAAGCAAAAAATAAAACACAAAACTAAAAACACACAAACAAAAACATGTAAAGCAAAACAATGCATAAAACTAGACTGACTCAAAACAGTAAAGAAACACACAAGTAATGCAACACACAAAAACAGGAGAGAGAAGAAGAAGTGACTGAAATCACTTAGATCCCTTTGCCTTCCACACTTTGGAAGATCGTTTCCTTTTGGTAGATTCTTGAACCGGTGAAGAGGGAGAAGAATATGAACCGTTCAAGTTCGAAGGAACATGAGGGCTTTTAGAATGTCTCCAAGAGGAGCGAGAGAAGACTGAAGCTGATTCTGGCTCCCAGATGCTATTGTGCCATTACTCTGTTGAGTGGCACGCCACTTGTAGCAATTAGGTCGAATGTGACCGGCAGCACCACAATGATAACAGAGATGCGGCTTCTTCTGTTTGGCCTTTTGAGAGTTAGCCTTCTTAGTCCTAGGGTTTCTAGCTTCCCTTTTCTCAATTTTAGGGGGTGCTCCTAGAATGGACTTCCCCTTGTCTACGTTCTCACTAGCTAATTCAGATTTAACATTCTTTTCTTCATTTTCAATGTTATTAGCAGGTGGAACAAACACAGTAGTACTAGAAGTAGGAGTATTAGAGAGAGAGAATTCATACCCCAATCCAGTACGATCTGAAGAATATCTCTGAGCACTCAGCATCTCGTCCAGTTTAGCACTTGACGTCCTCTCCAGTTGTGCTCTGACTTGAAACAGCTCCGCTTCAAGCTTCTTGGTCCTCTCAACCAAGAAATTGTTTTCGAACCTCAGTGTTCCAATGGTTTGATTCGCTTCATCGACCTTTGTGGACAGCTCCTCACGGTTGAGTTCCACATCACTGAGCTTCTTGGTGGCCAGCTTATAGAGCTTCTCATGTTTCTCAAAAAGCTTGTATAGCTTCTCATAGGCCGTATGGATATCATCTTGATCATCCATAATCTCAATCTTGGAGTCCACCAACTCCTCTTCTTCATCCACTTTCTCGGTAACCCCATCAGTAGGATTAACAGTGGCAGTGAAAGCATTCAAGATTCCGTCGTCTTCATCTTCGGAATCGTCCTCGGGCTCTGTGTCGCTTAAGGTAACAGCAAGTGCCTTGCTCTTCCCTATGCTCTTGAAGTACGTAGGACACTCTTGTTTCATGTGTCCGAAGCCTTGACACCCAAAACATTTTGGCCCAGCAGGAACAGTGTACTGACCGCCATCCTTGACATCCTTCTTCCCTTTATCCGGATTCTTAAATTGTGAAGAACTGGATTGTCTACGGTCTTTGTTGAAGCCCTTTCCGTTGGCATTCTTCATAAACTTCTTGAATTGCCTTGTGATGTAGGACTTCATCTTGGAATCTTCATCATCTGACGAGTCATCCGTATCACTGTTTTTGGCCTTTAGTGCCAAACTCTTGCCCTTGCTTGACTTGCCCAACCTAGTCAGCCCTAACTCATAGGTTTGCAAGTTTCCAACCAGCTCAGTCAAAGGAATTCTATCAATGTCCTTTGATTCTTCGATCGCCGTGATCTTGGCATGGAATCTCTCGGGCAGCGATCTAAGCACCTTCCTTACTATCTTGGGTTTAGGGATGGTCTCCCCAAGATTGAAGGCTGAGTTCACTATATCCTTGAGCTTGGCATAGAACTCATCAAACGACTCATCCTCCTCCATCTTAATTTCTTCAAAGCGTGTGGTGAGCCTCTGCAGCTTTGAATCTTTGACAGCCTTGGTGCCCTCATAGGTTGTCTGGAGGATGGTCCATGCTTCCTTAGCAGTTTCAGTTGAGGAAATTTTCTTGAACTCCTCATTGGTGACTGCACTGAATAGGGCATTCAATGCTCTACTGTTGAAGTTGGCCGCCTTGATCTTAGCTTCATCCCAGTCGGCCGGCGCTTCTGTAGGCTTGGTCCAGCCTATCTCCACAGCTTGCCACACTTTCTCATCTAACGACTGCAAGAAAGCTCTCATGCATACTTTCCAGTATGCATAGTTAGTGCCATCAAATAAAGGAGGAATGATTAGAGATTGTCCTATATCCATGACAGCAGGGGTCAATGGATCACACACAATAGATTAAACCCTAATCAGAGTGTGCTTGTTCTGATACCACTTGACATGCCACAAACGCGTTGACCCCTTGTGATAACTTAGATTAATTAATTAGCCCAGTTATTAATTAATCAGATTAACATGCAATATCACGTGGTAGCACAAACAAATCACCAAACTAAGTTAAGCAGCGGAAAATAAATAACACGGTGATTTGTTCACGAATGGGGAAAACCCTTACGGCAAAAACCCCACCGGGTGATTTAAGGTCACCACTCCCGAAACTCCACTATTATCACAACAAGCAGTTACAAGCAAGGAATCCCAAGTACCTCACCAACCTACAGTTGAACTCTTATCCCAATACCCAATTGGACTTGTTCTGTAGTGACAGTTTCTCCTTTCAATGCACGGCTCCCAAGTACGTGACTAACCAGATGCGCGGATCCCAGTACGCGACTTCAAACACCAACTAGAGAGAGAGAGAGAGTTGGCTGCAAAGTTCTTCAAATCATCAAGGATGAACTAGGGCACGAACTTTGTCTGTCAGATCACAAATTGCATGAACAACAAGTTCTCAATGAATGTGCAACTTGTATCTTGTGATCTCTTTCTTGACGGCCCTTAAAATAATCCTTTTATATGTCTAGGGTTAGGAGAAAAGAAGTCCCAAAGACACACTCACGGATTAGACTTGAAACAGACCTGGAAATCTGTTTTCTTTAATTCTCGACAGATAGAGGTGTCGAGAGGTGTCGAGACAGCTGTCGAGGCTCGGGCAAAACCGCTTCTTTAAAACTCGATAGATGTATCTGTCGAGGTATGTGTCGAGATTTAAAAACTTGCACTTCCTAGCTTGTTTCTTGGACAGACTTTGACGGCTTCAATACTTAACCGTGAACCACTGTTTCTTGAAGTGTTAAACTCATCCTAAATCTACCCAATTACAAGTAAAGTGCGTTTTGTCTAAGGATAAGCCAATTACATAAAATAGTGACATATGTTCACAGACTTGAACTACATATGTCCTAACAAACTAGATACTAATTAACGCTCTATTTATTTTGAAGTAAAATATTTTTTGTAAAATGTTTTCTCATTTTTTAGTTGTTTGTTTGCATGTAAAATGTGGTTAGACTATTGTAAGATATTTTTCTTTGATCATAAAATCCTTTATAAAAAGATGTAAAACGTTTAATCTTTAAAAATTGATAAACTATTTTACTAAAACACAAAATGACTTCCGCTCCCTTATTTAAATTTTCCTAAGTTTAAACCCATTTATTGAAACATGAATCCACCTAAAAAAAAATTGTAACATTTTTTATTTTGCTTAAGTATGTATCACTTACAATCATTACAAAATCTCAATTATTTTGAGATGAAACGATACAAATATAGAGTAGTACTTTGCTGGGCACTAAGAACTAGGAACTCATACAATATATTAATTAAGTTAACAAACTCTTTTATTTACTCATTTACAAACATTAAGTTGACACTTGAATAAGCTACATATATTATTAGAACTTCAGCTGCCTTGCTCACTTTAACTAGAAACATTTAGGATTCCCATAAAAGTTTCACTTATTTATTGTGCGCATAACAACAAATAAATCTTATCAATTATAGGCCCATTAATCGATAGACAGAACCTAACTCCAATAGAGTACCATCTCTAAGTCCCCCAGCTTGAAGGATCATTAGGGTATGTGACAAATTGCCCGATTGATACTGATGATGACATGGAATCCATGTTCTCCGTAAGATTGTTAGGCACGTGTGGATCATAAGGATAATTAAAACCAGCTGGAAAATATGGGATTCTAGCAAGTGGGTCGAGTTCTTGTGAAGCACATGAATAAGGCATGCCACTATAATTACCAGTAATAATCTCACAAGGTTTCGGAATCATGGGCACTGTTAATGGATCCTCATCATAATGTGGTGCTGTCATACCTGGACCAATAAGTTTATCACTAATATAATGTGTTACTCCACTAGTGCTGAAATTTTGATCTTCTTGATTGGGATCAAATTGTTCATGTGGTTGATAGCCTAATGACCATAGTGGGTCATAAGCTGAAGAATATGATGGTGGTGCTATAAGGGGTGGAAAGTGAACCAAATTGGCACCATAATTGGTTTGCTCCAATTTAAGATCACCATGATCAAAGCCTTGCAACATTGAGGTTGGAGTGGGAAGGTATAGCTGGTCTTGTTGAGAGCTTCGGATCCACTTAGGGTTTGCAATTAGAGAGGAAAAACCTTCCTCAGAGTTGCCATTACAGTGCATATCAGGAAAGGTGGCTATGGCAGGAACATCGTGAGAAATCAGCTTTTTCTTCATGCTTGAATGCCAAAAGTTCTTAATCTCATTATCTGTTCTTCCTGGTAGTTGCTTGGCTATCTGAGACCACCTGTTAGAAAAAAGAAAAAGTTACCTCTTGCATGAAAAAGGAATGATATTTATGATGAAGGTTACGATAAAGATAACAACATATAAGAAGAAGTTGGTAAATAAAAATTATACTAGATAAGATTTAAGTTGAGGTATTATATGTTAAATATAATATAAAATGATAATAAAGTAAACAAATATTTATTTATTATGTTGTCCATGTGTCACTAAATATATTTATTGTTACATCTTTGTAAAGATTTTTATAATAAAATTGGTAATAATTTAAGCATTTTTGGGAAAGAAAAAGGAGGTACTTGTTTCCTAGACTGCCATGGAGTTCAATGATGAGGGCTGCTTCTTGGGTAGAGAAGCTCCCACGTTTTAGGTCAGGTCTGAGATAATTTGTCCATCTTAATCTGCAGCTCTTTCCACATCTCTGCAGGCCTGCTTCATAGAAACCGTACAAGAAAATCGAAAAAAAAAAAGGAACAAGAACAAAGAAAATTTGAGAAACAGTAACAGGAATCTATGAAAGCTATATAGCCATTGCGTTGAGAGAGATAGAGAGTGGGGGAGCAGTGATAATGTTACCAGCAAGTTTTGGGACAGATGTCCAGCAACCATGGCCATAGGTTGAAATGTAGTTGAAGAGCTTCTCATCTTCCTCCGGTGACCATAGTCCTCTCTTCACCTTCTGCTTGTTACAGCATGAGTGATGTCTCATCTTTCTCTCTAAAAGCAGTATTCGTGCAGCCAATGACAGATCAATGATAAGTATTGGGGAATAGGTTTAAAAAGATGAAAAAAGTTAAGAGAGAGAGAGAGAGAAAAGAAAGGCAGAACTAGCCCTAGCTGTCAGAATACCGTCAGAAGAAGAGAACAGAGAATTGGGTCCATTCATGTGTGTGAGATATTCCACACCTTGATTCTTTGTCAAGAAAGCATATTTTTTTTGGATGAAAATATGTGACCGTTTACCCTCTAGCTTGGACAGATTGAGAATGAGCATATTGGGCAATAATGAAATTTGGAGACAAGGTCATGAGCTTATATATACATTCTACATCATGAATTTTTGAACCATGATTGGATATTGAACTTTGCTTTTGTTGAAAAAGGGTTCTCTTTGGAATAAAGTAGACACCCCTTCATAGAGAAGAAAAATAATGTTTTGTTGTTGTGTATCGTACTATCATGTCATATGCTATTCCATATATACAATCATAATTGTGTTTTTATAAATTATTATGATTATTGATTACACTAAAGGGGATGCTTTTTTCTTCTATTATCTATATATATATATATATATATATATATATAACCAAAACTTCTAAAATTTTCACAATTTTCCACGTCAACACAATATTTAAATAAAAAAATCATTTTATTTAAATAATTTTTTTTAGTCCAAATTTAAAAAAGAGTGAAACTCTATTTCTCTAATAACTTAAACTCAAACTCATCATTTTTTTTATCAGTTTTTTAAATAAAATTATTTTTTTAGTCCAAATTTAACAAGTAGTAAAACTCTATCTCTCTAACAACTTAAACTCAAACTCATCATTTTTTTATTAGTTTTTTAAATAAAATTATTATTTTTTAGTTCAAATTTAACAAAAAGTGAAACTCTATCTCTCTAACAACTTAAACTCAAATTCATCATTTTTTAAAATAAAATTATTTTTCTTTAATCCAAATTTAACAAGGAGCGAAACTCTATCTCTCTAACAACTTAAACTCAAACTCATAATTTTTTTAATCATTGTTTTAAATAGAATCATTTTTATTTAGTTCAAATTTAATAAGGAGTGAAACTTTATCTCTCTAACAAGTCCAACTTAAACTCAAACTCATTATTATCATTTTTTTAAAACAAAATTATTTTTATTTAGTTAAAACTTAACAAGGAGAGAAACTATATATCTTTAACAAATTTAAATTAAACTCAAACTCAAACTCAAACTCAATCGTTGATAACAAAAAATTGAATAAATTCTATATTAAGATTATCCTAAATGTAGATTTATTTGGATAAATATAAAAATCATCAACTATTGATAAAGTTCAACTTCTTTGGATAATAGAACAATTCTACTGCAATTCCTTTAAAAAGTAATTTTCGTACATAAACCGCCAAACTCTTTATAGCTGCTTTTTACAAGATAAAAAAACTTGCAATAATTGATCTTATTTTTTCGAATGTAACCCATCATTCTTTTATATTTCTTTATTGTTTAGTCATATATATTTTGTTTTGTTTCAATAATTTCTAAACAGTGAATCGTCTAATTCTTTAATATTTTTTGGTCTTTTAGAAGTTTTAATATCTGAATTTTTGAGTTATTTTTTGCAATATTTGAAATTTTCTAACATACTTTTTGTAAGCCATTGCACGTTCAAGCAATGATGTCTTCATTAAATTGTAACACAAATTGAAGTCATTCAAGAGCAAATCATACAATGGTGTAGTTTCTTAATCAATTTAGGATTTTATAAAATTATTTTAGTCTATCTCACAAATATGTAGGTTCCTGTGTATGGCACGGGTTAGCGACTAGTATCATATATATATATATATATATATATATATATAAACCATTTTGTCGCTTAACTTTACACATCTATCAAAGAATATGGTTTTTTGTTATCACGTGCCTCAATAATTATTATAGGATAGTTTACTCTATGTGAATTCTTTAAAAAGTTACTTATAAGAGAATTAATATAATTCAATAAAAAATTTAATTATATCCCAAAAAAAATTTTAATAAATTTTCATCATTTAATTTAAACTATGTTATTCATCAACTATATTTCTAGTACAAAAGTTTCAAAAACTTTGAAATACTCATTTAAAATTTTCATAGATTTAAAATACGTCAATTAAAATTTTTAGGAAATTTATATGAAATTTCATGAATTGTTTTAAATTAATTTTATCATTTACTATAATTTTTATTATAAAAGTTTCAAAAAAAAAATATTCAATTAAAACTCATTATCAAAATGTTTTAAAAATTTTAGTATTTATTTTGAGATTATTCTAAGAACTTACTAAAATATATTGTTTTAATAAAACTCGGTCTTAAATGAATGCTTCGGTCACTTAAAGTAATTAAGGTATAAACTCTAAATAACAATAAGTCATATAGGTGAAATTCCAAATGTTTCCAAGATTCTTGTTACTTAGGGAACAAAATACATTTAAAATGATGTCGGAGCACAACTAGAAATTATTTTAATATTTATCATGGAATTTCATTGGATAATTTAAGATTTTTATGTTTTTATTTGTTCAGTTTGAATTGTGATAGGGATTAAATTCCATGTTCTTAGATAAGAATTAGTTTAGTATTTGGATTAGTATTCGAGTTCAACTAGGATTAGTTGCATATCTTGATCTCTTATTTCCACTATGATTAATTTTTTTAATCTTTATCTCTTAGTTACTAGAAGATCTATAAAACTCCAGATAATTTATTTTGTATTTAGACTATTATTTTTAATCAAAGATTTCTTTATTCAGAATTTGTTTGTGTTTGTGTTTGGTGGTGATTCCAAACAACCCTTAAGTGGTGAAGCCTAAGGTTTAAGCATGGGATTGATCTAGGTGGGAAGTCTAGATTGTCCTACATCACAAACCCTATAGGCTTAGTCTCACATCATCATTATTAAGATCTTCTTAATTTGAAACAGATCTATTTCATGTTTCAGATTAAAAATGACAAGTTTAAAAGTGAACCAACACTACGTTCTTTGGGATGACAATTTTGACCCGCCTCACTTGACCCACTTCACCCTACACAAGTTTTTCCTATCCTGTAGAGGTGTTGGGGTGAGAATGGAGCAAGATTTTAAACCCACACAACGGGCCAGAGCGAGGATGGGTTTAAACTTTTTAGACCCACCCCGCCCCGCTTTGATAAGGGTTAAATTGTAAAATTTTCATATCCTAAAATCCTACTATTTAAACATACATATTATCAGCTTATTTTATTCTATCTAACATGGTTCTCTACCTCTTCTTTCTCTCTAGCAAGGTTGGAAATAAGACACCAATATTAACTTTTCTTTTGTCTTTATTACAAACAAATTTATATACTATTGAATCATTGATTTTATAGTATGAGATTTTTGCATTTATTATGATATTGTATTGTTAAATACTTGGATAATATTATTCAATTTTTGCTAAAAATTAGTTTGATTTGATGGGATCAAATTTATTTGTAATTTCAAGTATATATTTATTAACGAAACATGTTTTATTAGAAAAAAAAACTGTAATATTTGTGGGCAAATCAACAGGAAGTAGAGTTTTATGAGGTGGGGCGGGGCTTTGTGAGGCCTTAAGGGGCAGGAATGGGGCAATAAAATTTTCCTCATCATGCGAGCTAGGGTGGGAATAGGGTAAGAGAAAACCATGTGGGGTAGGGGTTAAAACTCCATTATTCGACCCTGCCCTGCCCTATTGCCATCCCTACACGCTCTTTAATTGATTATGGCTACCTTATTATCATGTTCTCTTAGTACAATGGTCACTTCATAAGTATAAGTGTTTATAAGGTATGGAAAGTAATGGTTGGAATTTAAGTCTCTAAAGATGAGCTTCACACACATATTCATTTAAATTAGTCTAAAGTAAATTTTTTTTTTTCTTGTATAAAAAGAAAACATTATTGCTACCGCCATAGTTAGAGTACTTCTTTTGATGATGGCTTATAATTACAATAACGAAGTCTACTACTCTCTCTAATAATGAAGACAATAAGATTATTATAGATGTGATCTCATAATTCAACTCAATATTCACTACAAAACACGCGGGTTATAGCCGCGTTTTTTTTAACCGCGTTTTCAGAAATGCGGCTATAGGTGGCCTAGAGTCGCATTTTAAGGATATGCGACTTAAAATATTCACTTATAAGCGCATTTTTAAAACGCAGCTATAGGACACGTCTACAACCAAGTTTATATGTGTTTATAGCCGTGTTTTTAGGTTAAGCCCTATTGCTACATTTGGAAAACGCAGCTATAGGACCAACCAAATAATTTTTTTTTTTTTTTTTTTTTTTTTTTTTTTTTTTTTTTTTTTTTTTTTTTTTTTTTTTTAAGTTGACCTATGGCCGCCTTTATAAAATACGGCTTTAGCTTACCTATGGCTGTGTTTTTAAAAGCGGCTATAAATTATGTCTATAGCTGCGTTTAGAAACCGCGGCTTTAGCTTTCTTATAGCCGCATTTCTAAAACATGGCTTTAGCTTTGGGTATAGTCGTGGCTTACAAATGCGGCTATAGGGTTGGTATAAATAAAACCCCAATATGACTACTCAGTTTTTTGTTCACCAAACTGGCCTTTGGTTCTCACCGTCACCCTTCGCCCTCCGAGCTCTGATCTCTCATCCTTGACCCTCGCCTTCCACCCTCCAATCTCCTACCCTCACCCTCTGCCCTCCACCCTCCGATCTCTCAAAATCAAACCAGATTGACTCTCTCTCATCTCATATCAAACTCACACCGTGGGTCTTTTCAAGGTGGATCATGCCGTGGGTCTTGAAAATGGTAGGTCATGTCGTGGGTTAGGCTGTGTGGGTCACGCTTGGGCTTTTCTTGATGGGTTTTGGTCACAGCGGTGGTGGGTTGTTCTGGGTGTGGTGGGTCGGTTTGTGGTGGTTGGGATGCGTTCTGATTGGGCTGTGGGTTGTTGTGGTGGTGGTGACTTATTGATCAGGCCATGGGTTGCTGGGGATTTGGTGGGTCAGCTTGTGGCGGTTGGGATGAGTTGGTGTGGCAGTGTTGGTGGTGGGGTTCGTGGTTTGGTGTGGGGTTTGTGGTGGTGGGGTTCATGGTTCATGGGTCGGTTAGGATGGGTTGGTGTGGCTTGTAGCTCTATGATTTTTGTTTTTGGGTTTTTTCTATTGGTTGTGTGTGTGTGTGTGTGTGTGTGTGTGTTTTTCCTGTTGGTTGTTGGGTCAGTGTGGCAGTGTTGTATTTGTTAGGTTCTAAAAGTGTAGAACAATTGGCAAATCGTGAACACAAACTTATCTAGATATAGATTCTAGAGTCTATAGGTATTATTAGACAATGCTTAAGGTGATACAAGTCAATATTTAAAAATATACAAGCAGAAAGAAGAGTTTAGAAACTATCTAGTTCGATCAATCGAAAGATAGGCTCAACCGATCAAAATACGAGTCTGTAGAATTTTAAGTTCGGCCCAACAACAATTCAAGCCCAAAAAATATTAGGGTTTCAGATCTACTTCTTCTAGTATATAAAGGAAACCCAAAGCACATTTTTATAAGGCTTTTGAGGGAGAGAAGAGTGTGCCCCTTTTGTAGATCTAGGGCTTTGTACCCAAAAACTCTATAGAGTCTTTGATGTGCTATGTGTTGAATCTTTTGTGAAATCTAGAGGTGTTTACCTTCATACACACTTAAGGTTATCAAGATCAAGATTGATGTTCAGAACTGAGTAATCGTTCAGTTGTTGCATAAAGAACATTAAAGAAGATCAACATTCACAAGTAGGAGAACTGAATAATAAACCTAGATCTGAATGATATGATTGTTTTCTTTCAACCTAGATCTGAATAATAAATCAAAATATTCACTTGGTTAATTAATTAGATTAAACAATCTAGTTTACCAAGATCTAAAACTTTACAGTGTCGGTTTTTTCTCTTTGCATTTGTCACTAAAATTTATTGAATTCATTTGCAGATTTGTGTGGGGTTTTTTTTTTTTTTTTTTTATCAATGATCTGTGGTACTCTAAATTCCAATTAACTGTATAGACGCTTTGCTTGAAGCTCTTTTTTTAAAATAATTATTTTGGTGTTTAGGCGTTGGAATTGGTGAAGTTATGGTATAATTCCAAGTGGGTATTCAGTATTTATGGACCAAGCTGAGTTAAACACAGAACAGGTTGGTGATCCACTCTGCTTTTTGTTTTTTTGGTTAAATTAATTTTTTTTTTAAATAAAATTGATTTGAAGTGGGATTTACTTGTTTTCCAATTGGGTTTTCTTATTTGTATCAATGTGTACCTGTTTTGGATCATGGTATTTTTTTAATTTATTCGATGAACACAGGAATTGGATTTAGTATAAAAAGGTATATAAGAATGATTTGCTTATGAAGCACTGGTTCAAACTTTCACATTGTCGTAAGAAATTGGAACTGGTTAAAAAGGCTTGTGGTGATTGGTACTTATTTCACATTTGGAATATGTAAATTTTTAACCAAAATGAATAATTGAAAGAAAGTTTGTACTTTAATTTTGTTTGATTACAGCAGTATCAAAACGAGAAAAGAGAACAAAAACATATTAGAAAGTATGAAGTGCAGATGTATGAAATTTAAAACAAGTGTAAAAGCAAGTGGCGTGACATTTTAAGCTGCGTATTATTAAGAAACATTTATCTTGTTTTACGTAATAGTGTTATTATGAAATGCAATTTTAAAAGTGTCAATATCTTATTTGGAAAAAAAAAAAGTTTTGTAAACCTTATACAATTGAAGAATATTCTTATGTGAATGAGATCTGATGGAAAAAAATATAAGGAAAATGAAGGATCAGCTAAAGGGACCTTGATTTCGTTTGAAATCAATTCCTTGAAAAACAGATATTCCTCCTCAGAATGAGAAAGTTGCAGAATAAAATTTCTTGACCTGTTTACCCTTGATTTTTTTTTTTTTTTTAATTGTTGATCATGTAATCCTTTGTGGTGTTGCACGCATAGTTCCATGCTCCATATAGAATTTAATATATTAATCTAATATGAACATTTCGTTATCTACATAAGTTGATTAGGTAAAGATATCTGCTTGGATTAACTTATTCTTCTTTCTGTCTAGGTCTTGAGGAGGGACGTACCATGTTGGTTAAATATAGCAATTGAAAATATGCAGTCTTTATTGTGACAGGGCCAAATCACATGAGGGAAATTGTTTTTACCCTAAAATTTTTATAGATCTCAATATGAGTTGCAACTTTGCACTTTGGAAGGGTGGTGTTTATTTTTTAGTTGACAACCATATACTACACTGCAGTACGGAATCATGAGAATTCTCCCAAGTGATTGTAATAGCTGCAATTATATTGCAACTTCTTGGAGTGTCCTCCTTAGTTTGAGTAATATGAATTCCTCCATGAGGGGTGGCAGAGTGGGGTTGAGGGCAGAGTCAAAACAGCAACCAGTCCAACTTAGGAGGTGGTGTATGATCTGCCCTTACAGTGCTTAAGCTCTTCAAATTTCTTAACCCACAAAGTGCAAAAGAACCTATAGAATGTTTTTTTAAACTGCTTTTTCACAATTCCATTTATTTTCATTTGTGGTTTTCTAAGGCAGAAATTATGATTTAAAATTGTCATCATCCGTGTGTGTGTGTTTTTTTTAATAATGAATTTCACCACTCAATGCTCAAGCTGAACTATTACTTGGTGACAAAAGACAAGTCAGTTATTACTTTGGCCTTCTTATACTTACCTCAGGGAGAAATATATCAATGTTTTGGCCAAAGCTTTATCTATAGTTAAAGTTTTTTAAAACTTAACGGCTGAATTTTCATCTTACAAATCTTTTGTTTCCGTAGTGGATGAATGTTACCATCAGATTGGTTAATAGCTAGGGAGATCTACCGGGTAAAGAAAGTCCTTTTATGCGGGAACCACTGTGTGTGACTGATTGCTATGGCTCTTAGCTCATTATTGGTGGGGTATCTGGTTAGCACACTAAGGAAAAGTTTGAAAATATCCACACACAAAAGGAAAAGATAAGCAACAAAAAAAAAAAAATCTGATACACGTAATGAGTATATTTTCTATTTGAATTCGGTTGCTTCTTGGTCCTTCCTTTCTTTTCTTTTTTTTCTTTCTTTTGTTTTTTGTTTTTTTAAACTCAAATGCTCTTAATTGTTCAGTTACTCTTTCTTTTAAAATTTTTTTTTAGGGAAGTATGTTGGGTAACTTTAAAGAAAAGAAAGAAAATAAAATTCTCCTCTCAAAATCACGATTTTTTTTTAAATCTCAAACAAAAATAATTGAATTTAAAACAAAGTGATAAACATCAATTCGTTATTGATAAACTTTTCATATTCAAATCTTTAAAAAGAGTTTTTTTTTTTTTACTGAAAAATTTGAAAATATCGACACACAAAAGGAAAAGATGAGCAAAAAAAAAAAGAAAAAAAAAACTAATACACCTACATACAAATGACAAAGGCATACAACAAACACTCAGATAGAGTTTTTGTGCTGAAGCGATTCCTTTTGGGCTTTATTATATGTATAGACAACTTCAAAAAAAAGAGTTTGTATGAGTTAAAACTTAAAACTGAAAAGTTTGAAAATATCTTCGCCCAAAAAAAAGGAAAAGATAAGGAAAAAAGAAAAGAAAAAGAAAAAGAAAAACAGATACACGTTGGTGCAAAGGAATAAAAAAGAAGAAGGAAAATATAATGCATAGACAAATTAAAAAAAAAAAAAAAAAAATTTGAGTTTGTGTGAGTTAAAACTTAAAATTGAAAAGTTCGAAAATATCCACGCCAAAAAAAAAAAAAGGAAAAGATAAGGAAAAAGAAAAGAAAAAGAAAAACAGATACACGCAAAGGAACCAAAAAGAAGAAGGAAAATAAAATGCATAGACAACTTAAAAAAAAAAAAAAAAAAAGAGTTTGTGGGAGTTAAAACTTAAAACTGAAAAGTTTGAAAATATCCACGCCAAAAAAAAAGGAAAAGATAAGGAAAAAAGAAAAGAAAAATAAAAACAGATACACGTTGGTGCAAAGGAACAAAAAAGAAGAAGGAAAATATAAGGAAAAAAAAGAAGATTTTGAGGCATGTGATATTGAAGTCAATCACAGGTAATCAGTAATAGTCAATTACCATTGAATCCCTATAAAAATCTCATTCACCCACAGGTAAGTATACCTCAAATTCTAAATCATTGGTAGCCATCGAAGGTAAGAACTCAAACAATAGTCAATGATGAAGAAAAGAAAGAACAACTTGCAATTTAGATTAGAGATGCAGAAGATAGGACTTGAAAAGCCATTTAAATTATGTAAATTATGTTGAATTGTTTAGAACCCAAAAAATTGGGTGCTTTTTAAAAATAAAAAATAAAAAATGTAGTCTTTTTAAAAACTTGAATCTTCAAGTTGATTTTCATGTCACGATAGTTTACATATAGTTCTTAGCTATGGTTGATTTTTTTTTTCTTTTTTTTATTCATATTATTTTTAATTTAAATATTTAATTGTTGGGAGAATAAGGATTTTTTGAACTGTGAATATTATTAATATATTACTGTGCATGATTTTTGTATGCAACATCCCTTGCATAAGAGAGTGGATTCCACAAATACAAAATTCACATTCACATGAGAGGAATATATAATTTTTGTTTTTTTGTTTTTGTTTTTAGAAATTAGAGAAATGTTATTGTGGGGGTCAAAAGAAATGTTATTGTGGGGGTCAAAAGAAGACTAAGACGTCATAATTAATTTGTATAGGATGGGTAACAAATAATCGACAATGGGAGATTTTAAAAAAATGATATGTTGAAAATATGGATCGAATGTGGATGAAGAACACAAAGAAAAAGCTAGCTTAAAAAAATAATGTCCTAGAACAAGCATACATTCACTGTGAATCTAATGACTGCATGATTTTTGTAGGTAATGAGATGTATCAACAGTTCATATAATGAATTAATGAATTATTATTTAATATAGGTAATCTCTGGGACAGATCCCATTACCATTCGTGCCAAGCTGAGGACTGCACTTCCACATGCGCCAGAAAAGCAACTTGTAAGAATAATATGAATCTCTTAATTCCTTTTGAATCCTTAGAAATATATATATATAATCTCAATAGCTTGAGGAATGAAATATGAATGTCACATGCAGGTATTATTTGATGATTGATACGAGGATACTGACTCTTAAGATTTGCAATAGATGATTGTAACTGTTGCTTGACTTATGAAATTTTAAAGGACCTTTTTTTCCTGGTCTTTATGGCTGACAGCCTAACAGATACTTGCATGCCTGGTTTGGTGTGTAAGGTGGCCATGGCCCCCCCAGATGTTCAAAACGTCCTTTCTGAAAAAAAATTCGTTTCCCTTTCTTAGAATATGTTTGAAATGTCTTTTCTGGGACTCCTTTGTATGCTTCCCAAGGGCTTGAGTTCTAAAATTATGTATGTAAAAAGAAGAGACCCTAAAAAATAATAGACTTCAAATCCCAAATTTGACGTTAACCTAGGCAATTTTCAAAAGAGCATATTTTCTCTATGGCCTCCCTTAAGGAAAAACTTTTTTGGTACACTACTGCCTGGTGTTTTTTTAGAATATAGTGACTTATGACATATGCATCCAATAATGTTGGTTTGCTTTTAAAAAATAAAGAGATGGTGATTTATCCTTTGTTGGAACTCACTGCTGCATTGTGGGTCCTGTCTTTATGTCCTGGCCTTATTGGTGCCTTATTCAATAGTATTGGTAGATGTAAACTGGATATCTTCTCTTCCTCAGGTTAAATGGTGATACAATAAATGATGAGTATGTGGTTGCTATCATTTTCTAATCAGCAGTCTTTTTCTGCTACAGTATGATGCGGCTATTCTTCACACATCTTAAGTTAAGATGGTGCTATATCATGAGTATCTCTGTCTTCTTTTTGCATCTTAAGTCAAGATCAAGTTAGTGCTTGACACCACTCTTTTTTTATTTATTTAATTTTTTTTTTTTTTTTTTTTTGGGGTAGAAACTAGAAAGGGATAGTGCATTCAACTGAAAAGTGTCAATTGCAATTAACTAAGAAGTATATGCGTTGGCTGTCTCAGCTCTAGTTTATTAGAATCCTATTGAAACAAATGCTTGACATGCAATATACTTTTCATGTCAACTTGGCATACCATACAAATGGAAAATATATCAGCGCATTTTGGTGCACATGCAAGACAACTTGCACAAGGAATAAGCATTACATATATGGATGTGAACTATAGATTAGTTTATGGGTAACATTGATATCTTTTCTGTTTTTTATTTTTAACCCCTTTTTTTCTAATAATTTTATGGGAGGTGTTTTGGGATGGAAAATGGTAGTAACAGGATTTGAGGAAAAAACAGAAGTAACAACGAGCTTCAAATTATAGTATATACCTAAAGGAAAGAAGGCATCAGATGTAGAAGTCCAAAAAATCATTCTTACTAAATTGTGTATGTGGTCATGGCTTGATTACTTGTAAGAAGTTTGATACAAGTGTCTTGGAAAATCTGGCATTTTGATCTCATTCAAAATGAGAGTTCAAGGAACATCTGTCAGTTCTCATGTTAAGATGAACTGCATGTATATTTTCTTTTATATACTTAGTTCTAAGTATGACACTTGCAATTGTTGTCACATTTAGGAGCTGCATAAAACTTCAGATGACGTTCAATTCTTCCATGACCTAATTGCTAAGCTAAACTAGGTCAGTTCTCATGTTAAGATGAATTGTGTATATATCCATTGCTTATTACAGAGTTTTGTTTTCATTTTTCATATTATCTTCTATATTTCCAAAGAGGCACCTGAACCTAGGTACACAAGAACAGTGTGTGGAGAGACCCATGATTTGTTATTTTACTAGACTTTTGCTCACACAGTTGACCCTCTTATATTTAAAGTTACAATTAAAAAATTGAAATCTATGTTGTTTCTGCTTATTATGTCCTTACCTCAGTGATTAGGTCATTTTGTTATTCTTTTAACTGCTTGAGGAGCCAACTTTGCTCTATATTGTATAATTAACAATTCTAACACTTGATAATTAATGGTGTTTTTAAAAACCTTTTTCTTAATACTATTAGTTATAAGAATAAAAAACCTTATTCTTAATTATATTATGGATAATTTTAGTTAGCTTATTTTTTGAAACAGTAACAAATAATTTTTTTTGCAATTGTGTATTACTCCTCAGCATGGAGCTTTGTTCACATGATCAAAATTCTCAATGAGAGTTTATTTTTAAACAAGACAAGTGGACCTTCCTTCGGCCTCCATTACGTATGCTCTTTGTCTTCCTTTTCTATACGAGGCATACTTCAAAATCAGGTGAAGTCCTTGAAAGAAGGCCCTATCTCATGATGTGGTGGCCACTATCTCTGATTCTTTTTTTTTTCTTTAATCAAAATTTGTGTTTGTCTGGTGCATTGTTTTTGTTTGTTCATCTTTCTTCTTTAATTTCTAATCGCCCGCATTCATGGTACCCTTTCTCATATGTCCATGTCTCCCAAGGCTTTATACGATGATGACCATACTAGCCTACTAGCTACTCATGCATGCACAAAAGTGTTGGTTGGCACACACTTGTCCATAGTTGGTGAGAGATAATATTCTTAACTAATGATAATAATAATATGTGTGCTTTTGTTGCATTTCTTTTAGTAAATTTACTAATCTTATAGTATACCCCATTCATTTGGTTTAGATAATGTGACCCTAAAGATTATTACTATTAGTCGTACCAATATGCTTCGTTCAAATTTGCATGTGTTTTTCTTTAGATTTGGACCTAGGTTTGCTTGTGTGTGTTTGTTCATATCTGGGTCCAATTTTGGTAAATTTGATTTAGTTACTGGTTGATTTTTGTGTCTGAATTTAATTGATAGGCCAAGAATGTATTAACTCCTTGTGATGAATTAATTGATTAATTAGCCAAGTTTATTAATCAATCTAATTAACATACAATATACATGACAGCACAAACAAATCACCAATTAAAATAAAATGTAGTGGAAAATAAAGTTGACACAGTAATTTGTTTACGAATGAGAAAAATCTCCAAGGCAAAAATCATACCGAGTGATTTTAAGGTCACCACTCTCGAGAATTCACGATTATCAAAACAAGTGGTTATAAGTAAAGGAATCCTAGTACCTTATACCAACCTGTAGTTGAACCCTTACCCCAATACACAATTAGAGTTGTTTTGTAGTGGCAATATTTCCTTTTAATGCACAACTTCCAGTACATGACTAACCAATAGATGCACAGATCCCAGTATGCGACTTAATCACCAACTTGAGACGGATGTTGACTGCAAAGTTCTTCAGTTCATCACACGATGAAGATCACGAAGCTTCTTGGTCACAAAACCCTACGGTGTACAAACACAGAAGCTTCTTCAAGAGAGAGATCAACTAGGGCATATGTTTCCGGTTCACAATAAGCTCGTGAAAAACTTTTACATTGATGTGCATCCACTGTGACGTTTAAAACAATCCTTATATATGTTTAGAGTTGTGAAAAAAGAAAGCTCAAACATCTATTCACGAATTGGATGAAAATCAAGACTGAAAAACTGACTTTCTTAAATCTCGATAGATACCCTATCTATCGAGCAGCTGTTGAGCATCAAGATAAAATAGCTTGTTAAACCTCGATAGATACTAGCTGTCGAGCTAGTTGTCAAGCTTTAAAATCTAGCATTTCTTTACTTGATTCTTGGACAGACTTGTATGAGTTTAACACTTGGACTTGACCTTGTTCCATGAAGCATTAAACACAACCTAGATCTACCCAATTATAAGTAAAGTGTGTTTTGTCAAAAGATTAGCCAATTCTATATTGACATATGTTTCTAATATGATTCACATATATCCTAACAATCTCCACATTTGGCAATTTGTGACAAAACCACAATAAAATAAATGAACATATGAGAGAGGTCATAAATCACTCAACTCATACTCACTTGTTGAATAAAAAAAGACTTTGACAACCTGTATTTTTTAAACACTTTAAACAAAACTCATCATGGCATCTTAGTGTAAAACATAAATAGAAGATTGCATACAATTAAAAAAAAGCATGTGCATAAAGAGAGAAAAGAAACAATACATGAAGTGATAGGTGAAAATGTAATGACAACCTCATTAAATATATATATATATATATATATATATATATATATATATATATCAATAATGAATACAAGGTTTGCTATCACAAAGTGGTCACAAGACTAAAGGTACATGAACTAAGTATCTAAAAGATAAAGGAAAAAAAAAGATACATAAGTCATCACTACATCCCTCAAAGTATAAACACTCCCCTTAACAAAATCTCCTATGCTAACTCTCCCCCTAAATACATGACTATTCTCATCCCAAAACTACTCCCCTTTTTTGTCACGAATGACAAAGAATAAGTAACTCAAGCAGTCATCTCATCAGCAATGGAAGAGCTAGCATCCTCATACTCAAAATCATCACTATCATCAGAGTCACCATCATCATCCTTGTCCTCAAATGCCTCTGGAGAAGAAGAGAAAGACTCGACGCAGCTACCAAGGCGAGCCTGGCATTGTGCAATACGACTGACACTTGTGTTCACCTAACGCAACTCATCACTGAGAGTGTCAAGGCGAGCATCCATGTGCTGAAGCTGCACCATGATCGCATCAAGAGTCACACCGCCAACAGAAGAGGAAGGAGCTGATGTGGATAGAGCTGAAGAAGCAGGAGGGGTTGCTATCCCAGTCTTTGTACGCCTTGGTCGAAGCTATGCCTCACTCCGTTTAATGGTAGCAGTGTCTATGGCACACATAACAAAGAAGTGGTCTGACCCGGGATAGGAGATGGAAAAATGGCAAATGATCTGCCTAATAGCCGAAGGAAAAATAAGTTTATCACGGGTCGCCGTATTCCTATAGACATCTATAAGAGATAGAATGAAGTGAGAAGTGAAGTCAATAGAAATGTGCTCTAAGAGGGATAACAAAAATCGAGCATGAGACTCTGTGATAGAATTATAGTGAGACAAAGGATGGAGAATGAATGTCATCACTATGTTAAGGAATCTCAGACCTTTAGCAAAGGCCGAGCAACGAGTGTTTTGACGATCACTCTAAGAAGAAGGTGTCTCATAAAATAAAGACATGAGTTTGTTTTTAGACACAGTCTTAAGACGATCACAGCTGGGGTAGTCAGGATGCGCTACCCTCGGGACATGTAACACCTCGGATATAAGATCCGGAGTGACTACAATGCACGTACCTTAAACGCGAGTGATAAAATGAGGTATAAAATAGTCAAATCTGTGCCTGTTGGAGTAAAACTCCTATATGATCACGGAAGGGCATGTGACCGGGATGCCACACAGTGACTTCCAACCCCTACTATAGATGACAATGGGAAGGTCAGTATCGGAAAAATCCAATAGGATGACTGTGCGTTTTGAATGAATGCCTAGTTGGGAAAAGTTCTCTGAAAAGTCCTTACAGGCTTTATCATCACGAAACCTAACATGTGAAGGAGTAAGATTAGAGGAAGATGCCCTAGAATGAAAACGGTTCCGAGATGGAGCAGATTTTCGCTTAGGTGCCATAAAGCAACTAACGAATGAAAGGAGAGAGAGAAAGAAACACGCAGAAAAGCACCAACACAGATCAATACCAAAATAAAGATAGATAAAGGGTACGTATGCATGAAAAATGTATAAACAAGTGACATGCAAAAGTAAAAACATCATGGGCTCAGTCCAATCCAATCCTACCAGTACACATGTATTCAACACATATAGCACACATCTATAATACATGAAACATTGTTATAATGCAAATATAATGCAATGCATGAACAATTAGGATCATTTAAACAAAACTCATCCCAAATATTTTGCCAAAACCTCATCAATTTGGAAAAAAAAAAAACTCTTAAAATTGCAAAAGCCACAAAAGTTAGGTCAAAAGATATGAAATGCATGATAAATGAGAGAAAATGAATCATACTAGAGGAAGAAAGTGATCTTGAGACTGAAGATTGAGTGGAGAAGAGGTTTAGAGTGATTGAGAGGTGTTTGGGAAGGTAAGGGGACAAAAGGAGCCGAGAGAGATTGGGAGAAATGAGAAAGAATTTGCGTTGACCCTTTATATAGAAATCCATAATTCTCGACAGATCGAGAGGTATCGACAAGAGTCGAGCTTTAAATTTCAACAGATACAACTATCGAGGAGCTCTCCAGAGGTGTCCACTACAAAAGAGGTTCGATGGATCAAGAAACTATTAAGCATCTATCAAGGAAACAAAAACTTTCTCAATGGATTAAGAAGTTGTCGAGAAGCTATCGAGATTGTGATAAAAAGAAGCTAAGAAAAAGGCATAAATAACCATCTTACCACTGTTACCCGCCAATCATAAAATGACATCTGTATGCTTCGGCATAGCAAAAGTGCAATGTTAAAAGGCTTAACCTAATTGGGTATTTCTTTTCTCTTTTTTATAAACCCATGCATGGTTTGCTTAATAAAAGAAAATATACAAAGAACTAAATGCAAAAAGAACAAAATGCTTTAAAATATTATTGCAAGCATGTTTTCTAGTAGATGAGGGAGTTATAGGATGTACCTCGAAGATGATAGTCCCCATCAAACAATTATGATTGTGTGTGAGTTAAAAGTGATTTTCTCATATCTCAAATCGTCATAACTTTGAGAAACTTATGTAATCTTGCAATGTTTGTCACACACAACTCGTAATATTCTTTGCTTCTCTTGATACATGTGCAAGTACAATGTGATTTGGCCATCACAAGGCTTACATGTGTTTATGTATGCTCACTAAACTATCTTAACTTGTTTTTGAAATATAAAATCAGTTAGACTTGTTTAATGTGTGTGTGTTTTTGGGATTTATGTGCTTAACATTTTTCTTGTTGAGAGATTTGTTTTTCACATGTTTTGCATCTTTCTATTATCTTACCATCCATAGCATCTTGTTTCATTACATTCATGCATTTATATTGATTCTTTGTGTCCTCTTGATCATCATTGATCATTTTTATGTTTCTCGGGTGAAGCTTTCTAGCTTTTTGTACCCTTTGTCAATCATGACAAAAGGGGGGGGGGGGAATGTGGTAATATGTGGTTTCTTTTTTAAGATTCTATATGTTAGAGGGAGAAATATATTTCTTTGTAAGGGGGAGTTGTGTTTCATCTTGTTAGGGGGAGTGTTTCCCTCATTGTTGTTGTAGGAGCTTCTTTTAGCTTCTTCCTCTTGTACACCGGTCTTGTGGCCATGTTTATATATATTGTGTTTATCTTTGATATATATATATATATATATATATATATATATATAATGATGTATGTTTACTTCACCTATCTCTACATGTGTTGTTTCTTTCCTTTCTTTATACACATGCTTCTTATTTTTGTATGCAATCTATTATTTCTGCTTCACACAAAAATGCCTTGATGCGTTTTGTTTAAAGTGTTTCAGAAATACAAGTTGTCAAAGTCTACTTGTCATAAACTTTCTTCTAGCAAAGTTTTCTAGAGTTTGTATTAGGATATATTTTATTGAATTCAACAAGTGAGTATGAGTTGAGTGTTTTATGACTTCTCTCATATGTTCATTTGTTTGTTGTGGTTTTTTCACGGATTGCCAAAGGGGAAGATTGTTAGAACATATGTGGTTCACTTGTTAAGAACATATGTCATTCTTTTATATAATTGGCTAATACATTTACAAAACGCACTTTAATTGTATTTGGGTAGATCTAGGGTGTGTTTAATACTTTAAAGAACAAGAGTTCAAGACTAACATTGAAGCCATGCAAATCTATCCAAGAAACAAGAAAAGAAGTGCTGATTTTTTAAAGCTCGATAGTTGCTCGACACCTCTCGACAGCTAGACTATCTATCGAGCTCTTTAGTTGCTTTTTATTGCAATCTTGAGACCTCTCGATAGCTAGGTTGATCGATCGAGCAACTTTCTGTCCCCTCGATAGCTCCTCGATAGCTCACAATAGATAGGCTCGACACCTCCTCGACACCTCTCGATCGATTGAGCTTTTTGAAATTCAGATTTCCAGATCTGATTTTCAGCCTATGCTGACATGTATGTGTAGGGTTTCTTTTCTCGCAACCCTAGACATATATAAGGCTTATTTTAAAGGCCGTCACATAAGAGAATACAAGGAAAATATATGCAAAAGGTGACAAAAGCCTTATTCTCTCTGAAGGAAGCTACTGCGTCTTTGCGCCTTAGGGTTTTGTAACCAAGTGCTTTTTAATCTTCATTGTTGATAAAGTGAAGAACTTTGCAGCCAACATTCTTCTTTCTCAAGTTGATGAGTGAGTCATGTACTGCAATTCGTTCAGAGTTAGTCACGTACTAGGATTGGTGCATCAAAAGGGCGGCATTTATATATTAAAGAGTTCAGAGGTTCTGAAGCGGTAGAAGGTTTCTGCTGTAAGTTCATCTACGAGGATTGTAGAGTCTAGAGGCAAAGGTTTTATACTAAATTTGAAACTTCTCTTTACTATAATGAATTGCATTTCGGGAAGGTTTCCTCCCATGTTTTTTACAGTGAAACTGGTTGGTTTCATTGGTTTTCCTGAATCATCATATCTTGTCTTATTTACCTTTCTGCTGCATATGATTTTGACATGGTATTGATATTTGTTTGTTTTAACAAGTTTTATTCATAATAAATCTAATTAATAACTTGGGTTTAAAACTTGTTAATTCTTTTAACAGGGGATCTAAATTTCCTAACATAAGAGAGAGAAAAGAAATACCCAATGTTGCTAAGCTTTTGACATTGCACTTTTGCTATACTGAAACATACAGATATCATTTCATGATTGACAAGAAACAGTGGTGAGATTGTTATTTATGCATTTCTCTTAGGATTTTCTAGTCCTACTCGTCAAGAAGAGTGATACAAGTGCTAAGTACAAGAGATTACTTAATCTTACTCATTACAAACACGAGCCACAAAGCTCACTTGCTTAGTTGTGCATAGAGTTGCTCTTCTAAGCCACAAGAGATACAAAGTTTAGAAAATTTTGTTTCAATGGTCATTCAGGGTACACAAGTACCAATGTACACAAACACACATTATTTTTGTATTTTTTTTTATTTTTCAAAATTTTTTTTTTTTTTTTATGAAAAACAAAATAAAACAAAACTGAAAACAAACACACAAATACATGTTAAGCAATGCATAAAACTAGACTGACTCAAAACAAAAAAAGCAAAACACACAAATAATGCAAGCAACAATAGAGGGAGAGAGAAAAGTGACTAAATCACTTAGAGCCTTTTTTCTTTCACACCTTAAAAGAACCTTTCCTTTTAGCAAACCCTTGAACCAATGGTGAGGGAGAAGAATTACAACCGTTCAAGTTCGAAAAGAACATGAGGGCTTTAAGGAGATCTCCAAGAGGAGCAAGATAGGATGGAAACTGATTCTGGTTTTCGGATGAGATCATACTATTACTATGTTGAGTGGCTAGCCACTTATAGCAATTAGGTCGAGTATGTCCGGTTGCTCCACAATGATGGCAAAGATGCTACTTCTTTTGTTTAGGCTTTTGAGTATTACCCTTCTTAGCATTAGGGTTTTTAGTTTCTTTCTTAGCAAGCTTAGGGGGTGCTCCTAAGATAGATTTACTTTTATCTATGTTCTCACTAGCTAACACAATTTTGACATCATTGTTCTTAGATTAAACATTATTAGTAGGAGAAATAAAAATAGTAGTACTAGAGGAAGCAGTATTAGGGGAAGAGAAATCATACCTTAAACCAGTTTGATCAAAAGCAGATTTTTGAAGGCTGAGCATCTCATCAAGCTTTGCACTTGAACTCCTTTCCAGTTGAGCTCTAACTTGGAACAACTTTGCCTCAAGTTTCTTGGTCTTCTCAGCCAAGAAATTATTCTCAAATCTCAGTGTTCCAATAGTCTGATTGGCTTTATCAAACTTTATGGAGATTTCTTCTCGTTCAAGCTCCACATCACTGAGCTTTTTGGTGGCCAACCTATACAACTTCTCATGCTTTTCGAAGACCTTGTATAATTTTGTATAGGCTGTGTAGATGTCATCATGTTCATCCATCTTTTCAAACTTAGACTCCACCAAGTCCTCTTCTTCATCCACATCTGCTACAATCCCCTCAGTAGGATTGACAGTGGTGGTAAAGGCATTTAAGATTTCATCATCCTCATTTTTTGAATCATCCTCAGGTTCGATGTCACTCAATGTAGCAGCAAGTACCTTGCTTTTCCCAATGGACATGAGATATGTAGGGCACTCCTGTTTCATGTGTCCAAAGCCTTGACGCCTAAAACACTTGGGTCTTGAGGGAACAGTGTACTGGCTGCCATTCCTAGCATCCTTCTTCCCTTTGTCTTGGCTCTTAGACTAAGAAGAACTAGATTGCCTACAGTCTTTGTCGAAGCCCTTCCCATTGGCATTTTTCATGAACTTCTTGAATTGTCATACGATGTAGGACTTCATTTTAGAATCTTCATCATTTGAAGACTCATCCATGTCACTGCTCTTGGCCTTTAGTTTCATGCTCTTACCCTTACTTGGTTTCCTAGTCCTTGTCAAACCCAACTCATAGGTCTGCAGATTGCCAATCAGCTCTATCAAAGGAATTTTTTCAATATCCTTCGATTCCTCAATAGCAGTGATCTTGGCATGAAATCTCTCGGGTAGAGATCTGAGTACCTTTCTCATAATCTTGGGTTCGGAAATGGTTTCCCCAAGATTAAAGGTTGAGTTCACTATGTCCTTGAGCTTAGCATAGAACTCATCTAATGACTCATCCTTCTCCATCTTGATTTCTTCAAAGTTTGTAGTGAGCATCTGAAGCTTTGAATCCTTGACAGCTTTGGTTCCTTCATAGGTTGTCCGGAGGATGATCCACGCTTCCTTCACAATTTCAATGGAGGATATCTTCTTGAACACCTTATTTGTGACCACACTGAATAAAGCATTCAATGCCTTGTTGTTGAAGTTTTCTGCCTTTATCTTAGCATCATCCCAATCGGCCGATACTTCCTTCGGCTTAGTCTAGCCTATCTCTATAGCTTGCTACACTTTCTCATCTAAAGACTGCAAGAAAACTCTCATGCGTACTTTCTAGTATGCATAGTTAGTTCCATCAAATAAAGAAGGTATAATGAGTGACTGTCCTCTATCCATGACAAACAGGGGTCAATGGATCACACAACAAAGATTAACCCTAATAAGAGTGTGTCTGCTCTGATACCACTTGATAGGCCAATAATGTATTGACCCCTTGTGATGAATTAACAAATCACCAACTAAAATAAAATGCAAGTGAAAAATAAATTTAACACGGTGATTTACTTACGAATAGGGAAAATCTCCAAGGCAAAAACCCCACTAAGTGATTTTAAAGTCACTATTCTCGAGAATCCACTATTATCATAACAAACGGTTACAAGTGAAGGAATCCCAGTATTTTATACCAACCTACAGTTGAACCCTTACTCTAATACACAATTGGACGTGTTCTGTAGTGACAATCTCTCCTTTTGGTGCACAGCTCCCAGTACGTGACTAACCAATAGATGCAGATCCTAGTACACGACTTAATCACCAAATTGAGAAGGATGTTGGCTACAAAGTTTTTCAATTCATCACACAATGAAGATCACGAAGCTCATTGGTCACAAAATCCTATGGTGTACAAACACAAAAGCTTCTTATGAACTAGACTCTTAGTTACCATTAAGAGTAAATATCCCTTGATTTGCATTGATGACTTGTTTGGCTAGTTGCAAAGAGCACAAGTATTTTCTAAGATTGATCTTGTTTTGATTACTACTAGTCAAAAATTTGAGAAATACCAAAGATAGCCTTTGGGGATAGGTATGGTCATAATGAGTTCTTAATGATGCTATTTAGATTAATTAATGCCCCTACTACCTCTAAGGATTTAATGAATGTGGCCTTTCATGATTAACTGGATCATTTTATCATTGTATTCATTGATAATATTTTGACTTGTTCTAAGAGTCTAGAAGAGATGAGGAACACTTGAGGATTATTAAAAGAAAATAATAATAGTAAGAGAAAGTAAGTGGTTTGTTAAATTGAGGAAGTGTGAATTTTGGTTGGGTCAAGTAGTGTTGTTAAGTTATGTGATCTCTAAGGTTGGAATTACATTGGATCGTAGTAGGATGAAAGAATCACGAGAAAGATTCCCCACATGACTTGGAGTTAGCTGCATTTGTGTTTGTTTGAAAATTTGGAGACATGATTTGTATGAAAGATATGATATTTGTATAGATCATAAAAGTTTAGAGTATTTATTTAACTAGAATGAGCTAAATATGGGACAACGGAGATGGCTTAAATTGAAAATAAATTGACACGGTGATTTGTTTACGAATGGGGAAAACCAACACGACAAAAACCCTACAGGATGATTTTAAGGTCACCACTCCCGAGAATCCACTATTATCAAAACAAACAGTTACAAGTAAAGGAATCCTAATACCTTATACCAACTTACTGTTGAACCCTTACCCCAATACCCAATTGGAATTGTTCTATAGTGACAATCTCTCCTTTCAATGCACAGCTCCCAATACGTGATTAACTAATTGCGCGAATCTTAGTACGGGACTTCAATCACCAACTAGAGAAGATCGTTGACTGCAAAGTTCTTCAGTTCATCACATGATGAAGATCGAAAAGCTCCTTGATCACAAAACCCCATGGTGCATAAACACAGCAGCTTCTTTACAAGAAAGATGAACTAGGGCAAATTCTATCTTTGGTCACAATTTGCATGAACAAACTTCGCTCAACACCTGTGCAACTTGTGTCATCTTTAACAGCCCTTAAAATAATCTTTTAATATGTCTTGGGTTGGGAGAAAAGAAAGCCTAAATATACAATCACGAATTGGATGTAAAATAGACCAGAAATTCCAAGTTTCATAAATCTCGACAGATACCTTAGCTATCAAGCAGATGTCGAGCCTTGGGCTTAAACAGCTTTTTTAAACCTCGATAGATACTAGCTATCAAGATTTAATGAACAACACTTTTCACACTTGAATGTTGGACAAACTTGCATGGCTTCAATACTTGGACTTGAAATAAGGATTCTTAAAGTATTAAGCACATCTTAGATCTACCTAATTACAAGCAAAGTGTGTTTTGTCAAAGGATTAGCCAGTTATTAAAATAGTGACATATGTTCCTAACATTGAATCACATATGTCCAAACAACTATGATTGCTCTATTAACTATCACCTTCATAAGGCTATGTCATTATTGGTGCGCTTAGTCGAAAGTCTACGGTTATTTTTCAGCTGCTTTGCATACAACTTAAAAGAAAATATTATTGATCTAGAAAGGTTGAGAGTTGAGGTTGTATAGGCCATTTAGAGGCCTACTTGGCTAGTTGAAAGTTCAACCAACTCTAGTAAAGAGAATGAAATTGTTGCAAGGTAGTGACTCTTAATTGATATGGATAAGCTGCATAATGGAAAGTGATCTAAGTTTACTATGTACAATTTCGAGGACGAAATTTTTATAAGAGGGGGAGAATGTAATGCCCTAGCCCACTTTTAAAAAAAAAAAAAAAAAAAAAAAAACAGGAAGCCAAATTTTTTTAAGGGCCACGCGTGCCCTACCTAACCCATCCTTCCCACCACATATCTCACAGTTCTCTCTTTTCTCTGTTTGGCCCATCACTCTCATTCTTGTTCTTCTTTTCTTTTTCATTTTCACTTAACACAAAACACAACACACATGCACACACTCCTTTCCCTCACTATCCCACCGGTACACTCCTCATCACCTCCGCCATTTTTCCAACAAGATCACCGGAAAACCCTATAGAACATCACACCTTCACATAAGTTATTTGAGGTAAAAGTTCTAATCTCTTTTGATGTTCTTGTTTGAGCTTATTTTACCCAAGCTTTAATAATGATGTTCTTGAGATTTATGAGCTTCTTGGGTGATATTCTTGTAATTTTGTATATGGGTTTTTTATTTGGTGGACTAATTTGATGAGTGGGTTTTTTACTAGTGGTGGCTAACTAAGGTTTATGCATGGTGAAAATTTAGGTGTTTTGAGGCATATCATGTGAAATAAATGTTGAATATAATTTTTATGGTTTATTTGGAGCTAGTTAAAGATTTAAATTGTTAGTTTTGAAGGATATTGTGATTTTGGTGTCATGGGTCTCTTGATGATGTTGTGAAAATCTTGTGGAAACTACTCATAAATTATTGAGGTTTTGATGTTAGAGATAATAACTTGGATGATTCATAAGAATAATGGAGGTCTATGCCTTGTAATGAAATTGTTGAGAAACTTTGGAAGTGGAATACATTATTTGTGAGGTTAAATGCTAGGCTTGCCTAATTAATTTCTTAGTTAGCAATTTCTAATTCATAGCCAGATGCAATGTCAAGCTTTATGCCTTTTGTGATAAGTTTGCTTGATATTGTTTAGGTTCTAGCTAATCTTATTTGGAGCTTAGAAAATTAGGCTTTTGCTGGTTGCAAGGTAAGTAGCTTTTAATGGAATTTTTGGAAAATAACCATGTTGCATAAACATTATTTTTGGGTCAACCACATTTTGGAAAATTAATGGTGGAACTATGTTTTTCTAAAAAGTGTTGTATTGTGACCCTACTATTTATGATTATTGAAAGTGCATATTCTTATTGCATATGGGAATTGCATGATTTGTTAGTATGGAAAAGACTGGCATCTTGATTAAATTCTTAAGAATGAATTTTATGGATTTATTGCATTATTTGCAAAATATAAAGATACTTTATCTTGACCTATGTTATTTGGGAAGTTAATACAAAGTCTTTTTGACAAGAAATGAGTTGAGAGCTTTGAGAACCTTGTGAATATCTTGGGCATTCAAATATTTTATGAAACTACTTAGAAGTGAATTATGTGTTTTGAATTAAAGGTAATTTGTGAGCTCTTTATCTTCTACCCATGTGCTGTGACATGTGATTACCCGATGATTACCTTGCTAGATACTATAGTCTGTGTGACATTGGTATCTTAGCACCTGTCTTTGTGATAGTATTAAGTTCCATCTTTGTGACGGCACATTAATTCCGTCTTTGTGACAGAATATTTAGTTCCGGTTGTGTGTCGGCGATGAGTTCTTTCTTTGTGACAGTATATTATTTCCATCTTTGTGACGGTATTATCACAAATTATAGTATGTAGTTTCATGAGAGAATTTTGAGAAGCTTTGTGCCATGTCATTTTATTCATTCTTGTCATATTCTTTTAGGAAATGGTTTTGTAGAAATCATTTGGAAATTCCCAAGTTAAAACATGATTTGTAAATTGTTATCATCATGAAACTTGCATTTCCCCCACCCCAATTAATTATGCTACTTACTGGGCTCCTGTCTCATTCTATTATTTTACAAACTTATTCAGAGTAGACAACTATCTTTTTAAGACAGCTTTTTGGTGGCTAGCAGTAGTTAGACTAACTACTGATGGAGGCTGGCTTTTGTGATGGAGATAATTGATGATGTACAACTTAGAGTAGGCTTGACCCAATTCTTTTGTACCTAATAGTGGTTATGCCTTTATTTTCAACAATGGGACACTTGATGTTGTATAATTATTTATTCAGACATCCATTCTTTTGTGACCAATGGTCATTGTATTTATTGCATAGAGCTCTGAGTTACTTTAGGAGTATATTTAATGGAATTATTAGGATAATTCTTGATGTTGGTACTTATTATGATTTTATTTGGATTGAATTGCTAAAAGGAACAAAAGCTATAGGTACTTTTAAGATGTTTTTCTCATGCTTTGAACCCTTTCGGGTTTGGGGTGTGACAGTTATGGTATCAGAGCTTAGGCTATGATTCTGTAGACTTTGAAAGTAGGAATTGATTTTGATCTAAGTTAGAGCATTAGGGGTTTGATGAATTCTTTATTTTGTACCTTTGTTTCAACTTCCACCTGTTATTCCTTTTTCCTTATCTTTTTTTATGCTAGCCTTTTGTGTTGCCTTGTGATTTGCTTGCTTGTTTCTTGGGTATAGGTATAAGTACCTTGGTACACTATGCGTCCTAGAAAGAAAGCACATAAAGTAAGGCATGTAGATGAGGTTACAGCTCCAGAGCATGGCCATAGGCAATGCCAAGAGCATGAGAGATCTATCACTCCTAATGGTGGCAGTGGCAGTGGTGGTGAGATTAATGAGATAGCAATTGTAGATAGGATTTATGCTAGGATTGCTAAAGCAGTCCAGGGTGGTGAACGTAGGAAGGAGGGTTGCTCTTTTGGGGAGTTCCATAAGCAAAACCCTCCAACATTTGATGGGGAGCCTGAACCTATGGCAGCAGAGAATTGGCTACTAAAGATGGAAAAATTACTGAGAGCCCTTGAATGCACTGGTGCTCAGAAGGTGATGTATGCCACTTATGCTCTCCAGGGTTCTACTGTAAGATGGTGGTCAGGCACTGAGAAATTGTTGAGGATGTAGTTGGGAGGGGACACTCCTGTTACTTGGGAGAAGTTTAAGGAAGTTTTCAATGGGACATACTTCCCTGATGTAGTAAGAATTTTTTGATTTGGTTCTAGGGACTATGACTGTAGAAGAATATGCTGCAAAGTTTGTGGAGCTTTCTCGCTTTGCTCCTTAATTCCAAATGAACCCAAGAAAGTTAGTAAATTTCAAAAAGGTCTTAATGATAGGATTCGACCCCACATTATAGCTTCTAGACTTGGCATTTTTACTAAGACTGTGAAGCGGGCAATGAGTCTTGAAGAGGACTTTAAGTGCAACCTGGGTTCCAAGGAAGATAAAAAGAAGCAAGAACCCTCTAATTATCAACATGTAGATGGTCGAGGGCAAAATTCCAAGAAGGGGTTCTTTAAGAAGTCCGGTAATGGGGATCATTATAATGGGCAAGGCAAGGGTGGCTCTCCTCAGTTTGGTAAGAAGTGGCCTTGCACTCGTTGTGGTAAGACCCATGAAGGTCAAACTTGTATGGATGGAGTTAGGTTGTGCTACACTTGTAAGCAACCTAGACACTCTGCAAGGCAATGCCCAACTACCAAGGGCTCGAGTTTCTCTTCCACACCCCAGTTTGTTAAGGGTAGTGATGATGGGAAAATGGTGCAGGGTAGAGTGCACGCCTTCAATACTCAAGGTGCTCAGGCCATGGTTGCAGTGGTGACAGGTATACTTCCTCTATTCTCCATACATGCTAGAGTACTTTTGATCTTGGTTCCTTGCATTATTTTGTTTCTAGTGCCTTACTAGAAGTTGTGGTAAGAGCTTGGAACTAATTGATTTTAAGTTATTAGCTTCTACCCCAATTGGTGATATTATATGAAATAATCTTATGCTTAAGTCTTGTAAGGCCCTAGCCCACTTTTTTTTTTTTTTAAAAAAGAGGAAGTCAGATTTTTTTTTTAAGGCCCACAAGTGCCCCACCTAACCCATCCTCCCCAATCTCCATACATGCTAGAGTTCTTTTGATCTTCGTTCCGTCTTTGTGACGACATATTAGTTCCGTCTTTGCGACGGTATTATCATGTGGCCTTAGGTTTGGAATTTTATTGTTATTGCTCACAAATTATAGTATGTAGTTTCACGAGAGCATTTTGAGAAGCTTTGTGTCATGTCATTTTATTCATTCTTGTCATATTCTTTTTGGAAATGGTTTTGTAGAAATCATTTGGAAATTTCCAAATTAAAACATTATTTGTAAATTGTTATCATCATGAAACTTGCATGTCCTCCACCCCCATTAATTATGCTACTTACTGGGCTCTGTCTTATTCTATTATTTTACAAACTTTTTCAGAGTAGACAACTATCTTTTTGAGATAGCTTTTTGGTGGCTAGCAGTAGTTAGACTAACTGTTGATGGAGGTTGGCTTTTGTGATGGAAATAATTGATGATGTATAACTTAGTGTAAGCTTGACCCAATTCTTTTGTATCTAATAGTGGTTATGCCTTTATTTCCACTAATAGGACAAGTTGACATTATGTAATTATTTATTCAAACCTCTATTCTTTTGAGATCAATGGTCATTGTATTTATTGCATAGAGCTCTGACTTACTTTGGGAGTATTTTTACTGGAATTATTAGGATAATTCTTGATGTTGTACTTGTTATGATTTTATGTTGGTACTTGATTGGATTGATGTTGGTGCTTGTTATGATTTTTCTCATGCTTTGGACCCTTTCGGGTTTGGAGCATGACAGTGACAACCCTTAAAACAATCCTTATATATGTTTAGAGTTGTGAGAAAAGAAAACCCAAACATCTATTCACGGATTGAATGAAAATCAGAACAAAAAAACTGACTTTCTTACATCTTGATATGTTAAGGACATATTTTATGTAGTTGGCTAATCCTTTGACAAAACGCACTTTACTTGTATTTGGATAGATCTAGGATGTGTTTAATACTTCAAAAAACATTTGTTCAAGTCTAGTATTAAAGTTATGAAGATTAGACCAAGAAACAAATGAAGAAAAAGTGTGTACTAAAGCTGGACACTTGCTGGACACCTGCGGATAGCTACTGGACAGATAGATATCTATCAAGCTATCTATCGAGATTTAATGAGGCTCGACAGCTGCCCGATCGATCGAGGTATCTATCGAGGTTACGAGAATTCAGATTTCCAGATCTGATTTTTGGGCCAAGCTTTTGTATTTGTGTAGGGTTTCTTTTCTCACAACCCTAGGCATATATAAGGCTTATTTTTTAGGCCGTCACACAAGAGAATACAAGGAGAAAACATGCAAAAGGTGACCGAAGCCTTATTCTCTCTGAAAGAAGCTACTACGTCTTTGCGCCTTAGGATTTTGTAACCAAGTGCTTCTTGATCTTCATTGATGATAAAGTGAAGAACTTTGCAGCCAACATTCTTCTTTCTCAAGTTGGTGAGTGAGTCACGAATTGGGATTCGTGCAAAGGAGTTAGTCACGTATTGGGATCCGTGCATCAAAGGATGGCGTTCATATATTGAAGAGTTCAGAGGTTCTGAAGCAGTAGAAGGTTTCTGCTGTGAGTTCATCTACGGGGATTGTAGAGTCTAAGGACAAAGGTTTTGTACTAGATCTGAAACTTCTCTTTACTATAGTGAATTGCTTTCTGGGAAGGTTTCCCCCCAGGTTTTTACTGTGAAACTGGTTGGTTTCATTGGTTTTCCTGGGTCATCATATCTTGTCTTATTTATTTTTCCGCTGCACTTAGTTTTGACATGATATTGATGTTTGTTTGTTTTAACAAGTTTTATGCATAATAAATCTAATTAACAAGTTGGGTTTAAAACTTGTTAATTCTATCAACCGGGGTCTAAATTTCCCAACAAGTGGTATCAGAGCGGGTACACTCTGATTGGATTAATTTCCTGAGTGTGATCCTTGACCCCCGTTGTCATGGATCGTGGACAATCTCTTTTGATTCCTCCTTTATTTGATGGCACTAATTATGCGTACTGGAAAGTTCGTATGAAAGTGTTTTTGCAGGCTTTAGGTGAACAGGTATGGCAAGCTGTTGAAGTTGGCTGGACTAAGCCAAAGAAAGCGCCAGTGGATTGGGATGATGCAACAATCACAACGGCAAATTTCAACAGTAGGGCCTTGAATGCCTTGTTTTGTGGGGTGACCAATGAGGAATTCAAGAAAATATCATCCACAGAAGTTGCCAAGGAGGCATGGACCGTTCTTGAGACCACCTATGAAGGTACCAAGGCAGTGAAAACTGTGAAGCTTCAAAGACTCACTAGTAGCTTTGAAGAAATAAGGATGGAAGAGGATGAGACCTTTGATGAGTTCTATGCTAAACTCATAGATATTGTGAATTCTGCCTTCAACCTTGGAGAGTCTGTAGCAGAATCCAAAATTGTTAGGAAAATCCTTAGGTCCTTACCTGAAAGATTCCATGCTAAAATCACTGCCATTGAAGAAGCAAGGGACATTGATCAAATTCCTTTGACTGAGCTTGTAAGGAACCTTCAAACCTATGAGATGGGATTAGGCTTAATGGAAAAATGTGGAAAGAGTAAAAATTTGGCTCTTAAAGGTATAGAGGAAGAGATTGAGGACTCTGAAGATGAAGATGAAGATGAAGATGAAGATGATGATGATGATGAGGATGAGAATCTAACCTTCATAACTGATGAGATTATCAAGCTTCTTCAATTTTGGAAAAAGGATAAGGGCAAACCTCCTAGGAAATCTAAATCCTCTAGGAAGGGTAAGAATGAGAAGCCCATCATCCAATGCCATGAGTGCAAAGGTTTTAGTCATATGAGGATAGAGTGTCCAAACTACTTTATGAGGGAAAAGGCCAAAAAGTCAAAAGACAAAGGGTTGGTTGCTACTTGGAGTGACACTGAGAATGACTCTTCTGATGAGTACGTGGATGAATGTCGTCATGTTATGACCTTTGCTGCTTCAACCGATAAGGTGATTGTGGAGAGTGCTCAAAAGCCTAGTTCTGATAAGACTAGCTTAGGTTATGCTGTCTCCTCCAGCCCCTCCTCTTCCACGGCTTCTGGATCAAGGATTGTCATTGTGCCTCAATTTGAGAAAGGTAATAAAGGTATGAAATCCAAAACTATTCTGGCTAATTCTAAATCCTTTGTTAGACCTCATGTTTGTCACCATTGTGGTGTTTCTGGACACATTCGTCCTAATTGCTTTAAGTTGTATCCTCATAAGCAATTGTCCAAACGGTCACAGGTTTTCTCTCAAGGACCTACACCTTTGTTTGGAGAGTTATTAAAAATCTTGAGCTTTTTAACTCAATTTCAGGAGAATTTTAATTCTTTTATGTCCTTTAGTAGTCATACTAGGACACGTGCCTTTTCATCTTCACGGCCAAAGACTCGTGCTGTGTGGGTGAGAAAGGAGTCTAAGACTTAATTGTCTTTTCTGTTTGTCCTCTACTTTAATTCTTTCTATCTGTAGTAGGACTCTCTTTACTTGATTTCTTCTCTGCTTTTGAAATCATGCTTTCATGCATCTGCATTTCTTTTCTTGCCTTCTTGCATATGCATCTTTCTCTCATGCATTCATGATGTTTGTTTGTTTTTGTTTGGTTGTTTAGTTTTTATTCTATTTTTTTGTTAAAAAAAAAAAGGAAAAATCAGAATACAAAAACAGTGTGTGTTTGTATACATTGGTTCTTGTGAACCTTAAAATGGCCATTGAAACAGAATTTTCTAAACTTTGTATCACCTGTAGCTTAGATAAGCATTCTTCTGCACAACTAAGCAAGTGAGCTTTGTAACTCTTTGTTTGTGATGAGTAAGGTTAAGTGATCTCTTCTTCTTAACACTCGTATCACTCTTTTTGACGGGTTGAACTAGAAAATCTTAAGAGAAAGGCATAAATAACCATCTCACCACTGTTACTCGCCAATCATAATATGACATATGTATGCTTCGGCATAGCAAAAGTGCAATGTCAAAAGCTTAACATAATTGGGTATTTCTTTTCTTTCTCTTGTATGCCCATGCATGATATGCTTAATAAAAGAAAAAATGCAAAGAAATAAAAAGCAAAAAGATCAAAAATGCTTTAAAATATGATTGCAAGCGTGTTTTCTAGGAGATGTGGGAGTTATAGGATGTACCTCAAAAGTGATAGTCCCCATCAAATAGTTATGATTGTGTGTGAGTTAAAGTGATTTTCTCATATCTCAAATCGTCATAACATTGAGACACTTATGCAATCTTGCGATGTTTTCACACACAACACGCAATACTCTTTGCTATTTTTGATACATGTGCAGGTACAATGTGATTTGGCTATCACAAGGTTTACATGTGTTAATGTATGCTCACTAAACTATCTTAACTTGTTTTTGAAATATAAAATTGGTTAGACTTGTTTAGTGTGTGTGTGTGTGTTTTGGATCAAAATGCATGACATTTTTCTTGTTGTGAGATGTTTTTGAGAGGTTAATATGTCGTTTGGATCTTGGTTGAGCTGCATACTTGAGTGCATTCACATCTGTGTTTTTCTCTTCTTGAAAAACTGTTTTTAAGCTATCTCGACACATCCTCGACACCTCTCGATAGCTAGGTGGATCGATCGAGAAAGTTTCTGTCTCCTCGATAGCTTCTCGATAGCTGTTCGATCCATCGAGGTCTGCTCGATAGCTCCTCGATACCTCTCGATCGATCGAGATTCTCTGCATGCATTGTTTTTCACATGTTTTGCATGTTTCTCTTATCTTGTCATCCATAGCATCTTGTTTCATTACATTCATGCATTTTTATGGATTCTTTATGCCCCTTTGATCATCTTCATGTTTCTCTGGTAAAGCTTTATAGCCTATACCCTCTATCAATCGTGACAAAAAGGGGGAGATGAATTTGTGGTTTCTTTCTTTAAGATTCTACAAGTTAGGGGGAGAAATACATGTCCTTGTAAGGGGGAGTTGTGTTTTATCTTGTTAGGGGGAGTGTTTATTTCCTTGTTCATGTACCTAGGTCTTGTGACCATTTTTACATACAGCATGATATTTATCAAGTGGTATATATATGATGATGTATGTTTTCTTCACCTATCTCTACATGTGTTGTTTCTTTTTTGTCTTTATACACATGTTTTTTTATTTGTAAGCAATCTATTATTTCTGTTTCACACAAAGATGCCTTGATGTATTTTGTTTAAAGTGTTTCAGAAATACAGGTTGTCAAAGTCTTCCATGCCATGAACTCTCTTTTTGCAAAGTTTTTCAAGAGTTTGTGTTAAGGTAGATTTTATTGTATTCAACAAGTGAGTATGAGTTGAGTGATTTATGACTTCTCTCATATGTTCATTTGTTTGTTGTGGTTTTGTCACGGATTGCCAAAGGGGGAGATTGTTAAGGACATATTTTATGTAGTTGGCTAATCCTTTGACAAAACGCACTTTACTTGTATTTGAATAAATCTAGGATGTGTTTAATACTTCAAAGAACATTTGTTCAAGTCTAGTATTAACGTCATGAAGATTAGACCAAGAAACAAGTGAAGAAAAAGTGTGTACTAAAGCTGGACACCTGGTGGACACCTGCGGATAGCTGCTGGACAGATAGCTATCTATCGAGCTATCTATCGAGGTATCTATCAAGATTTAATGAGGCTCGACAGCTGCCCGATCGATCAAGGTATCTATCAAGGTTACGAGAATTCAGATTTCTAGATCTGATTTTTGGGCCAAACTTTTGTATTTGTGTAGGGTTTCTTTTCTCACAACCCTAGGCATATATAAGGCTTATTTTTTAGGCTGTCACACAAGAGAATACAAGGAGAACACATGCAAAAGGTGACCGAAGCCTTATTCTCTCTAAAAGAAGCTACTGCGTCTTTGCGCCTTAGGATTTTGTAACCAAGTGCTTCTTGATCTTCATTGATGATGAAGTGAAGAACTTTGCAGCCAACATTCTTCTTCCTCAAGTTGGTGAGTGAGTCACGTATTGGGATTCGTGCAAAGGAGTTAGTCACGTACTGGGATCCGTGCATCAAACGGTAGAGTTCATATATTGAAGAGTTCAAAGGTTCTGAAGCAGTAGAAGGTTTCTGCTGTGAGTTCATCTACGGGAGTTGTAGAGTCTAGGGACAAAGGTTTTGTACTAGATCTGAAACTTCTCTTTACTATAGTGAATTGCTTTCTGGGAAGGTTTCCCCCCAGGTTTTTACTGTGAAACTGGTTGGTTTCATTGGTTTTCCTGGGTCATCATATCTTGTCTTATTTATTTTTCTGCTACACTTAGTTTTAACATGATATTGATGTTTGTTTGTTTTAACAAGTTTTATGCATAATAAATCTAATTAACAACTTGGGTTTAAAACTTGTTAATTCTATCAACCGGGGTCTAAATTTCCCAACATGATAGATACCCTACCTATTGAGCAGCTGTCGAGCATCGGGCTGAAACAATTTATTATACCTCGATAGATACTAGCTATCGCACTTCGTCACTTGATTCTTGGACAGACTTTCATGGCTTTAACACTTGAACTTGAAAGCTTGTTCCTTTAAGTATTAAACACATCCTAGATCTTCCTAATTACAAGTAAAGTGCGTTTTGTCAAAGGATTAGCCAATTCTATATTGACGTATGTTCCTAACATGATTCACATATGTCCTAACGTTTATAAATTTTTTTTTAATGTTAAATTTGATTGGTTGTGTATTTGTATGAGCAACACATACGAGAATGACTAATAAGTGTTGAGTTTGTTTAGATCTCGTCCAAATGTTAGCTTGAGTTTTGTGTTTTTGTGTTTGGGTAGCAAGAACGTGTAAGATAAATTTGATTGATCTTTCATTTTTGACTTTCTATCCTTTATATACATAAATTCATATTTGTCTTGCAGTTACTAAGGACTTTTCTTGCCCATTTTGCTTGGTAAAATGTGCTAGCTTTAAGGTGACACTTTTTTCTAATTTATTTTCCTTTACATTTATAATTCATATCATATGAAATGAACAGATAGTATGTTCTCACAATGATGCTAATAAATTTTTAACCTTTTTCTATAGGGAATAAGATATCACTTGTCTTCATCACATGATCTCTTCAACTTTGAGTTTTGGGTTGGTAATCTTCAAAAATATTGTGTGATTCTGATATTAAGCTTTGGCGAAGCATAACTACTAAAGCATGGGTGTATTATATAGCTGACTGAAAAGTATCATGGCTGAAAAGGTAAAAATGCATTTAAATTTTGTTTTGAGCATGCTTCTGTAAGAATTTTGTTTTAACCTCTTGCACAATCTTCTTGTTATATGTGGGCTTGGATTGTGTGGCGAGGGAGTTCATGGAGACATGGAAAAGAATTAGCTTTTGTTAAAAATGATAATTTGGTGGCAATGCATGGCTTACATTAGTATTGGTGGCTTGAAGGTTGATGGTGGCCTTGTGTTGATGCTGTTACATGGTTTGGCAGATTGTAGACTTGTAGGCCATTTTGCATGATGTGCATGGCATGTATTGTGCTGGGTTACAGTAGGCTTGCATGGATTTGGCCATGGTTAGGCTGTGGGTGAATGAGTTGTGTTGCCTTAAGTGTAAAGTAGGCATGTTGGGGCAATGTGAGAAATAATGTGGCTTGGGCTTTATGATGCTTTCCAAGCCTGGCTGGATGCAAATGGCTGGTGATCAAATTGTGGGTTATGTGGCTTGTTGGCACGGCCCAAGGCATCCATATGCATTTTCAACACAAGTGGGCTGTTGGGCCTGTGGTTGTCTTAAGCATGGGCACATGTTGTGCACATGTGGGCAACAAGTGGCAATAACATGATTGAGCAGTACCATGGTTGTGGGCTTTGTGGGTGTACTGTTAATGCTACATATGGGCCAAGACAGTAGCAATTGTGTGCGCCTTAGGTAGTTCCATGCAAATGGTAGCATGTCCAAGGCCACAATTTTAATAGAACCCTTTATATATTCAAATATTTATTAAATAATATTATTTAACTTTCTTTTAATATCAATTTTTTCAATCACTTAAAATTTATTTTTCTTGCCTTTCAAAAATAAAAATTATTAATCGTTAGCTTTTGTTAAAATTTATTTATTAGCTTTTGTTAAAAATGATAATTTGGTTCATTTGTCAATGTGTTTATTTGGTTGAGTTATAGAGAGGTGTCATCATTTATTGTTCTGAAGCACAATCTCTCTGGTCATGTGATGAGGGACAGATTGTTTAGGGCTATTTTAGGAGGGCTGCAGCTTAGGGCTAATAGGTTAGGTGTTAAATCTCGACAAGGACGGCCAAAGTAAGCCTTTCTTTGAGTTGGAAAATTTTGTTGGGTTGTTGTTTTTCTTTGAGGAAAATGAAACATGGTAGAGATTATATTTTAGTATTTTTGGGTTGTTTTGGTTATAATTGTGGTAAAAAGTTAATGGTTTTGGGTTGTTTGGTTTGTGAGAAAAGGTTGGGGGAAACAAAGTGATTGCGTTTTTGTGTTGTTGGCTGTTTTGCATTGTTAAGAAATTGAAAAGGGTATCAAAATTTGTCTTGATAAACAAAGTGATTTAGCTATGTTTTGGCAAAGAAGTTGGGAATTTAACTTGGGAGAATTTTAGTAAGTTAAAGATTTTTGTTTTATTTGCTTTAAAGAGTGGGATGACTTTGAAACTGTGATGTGCTTCAAATGGTTGATGACAGAATGGAGGAAAAGAAAAGGAATGGAATTTCTGGGTTGTGTGTGTTTTGCTGCAATCTGGGTCATGTTTTACGCTTTAACCAATCCAAATAGTATGTGAACTGATTGAGTGTTAAATCTTGAAAAATGGGAAAATTAAGAAGAATTTATAAGGGGAAAAAATAAATAAAAAGAAGAAGCTTAAATGTCTATAGGTTTTGCTGTTTTGATGTTCCAAAATTGTTATGCATTAATGTGGTTCAGTTAATCTGCTAAATCTTCATTGGGGTTCTGGTAAATCTAAGGGGATAAAATCTCTAACTTGATGAACTTTCATGCCTTATGCTGATTTGACTTCCTTGAACTGAAGTGCTTACATTATAAAAGGCTTAGTTGAAGAGAGACTACTACTTTTCCTAGAAGTGCATAATTTTAGAGAATCATAAGTTAAGGTTTTTCTTTTTGTACTTTTCTGAGCACCCAAGGTAAGAATAATGGTGGTAGATTTATATGATCTTGTTGCTATGCGCTGCTAGTGCACTACCTGTGTACTAGGTGTTGTTTCCTTTTCTTTCTTTTCGTGTTTTATAAAAATTTACTTGTAAAATAAGGTTTATATGATCATAGTTGTCACATTAGTTATTTTTACTTGTTGCTTTAGTCACGTTTCACTCGATTTTTGTAGGTCCTGTTTAGGGCTAATAGGTTTACGAAATGCAAGGATTTTTTTCCCTAAGGATCTATTAGTGTTTTGCATTGTTTGCATCATTTTTTCAAGGAAAGGTCCCACTGTTATGTCTTACTGCAGTGCATCACCTTCACGTATTTATCTTTGTGTTAGCTATTGGGCATGTGACAAAGGTTAGTTGTCCCTATTCTTATAATTATCTGTCTATTGTTTTCTTTTTTTAATTATAACGAAGAATTTTTATTCTTTAACCTTGGATTCAATTTTCTTCTATAATATGTTTAAATGGTGTAGATACGTCAATAGAAACATTGGGAGGATTATATCTTTAAAAAGGAAAACCATCCAGAAGAGGGTAATGCTCAATTTCTCATTAAAAGTTTAAGTCTACATACTTTCCTATGTTATGCTTCCTTCTGCTGGATCCTGGATCATAAAATAAATTTTTTCCTTACCTCAATTCTTTTGGACTGAATGATATAGAATTGAGTCACTCAGAATTTTTCACCATGTTAAATGATAGAGTAATGGTGATATAATTGATTAAGATAAGCCTATAAGCGCAGCTATAGCCAAATTCAAAAAAAAAAAAATACAAAAGGGTTATAGCCGCGTTTTTAAAATGTGACTGCATCTTTCCCCTATAGCCGCCTTTTACAAACGCAGCTAATAGCTGTATTTCTAAAATCGCGGCCATTGGTCCTGGCCTATAGCTGCATTTGTAAAAACGCTATCAAACGCAGTCAAAAGATGATTTATTAACCAGTTATTGTATCTTTGGCACGTTTTTTCAATTTGTTTCGACTTTCAACAATGCTGGCAAGGAATTCTAATCAAGTACATATATAGTAGAGCTATGCTAAAAAGATGTGAAGTCTCAATCATGTACAATAACCCGTTCCATTTAAGTAGCTTCTTTTTAACTTCAAGTAATTAATACGTGTTGAGCTCATACCCATGGTTTAGGCCATTTGGGTCAGGTTGGGTTTTTTAGAATCGTATTAATTCATTGTGCACTGAATGGATTATTTTATAGTGTAGTTAATAATTTAAATAAGTATCCAAATAATATTAGTCGATGTTTATTTGAATGTTATTGATGCGACAAAATCCAATCCGTATAATTCAAAATGGATGATTATAGTTTTAAGGGCCATATATATAATAGACATATTACTCTTAAAACTTTAAAGGATCATTACCTTGGATAGATGATGATCAATGACCATATATAGTTATATATCTGATTTCCATTACAAAAGATTTAACAAGACAATTTACCAAACCAAAGAAGGAAAATTAGGGCCCGTGTACTTCTTGCTAAATTAATAGACAAACTTAGATTTACATGCATGGATGAAGAACAATAAAGGTGAAACTAATGATAATGATAACTTATGCTTGATGTTAATGATAATATATGTATGTATGCTTTCCAAGTTTCCCCAATACGAAGGATATGTGATAATGATAATTATAATATAATGAAGGATTCTATATATAGATATATCTTAGGTTTCTAACTTTACGTTGGCAAACCATGAACAAATAATGTCTTGGTTTAGTACTTTTAGAGTCTTTTAAGTGTTGTCAAGTTTGCTACCTAGGTGATAAAGTTTATTGTGCATAAGTGTGGACACCTACTCGACCGATCGAGAAGCCCAGATCTTGACAAATTGAGTAGTACCTTAACAAATCGAAACTCACAATTTTAGAAATGCTAAAGTCAGCCTATTTAGACCATTAAGTGATTAGGCTGGTGTGCAAATAAGTTAAAAGGTATTTAAGCAAACCCTAATACACATCCAAAAGACTTTTGGAGTTGCTCTCTTCTAGATCTAAAGGTTATGTGCCTCCTGCTCGTAAAAGCTTCTAAGGAGATCATTCAAAACACAATTTGAATTGGTGGTGTTGACGCCTCTGCAAAACCAGTCATCACAAGAATTGGATATGAATCTTCAAGTAAACTATTGAAGTCATGGACTATAGATTCATGTTGCAACATCTCCATAGATGAGGAAGTTCGTGGACTAGGACTTGCATTTGGTAATGTTAATAAGTTTATAGGAATAGGTTTATTCGGTTATTGTAAAAGTTGTAATTACTTAGTGAATTTATTTTACCTTGGGATTGATAAAGTTGAATTCTTCTAGGATTTTTAATTTGAAATTTTTGTTAGGACATATGTAGTTCAAGTTGTTAGCATATGTCACTATGTAATGTAATTGGCTTATCCTTAGACAAAACGCACTTTACTTGTAATTGGGTAGATCTAGGATGTGTTTAACACCTCAAGAAACAGTGTTTCAAGAAACAGTGCTTCAAGATCCAGTATTGAAATCATCAAAGTCTGTCCAAGAAATAAGCATGGAAGTGCAAGATTTTAAAGCTTGACACCTACCTTGACACATGCATCTATCGAGCTTTAAGAAGCTCTTTTGCCCCGAGCCTCGACAGCTTCTCGACAGATCCTCGACACCTCTATCTGTCGAGAATTAAAGAAAATAGATTTTCAGTTCTGTTTCAAGTCCAATCTGTGAATGTGTCTTTGGGACTTCTTTTCTCCTAACCCTAGACATATAAAAGGATTATTTTAAGGGCCGTCAAGATGATGCAAGTTGCACATTCATTCAGAACTTCTTGTTCATGCAATTTGTGATCTGAAAGACAAAGTTCATGCCCTAGTTCATCTCTGATGATTTGAAGAACTTTGCAGCCAACAACTCTCTCTCTCTAGTTGGTGTTTGAAGTCACGTACTGGGATCCGCGCATCTGGTTAGTCACGTATTTGGGAGCCGTGCATTGAAAGGAGAAACTGTCACTACAGAACAAGTCCAATTGGGTATTGGGGTAAGAGTTCAACTGTAGGTTGGTAAGGTACTGGGATTCCTTGCTTGTAACTGCTTGTTGTGATAATAGTGGAGTTTCGGGAATGGTGACCTTAAATCACCCGGTGGGGTTTTTGCCGTAAGATTTTCCTCATTCGTGAACAAATCACCGTGTTATTTATTTTCCGCTGCATAACTTAGTTTTGATGATTTGTTTGTGCTACCACGTGATATTGCATGTTAATTTGATTAATTAATAACTGGGCTAATTAATTAATCTAAGTTATCACAAGGAGTCAACGCGTTTGTAGCCTGTCAAGTGGTATCAGAGCAAGCACACTCTGATTAGGGTTTAGTCTATTGTGTGTGATCCATTTGACCCCTGCTGTCATGGATAGAGGACAATTTCTTATTATACCTCCTTTATTTGATGGCACTAATTATGCATACTGGAAAGTACGCATGAGAGTTTTCTTGCAGTCTTTAGATGAGAAAGTGTGGCAAGCTGTGGAGATAGGCTGGACCAAGCCTACAGAAGCGCCGGCCGACTGGGATGATGCTAAGATCAAGGCGGCAAACTTCAACAGCAGAGCATTGAATGCCCTATTCAGTGCAGTCACCAATGAGGAGTTCAAGAAAATTTCCTCAACTGAAACTGCTAAGGAAGCATGGACCATCCTCCAGACAACCTATGAGGGCACCAAGGCTGTCAAAGACTCAAAACTACAGAGGCTCACCACACGCTTTGAAGAAATTAAGATGGAGGAGGATGAGTCGTTTGATGAGTTCTATGCCAAGCTTAAGGACATAGTAAACTCAGCCTTCAATCTTGGAGAAACCATTCCTGAACCCAAGATAGTGAGGAAAGTGCTCAGATCGCTGCCCGAGAGATTCCATGCTAAGATCACGGAAATCGAGGAATCAAAGGACATTGATAGAATCCCTTTGACTGAGTTGGTTGGAAACTTGCAAACCTATGAGTTAGGGCTGACTAGGTTAGGTAAGTCAAGTAAGAGCAAGAGCTTAGCACTAAAGGCCAAGAGCAGTGATACGGATGATTCTTCAGATGATGAAGATTCCAAGATGAAGTCCTACATCACAAGGCAATTCAAGAAATTCATGAAGAATGCAAATGGAAAGGGCTTCAACAAAGACCGTAGACAATCCAGTTCTTCACAACTCAAGAATTCTGATAAAGGGAAGAAGAATGTCAAGGATGGCGGTCAGTACACTGTTCCCGCTGGGCCAAAATGTTTTGGGTGCCAAGGCTTCGGACACATGAAACAAGAGTGTCCTACGTACCTTAAGAGCATAGGGAAGAGCAAGGCACTTGCTGTTACCTTAAGCGACACGAAGCCCGGGGACGATTCCGAAGATGAAGACGACGGAATTTTGAATGCCTTCACTACCACGGTTAATCCTACTGATGGGGTTACTGAAGAAGTGGATGAAGAGAAGGAATTGGTGGATTCCAAATGTGAGATTATGGATGATCAAGATGATATCCATACCGCCTATGAGAAGCTATACAAGCTTTCTGAGAAGCATGAGAAACTCTATAGGCTGGCCACCAAGAAGCTCAGTGATGTGGAACTCAACCGTGAGGAGCTGTCCACAAAGGTTGATGAAGCAAATCAGACCATTGGAGCACTGAGGTTCGAAAACAATTTCTTGGTTGAAAGGACCAAGAAGCTTGAAGCGGAGCTGTTTCAAGTCAGAGCACAATTGGAAAGGACGTCAAGTGCAAAACTGGACAAGATGCTAAGTGCTCAGAAATATTCTTCAGACCGTACTGGATTGGGGTATGAATTCTCTCTCTCTAATACTCCTACTGCTAGTACTACTGTGTTTGTTCCACCTGCTAATAACATTAAAACTGAAGATAAGAATGTTAAAACTGATTTAGCTAGTGAGAACGTAGACAAGGGCAAGTCCATCCTAGGAGCACCCCCTAAGAGTGAGACAAGGGAAACTAGAAACCCTAGGACTAAGAAGACTATCTCTCAAAAGCTCAAACAGAAGAAGCCACATCTCTGTTATCATTGTGGTGTTGCCAGTCACACTCGACCAAATTGCTATAAGTGGCGTGCCACTCAACAGAGCAATGGCACAATAGCATCTGGGAGCCAGAATAAGCTTCAGCCTTCTCTCGCTCCTCTTGGAGACATTCTTAAAGCCATCATGTTCCTTTCGAACTTCAACGGTTTAAACTCTTCTCCCTCATCACCGGTTCAAGGGTTGACTAAAAGGAAAGGTACTTCCAAGGTATGGAAGGAAAAGAGCTCTAAGTGATTTTAGTCACTTCTTCTTCTCTCTTCCCGTTTTTCTGTGTTGCATTATTTGTGTGGTTCTTTTTTGAGTCAGTCTAGTTTTATGCATTGTTTTGCTTTACATGTTTTTGTTTGTGAGTTTTTAGTTTTGTGTTTTATTTTTGCTTTTCTGATAAAAATAAAAATAAAATTGAAAAATTGAAAAATACAAAAACAGTGTGTGTTTGTGTGCATTAGTTCATGTGAACTTTTAAAATGGCCATTGAAACAGAGTTTTCTAAACTTTGTATCACCTGTAGCTTAGATGAGCATTCTTATGCACAACTAAGCAAGTGAGCTTTGTAGCTCTTTGTTTGTGATGAGTAAGGTTAAGTGATCTCTTCTACTTAACACTCATATCACTCTTTTTGACGGGTTAAACTAGAAAATCTTAAGAGAAAGGCATAAATAACCATCTCACCATTGTTACTCGCCAATCATAATATGACATCTGTATGCTTTGGCATAGCAAAAGTGCAATGTCAATGACATCTGTATGCTTCGGCATAGCACAAGTGCAATGTCAAAAGCTTAACATAATTGAGTATTTCTTTTCCTTCTCTTCTATGCCCATGCATGATATGCTTGTTAAAAGAAAATATGCAAAGATATAAAAAGCAAAAAGATCAAAAATGCTTTAAAATATGGTTGCAAACGTGTTTTCTAGGAGATGTGGGAGTTATAGGATGTACCTCAAAGGTGATAGTCCCCATCAAACGGTTATGATTGTGTGTGAGTTAAAGTGATTTTCTCATATCTCAAATCGTCATAACATTGATACTCTTATGCAATCTTGTGATGTGTTCACACACAACACGCAACACTCTTTGCTATTCTTGATATATGTGCAGGTACAATGTGATTTGACCATCACAAGGTTTACATGCGTTATTGTATGCTCACTAAACTGTCTGGACTTGTTTTTAAAATATAAAATTGGTTAGACTTGTTTAGTGTGTGTGTGCGTGTTTTGAGATACATGTGCATCAAAATCCTTGTTGAGAGATGATTTTGAGAGCTTAATGTGTTGATTGTATCTTTGGTTGAGTTGCATGCATGATTGCACTCATGTCTGTGTTTTTCTTCTTCCGAAAAACTGTTTTTAAAGGCATCTCGATACCTCCTCGATACCTCTCGACACATAGCTGTCTGTCGAGCTTCATAGACTCTTTCTTATCGTAGTCTCGATAGATGTCTCGACACCTGGTGGATCGATCGAGAAACTTTCTGTCTGCTCGATAGCTTTTCGATTGATCAAGGTTCCTTCTTGGTTGATTCTTCCTTCTCGACACATGACCTCGATAGCTTCATCTATCGAAGTGCTTTTTCTCGATAGCTGTCTCGATAGCAGGCTCGACACCTCTCGACACTTGCAGTTGTCGAGAATTACTGAAGGTCTATATATTGATTCTTCGCGATTTTTCTGTCACTTTGCTCGACCTCTCTCGCTCGAAAGCACCTGTTCTCTCTTCCAAAACATTCTCTCTCCCTCCAAACCTCTTCCCAAGGCTTTCTCAAGTGTTTGTCTCGATTCTCATCACTTGGTAAGCATCTTATCTCTCACTTTCATGTATTTCATGTTTTCTAAAACCCTAGGTTTTGTGTTTTTGAAAATTTTTGGGATTTTTCAAAATTTTTGAGATTTTCATGAAATTGTTGAGTTGGTTTTATAGATTTGATCTTCAAAACCACATGCATTGCATCACATTCGCATTCTAATTGTATTTTCATGCATTTAGATGTGTGCCTATCTTTTGTGTGCTATTAGGTTTGGATTGGGCTGAGCCCATGATGTTTTTATTGTTGCATGTCACATGTTCATGCATTTTCCATGCATACGTTCTTTCTTTTCAGTATATTCTTCCTATATTGAACTATTTGGACTTTTCTACTTGTCTCTTCTTCTTTCCCCCTCTCTATGGTTGCGTTAGTAGTGTCTATGGCACCTAAACATAAGTCCATTCCATCCCAGAACCCTCTGCGTTCTAAGGGATCGTCTTCTTCCAATACCACTCCTTTTTCTATCCGGTTCCGTGATGAGAAAGCCCATAAGGATTTCTCGGAGAACTTTTCTAAACGAGGTGTTCATTCGGAACGCCACGTTGTCCTAGCAGACTTTGCTGACATCGACCTTCCCGATATCATATACAGTCGGGCTTAGGAGTCACTGTGTGACGTCCCGGTCACATGTCCACTCGTGTTGATACAGGAGTTTTACTCCAACATACACGGGATCGATTCTTCTATACCTCTTTTCTACTCTTGCGTTCGAGGTACGCGCTTTGCTGTAACCCCAGAGTTAGTCTCTGAGGTTCTTCATGTCCCTAGGGTGGATCATCCTGATTACCATAGCTGTGAGCATCTCTGGACTGTGTCCAAAGACGAGATGATCTCGGCGTTCTGTGAGCGTCCTTCCTCTTGGGGAGATCATATGTACACACCATGTTGACCTTTTGCTAAAGGTCCTCATTTCCATAACATGGTGATGACTTTTGTTTTGCACCCACTCTCTCACTACAACTCTATCACAGAGCCTCGCACTCGGTTTTTGTTGTCCCTCCTAGAGGATCTCTCTATAGACTTTCCTTCACATTTTATTTTTTCCATCATAGATGTCTATAGAGATACGGCCACCCGTGATAAGCTCATTTTCCCTTCTGCTATCACGAGGATTCTTAGCCGTTTTTCCGTCCCATTCCCTTCGTCCGAATCTTACCATGTCATGTCTGCCATAGACGCCGCTACCGTAAAACGTAGCGAGGCACAATTTAGATTGAGACAGTCCGACGGTGCCACTCCTTCCACCCGTCCAACCTCCTCCAAATCCGCTCGAGCATCTGCTTCTTCTTCTTCGAGCGACGTCACATTAGGAGACATCATGGCGCAGCTTCAGCGCATGGATGCTCGCCTAGATACACTCTCCATAGAGCTATATCAGGTGAACATTCGTGTTGGTCGCATCGCCAGGCGACAGGCGACCATAGGCGGCTTTGCACCAGAGGCTTCTCCTCCGCCACCTCATGTGTCGACTGAGACTGAGGCTGATGATGATGGCGATGACGATGATGCTTCTGACGATGATGATGATGGAGATGCGAGCCCTTCGGATGAGATGTCTACATGACCTACCCTTTGTCACTCGTGACAAAAATGGGGAGTAGTTGGTCTGTATGAGAGTAGTCATGCTTAGGGGGAGTGTTAGTATCGGACATTTTTGTTAAGGGGAGTGTGGATTGAGGGATGTAGTGAGATGATCATATGTTTTTTTTTTCTTTTTCATCTTTTCAGAGATACATTGATCATGTATTGACATACATTGTATTTATTCTCTTCTTATATATGATGATGTATGTTTTTCTTTCACCTACCTTTACATGTGTTGTTTCTTTTCTGTCTTTATACACATGTTTCTTTACTTGTATGCAATCTATTATTTCTGTTTCACACAAAGATGCCTTGATGTGTTTTGTTTATAAGTGTTTCAGAAATACAGGTTGTCAAAGTCTACTTGCCATAAACTCTCTTCTTGTAAAGTTTTTCAAGAGTTTGTGTTAGGATAGATTTTACTGTATGTAACAAGTGAGTATGAGTTGAGTGATTTATGACTTCTCTCGTATTTTCATTTGCTTGTTGTGGTTTTGTCACGGATTGCCAAAGGGGGAGATTGTTAGGGCATATGTAGTTCAAGTTGTTAGTATATGTCACTATGTTATGTAATTGGTTTATCCTTAGACAAAACACACTTTACTTGTAATTGGGCAGATTTAGGATGTGTTTAACACCTCAAGAAACAGTGTTTCAAGATCCAGTGTTGAAGTCATCAAAGTCTGTCCAAGAAACAAGTAAGAAAGTGCAAGATTTTAAAGCTCGACACCTACCTCAACACATGCATCTATCGAGCTTTAAGAAGCTGTTTTGCCCCGAGCCTCGACAGCTTCTCGACAGATCCTCGACACCTCTATCTGTCGAGAATTAAAGAAAACAGATTTTCAGTTCTGTTTCAAGTCCAATCCGTGAATGTGTCTTTGGGACTTCTTTTCTCCTAACCCTAGACATATAAAAGGATTATTTTAAGGGCCATCAAGATGATACAAGTTGCACATTCATTCAGAACTTCTTGTTCATGCAATTTGTGATCTGAAAGACAAAGTTCGTGCCCTAGTTCATCTCTGATGATTTGAAGAACTTTGCAGCCAACAACTCTCTCTCTCTAGTTGGTGTTTGAAGTCACGTACTGGAATCCGCGCATCTGGTTAGTCACGTACTTGGGAGCCGTGCATTGAAAGGAGAAACTGTCATTACAAAACAAGTCCAATTGAGTATTGGGGTAAGAGTTCAACTGTAGGTTGGTAAGGTACTGGGATTCCTTGCTTGTAACTGCTTGTTGTGATAATAGTGGAGTTTCGGGAGTGGTGACCTTAAATCACCCGGTGGGGTTTTTGCCGTAAGGTTTTCCCCATTCGTGAACAAATCACTGTGTTATTTATTTTCCGCTGCATAACTTAGTTTCGGTGATTTGTTTGTGCTACCACGTGATATTGCATGTTAATTTGATTAACTAATAACGGGGCTAATTAATTAATCTAAGTTATCACAAGGGGTCAACGCGTTTGTGGCCTGTCAATTTTTATTTCTTTTGTTTTCCCTGGATCACCATGTCATTGTGTACTGCTTTAATTTTAATATGCTTGATTGTATTCTTGTTGGTAATTATTTAATTAACCGAAAACAATTTATAAATAATCTAATTAAAATCTTGGCACTAAAACTGTTTAATAACAACTAGCCTCATCACACGCACTTCGCGCGTGCGATTTTAAGTGGTCTTGTTTTGTAAAAAAAAAAAAAAAAAAAAAAAAAAAAAAAACTATATTTTTTTATTATATATAATTTTTATTTTGAAAATTTAATTTATAAGCGAATAAATCAATTTAAAAATTTTCATCTTTTAAGCAACAATGCTCAAATAGTAAAACCCATTTTCAATCTTCAAACTACAAAATGAAAACAGAAAAGAAATACAGTGATGGCTACCTAACCGAAGAAAAGTCTCTGTGCTTTTTTCTTTTTTCTTTTTTTATAATCAAACTGATAAGTGGATAAAGCAATTTAAAAATTAACAGGAGAGTGATCCTATTTTTTAGGCAACGTTTTAGTGGAAGTTAGAAGATAAAGATTTTTTAGAATTTAACTCTATCATGGACTGTTTAAAATCTAATTACCACATTATCAACTATTTAAATAAATAACTATATAAAAAAATAAAACTTAACGCCAAAAACATATACAATGATGGTAAAAAAAAAATTCTTAAAAAAAAAAAATGTAGAAGGAAAAAAAAAAGTGAGGAAATAGAAGATAAAGATTTTTTAGAATTCAACTCTATCATGGACTCTTTATAATCTAATCACCACATCATCAACTATTTAAATAAATAACTAAATAAAAAAAATAAAATTTAAAACCAAAAACATATACAATGGTGGTAAAAATTAAAAAAACTAAAAAACTAAAAAACTTTAACGCCAAAAACATATACAATGCTGGTAAAAAAAAAAAATTCTTAAAAAGAAAAAAAAATACGAAGAAGGAAAAAAAAAAAAAAGAAGTGAGGAAATAGAAGATATATAATTTTTAGAATTTAACTCTATCATGGACTCTTTAAAATCTAATCACCGCATCATCAACTATTTAAATAAATAACTAAATAAAAAAAATTTAATGCCAAAAACATATACAATTATGGTAAAAAAAAATCTTAAAAAGAAAAAAAAAAAATACAAAGAAGGAAAAAAAAAAAAGTGAGGAAATAGAAAGAAATAGTAATTGATCATTTATATTTTGATCATTAATCAAATTTTCAAAATTACATTTAAAAAAAAAAAAAAAAAAAAAAAAAAAAGAGAGTTAACGTGATACATATTAAAAAAAAAAAAAAAAAAAAAAGTAGAACTCAAAGAAAGTCATTCATAAACCAAAGAAAAGAAAATAAAGAGGAACTTGCAAAACTAAATATCTTCAAGTTAAAGAAGAATGAGAGATAGAGAGGGAGATAGAAACTGCAAAGCGTACGTGAATTTGTAGGTTTTAAAGTGTAGGGGTTTTAATTTACATATTTATCCTCATTAGTTGAAAACTTGTAAGTGGATATGATGAAGGTACTTTAGGCATCCAAAATGTGGAATTCAAACAGGAGAAGCCCCTTAAATAATAGTATAATAGTATAGATATACATATATATATATATATATGTGTGTGTATATATATATATATATATATCAATGATTACATAAATACATGCTAGAATAAATGGAATAGCACGTCTACCAAACATTTAAGGTCTATTATTTTGTTGTTCTAGAATTGGTTGACTTGGAAGTAGTACAAGTGCAGTAGGAAGAATGGTAATTCAAGATGAAAGTGATATTGATGATGATTGCAATATATGGTAGACTTTGATATGAGATGATAGCAGCTTAATTTGTATTTTATCCCTAGGCTTAAGTCCAACTCAAAGTGTTTAACAAAAAAAAAAAAAAAACACTCAAAGTGCTCATTCAATCCAATTTTTTAGGTTGAAATAAAGAACAACAAAATTATCGTCCAACTGTAAAGGAGTGAACCTTTGAGTTTGGACATGTATTTTTATTTTTATTTTTTTTTATATGTGGCTGAAGAAAAAGGGCGGAAAATTTTATTGTTAGCCAATGAACTTCTACGGTTGGTCATGGAAATGGTTCCTATAAAAGTTAAAGAAGGTCCCAAAATACAGTAATTTCTGTGTGTATTTGTTAATGTGATTTTGTCTGTTTTGTTAACAAATCATAGATACAATCCAAGTGAGTTAGGAAAAAAAAATCATATACAATCCAGTGATATGAATCTAGAATATTTCCTGGAGTACGTTTAAGATACATAATTCAACCAAAGTATTGTTTTGCATTGACACATGACTATATGAGGACTGTTGATATACTGAGACGTTCATATTAGAAAGTGCTGCACTAATTCAACCGGTTCCCTTTTTTGTTTTTAGGACCTGAAAATATGACTTCTTATAACAGGCTTTGGTGTCAAGTTATAATTAAGCACAATGACTTAATCAAATAATAATCACAATTTAAACATGGAAAACGGCCGAAAGAGTATTTATATGCCTTTATTGTTTTTTGCTTTGTCTAACTATAGTTGAACTTGATTTAAATTAACATTAGCAAGATCACTTTATAAGACAACTATTAATAATATTAAATATGTATTTGTACTAGGGTTTTGTCAAATTTCTAAGGAAATATTAAACAAAGTATTAGCTAACATGATCAAGGTGGCTTCCGAAGTAAAATATGACCATATCCAACATAGCCTACTACTATGAAGTGGAATTAACAAACAAGTGGTACAAATTACAAAATACATTCATATGCCTCGAAAAATAGTTGGGTTGGCTTCAAAAGCCCTCTTAAGTATTATAAAGTTGATCAGGTTTTTATTTTTTTATGACTGAAGTATGAAATGTTGATCAGGTTTTATTTGGGTGTTGATGCCAGAGCTAGATTGTGGTGTTCCATATATAATTGTCGATATCTTCTTTGGTTAAAGAGGATTATATATAATCAACTAGAATCATTTTCAATATCATTGAACAAGTGACTTGAAGACTTTTTGTGAAAAAGAATTTGATTTTTTGGTGATATAATCTGTACGTTTTTAGACTCCTTAAACACAACCAGATCAACCTAGTTATTTAGCCAAGAGATTAACTTAGATAAATTATGCAAATCTAGGTTAACACATATAAATCATATCATACAAAACAGCGAAAATAAAAAAATAACACAATGTTATGATGACCCAAGAAAACCAAACTGGTAAAAACCCTAGGGAGGATTTAACCTAACTATCCTCAAGGTAAACTAAATTCACTATGAAAGAACTGAAGTTTACACAATAGCAACTTAGACTACTAACATCTTATTGCTACCTCGAGTAAGAAATTTACTATCATGATCGCGTGACAACTTTGAGTCCACGGATTATTTATTTCTTGGATTCCCAGCAAGCACAAGCACTCCTGCTTGTATATCTTTAAGTTCTTGAATCTGAAACTGAATTGATCACCAAGTTCTTGACATAATATTGATCATTGATAACCCTAAGTATGTGTGAAGGCAAACATCTCTAGATCTCACAAAAGATTCACACACACAGCATAAAGAGCATCAGCAACAACTCTAAAAATGTGGCTAGGGTTTTCCCTTTTATACCTAGGGCAAAACATAAACCCTACGCATAAAACAGGCTTGGGCTGAGTTGGAAAAATTCTGCAGAAAAACAATCTACACGACTTTCAATCGGTCGAGTCTAATTCTCGATCAGTTGAGCCAGGCAAAATTGCAAAGTAAATTCTGCAGCAACTCGATTCCAACTTTACATATAAGACACATACTTTGAGCAGTCTAAACAAGACTAAAACGTTTTGATCATGGTTTGCTAACATTACAAATTAGAGTTCTAAAACATTTAAACCTAAAGGTCTTAGAACTCAACATAATCCATTGTAGGAAAAAGGATGAATGTCAGGAAAATGATTTTATGTATGCAGTTCATGTTAAATATTAGTTATGATATTTTTCATGTTGAATGTACTTGAATAGATGTGGAAGAGGGAAGCATAAAATAGGATCAAAAGAATAAGAGAGTTACATGGCTCAGCCTTTTGGCCTACATCAACGGAATAAACTCTTAAAAGTATAGTACAAAACCCGTGTTACAATGAAACATAACATGAGTATATATAGTAGACTAAACTCTAAATAAACTTCTAATACAAGTAGGAAACTTGGCTTGCAGACAAAGTAGAATTAGCCTTGGGCCTATAGTAGTAGGCTAATATATCTCCAACATGTCTTAATAGAGATATTCCACCTTCTCCTTTGAGTCTTTGACAAACAAAGTTCGCATCTCTGAATTGTTAAAGAAATAGATTATTAACTTGTTTTTAATTGAATGTTTGTTTTGAGACACCGGGGTAATCAGGAAGTGCAGACTGAACTTTGATCAGGTGTTTTACAAAATATAATACTGGCCATATATAGTGACACACTAGCACTGCTCTCATCAATGAGTGACTAGTTCTCCAATTGCCATTGTGGTTATAGTTGTTTTTATTCAATAGATTTATTTGGGGTAGATTTTGAAACCCTTTTGAGTAGTATTAGGAAAATCCAATTCTAGTTACGGTGAAGGTGAGAATAGCATCTTTTGGGGTTGGTATTGAAGGTTATGAGGAGTAAGAACCATGTACTATATGGCGAAAGCTTGTGGATAAGCTCCAACATTATTATTAGAAGATGCAGCCTTTATTATTCTCCCTGTTTGAATAACAAACTATTGGAAAGAGTAAAAAATTTAGGGTGCATTTGGTTCTAGATTCTCAAAATTATTGAGATTTGACAACCCAACAAATTAAAATCTCTTTAGAATGCTTTGGTATGTTAGTGAATTAAAGTGTTCTTTGGTCATATCAGATGACTTGGTGACTTATGATGACATGAGCAGTACCATGTTGAAAGCCTTAATTATATGTTAAGATGGCCGCTATTGGTTCTTGGATGGAAAAAAAGAAGGTCATACTAGGTTCGCAGGCAGTGATAAATCTTAGTGCTATCAACACGTAAATTGCTATCCTCTGTCAAGCATTTAGAAGTAGCCTAGATAGTTTGCAGTAGCAATGTCATCAGGAGTAAGGCTTAGCTTTATATCATAGAACCATCACTACTCCTGGTGGATATGAGGCATGCAGAGAGATTATATTTTATCGTTATTCCTTGCCACTTAGCTGCTTACCACAAAATATTACTTGGTGTCTCTGCTCATCAGAATGTATGCCAACTCTATAGGATAGATCAACAAACTTAAGTGTGATAACTGTCATGACATTCAACAGTTATTGTGTTTTAGGGTATGTTTGTTTGGAGGTGAAACAGGGAGGATGGAAAACTTTGGAAAGAAAATAGGAGAAAACTTTTTTGGAGTGTGTTTGGTTGGGTGAGGAGGATGGAAAATAAATAGTGGGCCCAGGTATTTTCTCCCCTGGCCCACCAAAATGTTTTCTCTCCAAAATGGAGAGAAAATTAAGGGTGTGTTTGTTTGGAGGTGAAACAGGGAGGACGGAAAATTTTGAAGAGAAAATAGGAGAGAAAACTTTTTTGGAGTGTGTTTGCTTGGATGGTGAGGATGGAAAATAAATGGTGGGGCTCAGGTATTTTCTCCCCTGACTCACCAAAATGTTTTCTCTCCAAAATTGAGAGAAAACTGAGTGAAGATAAATATTTTTTTGATTAACAAAAATGCCCAGTACATATACACACACTTATTCAAGTTGTCTTTATTTTTATTTTTTTAATTTTCTAGGCAGCTACGTTGCTTTTTTACCTTTTTTTTTTTTTTTCAAGCCTGGGCGTGCATGCCTTCTTTCTTCTTCTTCTTTTTTTCTTCTACGGGGCAGTTGCCTTTTCTTTCTTTTTTTTTTTTTTCCCTATTCTTTTTTTCTTATTTTGATTTTCTAGGCCTGGCGTGATAGTTTTTTTTTTTTCTTTTTTTTTTAACTAGTTGTGATTTTTTTTACATCATTTTTATTTTTTTAATAAATTTGGGTGATTTTGTTTTGTGGTTATTTGTCACTTTTTTGTTTTAATTGGGTATCATTCTTTAATAAGGGCATATGAGTAAATTTATTCAAATCTATTTTTCTATCCTTCCACTTTTTCACCTCCAACCAAACAATAGGAGAGAAAATAAAATTTTTTCTGTCCTCCTACTTTTCCACTCTTCCACCATTTTTTATCCTCCCACTTTTCCACTCCTCCAAACAAAAGGACCCTTATATTTTCCCTCTTACATATGTGTGAAAAATGAAAATGTTTTGCTTGACAGAGTTTCATAAAGGTGGAAGCCACAAGAGACAAAATATGTCTATTTTCAAGAAAATAATTTCAAATTCACAAGGTGATAGAATTTGGAATTTACCAGAAAAGAGAGACAAAAGTCTATATTTTTATTAATATGAAAATTGAAGTGTTTTGAAGGCTACACTAAATTTAAATAGTAAAAAAAAAAAAAAAACCTCCTAAAAATCTTAATTCATGTTAGGCAAAAATTAGGTGGCAAAATAGTAAATTTTACCAAAATAGACAAAATTAAGATAATTGCAAAACTAAATACTATTTTTTTTACTCTAAAAGACATCCAAAAAAGACAGAACCTTATTCTAACAAATTTTGAATAAAAAGATGAAAATGAAATAAATATTACTAAAAATGGTAAAAATAAACATTTCAAGATCTAAACGAAGGATTTTTCCTAGGGAGATAGATGAGGATCTAGTTTTCAGAGCACTTGAAAGTTGATACATAATAATAACATGTTTAGTTAGAAGAAAACAAAGTAAGCCTTATATGTATACATTTTCAGTTTTCAATGGGATCGATCACAAAAAATGGGTATGGTTTGCAAAATTGTACCGAGTTTTCATTTTTAATATCCTAAAAAGTGAGTTTGAATATAGAAAACAAAAACGTCTTTTGCTTGTTATCATTTTTGTGAAAATGAAAACAGTGGCATTTTGTAAAAAAACCAGATTTGTGGGTCCCATTAATATTGACATGTCTCATTAAAACAAACATACATACTCTCTCTCTCTCTCTCTCTCTCTCTCTCTCTCTCTCTCTCTCTCTCTCTCTCTCTCTCTCTCTCTCTCTCTCTCTCTCTCTCTCTCTCTCTCTCTCTCTCTCACAGATGTTGGGACTTAAATGAAGTTTGTTTGAATTTATGGGTTTTTCAATGGAGATTTGGGTTGGTTTCTTTTTCCTTTTTCCCAATGGATTAGGCTTCTGACGTAGAGATTTGGGCTAGGTATTGGCTTGTGAAGGTGATTCCCATGGGTTTTTATGGAGTTGTGGTTCGGCTTTGGTGGATTATGAAGATGTGGAGTTGTGTCTGGGTTTGATGAAGGAGATGACTGGTTTCTATCGGGTGATAGGTGATCGTTGGTTTTATCAGAAAATAGAAGGATTTAAGCAAAACAAAAACTAGACCAAAATTGGTGCCAAACAAAAATTGAGCTGGAAACAAAAAATGAGTGTAGGATTTGAGAAGAGAAAATAAGAATAGAAAATGAAAATTGAAAATGACAAACTTTTAAGAAATGAACAAAGTTTCTCTTCAAACTAATTTGGAGAGCAAGCAACTCTTTAAACTTCTCATATATCTCTTTTTTTGTGAATTTTGAAAATTTAACCGTTGAATTTCATGGTTCTTATACTTTTAACGTACATATCATATTTCGTTAAAATCGAATGGTCTTTATTATTCAATCAATAAAATTATTTTTTATACACAATTTTAAATTACAAAAATAGAAAATTTTAACATTTGTTTATAACAAAGCAATTGATTTTTTTTACCTTTTTGAAATATTACAAGCATGAATGAATAATATAATAAGAACATAGAATTCAACGATTAGATTTTCAAAACTCACACTTAATATAAAAATATATGAAGCATTTGTAGAATTTCTTTTCAAACTAATTTGGAGATAAATTTTGTTGATCTTTAATCTTTTCGAAATTTTGCAAGCATAAATGATATAATAAGAAGCTGATATTAGATTTTCAAAATTCACATTTAATATAATGATATATGAATAGTTTGTAGAATTTTTCTTTAAACTAATTTAGAGAAAAATTTTGTTACGAAGAAACCAAACAGCACCCAAGTATCTATAATTGTTTTTCCTTTTCTTTTTTTCCTTATTATTGAAATTTTTTTTCTTGTCATTGTGTGTCATTCAATTGTATGGAAATGTAGTAAGAGCATCTCCAATAGGCTCTTTAAAGTCTAATTAAGAGAGTAAACACACACACACAAAAAAAAAAAAAAAAAAAACCCTCTAACAACTTTTCCGTCTCCAAATTTTTTTTTGTTTTTTTTGGATTTGTTACTGTAGCTCTCTTGGCGTGGAAAGCATTGCAGCAAACACTGAGGGTGTGTCCGTTTGGAGAGAAAATAGGGAAGATGGAAAACTAAGGGAGGAAAACAGACATTTTCCACTGTTCGTTTGGAGAGAAAACCAAGGGAGGATAGAAAACCGGGAGGAAAATTTTCCTCCCGGACCCACAAAAACTTTTCCTCCCAAATTAAAAGGAAAATGTAGGGGAGAAAATAAGGGGATGGGGGCATTTACTAAAATGCCCCCATCCCACTGAAGGTTGTTTTTTTTTTTTTTTTTTTTTCAACGTTAACATTAAACTTTCTTCTTCTTTTTTTTTTTTTTTCTTTGTTTTTTTTCTTGTCAACATTAACGTTGAACTCTTTTCTTTTTTTTTTTCGTTTCAACTTTAACGTTGAACTCTTTTTTTTTTGTTCATTTCAACGTTAACGTTGAAGTATATTTTTTTTTTAAATTTTATTTCAATGTTACTATTAACAATGGTATAATAGTCAATTTATACGCTCCTACTTTTTCACCCTTCCAACCAGACCCATAAGAGAGAAAATTAAATATTTTCCATCCTCTCACTTTTTCATCCTCTCACTTTTTCACTCATCCAACCGAACACACCCTGAAGAACGTCTAAAGAATATTTCCCCTCAAAATACTGCCGGTTGAATAAAAAAAAAAAAAGACTTTTCTTTTTCTTCTTCACTCTCTCTCTCTGGCTTCTCATCAGAAATCTCTCTCTCTCTCTCTGTCTCTCATCAGAAAACAAAGGGGAATCGGCTCTCAGTCACAAGATCTGCGTAACTCTCTCTCACAAAAACCTGCTCTTCTGCTTAACAAAGGGGAATCAGCTAATTAAAATTTTGGCCCCATCTCTATTGTACGCCAACTGTTCGAGAGAGAAGACATGGGTATGTCAACCATGCTCTTCTTCTACTTCAGAGTCCCCAGAAGCCAATGTAAAGACTGCTGAGTTCTATGTCAACTCGGGTCTCCAGCTCTTCTGCAAAGGACAGGTATGTCAACCACGCTCTTCTTCTACTTAAGAGTCCCCAGAAGCCAATGTTGAGACTGCTGAGTTCTATGTCAACTCGGGTCTCCAGCTCTTCTCCAAAGGACGAGTATGTCAACCAGTTTTCTTCTTTTTTGTTTTTACGAAATGGGTATGTTGGATTTTGTTGATTTATGTACAATTTATTTTTTGTTAATCATAGTCTGCCAAACTAAAGTTCTGAAACCTGGGTTTTGATTTTGACGACAAATTTTCTTATGGGGTCTGTAGTGTTTCAATTATTTAGCTTGAATTGTGTTTCCCACACTTGAAAAGTTTGAGACTTTGAGTTGGAGAGACGAGAGAAGGAGTGACTTAGTTTTGCACTTTGTTCGGAGCTTAAAATTTTGTTTTTGATATGTTTTCTGAGAATTATGTTTGTGAAAGAATCCAAATTTTGGTGCTATGTGATTGACTTTGAATTTTTGTGTTTCTATTAATCTTTACATGGATTTTGTGTTATTAGTTTTATAAATAATTAAATACTTCCTGAGTAATTGTTGGAAAAATGTTCCATAATCAACTAAGGAAAACAAGCAAGGTCATCCAATGTTTAACGGGAAGGGCATTTTCTGCTGATACTATGGTATACACCTCTCTCTCTCTCTCTCTCTCTCTCTCTCTCTCAAGGATAGTTGTCCAAGCCAAAGAGTGATAGAAAGTGGAAAAATGTGTCACTTCTGTCATTGTTCTAAAATGAACTCATTAGCAATGATTTGGCTTGGTTAGCCTCAGCTTGATCAACTAATGAGAGGAGTTGATATAAATTTGGTTCGTATCTCACTCATTTTAAGCCTACCAAACTATGGCTAACTTGCCTGAGTTTCAAGCCTACCAAACTAGTGTCAAACTCAACCAAGTTTCTTACCAAGGGGCATGCTGAAAATGTATTTCTATAGAAGGATTTTGTTACTTCCATACCTTTAGCTGATCCATGGAGGATGAAACGTTAACAATCCTTGGTGAATTTGACAAATGGAGAAGAGGAATGAGTGCTTCAGCCGTTCTTTTAAGAATCCTTAGTTTTAAGCTCCTATTAATCTTTACATGGATTTTGTGTTATTAGTTTTATAAATAATTAAATACTTCCTGAGTAAGTTTTGTGTTTCTCCTGTTACCTCTGCTCAATTTTTGGGAGTGATTCTTCCGCCTATGGATTTTTATCTGATATAGAGATTAAAAGTTTAAATGCTTTGTACTTATCAAAAAAGTTTAAATGCTTTGTTAAGTAAACCTTTTGAATGCTTTTTTAGGTACTTGTGCTCATATCATGGTTAATTACCTGCCTAAAAAATATTTCCTCTGTCAGTATAACTTAATAGATGTCCAAGCTACATGTATAAAGAGGCTGTATTGTCCAATTTTTTTTCCTACAGGACTAGTAACAACATGCCTTTTCATAATGTATTCTTTGCTTTTAAGTATCAATATGTTATTCTAAAAAAAAAAACAAAAGTATCAATATGTGAATTATTCACACATGTTGCAATAATTGTGTGTTTTTTTGGTGGCAGCAACTTGGGAAATTTTTTCCATGGGTCATAATACAAATTATGCAGGTAATATGCTTCTAAATGGTGGCAAAAACTTCAAGCACAATTTGCAATTGTTCGTGGGCCTGCACGTCTTCGGAGAATAGAGGCTCTTGATTACATTATGAAGGCATGCATAATATTGCATAACATGATAATTGAAGATGAGCGTGATAATAATGGAGCAGAAAATTTTGATCATGAACAAGTGCCTGAAAGCATCCCTACAATAGTGTCCCACAAGCCTACAGAAGAATTTAGTCAATTTACGGCATTCATTGCAGCCCATGAAAAAATTAGAGATAGAGAAACTCATTTTGAACTCCAATCGGATCTCGTTGAGCACTTGTGGCAACAATATAGTGATTCGTAGGATTATCTAATTTTAAGTTTTATGCTTGCAATAATTTTTATGTCTTTAGTCTTTATTCTAATTTGAATTTTTTTTTTTTCATTTTTGTTAGTTTTCTACAGGTAAAATTCGATGCAATTTGAAATTTATCATATCTATGTCCATCTTGAAATATATCAAGTCGTTTTGAAAAATATGACTAATGAAAAATATTACCATTTGAAAAATATAACCCTTAAAAAAAAGGCTATTGAGAAAATATAATTGTTGGAAAATTTGAAAATGTTAGCGTTGGGAAATTTAAAAATATAGTTGTTAAGGGCTTGTTTGGATAAAAAAAATTATCACTCATTTCTCATCACTCAGTTTTCATCATCTATCATTCATCACTCATCACTCATTACCTATCACTTAAATACCCCAAATTCTCACTCCACCTGTTTGGCACATATTTTCAGTTTTCTATCATTCAAATTTTTTTGCTTTTGTGAGACCATGCCTGAGCACCACGTCATCAATTCTGTTAACCTACCCGCCTCAGCCTCACTCTCATCATTTCAATTTCTTCCTCTTCAGTCACCATTGCCCTGTTTCTCTCACTGAAGTCCTCTTTCTCTTTCATTTCTCTTGTACACACACATCAACAAGAACAATCTATCCCAAACCTACGGCCAAACCATCATAAACATACAAACACAAATGAATACAAACATAAACTCATAGGTACCCACAGATGTTCAAATCAAAACCCACAAATACCCAAATCAAAAATCACAAATACAGACCTTATGCCCAAATCAAATCCGAACCCACACCACAAATTTGAACCCATAACAGCTACCCACATCTCAGATCTAAACCCACCACAGCCACACCACAAATCTGAAACACATACACACCCACGTCTCAAAAATCAAAACCCTATAACCAAATACAAAAAATCGAAAGCCAAATCAAAAAAATTTTGATCTTGCCAAGGAGATAGAGAGAACTTTGCAAATCCAGTGGTGGGTAGAGAGGTGCAGCGAGAGAGGGAGAGATCTTCGCCTGGGTTTCGACGGTCCGGCCAAATCGTTGCTGTGGATGCTGAGAAGATCGTTGTTGTGGATGCCGATTCGACGCTCCGGACAGGCCAGATCGTTGCTGTGGATGCCGATTTTGACGTTGTGGACGCGATGAGGAGAGTACGGTAGCAGCGATGAGGAGAACGAGCGTGTGGTGGAGCTTTTCGGCGTGTGATCGAAGATCGACGCCAATGATCTCTCAGCTTGGGTTGGCGTGTGAGTGACCGATGGGAGCAGAACAAAAAAGAGAGAACAGAAAGAAGAAGAGAGAACAGAAAGAAGAAGAGAGAACAGAAAAAAGAAGAGAGAAAGAAAGAAAAGTGGAGAAGAAAGGGGGAAAAAAAAAAGTGACTGGTGGATGTGACTAGCTTTGGGCCCACAATCTTCACCTATTTACGAAACATGCCACTGAAACACGGTGAAGGAAATTGAAAACAGCTGAAAGATGTTTTCATTTTTCATCACTGTCATCCATTTTTTTGAGTCAAGAGTAACCAAAACCATCACCCAAAACTCATTCAAACAAACCATCACTCGTGGGACCCACATAATTTGGATGATGAAAACTGAAAATTGAGTGATATTACTCAAAATTCATCCAATCCAAACATGCTCTAAGAATTTGAAAAATATAGTTGTTGGGAATAAATAAATAAAAATATTAAAAAAAAAATGAAGAAATAATATTCAAATAAGATAGAAAAATGATGGAGAGTATATTGAAAAGTGTATTTTAAAAAGTAGATAGATAAAAAATGGATTTTGTTATTGTGTGCCCTTAGGGCACACAATAAGCAAACATTTTTAGAAATATTTTTTCGGGAATTGAAAAAGTATTGACAGTTTTTTCAATTCCTGAGAAAATATTTCTAAAAATGGATTGCTTAATGTGTGCCCTTAGGGCACACATTAACCAGACCCATAAAAAATAAATGTTAATATTCACTCTTTAAACAGTCCAAAAAATTAAGAAGGCAGCTGAAAGTGCTGTAATGACTGAATCTAGATTTTCACGATGATCATTTTTGTGGGGCCCTTCATGTATATTTATTCGGTCTCAGTTTAAAACTCTAATAATTGCAAATGGGTCCCGTTTTAAAGAGTGGATCCCACTTGGCTGTGATTGGTGTGTACTACAGAAGTATTGAAGAAAAAGTAACAGAAGAAGCCATCATAAAAAATAAAAATAAAAATTATTCTCATAAAAATCTCTAAAAGACTCAAATGTCAATTTTGATTTTTGTTATCATTAGGTGTGCCGGTAGAATTTGCATGCTTTTGTCTTTCATGTTATTTGAAATAATTTTCTAACTGTTAAATATTTCTTGGGTGGTAGGGTTTTAGTATCTGTTAAAATATTCAAGATTATCAAAAAAAAAAAAAAAATCTGTTAAAATATTTAAATAGGATGTTTTATAATGGCCTAAATTAATACATGTTGGTCTTAACATGTTGAAGATGATTACTTTTCTTTTATGGAAGTATTAGATACTTTGCCTCATATCTTTTTCAATATTATTATAATCCTAAGTGAATAAATTGATCTTCTTGACTAAGATACAATGCTTACCTGAGATCCACTAAATCAACATAAAGCATTTCTATGTAAACTATTGTGATATTAGTCATCTCGATATAAAGCATATTTGAACAATTAGGGGTGTTTAGTACATGCACTTAAACAATAATTTTTAGTTTTTAAACAATATTACACGTATTTTCACAAACTTTTTCACTCAAACGTATTTTGAAAAAATACAAACAACGTTTCTAGAACAAAATTATCAAACGGTCCTAACTTGGACCAACTAAACCCAACCCATGTGGGTCTATTAAGTGAGAGGGTCAGATTGGGTGGGTTAGATAGATAATTTAGTGGGTTAGTTTGAATAACGGGTTGATACATGCTTAACCCACCACAAACCGACCCGCTCGCCCACACACACACACACACACACACACACACATATATACTTTGTCATGCTACAAAAATCTACCTCACATATACTCCCACTTTATTTCTCTCATCTCTCTCTTTCTTTTTATTTTTCAATTTTCACATTTCTCTTCCCTAATAAATTCTAGCCTCTCTCTAAGATTTTGTTATTATTCTTCTTTATGTACATGAAAATTTTCATATTTTGAGATATTTTTCTTTTTAGTGTAATAAAATTTCAGTCATTCTCATAAATATATATATATATATATATATATATATTATTTGCAATTATTTTTAATAAAAATTACAATTTTTTCTTTCCCTTTTTATCTAAGGGAGAAAATAATTATCCAATTTAATTGAAATAATTTCACCTAGTCTCTCTAAATTTTTTTTTTTTTTAAATCAATTAAATTTGTCAACCTGCTCAACTCGCTGAGTTGAAACCGTTAAGATTTTCAACCAATTCGCTAGTTTTCCCAACTCGCCCTTGGCAGGTCGGTTAAAAATATTGTCCTCCACTTTCCCAACTTGGCTTGCACTCACTCTTATTGTATCTCATTTAAAGCTAACTCACAGGAAATTAAGGGATTCAAGCATACTGGATTGCACAAACTCCAAATTACTTAGAATTGAAGAGTAAATCAGATAAAACTTAGATTAACAACAACAAATTGCATTAAACATAAATACATGATTGAAGTCACAAGTACTAGCTACAAAGATCTTCATAAATATAAGTTTATAGACATGATTACACTTAAAAATAAGTTTAAGTGTAAACGGAAAACTATCTTTAGTAAATGGAAAACTCTAACAAAAATAAAGCTTATTTTCTATAGGTTTTTTTTCCCAAAAAAAAATTATATTGGAAAACAATCTCTCTCTTGCACGACGCATAACTCTTATAACTCTCTCATTTCTTCTCTTCCCTTTACATTTTCTCTCTTCTCATACCCTCTAGTCTCTTCTCTTCCCTCATATTTCTCCCTTGTCTCTCTTCTCTCTTTTCTCCCGGTTTTTCGTTCCCTTTGTAACACAGTTCTCTGAATTTTGAGCTATATTTTCTTTTTTCTCTAAACAATTTTTGGCTTGATGGATTCCCCTATGGACAACTGTAGAAGGTCGTTCTTTTTCACATGTAAAAGTGTAACAAAAAGGAAAACAAAAAAATAGAAAGAATGAATGAAGTAAAAAATGAAAATTTGCCAACATAGTGCTATATGGCTAATTGCTTTTACATAGGGCAATCCATATAATAAATTAATAATGATGTTACAAATAATAGCATAATAAATGATAATATTTTTAGGGGAATTGCATATTGTCGCTAATCATATTAATATTATGAAGTGGATTACAATGTTTTCCTCAAACTTCAATGCTAAGCCATTGATTTCTTTAAACTATTGTATCAATGGTGACCTATACCCTAGTCCTGTGTATGGGATAGCATTGTAGATATATTACGCACACATTTTTTTGAGTAATTTGTATTTGTTTTTAGTCCTACAAAGTGATCAATATATATTTCTTATGTACGTTATTGCCCATAAATACACACACACACACACACACACACACACACACACACACACACAAGCAAGATGAATGGTAGAGATCATGAATTTTTTTTTTTTAGAGAAGAGATCATGAAAATCGACACCTAGTTTTAATTGTATCTAATTTTTATTGTATTTGTTGTCAAAATTTTAGTTTGAAAACCAAATTCATGTTTTTTTATTTTTATTTTTATTTATATTGATTACAATAGTTGAGTTTACACAAATCACTTGTTATACATGTTTTAAATTATACAAGAAATGTTATAAAAATTTTGTTTATACCAAACACCAGAAAATGTTTTCAAGCTCATTTTCAAAATTGTTACCAAATATCGGAAAAAGAGATAGTTTTCTAGAAAATGATGTTAATGCTAAAACAAACAAGGCATAAAACCCTATTTCTTTCAGCATTAACGTTTTCTTATTGGAGTGTTTCAACATTAATGTATTATTGGAGTGTTTTTCTCATAGTTTTAAAAATCGACGCGGACCGACTGGTCCAACTGGTTCAACCAAGAATCGGGAGCCAGTCTGGTCTAGTTAAAACCCCTAAACCTAAGGCTGTCCACGAGTCGAGTCAGCCCGAGTTTGGGCCCAACCCGCACTCGACCCGATTGGGTAAGGTCATTGAAAACTTTTTTGTTGCATTGTAAAAAAGTTTCAAGAAACCCACAAATGTCCTACAATTTTGAAAATCAACCCCAGAAGGAGCCCCCAAACCACCACTATTTTACTTGTTCAAAAAGTACAAACAATAGCTATCATCCTCAAAGTCCATTCTTAGGAACACTTTCTCAAAATTTTCAGCAGTATCTAACATAAGATAGGTAAAGTTCAAGTTTTACATGCAAGGTAGACCTAATCAGCCAAGAGTAGGGCTGTCCAGCGGGTAAAAGACCCGACCAGACTGCCTGGGTCCGACTGACCCGAGGCCCAACGGGTGGACCCGAAGTCCATGGTGGTTCAAATTCGGGTCCCCCTCTAATAAAACCCAAAGAATCGGTTTGGGTGTCAAGTTAATGGATTAAAAACCTGAAGAATCCGGCATGACCGATGGTTAAATAAAAAAAAAAAAAAAATATATATATATATATATATATATATATATATATATATATATATACACACATGCAATACAAACAACTTGTGAAGTCTAAAACTTGGGGAAGTGGGGTGATTGGACTAAACTAAAAAGGCTGACTTGTTTAGAGCTACTCGGCAAGGGTGATGGAACTAAAAGCTAAACACTGAGTGGTATCTATCCTAAAACCGCTTGCTCCCACAGTTTTGAAAAAGCTAAACATGGTTTCCACACATAGAGAACTAAGAGAAGCTCCTTCCACCACACAGTTTACCCTGATGAGTCATGGCCTCAAAGAAAATCTTCTGCTGAACTTCAGACTCTAAGCACTAAAGCTATGGAATGGGTGAACGGCTACACAACACTTCAAATCAAAAAAACAAATTCACTTCCCCATGCCTCTACTCTTTGGGTTTCAAGACTCTACCATGTTTATTGACCATGGACATGGTAGAGTCTCAGCTACACAGACACGGTACACTTCAAGTAGAGTCTCGAGCCTCTCAGCTACACTTCAGATCATGAATCACTTGATTCACTTCCCCATGCCTGAGTCTCGGCTACACCTTACACTTCAAAGTTCAAATCAAAACCCAAATCAGACCCATACTCGGCTAACTCTCAAGTCTTAAGCTCAACCCTCATCTCTCTCTTTTATAAATTGGTCATCTCTGAGTTCTCATCTTTCTCTTTGCTCTCTAGTCTCTCTAGTCTCTACTAATTACAAAATTTGTTTTTTTTTTTTTTTTTTTTTAAACAAACCAAGTCCTTTACTCCTTTACATCAAAGATTCAAAATCTTTCTAGTTTCTTCACTCCATGGGTCTTCTCAGCCTTTCTATATTGGCTTCCTAGTCTTAGATTGGGTAATTTTTTCCCCTTTTCATCCCTCTTTTTATGTATTTTGTGTCTATGAATCTGCGATATGGGTTTATCATTTTGTTCAAATGATTTATTTTTTGATATGTAATAAGAATTAAATGAAAAGTAATTGGATGAATCTTGTTGAAATGATTTAAAACTTAAAGATTAGGGAATTTGATTTGTTAGTTCAGTTGGATGATTGTTACTTTCTTTGTTTTTTTTTTCTTTGTTATAAATTTTTAATCTTTTATTTACTAGGGATGTAAGTTTTAATTACCTTGCTTTGTGTTGTTATGAACCCAGTTGGGAAATTGAAGTGTTAGTTTAGTTGATGTTTGTTACTATGTTTGGTTGTTGCTTTTTTTATGAAACTGAGTATATTTATGGATTTTTAATCTTTATGTTACTTAGGGTGTTAGTTTTAAATACTGTGCTTTTTGTTTGTATGAACCCTGTTGGGGATTTAATGAGTTAGTTCAGATGGATGTTAGTTCAAATGGATGTTAGTTCAGATGGATGTTTTATTAATTGATCACTAATTAATTGTTAATTCTTAGATTTTTTGTTTATATTTTGTGGGTTTTGATAGCAAAAAAAAAAAAAAAAAAGTTTCAACTTTTAACATTGTATTCATTGGAACTTGTTATAACTAATTTATTGTTTGTTGATTTGTTATAACTTTGAGAGCTGAAGGTGTGGATTATGTGTTGAACAAGTGTTTCATATGCTTTGTGTTATGGGGGTTATGGTAGAGAAAGCTTAATTGGGGTAATTTTTTTTTGCTTTAGAGGACAAGCTGAGAAGGAGTTTAAGGTTGAAGTTGAAGCAATTGGACGTGTACGGCATAAGAATTTAGTGAGGTTGCTTGGTTATTGTGCTGAAGGAGCTCATAGGTATTTTGATATTTAGTTACATCCTATCCCTCTTATCTTTATTGTTTATGGATATAAAAACTTTTGTCAAGGACAATTTCTTTCAAATGCATATAGTTATATAAGTTCTTAGTTTTGTCTTGACTCTTAAACATACATGTAATTTAAATGAAATCATGAAGTGATATGTAATTTACCTTGATACAGAACACTGAGTGTCAATGAAATCAGTACTTGCGTAGACAATACTTAGGTATAATAATATTTCTTATTCTATAAAGGTCCAGTGTATGTGTCTTTGCCCTTTAAGAGGTCAACTACAATGATCTTTCTTAGGATTAGTTTTTTTATGGTTGTTTTCTAATGCTTAAATTTGATGTCTTTAGGTTATGGAAAGCTCTAGTGATGCACCCCCTTCCCAAGCAACACCCGCTGCCCAAGCAACGCCCGTTGCCTAAGCTGAACTTATGGCCATTCAAACTAATACTAAGGCACTTCCACCTAAACCTAATGATAAAACCAAGGTGAGTGAGGCAACTGCTGATTGTGGTAGTAATAGGAAAAAGTCTACTGCTTGGGATCATTTTGAAAAAATAAAGATTAGTGAGGGTCAATTTAAGGCTGTTTGTCATTATTGCCAAAAAACTTATTGTGCTAATAGTAAGGGTCATGGTACTACTAATTTATTGAATTATACACCAAAATGTGTTAAGAACCCTAATAGAGTTTCACTTAAATGGCAACAAACCTTAGCATTTGAACCCAGGCAGGAAAGGTTTCAGCTTGTACCAACAACCTTTACTGTTAAGGCTTCTACGAAGGCACTTGCTGAAATGATAATAATATATTAGTTGCCTTTTATGTTTGTTGAAGGGTATAGGTTTCAAAGATATTCAACAATCTTACAACCTAAGTTGCAAATTAGGAAAATCCCATCTCATCAAACTGTAGCTAGGGATGTGATTGGCATTTATGGTGTTGAGAAAGAGAAACTAAGGGAAGTCTTGAAAGGTCGTAGGATGTGCCTTACTACGGACACATGGACTAGTATTCAAAATCTGAATTATATGTCCTTCACATGTCATTTTTTTGATGATGATTGGAAGTTGCATAAGAGGATTCTGAATTTTTGTCAAGTGGAAGACTATAGGGGAGAGACTATAGGTAGAAAGATTGAGATGTGTTTGCGTGAGTGGGGTGTTGATGGTATATTCACCTTGATAGTGGATAATGCTTCCTCTAACAGCACTACCATTAAATTTTTAAAAATAGTAACTAAAGATTGGAAGGGGACTATTTTAGAATATGAGTTCTTGCACTTGAGGTGTTGTGCACATATCCTAAATTTGATTGTGGGAGATGGTTTGAAAGAAATTAATGTGTCCATTGCTAGGGTGCGTGAAGCGATGAGGTATGTGAAGTCTGCACCAAATATGAAGAGATTAGGTATTGAGTCCAAGTGTTTACTAAGTATTGATTGTGGGAGATGGTTTGAAAGAAATTAATGTGTCCATTGCTAGGGTGCGTGAAGCGATGAGGTATGTGAAGTCTGCACCAAATAGAAATCAAACTTTTTGGAGTTTTATGAAGAGATTAGGTATTGAGTCCAAGTGTTTACTAAGTATTGATGTACCTACTAGGTGAAACTCTACCTATCTCATGTTAGATACTGCTGAAAAATTTGAGAAACTAGGTGAAACTCTACCTATCTCATGTTAGATACTGCTGAAAAATTTGAGAAAGTGTTCCTAAGAATGGACTTTGAGGATGATAGCTATTGTTCACACTTTTTGAACAAGAAAAATAGTGATGGTTTGGGAGCTCCTTGTGGGGTTGATTTTCAAAATTGTAGGACATTTGTGGGTTTCTTGAAAATTTTTCATAGTATAACAAAAAAGTTTTCTGGTTCTTTATATGTGACTTCAAATACCTTCTTTGATGAGATGTTTATGATTCAAAAGAATGTTGCTCATTTAATTAAATCTAAAAATCATCTCTTGAAAAACATGGCAACTAAAATGGAAGCTAAATTTGAAAAGTACTGGGGGAAAGGGGATAAAATTAATCAGCTTTTGTATGTGGTTGTGGTTCTTGATCCAAGGAAGAAAATGAGGTTTTTGAAATTTTCTTTTTCTGAAATTTGTGGGGAGTCAGTGGCTGATAAGATGGTTGATTAGTGAGGAAGATCATGGATAGGTTGTATGATGTTTACTCTAGGGTTGATTCACCAAATGTGATAGTATCAAGTGAGAATGAGAGGACACACATGGAAGGTGATACAATTGGTGGTAGTGATCCATATGCAATGGTTAATTCACGATATGAGCGGTTTTTAGAGGCTGAAAAGTCTATAGGGTGTAGTAATGAGATTGAAAGATATTTGGCTGAAAATTATGAGAGTAGAAGGGATGTGAAGTTTGAGATTTTGGGGTGGTGGAAAGCCAATTCAGATAGGTACCAATTGCTGTCCAAAATGGCTAGGGATGTGCTGGTTGTACCTGTTTCTACGGTTGCTTCCGAATCGGTATTTAGTACTTAAGGGGGCATACTTGATCCATTTAGAAGTTCACTCTCCCCTCTCATGGTTGAAAATCTTGTTTGTGCTCAAAACTGGCTGCAAGCCCATGTCCTAATTTCTTTTTACAAGTCAAAGGATGAGATTGAGGCCTTGGAGGATGAATTTCATGAATTAGATAATATGTTTAACTTCCAAACTGCTAGTCTATTAAGTGTTATTAAATGTGTCATATACTTGAGCAAAATTTAATCTATTGTCTCAATTTTTTCTTTTCTAGTTTTAAATCAAGCAACAACAGCAGCAAGTTCTAGTTCCTACTCAAGCAAAGGTGGTACTCGTACCACCATTAGTATTGATGAATGATAACTGATTGGGTATGTTTCTGCCCTTATAATTTTTGTTCATATTGGTCACTTCCCTTTTGGTTATTCTATAGCTATTGTTCTTTGTCTTTATAATTATTGATAAATATTTTTCCCCATTGTATTGTAGGAGGAAGGAATGTCGTATTTTGTAAAGGAGGTAGTTTTTTTGGAGATATTTTGAAGTTTTTTTGGGCAAATGTGTAGCTTTTCTAATTATGCATGAACTCTTGTCTTGCTTATAGGAAGGAAAACTTAGCATTTGTGTAGGCTTTCCTTTCTATAAGTTATGCACTTGTTAACTATAGATAATAAAGTAGTTCTTTACTGTTTTAGGAAAGCTTTTTTTGGAAAGACCTAATAGTACGTATTTCATAATTGTAACTAATTATATATACTGTTGGAAATATTGCCTACTGCTTTGGTAGTTTACTGCCTTGTGCAGTCACTGCCTTCTCTGCTGCTTCTATGGCTTTATATATATATATATATGGAATTATGAAGATATGGAGTATTTTTAGTAATGCTGGCTGCTGTGTGATTCTGGATATTTGTTTGATGTGTGGAATAGTTGGTAAGTATGTGTTCAGATTGGCAGATTGATGAATGTGGAAACAAAATGGCACTGCCCAAGCCTTAAGGCTTAGGCAATTTGGAAAATTTTTATTATAATGTGTGGATGATTAACAGGTGGTAACAAAATAGTATTGTGTTTTTATTTGTTTGATTGATGCCTAGGTTTATAATGCTATTGATGTTTAACAGTTCCCAGGTTTTACTTTGTATTTTTTTGTTCACAAATGTCAATACTCAATATGTGGGTTTTGGCCAAATTCATATAGAGTTGTAGGGAGTATGAATTTGGAGTTTTGGACAAATTCAAGTAGAGTTGAAGGCCCAATTTAAAAGAAATTAAGTAAAAAACAGGCTCAATCTATTAATTCCTTGAAAAGCCCAATAATTTTGGCCAAAAAGGCCCAAAAAAAATTGAATCCAATAAAAAGGCTAAAATTGATCCAACCCGCCAACCCGATGAGTCCGACCTGTTCCAATCGATGATCCGACTCGACGGGTTTAACCAACATTTCAGTTGGTTGTGGGTCAATTTTTCAGTGACCCAACCCAATCGGGTCGAGTGCAGGTTGGGCCCAAACCCGAGCTGACTCGACCCGTGGACAGCCCTAGCCAAGAGTTCAATACTTGATTAGTGACATTTCATTTGTAATAATTTGTTGTCACATTAGTCCAATGACAATAGATATGTGGCCCAAAACATAAAGTCTCTGATCTCATCTTCCTAAACCCTCTACATGCATCAAGAACGTATTTGCAAATTGTAGGGAAAGACATGCTATTTGAATCAAGAGCCCGTTATCATTTGCACCAGTCCACACATGGAAAGCAAGAAAGGGCCTATTTGCTTCTGTTTTAGGATTTATTATTTTGTGTAATGATCATATGTAATATCCATTTTATATGAAAGTGGATCATACAAATGTGTGCTCCACCTCATATCGGATGTTATATACAATTGTTACACAAAATATCACAACGTCTTTCAAATAGTACTATTTTTCACAAACAAGCTTGGTTTTTTGCAAGGTTTTTAAACCCAGACCTAACCGTACGGTCCGACTGGATTAACCGTGAACCGCTCATAAACACGGTTCTTTTAACCTTAAGAACTAGGCTATGACAAAAAAGCAGGGAACCGTTGGAACCGCGGTCCAACCGCACGGTTTTAAGAACCGTGATCAGACCGGTTCTCACGGTTCCCTACTTCCCTTTACATCTGAACCTTTAAAAAAGAAAAAAGAAAAAAGAAAAAAAAAAGAAAAAAAAGAGAACAATAGAAAAAGAAACACAACTGCTGGGAAACATTTCAGATTTTGGCAAAAAAAAGTAATTCTACTGGTAAGAAAAACAAAGGAAATTGTAAAAAGCAATGTTATGAATTCTGTTCCCTTCTTCAACCTAAGGATATTTTTCCACCATTACATGCAAAAACGTTTTGAGTCCCACAGATTCTATTCTACATCACAGCATCAAATACAACCCAAAAATCCACAATAATGAAGTGATGAACAGAGAGAGAGAGAGAGAGAGGTAAGAACCCAAAGGTGAGCTTCGATCATTCTTTGAGCCTGAGGTAGATTACTCATGAAACTTCAACCTTCGCATATTTGCAAAGAGAGTGGCAGAAAAAGTCTTGCAGCAAAGAGAGTCTGTGAGTTGAAAGTGAAAACCTCAAACTCAAAGTAAAGAGTTTGAAGAACACTAGGACTTGGGTAAAGGAGCTGGGGTTAGGTGGGATGGGTGGGTGGTATCTCTTCTTTTTCTCATTCTCTTTCTTTTTATATTCTTTTTTTTTTTTATTTGTGATTCCAAAGCCCCTCCACCTCCACGTGATTACATGGGAAAGGTAGAAGTGTTTCAACCATTCATTTTTTTCACCTTCCCAACGTGATGTGACAACTATCAAATTTAATTAATATTTACAATTTTTTTTAAAGAAAAAATCTAATACCGAATTTTTTTTTTTTTGGTTGTAATTCTGATAGAATAAAAAGTGGGTAGTAAAGAAAAAATAATGAGTCTATAGGTAAGTGATATGTATTCAAATTTACAATTGTGCCAAAAAAAAAATATAAAATTGTGTAATTCTAAAATTACTTTAATTGAGTATATAATTATTTTAATTTAAAACTATTAAATAATTTAAAATTTTATTTTATTTAATATAATATAAGTGTCCTTCTATTTAGTATATTATTATTGCTATTACAAGTATAACTAATCAACATATAAATAAATAAAGAATACCATATCTACCTTTGCTTAGTATTTGATATTTCTTATTTGTTTTGTGAAAGTTATGATATAAAAAAATACATTTGAAAGATAGATTTCTATATTTAATTTAATTATTTTAGTTAATTTTTATATTTAAATTTATTTAATATAATTATTTATATTTAAATAATTATTAAATTAATTATGACGTCATCACGGTTCAACCCAGTTCGACCTCGGTCTAACTTCAAAAACCTTGAACCTCTCCCTTTTACGGTTTATTGAATGGTCCGGGTTTCAAAACCTTAGTTTTTTGTTTCAACGATTTTTTTTTCCTTATTATTATTTATATATAATATAAAACTTAAGTGTTTGACCATTTGTTGACCTTATATCTTGACACATAAGTTTTATAACTCTCATAATTTTCCACACCATTACTATTTTTTTAATTTGATTTATCCTATTTTAAAAGGAAGTATAACCTAAGCAGAAGTCCAACTCTAACCCATGGGAAAGAACGGGAAATTATAAAATAGGGGTTGGAAGCCTTTTTTTTTTTTTTTTTTTTTCTTTTTTTCTTTTCTTTTCTTTCTATTGGTGTTGATTTATGCTTTGTTTTTTCTCTTGCTCTTCACGGATAGGATATTCTAGCCTGTGCATATATTTCCATTGGAGTTGAATTTGGAGTATTCATATTCAACACCGAAGACCTTCTCATTAAGTTACACATTTAGGACGTTGTAAGTCCTAATTAAAGATAGTTATTATATATGTCCTTGCATGATTTATATCCATTTTATAGAATTATGTATAGCTATGAATCATTAGGATTAATTTTCTCATGCTCGTCCTGCAAAATATTTATTAAGAAAAAAATTATTGATTTTTTACCAAAATAAAGAATTACATGCCACAAACTTCTTTAACCATTAAAATTGCTTTCACTTTTTCCCTACTATGGAATCAAATGACTTTTACAGTTGGTATTATATATTTTTCAAATGAACATGGTCAAACTCCCCCCTTGGAGAAAAATATATGTTTTAAATACTAAGAATTTACATGATTGAATCTCACATAATTATTTTTTATTGCCAGTGATACAAATTTCTAGATCAGTTTTTTTTTTTTTTTTTTTTTTTAATAATGAAAAAAAAAAAAAAAAAACTAAAAACCCCAACCCTAAGAAAGTGACTACCTCCTAAAAGCTATCCACAAACCCTAATGTAGCAAGGCTGCTCTGCTAACACTACTGCCATTCAACTTTTAAGCCTCTCTTCCTTGACTCTCTTCCCCCACGATAGTGTTAACTAGATACTCTCCCCATTTGTATGCCACTTCACTTTCCTTCCAAAATCTGATCATGAATCATCACATATGATTTAAAACATCCACCTCAATATGGTCCATTTTAGTCCAATTTGCTCCACTTTGATTGTATTCGGTCCATTTGATCCTATTTGTTCCACTCCGTCCACTTTGGTTTTATTTGGTCCACTTCAGTCTTGTTCAATTCACTTTCAGTCTATCAGGTCCATTCAATCCTATTTTGTCCACATTGGTCCTATTTGGTTCACTTTAGTTCTATTCGCTCCACTTTTGTCCATTCTATCCACTTTGGTCCTTTTTGATCCACTTTGGCTATATTAGGTTCATTAAGTCCTATTTAATCCATTTGATCCACTTTGGTCCTATTATGTCCCGTTCGGTCCCCTTTGGTCCTATTTAGTCCACATTGCTCCTATTAGGTCCATTTTGTCCACTTTGTTCAATAATAAGTTATTGGTTGGTGTGACATTTTTTAGAGTTACATTAGGTGTAACTTGAACCCAACCCTATATTTCTTAATTCAATGTGAATTTTGACAAATCTACTGTAAGATTACATTATCTTCATATATTTTTCATACTTACAAAATTTCAAGGTGTTCAAAAATTAATAGTCATGTCATCAATCAATTGTTTAAATTCAAGTTTTTGTAGTTTAAAATAACACATAAAAAATGAGTTTAAAGAACAACGGTAAATTACATCTGATTGGCATGAAAATCGGTATGCATGTTAAGAACATATAGAAAATGTGATCCAACGGTTGGATTTGCAAAATATGAATTCAAAAAGAAGTTATAGGTTGGTGTAACATGTTTTAGAGTTACATTAAGTGTAACTTGAAGCCAACCCTATATTTCTTAATTCGATGTGAATTTTGACAAATTTACCGTTAGATTACATTATCTTCATATATTTTTCATGCTTACAAAATTTCAAAGTGATCAAAGATTAATAGTCATGTCATTAATCAATTGTTTAAATTCAAGTTTTTGTAGTTTAAAATAACACATTAAAGATGAGTTTAAAGAACAAATGGTAAATTACACCCAATTGTTATGAAAATTGGCATGTAAGTTAAGAACATATAGAAAATGTGATCCAACGGTTGGATTTGCAAAATATGAATTCAACAATAAGCTATTGGTTGGTGTAACATTTTTAAGAGTTACATCAAATGTAACCTGAACCCAACTCTATATTTTTTAATTCAATGTAAATTTTGACAAATATACCGTTAGATTACATTATCTTCATATATTTTTCATGCTTACAAAATTTCAAGGTGATCAAAGGTTAATAGTTATATCATCAATCAATTGTTTAAATTCAAATTTTTGAAGTATAAAATAACCCATAAAAGATGAGTTTAAAGGTCAAATGGTAAATTACATCCGATTGGTATGAAAATTGGCATGCATATTAAGAACATATAGAAAATGTGATCCAATGATTGGATTTTCAAAATTTGAATTCAACAATAAGTTATTGGTTGGTGTAACATGTTTTAGAGTTACATCAAGTGTAACTTGAAGCCAACCCTATATTTCTTAATTCGATATGAATTTTAACAAATCTACCATTAGATTAAATTATCTTCATATATTTTTCATGCTTACAAAATTTCAAGGTGATCAAAGATTAATAGCCATGTCATCAATCAATTATTTAAGTTCAAGTTTTTGTAGTTTAAAATAAGGCATAAAAGATGAGTTTAAAGATCAAATAGTAAATTACCCCCAATTGGCATGAAAATCGGCATGCATGTTAAGAACATATAAAAAATGTAATCCAACGGTTGGATTTTCAAAATATGAATTCAATAATAAGTTATTTGGTGGTGTAACATTTTTTAGAGTTACATCAAGTGTAACTTAAACTCAACCCTATATTTTTTAATTCGTTGTGAATTTTGACAAATCTACCGTTAGATTACATTATCTTCAGAAAAGCGATTCAGGTTACTAATATTTTCCCATCCTTTGCGCTTTGTCTGAATGGTTGATGGTTTATAAGGGATGTTTATATATATAGATATATATATATATATATATATATTTATATATATATCATACTCTTCTTCTGTTGCTTGATATGATGCTTAGAATAGATTTTATATATCTACTCTATAATTTCTTTGTTTAGCGGCATTATATGGTTATGTTTTTCACAATTAAAAGAACTAAAGATGCTATAGTATTTTCAGTTCTGTTTTAAGGAACTAATGTTCTTCTAATTTTGCAGTTCAGGTTTAGAAATTTATGTTTTATAGTAACTAGTGATTCAGCTGTTAGGAATAGGGAAAGACTAATGTTTAGTGCATGTGAGATATGTGATCAACATTTGGAGTTATTTCAGCTTAATTGCTATAGCAAGGATTCTTGAGGTTTGTGGTTACTTTGTGTTCATCATCGTGAACATGAAGTAAGTCTATTTCACAACAAAACTTCAATGCTTATATAAAAAAGATGAAGCTTATTGTTGGCAAATTTTAAGAGTATTATTTAGATGGCATCATGGTTCATATACTTCAGGTACATTAGATTTGCCTCTACCTTTTCTTTTCTTTCAACAATATTAGGTTTATGAAACCATAATACCATAAGTTGGACTTTGATGTAGAGTGATTGAGGGGAAGGTTCATATTGAGTTTGTATTCAGGATTGATAATTAATATTAGTAGAGTCAAAATGCTCAATTTGCAAAATTTGTATGCAAAGTATTGAGCTCGCTTATAAATCCTTTTATTTATGGAAAAGTACTACAATTTGTTACTTAAATGTGGCTATTTAAGTTTAACATATTGTTAATGTTCTGCGAAGAGCCTTGTAACTCAATTAGCACTTCTTGGTGTTTCCAACTGAAACTTCTTGGGTTCAAATCCCCCTCCTCCAACTTTCAAATTATTGGGAAAAAAATATTTTTCAAAGTTATTAGTTCTCTCTCTTCATATTAATGCTTACATTTCATCAAATCAAGATTAATTGCTAGATCTTTCATGTTATTTTGATAGCTTTATTTGACCTTCTGTTATGTAGTTTTAATACTTGTTTCTGATGCAGCTCAATGGTTCCTGGCTCAATAAATCCCATGTGAGGAGAGGAGTTTAATTTTGCTATTGAGGAGCTTCCTGTTAAGGTAGTAATCATGATTTATGATCCATACTATTCTTATAGTTATGGATCCAGAAAACATAGTTGTGGGACAATTTTGAGAAAATCAGTGCCATGACCTTTTAAATCAACATTTATTTTTTCTGTTCCTTTGTCATTATTGTGATCATCATCACCATCTTTGTTTTGTTTTTGCATATATATGAATGTTCATTTTCTTCCAAAGGTAGGCATGCTGCTGACAGCCCACTTGTCCAACCCCCTCCCCCTATTTTAATTGAAGTCATACACATACATACTATTCTTATGAAATAGAATTGTAGTGAGATGGTATGATTATAAAGTTATAAAATAATTGAAGACCTATAGTGGTGTTTATCGCCTGCCGCTAAAGCTTCAAACATATAGCGGTAGGCGAAATCGCCGCTTTTGTCTGCCGCTAAAAGGTACATAGGGTATGTTGTACATGAAGTCCTATAGTGGCGCTTATTGACCGCCGCTAAAAAATCACATGACCGAATGGCAACCTCATATGGCGGTGGTTTTTAGCCCGCCGCAATAGACTAAAAGCGCCACTAAATGGCAGATCTATTGCGGCATTTTTTGTTATCGTCGCAATAGAGCTATTGCGGCACCGCAAGGCTGGCGGGTAGAACCGCTGCAATAGCCCCTGCCGCAATAGGCCAAATGGACCTTTAGCGGCAATTTTTTGGGCTTTTACGACGGTTTTGGCCAGCCGCAGTAGGCCAGTTTTCTTGTAGTGAGTATTAATTATTGTTATGCTTCTATTGAACCACACTAACATAGCATTTGAGGCCACTTCGGTCCAGTTAAATTTAAATGAAAGTCATTTTGAACATGAAGTTAATAGAATGACAATCGCAATTAATTTAGTAAATATGGCTTAAGGGCTTAGACAAGTAAAAGATCTAAAAAAAAAGGTAGAGACAATGGACAAAGTAGACAAATGAATTGATCTAATCCTCTTTAACAGTTGCATCATTGGGAATATATATATATATATATATATATATATATATATATATATATATATATATATATATATATATATATAGAATGGCAGTCGCAATTAATTTAGTAAATATGGGTTGACAAAGTAGACAAATGAACTGATTTAATCCTCCTTAACAATTGCATCATCGGGAACGCAAAGGATAGGTTTGTTAAGTATAATTTGTCAATCTTGTTCACTCTTACATTACACACCTGTTATTAAAAATTTTCAGATCCCTCAATCTTGAAATGAGGTTCTTATTTGTTGGGTGTAGGATCAGAGGGGGAGATACTTTCTCTTTTCTTTTCTTCTTTTGAGACATGGATGAGTGGGAAGCGGGAGTAGAGCATTGTTTTGATGAGTCATTCTGTAATAAATATGGCCTACCTAGTTGGTGGAGTGCATAAAATGAGGAGATGATTGTTGCTTAGCTTGCACATTTCCATTCTTGGTATCTCGATGAACTTCTGCATTTAGATGAGATGCTTTCCCATCTTCCTCAGCCTTTGGAGATGGTCTTTAGTGTTGTGTGTGTGTATATATATATATATGGAGAGGTTGTAATAATGATATTTGAGTTGAGAGAATATTGTTTTATAAAGTTGATAAAGTGAAAATTCAAGTTTTGGAATTTTCTAAATGAAAATTCGAAATTTAGTATTTCGATCGGTCAAAACTTTTGCTTGATTGATTGAAATGGTAAGGAACTCTATCCTAGAGTCTCTGCCTGTTTCAAATGATGCTCGATTTCTGTTCGATTGATCGAAAGGAACTCTCGATTTTGCTTGCTTGATTTAAATGGTATGGAACTCTATCCTGGAGTCTCTGCATGTTCCAATTGATGCTCGATTTCTATTTGATTGATCGAAAGGAACTCTCGATCAATCGAGACTCGTAAAATTGAATTTTATACAGAATTTTTTATAATTATTGTGAACATTTGAAAATGTTTCAAGCATTGTGAACGATTTTATGAAACATTTTAATTTTCCATACATGCCTTTTGGTGAATTATAACCTTATGGGTATAAATAGAAGTTACAAAGAAATATAAGAAATCCTGTGGTCATTTTTCAAAATTGCTATCTGTAGAACCCCACAACTTGGTTGTATCTTTAGGAAAAGTTTACGATAACCCTTTAGTAACAACAATGTGGGGGTAAATATTGTCTAAAGAAAACGATATTGTACGTTTGAGTTATATATTTTCTGTTTATCTTTTGTAAAGACATTGTTCTTCCATCATTACCTTGTGTAATATTCCCTACATTTAGTGTTTGGTTGATTAGGATGGGGCTATCCTCGATTTAGAATTCTCGGGCATGCATGTGTTCACAACTTGGACACATAACAAGTGGTGATTGGATTACTTTTCACTAAGTGCCAATAGTGAACTTGTGTGTAAATGATGTAATTCAATCATGCATTAACAAATGTACAAATTGTGTCAAAGTGTGTCTATAGAAGATCTGGTACAAATATAGAGTAGTAAATTGAACTTTATTAGGCACCAAGGAGTAGGAACTCATACAATATATTAATTAAGTTGACAATCTTTTTTTCTTTTTTTGAGAAGGAAAATTGACAAACTTGAATAACATACCTACACATATTTTTTGAACTTCAACCAGCGTTACTCACTTTAGCTAGAAACATTAAGATTTCCCAAAGAAGTTTCACTTATGTCTTGTGCATGCACATAACAAGAAATAAATGCATTGTATCAATTATATGCCCGTCAATTAATAAATAGAACCTAACTCCAAAAAGAGTACCGTGTTTAAGTCTCAAAGCTTGAAGGAAGATTAGGGTTTGTGGCAAATTGCCCGCTTGATAATGCTGATGATAACGATGATGACATGATGGCATCCATGTACTCCATATGATTGTTGGGCACGTGTGGATCATAGGGATAATCACAACCAACTGGAAAATATGGGAGTCTAGCAACTGGATCAAGTTCTAGTGAAGCACATGAGTAAGGCATGCCACTAAAATTAACATTAATAATCTCACAAGGATTTGGAATCATGGGCACTGTTAATGGATCCTCATCATAATTTGGCGTTGCGATACTTGGGCCAATAAGCTTATCACCAATATAATGTTGTGTTGCTCCACTACTGCTGAAATTTTGATGCTCTTGATTAGGATCAAAATTTTCATGAGGCTGATATCCTAACGACCAGAGTGGGTCATAGGAGGAAGAATTTGATGGTGGCGCCATTGGGGGTGGAAATTGAACCAAATTGGCACCATAATTGGTTTGCTCTAATTTAAGATCACCATGATCAAAGCCTTGCAAATTTGGGGTTGGAGTGGGAAGGTAAAGTTGGTCTTGTTGAGAGTTTAGGATCCAATTAGGGTTTGCATTTAGAGAGAGAAGACCTTCCTCAGAGTTACCATTAAAGTGCATATCAGGAAAGATGGCTATTGCAGGAACATCATAAGAAATTAACTTCTTCCTTATGCTTGTATTCCAAAAATTCTTGACCTCATTATCTGTTCTTCCTGGTAGTTGCTTTGCTATTTGAGTCCACCTGTCCAAATAAGAAAAAAGTTCCCTCTTGCATGAAAAAAATAAATGATATTCATGATGAGGGTGATGATAAGAATCGTATGATAAAAAAGAGAGGATCTTATTAAATTTACTAAATAGATTTACGAGCTAAAGTATTATATATTAAATAAAATATAAAAAATTTACAATAATTTATCTTTTAGGTTGTTGACGTGTCGTGTCATTAATGATATTTAGGTAATGTTTGGATACGGATGATTTAGCTGGCGTCTGGATTTTCCTTTTCTTTTTTTTTTTTTTCCTTGCACGCTTTTCAGCTTTAGGGGACAAAATTACTGTTCACGCACTGTTTATGTTATGTTCACGCACTGTTCATACACTGGTCATGCACTTTTAAACCACTTTTTCATTAAAAATGAGTACCATGGCACTATTCACACATTTAAAAATTATTTTGCTATAATGTTTTCAGTTGTATCCAAACAGACCCTTAGTGTATGTTTAGATATCGCTTATTTTGCTAAAAACTGAAGACTAAAATTGAAAACTTATTGCTGAAAATAATAAAAAAATGAATTTTATGTTACTGTTTACTACTAAATGTACTATAATTTTGCCTTAATGCACTGTTCATGTCTTATGAACAGAGCAAGAGGCGTTAGTAAAAAAAAAAGCCAAAAATGTGAAACGTTGGGCTCAACATCAGTACCCAAATGCATGGTTTGTAAAGTTTTTTTTTTTTGGTGGTGGTGGGCTCTGATGTGTGGTTGGTTTGTTTTGGGTTTTTAGATTTTTTTTGTTCGAGTTTTGTGGTTGGTGGTGGTTTTCGATGGTGGTGGTGGTCTCTGATGCGTGGTTGGTTTGTTTTGGGTTTTTTTTTTTTTTTTTTTTTTTTTTTGGGTTTTGTGGCTGGCAGTGGATTTCGGCGGTGGTGGTGGACTCTGATGTGTGGTTGGTTTGTTTTGGGTTTTTTTTTTCTTTTTCCTTTGGGTTTTGTGGCCGGCGGTGGTTTTCGTGGTGGTGGTGGGTTCCAATATAGGGTGGATTTGCAGTGGAGGTGGTTGTGGGTTCCGATGGGGGTAGTGGTTTGGTATAGGTTTTTTGGATTTGGGTCTTGATGCTATGGTTTGGCTAGGTTTTTTGGCCGTTGGTGGTAGTAGCAGATCTGAGGTTAGAGAGGGAGAGTGGGGTTTTGGCTATGAGAATCAACGAAACCATTGAGTTGCAAGATAAAGGAGCAGGCCTATGAGGGAGAAAGACGGAGAGAGGAGAGAGAAGAGAGAAGAAGCAGGTCCGTGAGGGAGGGAAAAAAAAAGTGTAACAGACGGTTAAGAGGGTTAACGGTGTAAGGGTTTTTTTGTCTTTTAAGGACTAATTGGTCATTTTTAAAATATCTTGGATCTAAATGTCATTAACCCAACTATCAGGGGGTGTTTACTGAAATTTACCCTTATTCTTTTGAAAAAAATGATAGAAATATATTGATACAGAAGAAAAACTACAAAGTGAGAAAAGTGAGGAACTAGGACAAAGATGAAAGCCCGCACCTACTGGCATCTAGCTTTAACAGCAAAAGAAAAGACAAAAAGACAAAACTATAAGTCAGCCTAAAAAGTGAAGACTTAGCTTGGGGGAAAGGGTACTAGTCACCCGCTGATATTATAAATATATAAAACAACCGCTGATATTGTAAAGTTTATAAATATATATATAAAATAAAATTGGTAATAGTTTAAATATTTTCGGAAAAAAAAAAAAAAAAAGATGGTACTTGTTTCCTAGAATGCCATGAAGTTCGGTGATGAGGACCGCTTCTTCTGGAGAGAAGCGCCCATGTTTTAAGTCAGGTCTGAGATAATTTATCCATCTTAGTCTACAGCTCTTTCCACATCTCTGCAGGCCTGCTTCGTAGAAGCAATACAACGAAACCGGGAAAAACAAACAATAAGAAAGAAAATTTGAGAAACAATACTAGGAATCCATGAAAGCTATAAAGCTAGTGCAATTATGAGAGACGAGGGAGCAGTGATAATGTTTACCAGCAAATTTTGGGACAGAGCTCCAGCAACCATGGCCATAGTTTGAAATGTAGTTGATGAGTTTCTCATCTTCCTCCGGTGACCACAGTCCTCTCTTCACATTCTTCTTGTCACAGCACGAGTGATCTCCCATCTTTCTCTCTAAAAGCAGTATAATGCTCAAAAAGCAGTGTTAGTGCAGCCAGTTATAGATGATAAATAAGAACCGGGGAATAAGTTTAAATAGATGAAAAAAATGAGAGAGAGAGAGAGAGAGAGAGAGAGAGAGAGAGAGACTATGGGAGTGGTAATATAGTCTAAATCATGAAAACATGATTGCAGTAAAACTTCCAAAACTTTGGCTCAATCAATGCTAGCAATTAGGTACTAGGGAATTTAGTAGATCTCCCTTCATATATAGAGAAGTACACTAATTTTTTATATTGTTGGGTATTGTTATATCATGTCATATACTATTCTACATAATCAAAATTCTGGCTATGGGGATGCTTTCTTCTGGTGTCATATATACAATCATTTTGTAGCTTTAATTTACACGTCTAAAACCGAATTTTTTTTTTTTATCACGTGTCTCAATATTTAATTTTTATAATTTAGTTTACTCTAAGTGAATTCTTAAAAAAAGTTATGAAAGAATTAAGATCCTTCAATCAAATTTTTTTATTAAAATTTTTAAGAATTTGAAAAAGAAGTTTCATCATTTATATAAGTTATTTTATTCATTTAATGTATTTTCTATTACAAAAGTTTCAAAAAGTTTGAAATACTCTTTTAAAAGCTTCATAAATTTAAAAAAATTCTACAAAAAATTGAAATTGAAATATTAAAATTTTAAAGAAATTTAAATGAAATGTCATTATTTATTTTTAAATTAATTCAACATTTACTATAATTTCTATTGTGAAAGTTTAATTCAAAAAGTCTAAAAAACTACTTCAATTTAAAATTATTATGAAAATGTTTAAAAATTTTATTATTGATTCAAGATTATTCTAATAATGTACTATAATTTTTTTTTTTTTTTTGAGAAAAAGTACTTTCCTCTCTATATTTAGGATAATTCACAATTTTCCATTCTATCTTTGAAATATTGGTTTAACCAACTATTGCTACCTCTCCAGAAACAAGTTATATTAACTGATTATTGCTACCTCCATGGTTAGAGTACCTTCCTTCTTCTTCTTCTTCTTCTTTTTTTTTCATAAACGGGCGATATATTACATAAACATATGTCTTACAAACACAAATATTACAACCGTACTTATTTTACAAGAAAACACTTCACTACATATAGAACGATCAAACTAACATCGAAGAGAGGTCTAGCTGAAACTAAACAAAACATTACTAGACTCTTATTATTCACAATGACTCTGAGGTGAGACAAAACCCATAGAGTCTCAATATAAACATTGCCACAAAAAAGTGGGGCAAGTATCATACAAAATTTCCCTTTCGGATTAGGAAGCACCCCCTTTCGCCAATAAATTTGCACAGCTATTTGCCTCTCTCCATATATGCTCAATGCGCGCTTCCCAGTCTCTATTGAGGAGCCACCTGCCATCCAAAATCAAGTTAGAGAATTCCATAAAGTAAACTGCATTAGTAGTCAACCATTTGTACACCAAAAGAGAATCGGTTTGAAAACAAACTCAGTGATGACCCTTGGTCCATGCTCAAGCCATCGCCTCTCTAAGACCCCACAGTTCGGCCATAGTATTATCGGTGACTCCTAGATGTATGGAGAAACCCAATAACCAGTCTCCAGTAGCGAAGTGAGCTACACCCCCTGCACCTGAGTTTCCAGGGTTACCGATTGAGCTGTCGTCTGTATTAATAGAGATGTAAGGGAAAGGAGTGGGGCTCCACCTAATATATTTGATGGACAACAGAGATGACCTCCTCAATGGAACGATGATGAGAAAGAAGAACTCCATGGCATGGGAGATAGCATTTTGTTTTAACAAATGCAGAGGAATTAATTTTCCTAAAAATATCAAAGAATTTCGCCTGGCCCCAACCTTATTGCCCATATAGTAAAAGCGAAGATAGTGTTCCATAAGACATAACTTGAAAGGTAACTAAGTTTAGAATTAAGTCTACACCAATCATGTAGCTCAAGATTGAAAAAGTCCAGAAGAAGTAAATGCCCTGGAAATGACACCCAAACTTGACGGGCAAAACCTCAGTCACTCAAAACATGAATTGGTGTTTCAAGCTTACTACAATGGGGGCACTGTTGGTCGCTCAGAGCAGCATGTGGAAAAATGATCGATTTGGTGGGAACACGGTGATGCGCACATTTCCATATAAAGAGTTGGATTTTGGGAGGAATTTTGAGTTTCCAAATCCAAGACCAAGTTTCTGGGGGCTGCCCTATTGTCTCTGTGGGGATAGGAAGAAGAAAATGATAGGCAGATTTGACTAAACAAACACCCCTGTGATGGTCCCAAACCCAGTCATCTGTCAGAGTCTCCGAAGAATGATGAATGGGTAATAGCTGAGCATAAATAAATTGGGTGATTGTCAAAGGTAGTATCATGCTAAGATGTGTAAAATCTCATTGATGATTTATATTGATCAAACTAGCCACCTTAATCTCCTCCTCATGGAAAAGTAGGGGGCCATGGATGAGACCTCGGATCGGTCCCGAGGGCAACCAATAATCCGTCCAAAAATTGATGTTACTACCATTCCAAATAATCCTTCGTAGACCACCCAGCAAGAGGTTCCTTTCCCGCAATAGGGCTTTCCATGAGTGAGATCCAGTATGCGAAGTGATCTGTAAAAAGGTAGTTGTTCGGCAATGCTTGTGTGACAGAAATTTGGCTAATAGAAACTGCGGGTTTCGCCAAGTACGCCATGAGTACTTCTTTTGGTAATTGCTAATGTGTATCAACAAATCTGCCAAGGAATTTGAATCAAGTACATGTATTGTAGGGCCATCCTAAGAAGATGTAAAGTCTTAGTCAAAAATAGTTATGTTGGAGAAGGTAATAAGAAATAACTTTTCCATTTAAGTACCTTCATTTTAACTAAGTTATTAATACTTACGTTTGGTAATGCTTATCCACTGCTGCTTGATTTTGTAATTCGATTGATAGATGTGATTGGCAAAAATCAGCAGCAGTGAATGAGAATGTTGACACATGTGAAATTGTGGATTAATATTCTTTAAAGTTTTTAGTATAATTCTATATTGTAGAGTTTCTTAAAACCTTATTAATCTACTGTGGAATGAATTCTTTTAGAGAAGTGTTATTTGTTTACAATATTCTTACAAAAATTTTATAATAAATTTTATGTGATAAGTTATTATTGGTTTTAATTTGAACCTCGTTAAAATTATTTTTTTTGCTCACTAGTAATAGGTAAACACTAATAACAACTTGCCACTAAGAAAATTTTAAAGGATCATTATCTTGTATATGATCATGATGAATGTCCATGATTAGATGATGATCAATCACCATAGTCATATACTTGAGTTCCAAAATAAAGATTTAAAAATACAATGTACCAAAGAAGGAAAATTAGGGTCAGTGTTCTTGCTAAATTAATACGCAAACTTAGATTTACATCGATGAAGAACAACAAAGGTGAAATTAAGGATGAACTCTTTTCTTAATCATGATAACTTGATTGATGTAAATGATAATATATGTATGTTGCTTTCTAAGTTTCCCAAGTGCTACACTCTTGTTGAGGGTGACAGATTTGTACGACAACAAAAACCAAGAATTGATGATAATGATGATTGTAATGAAACATTCTATATATACATATACTACATATCAATGATCACATAAATGTGATGATAGAATTAATGAAATAACGTAGCACTTCTAACAAACATGTAAGGTCTATTATTTTGCAACTCTAGAACTGGTTGACTTAGAAGTATTACAAGTACATTAGGCATGTAATCCTTATATGGAGAATGATAATTGAAGATGAAAGTGATATTGATGATGATGGCAATATATTGTAGACTTTGATATGAGATGATAGAAGCTTAATTTCCAACTCAAAGTGTGCAAGTAAAAGAAAGAAAAAAAAAAAAACCAAAGAGCTCATTCAACCCAATTGTTAAGTTTTAGATCCCTATAAAAACTAGATTATTTAACCTAATTAATTAACCAAGTGAATACCTAGGTTTATTATTCAGATCTAGGTTAAAACAAAACAATTATATCATGCAAAGCAGTGGAATATAAAAAACACAAAGATCTAATGACCCAGGAAAACCAAACTGGTAAAAAATCTGGGGAGGATTTAACCTAGTTATCCTCAAGGTAAAACAGATCCACTATAAAATAATTGAAATTTGTTTAATAGAATTTAGACTACTAATATTCTATTGCTACCTCAAGTAGAAAATTTACTACCACGACCCCATGATAGCTCCGAGTCTACGGACTACTTCTTTATTTGATCTACAATAACCATAAGTTCTCCTACTTAAGTTTATTATTCAGATCTAGGTTAAAACAAAAAAAATCATATCATGTAAAGCAGCAAAATGTAAAGAATACAAAGATTTGATGACCCAAGAAAACCAAATCTGTAAAAAACCTGGAAATGATTTAACCTAGCTATCTTTAATGTAAAACAGATCCACTATAAAAGAATTGAAGTTTGTACAATAGAACTTAGACTACTAACATTCTATTGCTACCTCGAGTAGAAAACCTACTACCATAACCCCCATGATAGCTCCAAGTCTACGAACTACTTCTTTCTTTGATCTACAGCAACTACAAGTTCTCCTATTTATGAATCTTGATCTTCTTGAATGTTCTTTATGCAGCAATTGAAACAACCATCAAGTTCTTGATGTGAATCTTGATCTTGATAGCTCTATGTGTATGTATGAAGGTAAACACCTCTCAAATCTCACAAAAGATTCATCACACAACTTGACAAAGACTCTAGAGAGCTTTTAGGTACAAAACTCTAGATCTACAAAAGAGGCACACTCTTCTCTCCCTTAAAAAGCCTTTTAAAAACGTGCTTAGGGTTTGTTTTATATATTAGAAGAAGTAGATCTGAAACCTTAATCCTTAATGGGCCTGAACTGCTATTTGGGCCTTAATTAAAATTCTGCAGATACGACTCTCGATCGATCAAGCCTGTCTCTTGATCGGTCGAACCAGGCAAATTCTAAATTTTGAATTCTTCTTTCTGCAGCTTGCTTGTTCTTGAATCTTGACTTGTATCACCTTGAGCATTGTCTAATAATACATATAGACTCTAAGATCTATACCTAAACAAGTTTGAGTTCACGATTTGCCAATTGTTTTAAACTTTTAAAACCTAGCACCAATTTTTTAGGTTGAAATAAAGAACAACAAAATTATCATCCAAAATTGTGGACTCTTTTTTTTCTCTGTGCCTAAAGGAAAAGGGTGAAATTTTTTGTTATTAGCCAATGAACTTCTAAGAATGATCATGGAATTGGTTCCTATAAAAGAAGGTCCCAATTTTATTCTTTTTCGGAATATAAGAAGGTCTTAATAGATTATTCAAATATGGTAAATTTTGCCTATCAAAAAACTATATATATATATATATATGTGTGTGTGTGTGTGTTGGGGGGGGGGGGTATAAGAATCCAGAAACTATCTCATTCTTACAAAAGTTCATAAAAAAGTTCTTATTCATATGATTTTTCTTAGTTACAATTTTCACTCTATGTTTCACTCCCCCTTTTCATTTCTCTTCTTTTTCTTTTTATACTCTTCCTCCTCCTCCTCCTTCTTCATCCTCATCCTAGGCTTGATTCTCCTTATTTTCTTCTCCAGCATGTGTCATAATAGCTGCTATCCGGGTTTGGTTGGGCAGCTTTCTATCCTATCAAGCTTTTCTTTTCTTGAGGTCATGATGAACAAAGACTTTTGGGGCTTCTTCTTTTAATTTGATAAGTTATATTTTGCATTAAATGATATGGTGTTAGGTGGATCATTGTGGATTTATCAGGAAGATCTAAAGGGCTTCCTCGGACGCTATGTGTACCACAATGGATTTATCAGGGTAATTCGGAGAGTTTCCTCGAACGATATATGTACCTTGGTGGGATGCATTTGATAGTTCAGGCGTCCTTGGATAATGTGCATACCTCAGTGAGATGCCTTTGGTATTTCATCTGCGGGTATTTACCTCGAATGGTTCAAGTGGTCCATTCATGTTTGGACTGAGGGTGGTGGGCCTTGTTTGGTCAATTATCGGGGTTCAGGATCTTGGGAGTAATTTTCATAATTGCTTATTTTACCTTTTACTCTTGTTATGAGGTATATTTTTCCGTAGTTGGGCTCTATTTCTTGGAAAGGCACATTCTAGGCTTGTTTTGGTCTAAGGCCTAATGCTTACTTAAGTTTTCAGAGCCACATCCCTACGTAAATAATTTTTAAAAATTAAGAAAAATTAATATTTTATTAAAATAAAATTTAGAATAGATATTCGATAATTTTTTATTTGAGTGTTTTGAAAAATGGTTAAAAAAATACTAAAATAGACATAATTTTTTTGCAAGAATTAATGTAAATGCTCAAGGGACATTGTAAACATGTTTCACAAAGCGTAACAAAGCACTTCACTAAGGCCTCGTCTGTTTGGAGTGAAAATAGGGAGGATGGAAAACAAAGGGATGAAAATAGGGTGGAAAATAGCATTTTCCACTATTCGTTTGGAGAAAAAAAAATAGAAAGGATGGAAAACCGGGAGGAAAATTTTCCTCCCGGGCCCACATATATTTTCCTGGAAAACATTGAGGAGAAAAGTGTTGGCTTTTGCACTTTTACTAAAAAGTCTCCATCTCACCTGATGCTTCTCATCTACTTCTCACCTTTTTTTCTTTTTTCTTTCTTTTTTTTTTCAACATTACCTGAACGTTTTTTTTTTAACGTGACCTAATCTAATTTTTACAGTATAATAATAAAAATAATAATATAAATTTATATATATGATGTGATAAATATTATATTATGTAATGAGTACAAATAAATATATTTCTTACATATTATGTAACAAGGGTATAATAGTCAATTTATATAAATTACATTTTCCATCCTTCCATTTTTCTCTCCAATCGAACAAAAGAGTTTTCCACCCTCCCGCTTTTCCACCTCTCTAACCGGACACACAAAAAAGAAAACTAAATATTTTTCATCCTTTCACTTTTTCATCCTCCCACAATTTTTCATCCTCTCATTTTTCTACTTCTCTAACCGAACGGACCCTAAAGGTGATAAACGGTGTTAGTGTCACAAGGGAGAGAAAATATTATAAAGAGCAAACTTTACGTGGACGGGAAGGGTGCATATTATTTGAAAATCAACATTGAAAAAAGTTCCTTCACGTTCTCTTGAATGTTCAGCCAGCTATGGGACTAGTTTCTCAACAAAAAGTAAATAAATAAATAAAAGCTAGCTATGGTAATAAAACAAAATGGGTAATTCATTTGTGTAAAACTAAGCTGTGTAAAACTTCACGTGACCGTCTGTGTGAAATCAGAATATATGCTGCTAATTAAGGAGACGTTTGGATATCGTTTATTTTATTGAAAATTGAAAATTAAAAAAAAAAAAATTTGGATACTGTTTACACTCACAAAATACTATTCATTTACCTTAACGCATTATTCATAGACCATAAATAGTGCAAAAGACGCTGGTCAAAAAAAAGAAAAGAAGAAAACGCGTCAAACGTCAATTCAAACGATCACTAAAAATTACTCATTTTCAATGATGTCAGGAGCTGAAGTGGAAAGCCCTTTGTCTTGGCCTTGTCTAACTATAGTTGCAGTTGATTTATATTGACAATCAAGATCACTTTATAGGACAATTATTCTATGGATTTGTGCTAGGGTTTTGTCAAACTTCCAAGATGATGAAACAAAATATTTTCCGACATCATCAAGCTGGTTTCTGATGTGAAATATGACCATATCGCCTACTTGGAAACAGTTAAGGGATACTGCAAAAATCCACCCAAGTACTGCAGAGTAGAATTAGCAAACTAGTGATACAAATTACCAAATACATTCATATGCCTCGAAAAATATTTGGGATATGGCTTCAAAAGCCCTTACTATAAATTTAATCATTTTTTTTTTTTTGAGGTTAAAATATGAAATGCTGATCAGGTTTTACTCGGGTGTTGTTGCAATATGACCATATCGCCTACTTGGAAACAGTTAAGGGATACTGCAAAAATCCACCCAAGTACTGCAGAGTAGAATTAGCAAACTAGTGATACAAATTACCAAATACATTCATATGCCTCGAAAAATATTTGGGATATGGCTTCAAAAGCCCTTACTATAAAGTTAATCATTTTTTTTTTTTTTTTGAGGTTAAAATATGAAATGCTGATCAGGTTTTACTCGGGTGTTGTTGCCGGGGCTGGATCCATCATTGTCAATATAATTGAACTGGTAACTTGAAGATTTTTTTTTTGAAAGAAAATTAATATAAAAAAACTAATAATGTTGATAAGTAATTCTATGGTGATATAATCTAGACTCACATTCATTGAGAATTGAAAACACCTACTTATCAAAAAGAAAAAGAAAGAGAATTTAAAACCCCCCAAAATAAAATATTTTCAGAATGCTTCTGGTACGTTAGTGTATCAAAGCGTTCTTCGCTCATATCAGATGACTTGGTGACTAATTAAGATGATATAAGAAGTATCATGTTGAACAACGTTGAGAGCTTTAAATGATAAGACGGCCAATATTCGTTCTTGGGAAAGATGAAGCTATACTAGTTAAGTGAAAATCTTAGTGCGATCAACACTTATACTCTGGAAATTGGCATCCTCTGAGATAGTTTATCTTAGTGCTATCTACATTTTTTTGTAGAACCATCACTACTCTTGGTGCATGTGAGGCATGCTTATCTACTACTATATTCTGTTGCTATTCTTTGTTGCTTTGCTGCTTACCATATAATATAGGGATAATCCTGTAATACACAGTGTGTGTATAAAACAAACACAGACCTAAAATATAACTTGGTGTCTCTGCTTGTCAGAATGTATGCCAACTTTTTTAAAAAGATCAACAAACTTAAAGTGTGATAAGTGCGATTACACTTTAAACTAGAGTTCTATAGTTATTGTGCTTTAGTGTAAGGACCTATGTTGCTCCCATAGGTAAAATTTCGAGGGAAATCTTTAATTCATTGGAGTGAAAGTATCACATGCTGAAGTGTGCTACAATTTGGGCAGGGGTAACACTTTTTTTTTTTTCCCCTTTTCCTTCCAGTTCAAGCAATTGCTTACAATTAGTGTGTGTTGCTTTCACATGGGTCAAAATTTTGAGGAAAAATTTTAATTCATTGGAGCCAAAATCCCATTGCAGTATCATAGGATTTTTATTCTAATTTTGAATTGGAGTGTGCACATGACTGGTGTTACTTTTTTGATAATTCAACAGTTACAATAAGGGAAGAAGGATCGAACTCTGGATGTTTTTGGAAAGATCAAGAGGTGTCAAGCAATTGAGATATAAGGCTCTTGATTATTAGGACATATGTAATTCTTGTTAGGAACATATGCCAATATTTTATGTTTTGGCTAATCCTTTAACAAAATGCACTTTACTTGTAATTGGGTAGATATATCTAGGATGTGCTTAATGCTTTAAGAAATAAGGTTTCAAGTTCAAGCATTAAAACCATGCAAATCTAGCCAAGTTTCAAGTATTGAAGTGCAGGATTTTGAAGTGCAGGATTTTAAATTTCAATTGCTAGCTCGATAGCTAGTATCTATTGAGGTTTAAAAGAGCTGTTTCAGCCCGAGGCTCAACAGCTACACGATAGATAGGGTATCTATTGAGATTTATAAAATTCAATTTTTTAGAGTTGATTTTCATCCAATCCGTGAATGTATATTTGGGCTTTCTTTTCTCACAACCCTAAGCATATATAAGGATTATTTTAAGGGCCGTCATAGGTTGCATAGTTGCACAAGAGCACAATTCCACAAGTGTGAAGAAAAGTGTGATCGGAAACCTAGTTGCCCTAGTTCTTCTTTCTCTTGAAGAAGCTGCTGCGTTTGTACACCATAGGGTTTTGTGACCAAGTAATTTCGTGATCTTCATCATGTGATGAACAGAAGAACTTTGCAGTCAACATCTTTCTCAAGTTGTTGATCAAGTCACGTATTGGGATCTGTGCATCTATTGGTTAATTACATACTGAGAGCCGTGCAATACACGGAGAGATTGTCACTACAACACAAGTCAAATTGGGTATTGGGGTAAGGGTTCAACTATAGGTTGGTATAAAGTACTGGGATTCCTTTACTTGTAACCACTTGTTTTGATAATAGTGGATTCTCGGGAGTGGTAAACTTAAAATTACCCGGTAAAGTTCTTGCCTCGGAAGTTTTTTCCGTTCGTAAACAAATCATCGTGTCAATTTATTTTTCACTGCATATTTATTTAGTTGGTGATTTGTTTGTGCTGCCACGTACATTGCATGTTAATTTGAATAATTAATTAAACTTGGCTAACTAATCTATCACAAGGGGTCAGTACGTTTTTAGCCTATCATTGATCATGGCTAGTGTTACTTATAAATCTTGAGTTTGGACTAAAGAATAGTAACAAAGCTTGAAGCTTTAGCAATGGAGGTCATAACCGAGAGAGAGAATTGAGATTTGTGAAAAATGTTTCATTGAATAATGATTACAACAAACTCTATAAAATGTAACTAACTCATCTAACTAACTAAAAATTAACACAAAACCAATGACTAAATGAAATATGTCACTAACAAATAATTAATTAAATAAAGACTAAACTACAAGTAGCTTTACAAGCATTTGATACTAAACGATTGTAGCTTAGTGCAGCCTATGATCTCCAACTTCAACCTGTGTCTAAACTTCAATCTTCAATTTCTGTGTTTCATCTCCAAGCTTCATAGCCTCATATTTTAACAAATAGAACTTGAACAAACAGGTGTAGAATGTGATTGGATATGAACTTGCTAAAACATGTGTTGAAATATTAAATTTTCAGCAATAAAAAAATGGTTACTTAAAAAAATGTCCAAGCAAGATTTATCAAAGAATATAAATTTTGGACAAGTTCATTGGACCAAAAAAAATGCCTTCCAAAATTAACAAAGTTAATTAAAAAATAGTGCAAAAAATAATAATATAAGGATGATATAAAAAGGAAAAAATAACTTAAATAAAAACACGCACTCACATCACGTGACAAAGAAGGTGGGGTTGTTCATGGCAGCATAAACTTATTGCCACAATGTCACATCTTTATTAAAAAAAGAAAAAAAGAAAAAAAAAAAAAAAAGAGATAAGATGTGTAAAGTTTTTAGACCCTTTAATACAATATGTTTAACCTAATATGAAGCCAAGTTGATTAACAAGTTTGTTAATTAAAACTAGGTTAAACCAAAGTGTGTAAAAGAAATATAATGCGAAAATATAAAGAACAAAAAGATCTGATGACCCGGGAAAACCAAATAGGTAAAAAACTTAGGGAGGATTTAACCTAACTATCCTCAAGTTAAAACAAATCCACTATGAAAGAATTGAAGTTTGTACAACAGAACTTAGACCACTAACATCCTATAGCTACCTCGAGTAGAAAACTTGCTATCTCGAGTAGAAAACTTACTACCACGACCACGTGATAGCTCTGAGTCCACGGACTATTTCTTTCTTTGATCCACTACAACCACAAGTTCCCCTACTTGTGAATCTTGATCTTCTTGAATGTTCTTTATGCAGCAACTGAAATGATCACCAAGTTCTTGACATGAATCTAGATCTTGATAATCCTAAGTGTGTATGAAGGTAAATACCTCTAAATCTCACAAGAAATTCAATACACAACACATCAAAGACCTCTAAAACGTAGCTAGGGTTTTTCTTTTTATATGTTAAGTAAAACATAAAAACCTACCCGTCAAAAAGGCTTGGGCTGAGTTGGAAATTCTACAGAAAAAATAATTTGCACGTGGTTCGACTGATCAAGTCTAATTTTCTATCGATCGAGCCTTGCAAATTTAGTCCAATAAATTCTGCAGTTCTACAATCATTTGATTCCAATTTTACAATAAAACATATTTTGAGCAAGCCTAAACCTAGACTCTATATTTTGATCATAGTTTGCCTTCACAATACATTTTGAAGTTCTAATACATTAGTCCCTAAGGTCTTAGAACCTAACAATCTCCCCCTTTTGCAATCCGCGACAAAACACATCACAAAAATGAAATGCTCAAAGTTACTAACAGCCCAGTAAATTTAAAATGCCCTAAACAGAATTTTACCTAACTACTATCTATCAGTTGCCAGTGTAGATAGCAGCCACGATTGAATTAATCTGTATATTTCTGAAACACTCAACAAACACATAAATGCATGTGTGGAAAATACAAGTAAACCAAAATAAATTCTTGATTTCACAAAACATAAAATAAAAAAACATATACCATGAATAACCTCATAAAATAAATCAATAACCAATAAAAGTAACAAAGCATAAAGCATAGTGCCTCCCCCTAACATGTACAACTTATAAAAAAGAAAATACATCATGAACACATCATGAGCCAAACTAAAATGAAATACATCAAGAAGCTCCTAGATACAATCTAAAACTCCCCTTATCTCCATGAGCAATATGTACTCCCCCTTTTTGTGACGAATTGCCAAAGGGAAATCAAGACTCATCATCAAAAGGAGGAGGTGGAGAAGAGCGTCGAGCACCAGCCAAATCAGCACGCAAAGCCTGAAGCTCCGTGACCACATCCAACAAAATCTGTCCATGCGTCGCCTGAATGGTCATGACAGTATCTAACATACTCCAAAGAAAGGAATCCCTCGAAAAAGAAAGTGGAGGATCCATAGCTGCGGTAGGATTGACATGCTCCTTAGCAGAAGGATCGCCTGAAGAAGGAGGTTGAGATGCATCATCTGAGGAAGACTCTACTCTAGGGCGTTTAGAGCTAGCTTTCATCTGAGCTGCTCTTTGCCTAAGGAAGATGCTCCTATAGGAGCAATAATATGGATAGGCTCAGATGCAGAAAAGTCCTCTAAACCTAAGTCTAACAAAATCCTGTGAATAAAAACCAGAAAGAAAAGACCATGAGATTTTGCACTACTTCTATAAACCTTAACTAAAGAATGAATGAAAGAGTAGGAAACCTCATAGGAGAATCGGTGATGAGAGCGTACAAAAACACACATCTCTTAAGAGGAATAATGTGTAAATAAGAGATAGGCCAAATGGAATGATAAGAAATCCATAAAAACAGATAATTGAGCAAAGTAAGCTCATGGGAGATGATCCGAGGATCAGTACCCCATCTAATGGTAGTACCGGTGAGTAAGGACATAATGTCATCAAGCAGAGGGGTCTTAGTGTAAGGATACACAGGCTGCCATACCAAAGGTACTCCAAGAGCTGATGCCTCTATCTGGGGTGTAATGACATACTCTTCACCCCTTATCCAACTCCTCAAAACTTGAGTATTGGAATCATTAGAGGTGACAGAAAGGTTTGAATAGAACTCTCTAATCAAAGCAGCAAGAGGAGGATGCTCTACATCTAAGAGAGGTAACCAACCCCGACTATCAAAGTTCCTCCTAATCTCCCCATTAAGCTCATCTAGAATCACCTTATGCTCAGCCCAAACAAACCTATAAATGTTAAGCTTCTCATAGGTTTCTTAGTTTTTCTTGGTTCTAAACCTATCACTCTAAAAAACAGGGGTAGAGGTGGTGGTGGTGGTTTTCTTGTTTGCTCTAGTTTCCTAACCATGGTGTTGAGAGATTAGAATAAAAAGGCAAAAAAAAAAAAAAAAAAACAAAGAAAGAAACACAAGGGCAAACTGCATTAGAAAGGGTTAGAGCACAAAAATCTCAATAAATGACAATCTATATGATGCATGTAATGAATGCACATATGATGCATGCTCTAATGCATTGAAATTGTTCAATTTTACTTCATAAACCATCAATTGACCTGAACACAAAGTTGTAGACCAAAAACCCCAAATTTACAAAAACCCTTTTTCAAAAATTAAACCAAATTGATCAATTGATCATTACACTAGTTAGACAACATCATATAATGACACAATCAATCAATAGCACAAGTCAATTTCATCAATTTTAGCCCAATTGATCAAAATCCCCAATTTCTCAGAGTTTCAAGCCCTAGAATTTCAAATTTTTCTCAAAACACAAAATTGATCAAAGTAATGGATGAGAATCACATATATATGATCTAGGAACAAAAACCCATTGATTGAAATTGAATAAAAACAACCCAAACATCAAAATCCCCAAAAATCTTATGTTTGAAAATCCTAAGAAAAATGCATGTAAAATGTGATTTTAATGAAAAAGAAAGGGTAAAAAGGACTTACTAGTGCTTGAAGACAAAAACCCTTGAAAGATTTTAGGAAGAAAACTACAAAAATTGCTTTAGATTGGATAAGTCGAGAGAAAAAGGTAAGAAGAGTGTTTGAAAAAGTTTGAATAGTATGAAAAACACATGAGAGAACCTTTTTTAAAACACTCACTGACCGATTTTTGATCGATCAAAAATTAGCTTCGATCGATCAAAAATTAAATTTGATCAATCGAGAATCAATAAAGCCAGACAGATTCAAACCCAAAATTTTGTCGCAATTTCGATTGGTCAAAAGCCAGGTTCGATCGATCAAAAATCTAGAAAATTCAAATTTTTGAAAAACAGAGCAATTTTATGCAGAAACTCCTCAAAGCACAATATTTCATGAATGAAATGCATGAGTATGAGATTAAAAGTTTTTCAAAAACACATGAATTCAACCCAAATCTTTCAAAAACAAGTTTTCAACCAATTTGTCCCCAAAACTCAAACACTAAGCATATTTTGCAATAAAATCAAGGAACATGTAATCTTGGATGGCCAAAACACATTCACACACAATATCATGTACAAAGTTTAGCAAGGAATAACTTGTGTAATGTGTGCAACTAGCAAAAGCATGAGATATATGTGACGTGATAAGTAGATAGTAATCAATCATATTTTCTACAGAATTCATCACATAAGTTTGAAAGAGACTATCACCTAAAGAGTTACATCATATAACTCTCACATCTCCTAGAAAACAAGCTTAAAATCATGGAAGTTTTTTGTTTTGCCTCATAACGTACACACCAATTTTATTTCATTGTTAAATTGATATTTAAGCCAAATAATGTACATACCAATTTTATTTCATTGTGAATTTATTATAGCCCAATAATGTACACACCATTTTGAATATTAATTCGAGGCTACATCTTATGTTCTTTTTGTGCATGTGCTACACTTTCGCGAGCACAAAATCTTATGATATGCACTAAGGTGTTTATGATTGGCAAAACAATGGTGAGATGGTTATTTATGCATTTTTCATTAAATTCTAGTCATAACAATCAAAAGCATGTGACTTCAAAATCAAGATCATGTGATCAAAAACTATAAACAATTCCCACACAACATGCACTACACAACTTAAACTAGCAAAGTGCAGTAAAATTAAGCTTATCCAAGCCAAACAGGGTACACAAGCATGTTATGTAAAAATACTATGGCCAACCTTGATTACAAAATCCAAGATATATGATGCAAAACACATTTTTTTTCCTTTTCTTTTTTTTTTTTTTTTTTTTTTTTTTTGGAAAAACAAAAAGCAACCTATCATGAAATGCATGAATGTAATGCAATGCAATTCCTAAAGACAAAAAGGAAAACAAAACAGCAAAAGAAGAATGGTCACAATAAGTATTGAGATGAAGTAAAAGGACCATGTCAAAAAGACTCAACTAGATTGAGCATTTTGCATCCAAAACGTTTTAGATACAACTCTAGCATTGGAGTTATTATTCTTATGAGAATTCTAAGAAACTCTAGGATTGGTATAAAGGTTTAAAGCCTTTATCAATTCACCAATAAGTACCATAGGATCTTGTGCTTGAGGCACAGGTACTTTTGGCTTATTTGCTGCTTTGTAGCTTGTAACTTGAAATAGTTTGGGCAAATATGCCTAGACTTTCCACAAAAATGACAAACCCACAAAGGTTTATCATGCAACTTATCCTTAGGGAGGTTAGGATTCTTAGGTTTAGTCTCTTTAAAATCAACCCTAATCTTCCTAGGAGGTGATGTAACTTCTACTGGATTGATAATCTCACTCTTGGGATGCTCAGAAGAAGGAACAAAATTTATGGAATAAGTTTCAAACATCGAGTTGCTTTCTACAAAACCTAGACCGGTTTTGTCTAAGGGAGATTTCTGAACACTCAACATGTGATCAAGTTTAGAACTAGCAGGCCTATTTGTTTGTTCTCTAGCAACAGATAATTGTAGTTCCAAATTCTTAATATTATCAAGCAACATCATGTTCTTAGTTTTCACCTTATCAATCAAAGTACTAGCATCAAGCAATTTCAACAACAAATCTTTCTTATCAAGTTCAAGAGAAGTAATTTTCTTTAAACCTAAATCAACATTCATTGCATCCTTTACAACAACTTTGCATAGCTTATTGAAAGCTTCTTGCAAATCAGCACATTCAGAGAGTTCCTCATTAGAAAGGTTCTCTTCAACAACAACACTTTCATCAACTGCAGCAGTAGTTGTGAAAGTAATGAAGTTTCCATCCTCATCACTACCAGACTCATGATCAGAAACTTCATCATCACTAAGGGTTATAGCCATAACTTTTCCCTTTGATCTCAATAATGTAGGATATTCTAATTTCACATTATCGTACCCTTGACAACCAAAACATTATTGAACTAGAGAGTTACTAGAGGTTTGACCAGCTTTCTCTTTTGATTTTTCATTATTGTTATTAAGCTTGGTTCATTCCTCTTAAAGTTTATAGGTTCAGCATTGTTTTTACTTTTGCCATTCTGTTGTTATTCCTAAGAAAATTTATAATGTTCTTGACGAGATAAGCAATCTCTATAGAAGAGAGTTCATCATCAAATCAATTCCCATCAGCATCATCAACTGACTTAAGAGCCATTGATTTGGATTTTTTTTATCTTGGGTAGGTATAACTCATAGGACTGAAGAGATCCTACAAGCTCATCAACAGGGATGGAGTCCACATCTTGCTTTTAGTGATGACAGTCACTTTGGGTTTTAAGTCCTCAGTTAAGGATCTAAGAATCTTCCAAACAATCTTAGGTTGATCATAAATTTCACCCAAATTATAAGCAAAGTTAACAATATCATTCAGTTTAGCATAGAATTCATCAAAACATCCATCATCAGACATTCTAATACTTTCAAATCTAGTAATTAACTACTGCAGTTTATTAATCTTAACTGTCTTTGAGCCTTCATGCACAGTTTGGAAAATATTCCATGCAGTATGAGCAACCTTAACATTAGAGATTCTCTTGAATTTCTACATAGAAACAGCATTAAAAATAACATTCATGGCTTTGCAATTAAAAGTGGCTGCTTCTTTTTGAGAAGTTAACCACTCGCTCACAAGAGTAGTCAGTTTTTCCCATCTGTATTTAACTGAATTCCAAACTCTCTCATCAATAGATTTCAGAAATTCTTTCATCCTTACTTTTTAGTAGGCATAGTTGTTCCTATCAAAATGTGGTGGGATCACAAGAGAGTGACCGTGTTCCATGACAATAGGGGTCAAGGATCAACTCTTAGATCAAAGGATTAAACACTAGAGCTAATGCGCTCTGATACCACTTATAAAGTTTTTAGACCCCTTAACACAATAGGTTTAACCTAATATTAAGCCAAGTTGATTAACAAATTTATTAATTAAAAATAGGTTAAACCAAAATGTGTAAAACAAATATAATGCGAAAATATAAAGAACACAAAGATCTGATGACCCAAGAAAACCAAATCAGTAAAAAAACCTAAGAGGATTTAACCTAGCTATCTTCAAGGTAAAATAGATCCACTATGAAAGAATTGAAGTTTGTACAATAGAACTTAGGCCACTAACATCTTATTGCTACCACAAGTAAAAAACTTACTACCACAACCACATGACAACTCTGAGTCCACGGACTACTTCTTTTTTTGATCAATTGCAACCACAAGTTCTCCTACTTGTGAATCTTAATCTTCTTGAATGTTCTTTATGCATCAATTGAAATGATCACCAAGTTCTTGACATGAATCTAGATGTTGGTAACCCTAAGTGTGTATGAAGGTAAACACCTCTAGATCTCACAAGAGATTCAACACACAGCACATCAAAGAGCTCTAAAACATAGCTAGGGTTTTTCTCTTTATATGTGAAATAAAACATAAAACCCTACACGTCAAACAAGCTTGGGCTGAGTTGGAAATTCTGCAGAAAAAACAATCTGATCGTGGTTCGAATGATCGAGTCTAATTTGCGATCGATCGAGCCTTGCAGATTTAGTCCAATAAATTCAGCAGTCACTTAATTCCAGCTTTACAATAAAACACACTTTGAGCAAGCCTAAACCTAGACTCTATGTTTTGATCATGGTTTGCCAACACAATACATTTTGAAGTTCTAATACATTAGTCCCTAAGGTCTTAGAACCTAACAAGATGAAAGTAAGACGTGTGGCTGAGTAACTTCCTACCACACACACCACTCAAATGCTTTCAAAAGCAAAAAGTAGCTAATAATCAGCTACAATTTAACCCAACTACCATGAAAGATGCTAGTGCAATACTGCATTTTTTATGCAGTTTTAGCCCATGAATTGATCAGTTAAGAGAAAAAAAAAAAGGGGGAAACAGTTCCTCAATTCCTCTATCAATTAAAGAGGTTTCAGCAAATTAAAAAAAAAAAAAGAGAGAGAAGCGCGCACAAAAGAAGAAAAGCATAGCAAAACACAAAGAGAAAAAAAAAATAAGAGAGACACAGACAAAGAGAGAGAGCAACAAGCAAATATTGGGAGACCCTTAAGACATACTCCGACAGATATTGGGAGATGTTCAACGAGATTGATGGGGACTTCGACGATGTTGCCATAAGCACCTTCAAGGTCGGCCTTCCAAACGAGCACGATCTGAGGAAGTCCATGACCAAAAGGCCTGTCAAGAGCGTGCGTCGGCTTATGGATCGCATCGACGAGTACAAGCGGGTTGAGGAGGATCAGCTTCAAGGGAAGGGGAAGGCGAAGGTTATCCTTCAAGAGAGGAGGGATTTCAGGTCAGATAGATACAACAACAGCCGGCCAAGGAGAGAGTTTGTTGGGCAGCCTGGTCCAACACCCACGTAGGTGGTCAGCACCGTGTTCCGTGAACCTATGCAACGGGTGTTTGAGAAAATTTGTCATGAACCATATTTCAGGTGGCACAGCAAAATGTTAAGTGACCCCATAAAGTGCAACCAGAACCTCCATTGACAATATCATCAAGAAATTGGCCACACAATAGAGAACTGCAGAAATTTGCGGAATTATCTAGAGCAGTTGGTGAAGGAAGGCAAGTTGAAGCAATTCTTATATTGGCTTGACGGGCAGGCAGGGCATACTGGCCTGGCCAATCAGGGTAACAGCATTCGAAGACCCCCTTTGGGGACGATCAATGTCATCCTCGTCGCTCTTGGGAGGACCGGCTCTCGCCCTTCCAGGGTGATGTCCGTGGCGCGAGCCCTTACCGAGAACTCTAGCGTCGAGCTAAAGAGGATGAAGAGTGACATACCTCCAATTCTAGGCTTCTCGAACGAGGACAAAGTGGGGACCATCCAGCTGCATAATGATGCCTTGGTCATCATGTTGAGAATAGGAGGCTACGATGTGAAGAGGGTGATGGTAGACCAAGGAAGTGGTACAGACATTATGTACCCTGATCTGTTCAAGGGGTTGAACTTGAGGCTGGAGGATCTTTCGGCCTATGGCTCTTCACTGATAAGCTTCGAGGGGAAGGTTGTCATCTCAAAAGGGTAGATTAGGTTGCCTGTGCAGTCAGGCCCAGCGGTAGTTAAAGTGGATTTCATCATGGTCGATGCCTACTCTCCTTACACGGCTATTGTAGGGAGACCGTGGCTGCACGCCTTGGGCATTGTCTCCTCGACTTTCCACACCAAGGTAAATTTTTCGTTTGGCGGTCAGGTTGAAGAAATTGTCAAGAGTCAGTCTGCAGCAGGACAGTGCCTAACAGCCGCAGTTTTACGTGGACCGGAGCTAGAGCCCATGGCCTCGGCTGCGCTCATCTCATAGTAACTAGCTTCTTCTGCCACAACTAGGGAGCTAGTGGCAGAAGAGCCCACATGTGAAAGGTTGGATAGAGTCCTCATGGATAGCGACCCTAAAAAGTTCTTCCAGGTAGGGGCCCAATTGCCAACCGAGGAAAGGGAGGAGTTGCTCCCGTTCTTGAAGAAGAACCTTGACGTGTTCGCATGGGATGCCTACGAGGTTCCAAGGATAGGCCCAAGCTTTATCTGTCACCACCTGAACGTCAACCCGGTAGCAGTGCCGAAGAGGCAACCACCACGGCGCTCTTCCAAGGAACATTCCGACGCCGTGAAAGAGGAAGTCGTCAGACTTAAGAGGGTTGGGGCTATCAAGGAAGTATTCTATCCCGAGTGGTTAATGCATACAGTCGTGGTGAAGAAGAAAAGTGGGAAATAGAGGGTATGCGTGGATTTCACGAACCTAAATAAGGCTTGCCCAAGGACTCGTTCCCAATGCCTCACATAGATCAGCTGGTAGATGCGACAATCGGCCACCTTCAGATGAGTTTTCTAAATGCCTTTCAGGGGTATCACCAAATACCTTTGGCCTTGGGAGATCAGGAGAAGACAACTTTTATCTCTCCCATTGGCAACTATCATTACAAGGTGATGCCTTTTGGCTTGAAGAATGCTGGGGATACCTACCAGAGGATGATGATCAGGATGTTCGAGGCACAGTTAGGGAGAACTGTTGAGGTATATGTGGATGACATGGTTGTAAAGAGTAAGGCTATACCTATGCATGTGGCCGACCTGAATGACACTTTCCAGATGCTAAGGGAGCACAAGTTGCGTTTGAATGCCTCTAAGTGCTCCTTCAGCGTAGGGTCTAGCAAGTTTCTAGGTTACATGCTCACTCATAGAGGGATTGAAGCCAACCCCGACCAAATCACAACAATCTGCAATCTGCAGCCTCCTCGAAATCTAAAGGAAGTCCAAAGGCTGGCAGGGATGACGACCATTCTTAATAGGTTCATCTCTCGGTTTACGGATAGATGCCGACCTTTTTTCCAACTGTTAAACAAGTGGAAGTGATTTGAGTGGACCGAAGAATGTTCCATCGCTTTCCAGCAACTGAAGGAATACCTCTCTCAGCCACCCATTATGTCTCACCCAGACGTAGATGAAGTTTTGTTCGCTTACATAGCCGTGGCTGTTCATGCCGTTAGCCTAGTTCTAATACAAGACGACTATGGTGTACAGAGGCCGGTCTATTATGTGAGCAAGTCTCTGTAGGAGGCCAAAATGCGATATCTACCATTGGAGAAGGCAATTCTAGCCATGGTGCATACAACGCGCTGGCTCCCGCACTACTTTCAATCTCATACAGTCGTCGTGCTGACTCAACTCCCCCTTAAGTCTGTGTTGTGGAGTGCTGACTACTCTAGTAGGCGTAAGGATAGTTTTGATATCCCCAGAGGGAATCATCATGGAGAAGTCTTTGAGATTGGCATTCTTGGCTACCAACAACGAAGCCGAGTACGAAACTCTGCTAGTAGGAATGGACATGGTTCAAAAAATGAGGGGAAAATTGGTGCAAGTGTTCTCGGACTCACAGCTGGTGGTCGGCCAGGTGGAAGGAAAATTGGAAGCTAGGGAACCGAGAATGCGGGAGTATTTAACCTGCGCCAAGCACTTGCAATCCAAATTTGAGTCTTTTGTAGTGTCGCATATCTCTAGGACTGGGAATACCCACGTCGACTCGCTAGCCATGCTTGCAACCTCCTTGGCTCAAGGCCTACCCCGGGTCATCCTCGTTGAAAACCTATTTAAGCCCACTGAGCTAAGTGGTGATACCCTTCGGATTCACCAGGTCAGAATGGGACCCAGCTGGATGGACCCAATAGTGTCCTTCCTTAAACATGACATTCTGCCGGAAGAAAGGTCTGAGGCCGACAAGATCCGTAGAAAGGCTCCGTTGTTTTGGCTATCCGAGGATGAGAAACTCTATAAACGCTCCTTTTCGAGACCCTACCTGCTGTGCATACACCCGAAAGCAACGGAGCAACTCTTGGAGGAGTTGCACGAGGGAATATGTGGCACCACATGGGAGTCACTAGCCCATAGAGCCCTTACCCAAGGATACTGGTGGCCAAACATACAAAAAGAGGTGCAGGATTACGCGAGAAAGTGTGATCAATGTCAGAGGTTCGCTCCTAACATCCACCAGCTTGGGGGTGTCCTTAACCCTTTGGTCAGCCCTTGGTCGTTAGCTCAGTGAGGCTTGGATATAGTGGGACCATTTCCGAGGGCAGCGGGGAACAAAAGATGGTTGCTCGTCGGGACAGACTACTTCACCAAGTGGGTTGAGGCAGAGCCCCTCTCGAACATTAAAGACGTCGATGCAAAGAAGTTTGTCTGGAAGAACATCATTACTAGGTTTGGGATCCCGCGCACCCTTATCTCGAACAAAGGCCTACAATTTAACAGTAGGGCCTTCAGAAAATACTGTGGAGACTTCGACATCACCAACAGGTATTCTACCCCAGCATACCCGCAAGCCAAGCCGAAGTGGTGAACAAAACGATAGTTAACAGGCTTAAGAAAAGGCTGGACGATGCCAAAGGCAGATGGGTAGAGGAAGTGCCATATGTATTGTGGACTTATCGAACTACACCACGAAGGTCCACGGGAGAGACACCCTATTCGATGGCTTATGGTGCTGAAGCTGTGATCCCTTTGGAAATAGGGTTTCTGACGATGAGGACACACTCCTTCGCCCCAGGCAACAATGACGATTTGCTACAGAAGGAGCTGGACTTGATTGAAAATAGGCGAGAAAACGCTATAGTCCGGCTAGCTTGCTACCAGTAGAAACTCAAGCAAAGGTACGACTCCCATGTAAAGACCAGGCCCCTTGCTCCTGGTGACTTAGCCCTGAGGAAAGTCATTGGAACCGCCAAGGACCCAGCATGGGGAAAGTTGGGACCAAACTAGGAGGGGCCCTACTGTATAACCTCAGTGGCCGGCATTAGGCCGCATTATCTTGCCGAGTTAGAAGACAAACCTATAAAACGACCCTGAAATGTAAATAACCTCTGAAGGTACTACTATTAATGAAAGGCGTACACGTCATGTGTTTGGATATTATTGTATTGCGTTAATTGTTAGTCTGTTATTTTTTGATATCAAACAAAAACTCAATGACAAACTAAGGTCCGAATTTTTTAACTCAGTGTTAATGTCAACCTTGGTTATGCCAGGTCCTCGGACCTCCTGCTTTGGGAAAATTTAACATGCAATTTCATTTTTTACTAAGTGTTAATGTCAACCCTGGCTATGTCGGGTCCTCGGACCTCCTGCTTTGGGAAAATTTAACACGCAATTCCGTTTTTTACTCAGTGTTAATGTCAACATTGGCTATGCCGGGTCCTCGGACCTCTTGCTTTGGGAAAATTTAACACGCAATTTCGTTTTTTACTCAGTGTTAATGTCAACATTGGCTATGCCGGGTCCTCGGACCTCCTGTTTTGAGAAAATTTAACACGCAATTCTGTTTTTTACTCAGTGTTAATGTCGACCTTGGCTATGCCGGGTTCTCGAACCTCCTGCTTTGGGAAAATTTAACACGCAATTCCGTTTTTTACTTAGTGTTAATGTCAACCTTGGCTATGCCGGGTCCTCGGACCTCCTGCTTTAGGAAATTTTAACACGCAATTCCATGTTTTACTAAGTGTTAATGTCAACCTTAGCTATGTCGGGTCCTCGGACCTCTTGCTTTGGGAAAATTTAACATGCAATTCTATTTTTTACTAAGTGTTAATGTCAACCTTGGCTATGCCGGATCCTCGGACCTCCTGCTTTAGGAAAATTTAACACACAATTCCATTTTTTACTAGGGGTCAATGTCAAACTTAACATGCGATTCTGCTTTATCGAATCTTCTGCTTTGGGAAAATTCAATATGCATTTCATCTTTTTGCTAAGTGTTAAGTATGGAACACACCTTCAACGTGCAATTCATTCCTTCTATTAGTATAGTTGTGGTTAATCTACTCTCATTGTGATTTCAAGCGTACCTCCGTGCGCTTAACTGCTACTTCTGGCTTCTATATGTCAAAAAAGTAAGGCTGCTCGAGCTATTCAAACTACACACATAACTGATGACACAACTCAACAAAATATATAGCAGAGAAGGAAGTGCGTAAGAAAATTAAATTCAAAACCTTTAAATTGTCATAAAAGCCACTGGCGTTTACATTAAAGCTAGGAATGAAAATTACAAGATAAATAATTGACAATAAACTCCCTAAGAGGGAAAACTGCACGATGAGGAAGCCCGAGGTGGCCTATTCCTTTATCTTCAGTAGAAGGTCCTTTCCCAACTTAGCTGAGGACTCCTTGGCCCGACCCTCCACTTCAGCTCGCTTCATCTCAGCCTCGGACGAGACCTAGACCTGCTTCCTTTATCCTTCACCTTGGGTGGAGGTACAACTTGGCCAACTGGCTCGTCTGACCCCTTCTCGGCCCCTTTATCAGAAGTAGCAACTTCTTTGGGAGGAGAAACTTGCTCTTGGGTAGAGGGAGGCAGCATCGGGGCCGCAGTCTCAGGAGCAACCGAAGTAGGGTCTTCGATAACTCTGATATCCTCGGGATACTAGACCTTCTCTACTCCCCTCCACTCAGAGTTAGCAAGAACTCCCGCCACGTTTAGGGTTTCCACCCAAACTTGCTGGCAGTATTCCCTGCACAACTCCGCTAGCTCTTCGGCTAGTCGGTTCTCCGTCGTCTCGACCCCCTCATTGTATGTGGCTTTGGTGGCGGCCACTACGGTCTCTCTTATGATGTGAACCGCTTCTTTGGCCTGGGCAAGCTCCCTTTTCAAGTCCGAGATCTCCTGCCCAGCTTTGGACAGTGCCTCGTCCTTTTGGTGCAGCAACTTGCATTGACTTTCCACCTGGGCCTCCGTAGTCTTTAAGCCCGCATCGGCGCTCCTTCTCTCATTCTGCTCCTAGGTCAGCTTAGTGGCCAAGTCGCCCTTTTCAGCCTTGGCGCAGCCCAAATCCTTCTCGACCTCCGCCCTGGCCTCCTGCTTTGTCCTTGCCTAGTTCTGGTAGTGCCCCACCAGTTGTTCGGCAGCAAAAACCTCCTAGATGGCCTGCGGAGAGGTTTTTCGACAGATGCTTAGAAGAGTAAAATATGTGAAGGTTTGAATGACAACAACGAATTAAAGGGAATGGGATAGCACGTACCAGACCCAGGTACCTCTTCAGGGAAAGAAAGAGGCGTGTCTGACCCATACTCCCCAAGTCCTCCATGTCCCTTGGCAGAAGAACAGGCTGCTCTAGGGCATTGGCTAGATGAAGGACGTGACCCCTCTAGAAGTCCCTTATGCTAGCTTGGACAGGTATCGGGGCCTTATCCACCTCCAGCACAAGGGACCAGCTGGACTCCCCGCGGCGAACCTCGATTTGCCCACGAAACTCCCTGCTCTCCACGGACGAGGCTCGCATTCCACCCTTAGCAACTTGTAGTTGTTGCTGTTGTTGCTTGTGCTTCTTCTCCCACTCCTTCTCTGCATTGTCACCCTCGTTCCTCCTCTTCTTTGGAAGGGTTGGGGTAGAGGCAGGTAGGTCGGAATGAGGGGGAGGGGGAGGCAGCTGAGTCTGAGATCCCGAGGCTTCCCTCTTGAAGACTTGAGCACCCCTTTCTCTGGCGAAGAGTGTTCTCAGAGTCGCCATATCATCGTCTGCTTGGGCGATCACCAGGCCTTTAATGCTGGAGCCCCTGTCCGAGGTGTTCTCCTCGTCCGAGATCTCGACTATGGTATCCTTCAAAGGTCTCTCGGCCTTCTCCAGACGAAACCGATCTATCTCTTCGTCGAGGGAAGAGGGGGAAGCCGCAGATTCTCCTAAGACGAGTTGGTTTTCCTGTTTCACTGCAAGAGTGGTGGCTTCAACGGTCCGTCCGTAGAGAATGGTGGATGGTGCATCAGGTAAAGCGTGGGGGGTGAGGAAGTCGGGTTAGGAGACGTCTATCCTCAGATGTCTCCGATCGCCTGCGAGGATAGTGTCGTCGACCTCTTAGCAAGCTTTCGACAAGGGTTCATACCCCAGTATGAGGTGGGCGGCCTTCACAAAGACCTCGGATCTCAAAGCTCTGTTGAGGTCCGAGATGTTGACTTCGCTTAGGCGGGGTGACGTATGCCGTTTGTCTGCAAGAGAGACAGCAGAGAAGCCAAACATGGTTAGATACAAACGACAGATCAAGCAAAGAAAGCATCAAAGTGCAATGAATCTACCTAGAGAAGCTAAAAGGGGCAAAACTTTAAACCAAAACTTCTAAATCCTAGGGAATCACACCTGGCTGTCCCTCTTTCACTGGGTAATGGGGACCATCATACTACCTCCCGGTGGCGATGAGGTAGTCATCCTTCATGCCTTTATTAGACTTAGGAAGGCAAGATATGAGCCTGACAACGTTAGACCTCGATTTGAGGTAATAGCCTGCGTCTCTCAACCGGTGGCACTCATACAAATAGACGACATCGCGCCATGTGAGGCGCAGGCCCATCTGCTCGTTTAGAGCATCGACGTAACCTAATACCCTATACATGTTAGGTGTACACTGGTCAGGACATAACCTATGGTTACGGAGGTACTCGGTGGTCACATTCTTCATGGGGAGTGTCATCCCACCCTCTAAGAAGGCGATTATAGTAATGACAACTTTCCCCTCTTTCCTAGAGTCTACTACGGCCTCTAAAGGGCAGTATTCTAGACCCATATTTGGAGGAATGTGGTATTTAGCCTAGAATCCTTCCATGCCGGAAGTTGTATCTACTAGACACTTAAACCTACCCATCGGATCGAAAATCAGAGCAAAGATTTACAAAGAAAGGGGAGAAAGGTTGACAACCGAGGAGAAAAAGGTTCGAGGAAAGGAGAAAATTACTGGAGAAAGGTGTACGAACTTTTGAGAGCTTCTTGAAAGAGAATGAGGTTGAACACTTCCAGGATGTGTTTGCTCTTTGGGAGTAATGGCGGATGTCACGATTATCAAAGCGTTTTGAATAATTGAAGGATGGCAGTTCGTGAAAGATATCCCGCTCGAATTTTTGGGAAGAAAATAGAGCCGTTGGATCCACATCTCACCGTTGGACGTGGGCGACAAGGAGTTACTCAGTACAATTAATGCAGGTATTGCGTGTTACAAAGCATTAGGAGCCTTTCCAGAAGGTGCGGGTGGACTTCGCACGTGTAATATTTGAGAGATCACGTGAAGGTAGTACTCGCAGGTCAAAAACTCATTTCTCTCCTCGGATCGGAGTCAAATGAATTTTTGAGGAGCTATTGTGGGGGCAGAAGTGTCAAAACACCTATGTGGGCCTTGGGCTTGGTCCGAGAACGTTGACTCCTCCAAAGGGCTGCAGGGCGGGGGTAAGGCCACCTAACTTAAGGGCCTAGAAGCCCACCGATCAGGTCATTGGCCAATTGGGAAGAGTTCGGGGAGAGGATCTCCTTGGACAACTGAAACAAGGGCCGAAAGGTGCACCGTGATGCCTAGGGAGGAACTCTTGAAGCTCAACGAGCAATGTTACACTCCAACGGAACGCAAAGGGGGAGAACAAGTGGGAAGTACTCTGCATAAAGCTGCTACCACCGCATTAAAGGCTTCACACCTACCCATCTGGCCACATTAATGGGGAAGTGATCCCCGAAGAGACGGTGATCAGCCTTATAGCCATTGGGGGAAGATTCCAAGAAGACAATGGATGAGAAAGGGATCTGCATTTAGGGTTCCATGAATAGGAACATGAAGAGGAGGAGTATAAATAGAGAGGGGGGGCATTAGAGAGGGGCCCGACTTCTTTAAGACAAAGGCTTTTTCTCCCAAGCAGAACGAGGGAAACGAATACAGGGACTCCTCGGCTCACGTCCGAGGAAAGCTAGAATCACACCACCAGCTCATTGCACGCAACTGTGAACTTAGCCCAAACGCCACTGATTTCCATTGTCCTAAGAAATCCAAGCTTCAAGCCCACTCTCTACAAATTTTATTGTTTAGGCCACTTGGGCCTGCCCAGTCATGCACTTGGGTCCAGGCTTGATTCGTGTCCTTACAGTTATTATCTTGAAAATGATGATCATTACTCTTAAAATTTGAAAGGATTATTATATTGTATATAATGATATTACTCTTAAAATATGATGATCATTACTTTTAAAATTTTAAAGGATCATTATCTTGTATATGATGATGATGAATGTCCATGATTAGATGATGATCAATCACCATAGTCATATACTTGAGTTCCATAACTAAAGATTTAAAAATACAATGTACCAAAGAGGGAAAATTAGGGTCGGTGTTCTTGCTAAATTAATACGCAAACTTAGTTTTACATCGATGAAGAACAACAAAGGTGAAATTAATGATGAACTCTTTTCTTAATCATGATAACTTGCTTGATGTAAATGATAATATATGTATGTATATGCTTCTAAGTTTCCCCAGTGCTACACTCTTGTTGTGGGTGACAGAATTGTACGACAACAAAAACCAAGAATCGATGATAATGATGATTGTGATGAAAGATTCTATATAAACGAGATGGTACATGCGCCCGTCTCACCTGAGAATTTTTCATGTATACATATAGTACATATCAATGATCACATAAATGTGATGATAAAATTAATGGAATAATGTAGCACTTCTACCAAACATTTAAGGTCTATTATCTTGCTACTCTAGAACTGGTTGACTTAGAACTATTACAAGTACATTAGAGCATTCACATCAGTGAATGCAAAATTTTTGTAAAGTTACATATCTAAAACCTACTTTTTCTATTTTATACATCCACTTATCTAAAACACTCACATCAGTTTATCTATTATACACACTATTTTGTTTATATAATCATTATATTCTTTTTTTATTATTTCAACAACCTTATTAGTCAAACCCACTTTCTCTCTTTTCTTTTCTGAACACTATTCTCTCTCTCTTTCTCTCACATGGTGAATTTTCTTTCTTTTTCTTCTTTCTCTCATCTTTCTTCACCGGTCAAGTTTTCTTCCTACGCCCATTTCTTCACTGGAAAACTCCATTAACAGACTAGAAAACTCCATAAACAAACCAAAAATCTCCTCTTCAACACAAGCCCATTTCAATCTAAGTCCATTTGGGTTGGTTCTGGTGATGGAAGCAAGGCAGATGTAGTGGCGGCAGCAGCAAGGTAGATCCAACGGCAAATCTAACTGATTCCGTTGGGTTTTTCGTGTGGGTTTCTGTTGGATTTTTCTTATGGGTTTTTCATTGGATTTAGTTTTTATTGATTTTGGTTTGGATTTGAAATGGGTTTTTCGGTCGGTTTGGGTTGCGGTGGTGATAGTTGGGTTGTGCTGAGTTGGTGGTTGGAAAATTGTCTTCTTCTTCTTTGTTGAGTTGCCGTGATCATTGGGAAAGAGAGGGAACCTGAATGAGGTGGAGACTGGAGAGTCAGATCAGAGAGAAAAAGAGAGAGAGGTGGAGAGAGAAAAAAAAATACTAAATGTAGGAGCTACAATAATTGTGCATATATGCACTATTATTGTAGTAGTTGTGCATTTATGCATACTTTTACACCTACTGATGTGGGTGTTTTTTTGTTCAAAATGTGTAAAATGAAGTGCTTTTTGCATTTTACAAGTCTTTGTATCTGTTGATGCTGATGCTCTTAGGCATGTAATCATTGTATGGAGAATGATAATTGAAGATGAAAGTGATATTGATGATGATAGCTGTAAAGTTGTAATTTACAACTATTTTATGTTGGCTTTAATTCCATGATAAATTTGATTGTAATTTCTTCAATCATATTTCCCTGTATTTATGTGAGTTTTTAATTGTAAGGGATGAGTGTGAGAGAGTGTGAAGACTCAAGCTTAAAAGGATGAACAAGTGGATTTCGCAAGTACTTCGCGAGAAGCCTACCCACGAAAGACCCATGTGTAGAGCACATGACTAGAAGGCGAAGAGTCATGCTAGCCTGGAAGTTTTCGCGAGTGTCTCGTGGGTAAGGACTTCCTGCGAAATAATAGCAAAACATTCTGTTTGGCAAAATGTCATGTTTTGCTTTACCAAATCTTTACCCATACTATATATGCTCTCATTACCCACAAATTGTGAAGAGTATTTTTCAGAGAGAAAACTCTAGAAAATACACTTGAGAGTTAGAGATTATTATACCCAAAATCATCTACACATTTTCTTGTGGTTTTTCCTCTATTCCTACCTCTCCATCTTCATATCCTTGAGAGGTTGATAGCCCAAACACTTACCACAACTATTTTGAGTGTCAAGTAAGATTTTGATGCTACTGGGAAGTATTGAAAGGAGCCATTCATTGGCAGATACAATCGGGCTAAATTGTAGGCCCTAGAAAGTTAGAGAAGACAAGGTTGTAAGAAGCCAGTTAGTAGCAGGAGCTTAGAGGGCTCAAGTACATTGAGTAGACTAGGGTTAAAGGGTATTTTGTTATTCATGTACTTTAACTTTATTCTCTAGTGGATTGATTTTGACTTGAAGGGTTGTAGAGAGGTTTTTTCACCGAGTTTTTTGGTTTCTTCTTCGATAACACGTCTCAGTGTTATCTTGTGTTTGCATCTCTCTTCCCTACTCTTAAGCTTTACTTTATATTGTTGATTATGTATAAATATTGCATAGGGTAGTGTTAATGGTGTTTGTGCTTTATTACTCTTGTTTCGCACTTAGTATAAGTTAGAGTAAAAGCTATCTAACCGTATTTTTAATTCAGGGGTCTAAACAAGCTCTTTTGTTTTCACACAAATTCGAGCTTTCCATTGCTATCAGAGCGGGTACACTTGCCGGATTTCATTATCCTAGTGTGATTCTAGACCCCTTGTTTTGCTATGGATATAGCTATGGCTAAGGCCAACATGAAGTGTAGCTCATTTGTTTGTGATAATAACTCTATTTCTCAGAAAGGCACATTCTGGGTTGGCCTTAATTCTAGGGGAAAAAATTTTGTGATAATGACTCTTTTACCCTTGTTCCGAGGTATGTTTTTCCGTAGTTGGGCTCTATTTCTCAAAAAGGCACATTCTGGGCTTGTTCTAGTCTAAGGCCTAATGCTTACTTAAGTTTTTAGTGCCACATCCCTATGCAAAATTTTTTTAAAAATTAAGAAAAATTAATATTTTATTAAAATAAAAATTAGAATAGATATTAGATAATTTGATATGAGTGTTTTGAAAAATAGTTAAAAAAAAATACTAAAAGAGACATAATTTTTTTGCAAGAATTAATGTAAATGCTCAAGGGACATTGTAAACATGTTTCACAAAGCATAACAAAGCACTTCACTAAAGTTGATAAAGGGGCGTCATTGTCACAAGGGAGAGAAAATATTATAAAGGGCAAACTTTACGTGGAGGGGGAGGGTGCATATTATTTGAAAATTAACATTGAAAAAAGTGCCTTCACCCTTCTCTTGAATGTTCAGCTAGCTATGGTAATAGTTTCTCAACAAAAAAAAAAAAAAATAAATAAAAGCTAGCTATGGTAATAAAACAAAATGGGTAATACATTTGTGTAAAACTTCACGTGACCATCTGTGTGAAATCAGAATATATACTACTAATTAAGGGTCTCTTTGAATACCGCTTATTTTACTGAAAATTAAAAAAAAAATAAAAAATAAAAATTTTTTATTACTGTTCACACTTATAAAAAAAAAATGATTGCAGGCGTGAAACGCGTGAAACGCCAATCAAACGATCACTAAAAGTTACTCATTTTCAATGATGTCAGATGCTGAAGTGGAAAGCCCTTTGTCTTTGCGTTGTCTAACTATAGTTGAAGTTGATTTAAATTGACAGCCAAGATCACTTTATAAGACAATTATTATATGGATTTGTGCTAGGGTTTTGTCAAACTTCCAAGATGCTGAAACAAAATATTTGCCGACATCATCAAGCTGGTTTCTGATGTAACATATTACCATATCGCCTACTTGGAAACAGTTAAGGGATACTGCAAAAATCCACCCAAGTACTGCAGAGTAGAATTAGCAAACTAGTGATACAAATTACCAAATACATTCATTTGCCTCGAAAAATATTTGGGATATGGCTTCAAAAGCCCTCTTATGTACTATAAAGTTGATCATCTATTTTTTTTTTTTTTTTTTGAGGTTAAAATATGAAATGTTGATCAGGTCTTTTACTCGGGTGTTGTTGCCGGGGCTGGATCCATCATTGTCAATATAATTGAACTGGTGACTTGAAGATTTTTTGTGAAAAAAAATTAATATAAAAAAAAATAATAATGTTGATAAGTAATTCTATGGTGATATAATCTAGACTCACATTTCTTGAGAATTGAAAACACCTATATTTATCAAAAAGAAAAAGAAAGAGAATTGAAAACCCACCAAACTAAAGTATTTTCAGAATGCTTCTGGTACGTTAGTGTATCAAGTGTTCTTCGGTCATATCAGAAGACTTGGTGTCTAATTAAGATGATATAAGAAGTATCATGTTGATCAATGTTGAAAGCCTTATATGATAAGATGGCCAAAATTGGTTCTTGGGAAAGATGAGGCTATACTAGTTAAGTGAAAATCTTAGTGTGATCAACACTTATGGCCCGTTTGGATAGAGAGGAGAAGAAAAGGAAGTGGAGAGTAGAGTAGAGTTAGTTTAATATAGACTTAATTTTGAACTAAATCTACTCTACTTCCCCTCCCTCTCCCTCTCCCTCTCTCTCTCCCTCAATCCAAACAGGCCATTATACTCTAGAAATTGGCATCCTCTAAGATAGTTTATCTTAGTGCTATCTACATTTTTTTGTAGGACCATCACCACTCTTGGTGCATGTGAGGCATGCTTATCTACTACTATTTTCTGTCGCTCTTCTTTGTTGCTTTGCTGCTTACCATAAAAGGGATAAATCCTGTTATACACTGTGTGTATAAAACAAACACAGACCTAAAATATAACTTGGTGTCTCTGCTTGTCAGAATGTATGCCAACTTTGTTAAAAAGATCAACACACTTAAAGTGTGATAACTGCGATCACATTTTGTCACTACTGGACTAGAGTTCTATAGTTATTGTGCTTTAGTGTAGGGTTCTATGTTGCTCCCATAGGTAAAATTTTGAGGGAAAACTTTAATTCATTGGAGTGAAAGTATCACATGCTGAATGCTATAGCAAGTGTGCTACAATTTGGGCAGTGGTAACACTTTTTTTTTTTTTCCTTTTCCTTCCAGTTCAAGCAATTGCTTGCAATTAGTATGTGTTGCTTCCAAATGGGTCAAAATTTTGAGGAAAATTTTTAATTCATTGGCGCCAAAATCCCATTGCAGCATCATAGGATTTTTATTCTAATTTAGGATTGGAGTGTGCACATGACCGGTGTTACTTTTTTGATAATTCAACAGATACAAAAGGGAAGAAGGATCAAATTCTGGATGTTTTTGGAAAGATTAAGAGGTGTCAAGCAATTGAGATACAAGGCTCTTGATCGTGGCTGGTGTTACTTATAAATCTTGAGTTTGGACTGAAGAATATTAACAAAGCTTGAAGCCTTAGCAATGGAGGTCATAACCGAGAGAGAGATTTGAGATTTGTGAAAAATGTTTCATTGAATAATGATTACAACACACTCAATGTTTATATTCATTAACAGAAAGCAGGAAAATGTAATTAACTCATCTAACTAACTAACAATTAACACAGAACCAATGATTAAATATGTCACTAACAACTAACTCATTAAATAAAGACTAAATTACAAGTAGTTTTACAAGCATTTGATACTAAACGACTGTAGGTTAGTGCAGCCTATGATCTTCAACTTCAACCTGTGTCTAAACTTCAATCTTCAATTTCTGTGTTTCATCTCCAAGTCTCATAGCCTCATATTTTAAAAAATAGAACTTGAACAAACAGGTGTAGAATGTGTATGGATATGAACTTTGCTACAATATGTGTTGAAATATTAAATTTTCAACCAAAAAAAAAAAAAATTAGTTACTTAAAAAAATGTCCAAGCAAGATTTATCAAAGAATATAAATTTTGGACAAACTTATAAAACCAAAAAAAATTCCCTCCAAAATTAACAAAGTTAATTAAAAAATAGTGCGAAAAAGGAATAATATAAGGATGATATATATATATATATATATATATATATATATATATATATATATATATAAAGGAAAAATAATATTAAACAAAACCCCACACTCACATCACTTGACAAAGCAGGTGGGGTTGTTTATGGCAGCGTAAACTTTTTTTTTTTTTTGAGAAGATGGTAGCGTAAACTTACTATCACAATGTCACATCTTTATTTTATATATATATATATATATATATATATATATGTATAAAAGGATAAGATGAAAGTGGGACATGTGGCTAAGTAACTTCCTGCCACACACACTACTCAAATGCTTTCAAAAGCAAAAAGTAGCTGATAATCAGCTACAATTTACACCAATTTCCTTGAAAGATGCTAGTGCAGTACTGCACTTTCTTTGCAATTTTGGCTCATGAATTGATTGTAAAGTTGTAATTTACAACTATTTTGTGTTGGCGTTAATTCTCTGCCAATTTGATTATAATTTCTTCAATCATATTTCTTTGTATTTATGTGGGTTTTTAATTGTAAGGGATGAGTATGAGAGAGTGTGAAGACTCACGAGAAGCTTACCTGCGAAATAGTCACATATAGAGCACATGACTAGAAGGCGAAGATTCATGCCAGCTTAGAGGATTTCACGAGTGTCTCGTGGGCAAGGCCTTCCCGTGAAATACTCGCGAAACATTCTGTTTGGCAAAATGTCATGTTTTGCTTTACCAAGTCTTTACCCACACTATATATACTCTTATTGCCAACAAATTGTAAGGAGTGCTTTTCAAAGAAAAAACCCTAGAAAATACACTTGAGAGTTAGAGATTGTTATACCCACAATTATCTACACATTTTCTTGTAGTTTTCCTCTAGTCCTATCTCTCCATCTCTAAATCCTTGAGAGGTTGATAGCTCAAATATTTACCACACCTAATCTGAGTGTTAAGTGCAATCTTGGTACCGTTGGGAAGTTTTGGAAGAAGCCATTCATTGGCGGATACAATCGGGTTGAATTGCGGGATCTGGAAAAGTTAGAGAAGATAAGGTTTCGAGAAGCCAGTTGGTAGCAAGAGTTTGGAGGGCTCAAGTACATTAGATAGACTAGGCTTGGAGGGTCTTTTATTATTCGTGTACTCCAACTTTATTCTCTAGTGGATCGATTACCGTTTGAAGGGCGGCGGAAAGGTTTTTTACTGAGTTCTTCGATTTCCTCTTCAATAATACGTCTCGGTGTTATCTTGTGTTTGCGTCCTTCTTTCCTACCCTTTAATATTTTCTTTTATTGTTGATATTAGATGAATATGGCTTAGGGTAGTGTTTTCGGTAGTTTGCGCTCATTTACTCTTATTCCGCACTTAGTTTAAGTTAGAGTAAAAGCAATCTAGTCGTAATTTTTATTGGAAGTCTAAACAAGTTCTTGTGTTTTCACATAAATCCGAGCTTTCAGATTAGTTAAGAGAAAAAAAAGGGTGGGGGGGAAACGGTTTCTCAATTCCTTTATAAATTAAAGAGGTTCCAGCAGATTAAAAAAAAAAAAAAAAAAAAAGAAGCATGCACAAAAGAAGAAAAGCACAGCAAGACACAGAGAGAAAAAAAGAATAAGAGAGACACAGATAGAGACAGAGAGCAACAAGCAAAGGAGGAACACATAGCATCAACATTAAGTTGGGATTTTATCAGTTCCTTTCTTCTCTAAATCTCTCCTTCTCTCTTCTTCAAATCTGAATTTTTGTTTTGTAAAACAAATAAGGTTGGGTTTCATAAGGAGTTCCTAACTCTATACATAAAGTTTTAAATATGAGTCCCTGACTCGTAAATCCTATTTGAACATTACCAAATAAAAATTCTCTCAAGCTTTGGTTTAGTGTTTTCTCAACTAGAATCCTTGACTCTACCAAATCAAATTCATCAACGAAGTCCTTGACTCTACGCAATTAATGGAGTTTTTGACTCTACCATATTTTAATGGAGTTCTTGACTCTACCTAATTAATGGAGTCTTTGACTATACTATATTTTAATGAAGCCCTTGACTCTACCAAACTAATGGAATCCTTGACTCTACCAATTTTAATGGAATCCTTGATTCTACCACATCAATAGAGTCCTTGACTCTACCCAATTAATGGAGTCCTCAATTCCACCACATTTCAATGGAGTCCTTGACTCCCAAAATTATTTTAAATAAAGTGGGGATTATAATTCCTTCAAATTATAACATGACTAATTCTTTGGGATTCCTAATTTCTTAATCAAGATTGGAGTTAATAATTCACAAAATAAAATGACCATAAAAATTGATTTGAGGAAATTTTCCAATTCCCTAAACTAAACACATGCTCATAAAAATAAAATTGCTTCAAAGGAGTTTTCTTTCCCTTAATTAAATTTGAGACCTCAATCAAAATATCAGTAAAATTCCTACAAAGAAGCAAATAAAAGAAAATGAATATTGCTTGGACATACAACTTCACAAAGAGAGAATCCTTGGTTCAATTTCCATAAAAACATGGTCCTTGACTTATTCTTGAGATTAAAATCAATTATCTCACCAAAAAAAAAAAAAAATTAAGTCGATGCTTAATTAAATACAAAGTATTTTACTTAAAAAGTATTTGACTTAAATGTCTATCATTTAAATTGGGCAAAATCATATGTGAGGATTTTAAATCTAAAACCTCAAATCCTCAAATTAAGAACTATGAATTGGCTTGGTCCCCGTCAAGGGTATGTAGACAACATAAATAAATTATTAGGTGCTGCCACAAATAAATAAAAAACATATATCCCCTTAAACATGAAAATAAATGAACTTATATACAAAGACGGTGTGGTTGGAATCAAAGAGCCTTCCCTTGAAACAAGGGATTGTAATTAAGAGACACATTGTCTTTAATGGGCACTACTCACATCAATAAAACTCATGCGCTTAAAGGTCTATGGGTGAAATTATGTTTGATGAATTTGACTAAATAATAATTCTTGTTAAACATAATTTAACAATTTTTGGTAAACATAACTTGATAACATTTGTTAAACATAATCTAACAATTATTGTTAAACATAGGTTAACAATTTTCGTCAACAACATGTTAATTTAATGGTAATAGTTTCCTAATGTTGGCAGTGCAGTAGGGTAATAGTTCAAGGCTTCAAGCTTCACATGCTAGGCAATCAGCCTAAAAGTTTATTACTTGGTTGTAAACTTTAGCCCAACCAGCCACCTTGGTTGGTCACATTAGCCCAATGACATTAGGAATGTAGCCCAAAAGATAAAAAGTCTCCTAATTCGGCTTCTTATGCTTCAAATACCGTCCCTAGTTAATCCAGGTAAAACTTGTATCCAACGCCTTTTTTCGAAATTGTTCCATCATGGAAGCAACTAATACAAGGTATGGCTCATATGCTTGGAGGAGCATTCTTAAAGGTAGAGATATTTTGCAACAAGGTGCTAGATGGAGAGTTGGAAACGAGGAAAAAAATAAAAATATGGCAACACTTCTAGCTCCCAAGGAAACACCCAGGGCGTAGCTAGGAATAATTACTTGGGGGGGGCCAGAATGTAAGAGAGATATACTAAATATAATTCATAAATCTATTGAATACAAAATTATCAACTATCATATATCATCATATACTTGAACATTAATAAACATGAAAAACTGTCTAGTTCAATGTAGACATACAAAAAAGAACATTCACATCAAATCATGCCTGAGGACGATTTTTCATGGAATAAAATTCATCCATTATCATCTCTACAGTGAAATTTTTTGAAATTTCCTTCTCTATATAAACTATCATATTATCTGCCAGAAGCTCATCCTCCATTCTATTGCGAAGTCTTGTTTTAACAACTTCATAGCTGAGAAAGCTCGTTCTGTAGTTAATACCTAGGCTCTGTGATAGACTCATGGCCACTACTTCAATTTTTTTTTTTTTTTTTTTTTGATGAGCACTACTTCAATTTCCTTCCATAGAATTTTTTTTTTTTAATAATAATTTACTTACACAAACAATGCAAGCAACCCCACCCAGCCCCCACTCAAGGGACAAGACAAATAGCACAAAAGCCAAAAGGGAAAAGGTTGGTCTGAGTCTTAGTCTCTTAGAGTCAATGGATCGAATAATAAAGAATACAACAAACACAAAAAGACAAAAGACAAAGTAATAAGTATAAATTGCTTTGCTGGGAAAGTGAAATCACAAACATATATTTCATATTTCATATTTCTGTTCAAGTATAAGTGTTTATTTCAGACTGTTCAGTACTTCAGTTGTAGAGAAAAAGAGAGAGATCAGAGAAGTAAAGTAAAGAATGAATGAGATACCTTGAGGCAGGGTAGCGGCATCACGGTGAGCTGGTGGAGGCAGCAGCATCCGTCATAGTGAGTCAGTTGGGTTTCTGAGGTAGTTAGGCAGCAGAGGCGTGAGTGGTGAGCTAGTGAGTGTGACGCTATTGAGTTGGAGGCGTGAACTGAGAAGTAAAAAACCAAGGAAAGGCAGAGGCGTGAGGTGAGGCTGAGCCATGAAGATGTTCTTTTGTTTGTTCTCTCTTTTAATTGTTCAGACGATGAGGATTGATTTCTTTCAGACGGTGAGGATTGAATTTTTTTGTTTGTGTTTAATTAGGTATTTTAGACTTTGGATTCGGGCTGGGCTGGAAGTGTAATGGTTTAGAAAATGATAATTTTGTTTGCTTTGGGAATTGGGGCTGGCTCTGGCTGATGGGAATTGTGGACCAAGATTTGTGGTATTTAATTGAATAAGGCTATGAATAGCCAGATTTGTGGACCAAGTTTTTTTGTTTAGTTTGAAATTTTATTGGACTAAAAGTCTAAGGGGGGCCGGATCTTAACTTTTTGGGGGGGGGAGGGGGGGGGAGCCAAGTGGATCCGCCCCTGGAAACACCCTCCCTAAGTGTTGTCCTATCCTATTGAATCAATGGAGAACTCAACAATGTTAGAGTTGATCAATGAAACAACGGGGCAATGGAATGAAGAACTAATTAATGGAGTCTTTGTGTGTGATGAAGCTGCCGTGATTAAAAAAAAAAAAATACCGATGGGACAAGTTGCTACAAAGGACGTATTGACATGGCCCCACTCTCATTATGGAAGGTACACATGTAAATTTGGATATAAATTTTTGAAGGCAAAAACCAAGCTGCAATTTGCCTAACAGCCCACACATACAGATTCAAAACTTTGGAATGGCATTTGGTCTCTTCATGTGCCAAACAAAGTTAAGAATTTGATGTGGTGTGCTTGTCGTAATGCTATGCCAACAAAAGCGAACCTAGTGTGAAGGACAATCATTGATGACCCTCTTTGTAATCGCTGCCATGAAGCTCATGAAACTTCTCTGCATGCAATATGGATGTGTAAGGAGGTCGACGTCATTTGGATTGATCCAGAGTTGTGGTCTTGCCGGAGGGAGGTACATTTTCTCAACTTCAAAGAATTATTATCTTGGATAGTTGAGTAGCAAAATAATGTCGAACTCTTTGCTATGACTGCATGGATGATCTGGAAACAAAGAAATCAAGTCCCACTCAACCAAGCAGCTAGCAATGTCGACTATATTGCCCAACAGTCCAATGATATGCTTCCTGAATTCTGGCCCTGCTAAACCACTTCGACAACTTCCCTGTCAAAGAGGCAGACACGAAGTAGGCAGCTCTAGAGAGCCCCATCGATGGACATGGAAAAAGTTAACTTCGATGGGGCTATCTTTTCCGATGAGGACAAGACAAGCATTGGCGTTGTAATTGGATATAACTTGGGCTTCGTCATTGCGTCTTGTTCAAATTATGAAGTTGCAGCAAGCCTACAAGAGTTCTGAAGTTGAAGCATTAGCTGCTGCCACAGCTCTGTCCTTTGCAGCTAATATTGGTATTATAAACGCAATTCTAGAAGGCGACTCGCTAGAGGTTATCAAAGCTCTATCTCAAGATGTTACTGCACTGTCCTCAATAGGCTCATGGATTAAAGATGCAAAGATCTACTCTAATAGTTTTTTTAAATTACAATACTCTTATACAAGGAGAAAATGTAATAGTGTTGCTCATAATCTGGCAAGATATGCGATAGATAATTTAGATTTTACAGTGTGGATAGAGGATATTTCACGACGTGTTTTGACTGTTTTATAGGCTAATTTAGCCATATTATTTTAATACATTTCAAGTTTTTCCCCCTCCAAAAAAAAAAAAAAAAAAAAAAAAAAAGGCTTTATCCAATTCTAAAATCCCGATAAATATATAGGTTCTAGTTAGCTCAACTAGTAAAATCTCTGATGGTTGTATAAGAAATCTGAGGGTTAATTCCTGCCTATACCAAAAACTGATTGGTATCTTGGTATGATGATAAAAAGCTATCATCAGGAGTAGACGTGATAGGTTAAAACCATCTCTCAAAAAAAAAAAAAAAAAAAAAAAACCCGTAAATGTGGATTGGTCCTTGACCTTGGCAAAATAGTACCAACAAAACTAGGGGAAATTCTTACCTAGTCCTAGACTACAAGGTCACCAAGCTGACCTTGTAGTCCCAGCCAATAAGAACAAAACCAGCTAAGATAAAATTACTGACTTCATCTAAATAGTACAGCTCATGGGACTGATGTGATGACTTCACGTGACTGTGCTGATGAAAAAAAAAAGGAAAAAAAAAGCCCAACGTTAGACATCAAGTTAACATTAACGTTAAAGTCCCAACTGTCTCGTTAACTATCCCATTAGCCAGCTGTTTTCAACAGTCCTTTCACCAGTTTCAAAAGTTTTCAGCCCACCTCAATTTCAAATTTCAATCATCCCACTTGTTTCTTGTATTTCATTTATCCTCTTCACCATAAAAATGAAAATCACTTTCTTGTAACTCTCTCCTAGCCGACATAGCCATGGTCTCACTGGTTTTTTCACCTTCTTGTAGCTTTTTTCATGTTTTGTTTATCACTGAAAACTTAGAAATTCGTCTCTCATGTTTTGTGTTTAATTTTGTAGATCATCAGCATAAACCGGTTCAAGAAAATCCACAAGGTTCAAAAGGTGACAATGAAATCGCACTCTCTAATATCTCTTTCTCTCTCTCTTTCTAAGTTACTGAACTTATTTATTAGTGTCAGCCTCTGTTTGATTGCTAAGAATTGGATGTGAAATCAATTGTAAATGTCTTAATTAACCACTGTTTCCATTGCTGTATAAATTTTTTTTTCTCCTTTCAAAAGCTCAAAAAGTGTGTTACACTCTTACTCAATTAAGTGTTGTTTTACGTAAAAATTTTTAAATTGAAGACCCACAATGCATGACAACAAAGAATTCCCAATGACTCAAATTTCTTGCAAGAACAAGAAATGTTGCTATTGAAATGATCAAAATGGACAATGCATACTCTTTCACTATCTTCTTCTTTCACCTCCAAGACATCAATTGTATCTTGACAATCAACTTGCTTCCACTCTATTGCAAGACTATTAAGGAATTCATATTCAAATAATCTGAATATCTTACATGTGTAAACTTGAGCTGCATGACCCAAAATACCACTCTTCTTAACTGCTCTTTGCGGGGTGCCTTACTTGCATCGAAAATCTTCATTAAACTCTGAAGAATGCATACCTGCCAACACACTTTCATATTTAATTACAAAGTTAGTGAGGTTTATTGTTGTATCTGCTATATTATTCAAAACATGGTTTGTGCTTTCACTCCTCGAGGAAGCTTTAAATTCAGCTGTGAAGCTATCCTTCGTGAATGCAATGCTCCATTTATGTCGAATTTTGTACATCATATTAAGCCTGTGATGATCTTCAAGATTAAACTTATGCATCATTTTATCCCATGTGTTTTGAAATTCCAATTCTGAATCACAATATTTTTGACACTTATTCCATAAGGATTGAAACTCTGAATTAGAATTTAACTCTCCAAAGTAGGAAGGTGCATTTTTTGAAATATGCCACAAACATAGTCGATGACATGTGTTCGAAAACACTTCCTCAATAGCATTTGACATGGCTTGATCTTGGTCAGTAAAAATTGTTATTGGAGATCGATTCTCCATTGAGTCTAAGAATGACTTGAACAACCATTTGAAAGAAGCAGTAGTTTCATCCAAAAGAAATGCACATCCAAATATTACATTTTGCCAATGGTGATTAACACCTACAAATGGAGCACAAATCAAATTATATCTATTGGTATGGTAAGTAGTGTCAAATACCACAACATCTCCAAAACAATCATAATCAACCCTTGATCTCCCATCTCTCCAAAAAAAAATTTGTCATGCAATTTTCTTGATCTACTTGAATCGTGTAAAAGAACATGGGATCTTCTATCTGCCTTTTCTTAAAATGGTTCAATAGGCTTTGAGCATCTCCAACACTAATCATTGACATCTTTTTTGTGTTCACATGATTATAACAAATTTTTTCAGTGAAGCCCACATTCTCACTCCCTCCAACTTAGCTAGTTCTAGTCTCTAGTTTCTTCCAATTTTTCTCCTCACAAGGATCTTCATCTATTTTAAAACCCTCCTTAGAACATAGAAGTTCACGTTGACTTATGCTCTTTGTCCCATTAAAATATCTAGGCTTTCCTTTCGTATACTAAAACCTGTTTGTAATGCATAATTATTGTATAAATTGTATGCTTCAACTTCAGTATATGCCACCTTATCCAACAAATTGTCATCACTATTTTCTAGTCGTTCAACAATCAAACAATCTTCAATTCCTTCAATATCACTTGAATTGCAAATAACTACAATAATTTTTATGAAAATATAAATGCTAGAAATAAAATATTAAGGAATTTACAATACAATAATTATCTTATGGTATGCTTTATTACAAAGCTTCCCCACTTCTAGGCACAAATATAATTAGAAATTAGACATAGTTACCAATATAAAGATGAATATATTATTTACTCCTATCATATTATATATATATATATATATATATATATATATATATACACACATTATATATATATATATATATATATATATATTTATATACACATGCGTAAATTTAGAATATAATAACAAAAAAAAAAAAACATATATCACTACACATATTTTATTTGGGAACAAACATATCACAACAAAGCATTAAATTTTCACCAAAAAAAAAGCATTAAATTCATACTTCAATACATTTTTATATGTTTTATTTGGGAGCAAACATATCACAACAAAGCATTAAATTTTTCACCAAAAAAAAGCATTAAATTCATACCTCATTACATTTCTATATATTTTATTTAGGAGCAAACATATCACAACAAATCATAATACATTCTTAAAAAAATGAAACAAAACACAAAAAGACAAAATAAATTATACCTCTATTACTTTGAAAATTGGGTTCTTCCATGCTTATGTGAACAAAATTTTGTCTCTTTACACTAAAACTTTTCACTTGATTTTACTAAAAAAAACACTCATTTGTTTGTGGTCACACGCTCTCATGTGCACTTATTTTTTTGTCCGCACTGTGAAGTAAGATTTGTGGCTTTTGTTCACAAGAGTGAGAACCCTAAAAGGCTCTCTTTGTCCTAAGTTTTCCGCTGAAAAACAACTAGCCAACAGCCTTTTTTATATTTTATTTTTTTAATAACGTTAACCTTAACTTAATGTCTAACGTTGGGCTTTTTTTTTTTTTCTTTTTTTCTTTTTTCCAGCAGCACGGCCACGTGAAGTCAGCACATCAATCCCATGAGCTGTACTATTTACATAAAGTCAGCAATTTTATCTTAACTGTTTTGCTCGTATTGGCTGGGACTAGGTAAGAATTCTCCAAAACTAGTACTACATAGTCCATATCAATTAATTGATACCTATTTGAAGTTTGATAATTAAAAAGCCCACCCCATTTGGCCCAACATCGACCCAAATCTGGAAATTCCAAATATACCCCCAGCCCTTTCTCTCTCTCTCTCTCTCTCTCTCTCTCTCACTGTGCGTAGGGTTTTAGCAGAACCAACCAAACCCAATTGACCGTTTCTACAAAATCACTCACACATAGAAACACAACAATGGCGTCAAAAACCCTAGTCCGAACCGGAGCGTCGCTGGTGAACCGGTTTTTTTCGAACCCGTTTCTTCGGCAGAGTCCGAACCCGAATCCGAATCAGAGGATCGTGTCTCAGGGCCTCGATATCGCTCCGAAGCTATTCCCATCGCTCTCCAAGTTCGAAAACTCACTCCACTTGCCTCAGTACCAAAACGACGCCGAATCGATCCTAAAGGTCGCCTCCCAAGGCTTCGTGTACCCCACTGGCCTCCCTTCTCTCAGCTTCTACTTGCCAGAAGGTACTCTCTCTCTCTCTCTCTCTCTCTCTCTCTCTCTCTCTGTGTATATATATGTGTGTGTGTGAAAATCATCTGTTTGGTTTCTGGGAAAATGAGGTAAGGAGGTGAGAAATTAGAAATCTTTGGACTTTTAAATTATGCACATTTTTTTTTTTAATAATGAAATTGGTGTGTGTGTGTGTGTGTGTAGAAGTTCTCTGTTTGGTTGCTGAGAAAATGAGGTGAGGAGGCAAGAAATTAGAAATCTTTAGGCTTTTAAATTATACGTTTGCTATGAAAATGGTTATGTAGAAGTCCTCTGGTTGCTGGGAAAATGAGATGAGAAATTAAAGATGTTAGTTCTTTTAAATTGTGCATTTTCTTATGAAATTGGTGACTAAGTGTTTGTGTGTGAGGTGGACTTCTAAATTATGCATTTTCTGTGAAATTGGCAAGAGAGTGTGTGTGTGTGTGTGTGCGCGCGTGTGTGAGACTCCTTTTGGTTTCTGGGAAAGTGAGATAAGGAGATAAGAAATTAGAAGTCTTTAGGCTTTTAAATTATATATTTTCTATGAAAATGGTGTGTGTGTGTGTGTGCGTGTGTGTGTGTGTGTGTGTGTGTGTGCATGTCAAAGTCCTTTGGCTGCCGGGAAAATGAGGTGAGGGGATGAAAAATTAGGAATCTTTGGACATTTAAATTATGCATTTTTTAAGAAATTGGTAACTGCATGTGTGTGTGCGGTTGACTTTTACATTATGCATTTTCTATGACATTGGTAAGAGTGTGTGTGTAAAATTGTAAATGTACTCTGGTTTCTGGGAAAGGGAGGTGAAGGAGATAAGAAATTAGAAATATTTGGACTTTTGAATTATGGATTTTCTATGTATGAATGAATGAAAGTTCTGTTTGGTATATGAGGAAATGTATGGATGGATGGGCTAGCTGTTTGTTAATGGTCTGTTTGGTTTATGGTAAAATTGGTAAGAGATACTAATAAATAAGGAATTTGGGGTTTATAAATTTGCACATTTTAAACTATGCTCTGTTTGGTTTCTAAGGAAATGGAAGGATAGACTAGATGTTTTTGTTAATGGTTTGTCTGTTTGCGGGGAAAATGTGGAGAGAGAGAGAGAGAGAGAGAGAGATGATGATGATGATGATGAATTATAGATTTTTTATTATTTAAATTATGCATCTTTAGGTTGCAGTGAACATCAAAAGGGTGTTTCTTTGTTAACTTTGATAAAGCAAATATCTAGTTCCTTATTGATAACTTGAATGTGATCTCAATATCTTATGTCATAAGATATAAGATATTAAGATGATATTAAGAAGATGATCTCAATGGTTGTTGTGTAAAACCAGTTCAAATCAGCAAGGATTCTAACTGATCTGTTGGTTTCTCTGTCTCTTAAAAATGGGGCTATTATGTTCCCTTGTGAGCATATATGTGATTGATAGACGTATGAATTTTTTTATAATTTTTTTCATTATTATTATTGATAATAAGTAATGGACATATGACTATATTAGACAAAATTATATTTCTACAAAGCATTCTTTTCTTCGGTGCCTCAAAGCAAAGTATGTCTTTTTTCTAAACTTTGTTTTTTCTTTGCTTCTTCAAGAATGTTGAAGTTATAGAAGCTTCAGCATGCTCATATGTCTAGCAACTAGATGTAGTCCAGTTATGGCCTCGTAACTATAGTTTCTATAAGGACTGCATCCTTGCCCAATTTCTGCTAAATGTTCTGTTAAGACCATAACTAGCAAGTATACCATTTAGGTTGTGGTTTGGAGTAAAAAGTTGTTTGGGTGGGGCTGGATATGTGGAGAATCTCTATATGCAAGGTAAATCATAAATGAGGATAACTGTTGCTATGGTCTTAATTAAATGCTAGTACGCAGGAATTAATTATAAGCTGCAAAAATATGATATTTGTTGAACTTTAATACTCAAGTAGGGTGGACCAAACGAAAAAAATTCCATACACAGGGGATTTCTTGCTTCAAACTTCATAGGTTAAGATATAGAAATACTTATTAGTTATTACCTTGTTTTAGGTAGCTGAGACATGTGCTTCTCTTATCTGCTCTATTGAATTTAACTATTTAAAATAATAAACCCCATAAGATCTGTTGTGTGGTGAATGATATGTGGATGCTGATGTTATCCAGATAGCCAATAAGTTTACTTTTTGATGAGATGACTTAGATAGCAGTCTTCAAAATTTGGTGGTAGTGTCACCCAAGTTATGCACTTGTTCAGCTGATGCTCATAGTGACCGATGTGCTGGTCTGGAAATAATCTCTCTTAGAATGAGAACCCCTGCTCTTGTTGGTGGAGTTTCTTCCACTCCTAGAGCAGGAGGATGTACATGGGTGATTACATTTTGGTTCAATAAATTTTTGTTACTAAGGCATAACCAAGAACACTTTGGCTAGAGTGTTCAGGGATTGGGTCAACAATTAAGTCATCAACATCATTTTGTTCAGTCTTTTTGGTTTCTGCTTAACTTTAACTGTTTTGTTCTGCAGGAGATGTTTCTTCTTCAAACGAGCCAATGATTTTATTTCCTAAACGGACTTTCCAACCTAGCACTATCCGGCGTAAGAGGAACCATGGATTCTTTGCTCGGTACATCTTGTCTCTCCTTCTCTCCAAAAGAAAGAAAATAAAAAAAGCCTCTTAGTGTAGGAGAACAGATATTAATCTTAATTAGGCTGATATGACAAATCAGACAATTTATGAACTGGACAACACAATTTATTAGGCATTAGCTTTTTAACTGCATAGGTTGTGGACCGCATTTGCTTCATGTTGGTCTTAGTTGAACTACTTGGGACATCATTGAGTGTCTCATATAAGAACTAAGGGCAGAGATTTTTTGGAGTGTTCCTCCCACTTCATGATCAAGTGGCTGCCTTCTGGCCTGTATTAAATGGCTTGATGAATTTTTCTTAGCTGGGAAAATTGTGTGCAAAACTATGTAGAATGTGCATGTTGGCTAATGTGCTTTTTCACGTGAACAGCAAGGCAACCAAGGGTGGGAGGAAGGTCATTGCTCGAAGAATAGCGAAGGGCCGGTTTAGAATTACAGCTTAGTATCCTTGCCTTTCGTTTGAGTCAAGCCAAGTCTGAGGCTTGCTAGACTTCATGGTTAGACTCTGAATTGGGACGAATCTTTGCCTTTTGTGGTGGGTTAGTGTGTCCTTAAGGTCTAGAAGGCCTTCGAGCACAAATCGAATGATCTCATTTCTTCTATGGAACTTAAAATGTAAAACTTCAGATTCTGTTATTCTCCATATATAACTACAAGAATCTTTTTGTTTGTTAGTCAAGGCTTGATTATGCTGAAGTTTGTAGTTTCAATGCCTGTAAATTTCAGTTTTGTTATATGTGATTTTGTTTAACCTCTATCCGTTGTAAGAACAAGAAGCAAAGGAGAGAGATGAGGGTGCTTGGAAGGAGCAGTGCTGTTAAGCTACAGTGATAGATGGATGAGAGAGAGAGAGAGAGAGAGACAATTTTTTGAGTTATTTAATTTTTTTTCTGTCTACCTGGCATTACTTGGAAAGTAAGGTTTTGTCTGTATATGGTGGCTTCTGCTATATTCCATGGAAGCTGAACAGGGTATTGTCCAAGGTTGTGTTCAGAAATCTTTTCAAGATTAAGAGTCCATTTGGTTGGAGGAGTGACAAAGTTGGAGGATGGAAAATTAGTGGGAGGATAGAAAAAATTTGATTTTTCTTCATGCGTGTTTAGTTGAAGGGGTGGAAAAGTGAGAAGATGAAAATTTTTTTTGTTTGGTTGGAGAGAAAAAAGGGATGATGGAAAATGTAGTTTATATAAATTGATTATTATGTCCTTATTATATAATATATAAGAAATAGATATATTTACACTCATTAAATAATATAAAAATTAATACAAATACATATATATTTATATTACTTTTCTTTATTATTATATATAATTTTAAATTTATGGGTAACAAAAATTGATTATGTAGACTTTATCCACTTGACCATACGTAGACCGGGAAGATATTAAAAAAAAAAAAAAAAAACTTTATTCACATGGGCGATTGGGCACAAGAGAGAGAGAGAGAGAGAAGAGAAGAGAAGAGAACTTGGAGTACTTCACGTTGTTGTGCTGTGAAAGTGTTAAGAAAGTTACAAGGATGAAGAGACAAACTCAAAGGTAGGTGAGTGTAGTAAAGTGAGGGTATTTGTGTAAATAACATCATTCAGCATATTTTCCTCACCATTTTATCCCAAATTGAGAGGATAAAAAAATATGGTCCCGAAGGGATTAGTTTCCTCCTCATTTTTTGTCTCTTTTATTTTCTCTCCTGAACCAAACGATGAAAAATATCATTTTTCACCCTATTTTCCTCTCTTTATTTTTCATTCTCCATGTTTTCACCCCAACTAAATATGGTGTCATCTTCCATGTTTTCACCCCAACCAAATATACCATAAGGGTATTTAAAATCAAGACAAAAATGTCAATGTATAGCAGTGTATGTATTGAACTCAAAAGTCTTCTATTGTTTGGTTTTGGTCTGCGTTTTTGGGGTGCAAGTTGAGGTTGGGTTAGGATAAACAATAATTCTTAGCTTTGACTAAAGAGAAGAAAAACAATATTTCAAACTAAAATTTTAGAAGGTTCCGAAATATTATTGAATTATTATTGGTTAGAAGAAGCAAGAAGAGAAGAACGTCCCTGCTTTGAGCAGCCTTAAGAAAAATCTTTGCTTTCTGTTCAGCATAATTATCTTTTGCAATGAAAGAGGTATCAGGTAAGGTATTGAAGGTTTAAGATGGCATTATCTCGTCAATTAAGTGACATTCTTTGGTTTTCTTTATGAGGATAATCCAGGTTTAAATCCCTATCATTCCCTTATTGTAACAATTAAATTATAAAAACAAAGGAATGACAATATCTCAACCAAAAAACTAGTTTAATTTTATATCAAACTCTTTTAAATTGTGTCTGAATTTGAGGGGTTTTGAAGAATAATATTAAATATAAAGTGCTAGATATATGTACATGGATTTGAGATTTAAAGCTTTTTCTCTAATAAAATCAATTCTAAAATAATAAATTCAAAATAACATTTTTATCCTATCATTTTAAATTTTACATACTAATAAACATTAAAATTCATCTATAATCTACATAATACAAATTTAAATATATTTATAATTTTCAATATAGTTTAAAAAAAAAAATCTTTCCATATTTTATTCAAAAAACTAAATTGTAATTTGAACCCTAAAATTTGGAGTAATTTTGATTTTGCTTACTAACGAACACCTCATCACGGCACATGGATAGAAGGCCTGTTTAGACCCACAAGTCCAGTCTACTGCTGTGTTGCAGCACTCTACAGCACTGACTGATGTGTGCTGTTGTATGCTGCTATGTGTTGTCTGTTTGCTATGCTGCTATGCGTGTGAGATCAAGTCAAGCCTGTTGCCGCAACCCTTATTGCTACTACAATTCAGTTGCTGAACTGTCATTATATTGCTGAGTAGTTGTAGAATAAGTGTTGGTGTTACTATCACCATGTTACTGTTAAGCCTAATTTTGTTAGCTAATTAGCCATGTCACTATATTAGGAAGGTAGATAGTTAGTAAACTATTGGCCTAACTGATTGTAAATTGGGAACTTGTACTCGAGTTGCACTCTCTTTTTGCATTCCTTCAAGAAATAAGAAATATCCTCTCTCTCTCTCTTAAATTCTTCTTAATCTCTCTCTCTAATCTCTAGGAGGCTAGGCTATCCTCTAGATTAGCCAATATCCCAATTGTAGAACATTGAGAATAAACAGGTTACTAACAAAGGTTTAAATTCAAATATTATGTAACGTTGCAGGTACAAATTCAAAATTTGAATTTTGAAACTTTAACCAAAATCAAAATTTCTCCAAATTTTAAGGAAAAAAGTACAATTTAGATTATTCAAAATTTTGTTTCTCAAAAAAAAAGATTATTCAAAATTTTAAACTAAAAACTGTAGTTAAAATCTTCTCTTCAAAGTTCAAATAATTTCATCCCAATGAAATGACTAACAAATATAAAAGATATAAAATACATTAAAAAATTTTGTTCTTATTGTGACCCAAGAAATATTATTTAAAATGTATATGCATCTCCCCTCTCACAAATTGTATTATTGTGTGAGGGAGGATGCAATTTCCAATTTATAAAATACATTCTCCTGCTGGGAAGGATAACAATTGAGGTTCATGCTTAATGCTATACTGCCGAGGTTCATGCGTAATGCTTTATAATTAATATATGTATAAGGATGAAATTGATGGATGATGGCACAGCTAACCCACCACGAAAACATGACACTTTAATCATTTAGGGAACATGGAGATTATTGTGAACCACTACGAACACATTAACCCCCATTAAAAGTAGAAGCTTTGTTTTGTATTAATTAATTAAAAAAAAAAAAGGAAATGCAGAAAATATAAAAATATTTCATAATGCTGGTGTGGTTGTATGTTCCAAAAACTTTTATTTTTCTCTCTTCGTTTGACATTTTTGGGTAATTAGTCGTTGGGCATTTTTTGGGTGATTAGTCATTGGGCAATTATGGATAAACTAGCCATTGGACATTTATGGATAAATTAGCCGTTGGACATTTATGCGTTATTAGTAACCAATAACCATACACCATTATTCTTAACCTATATAATGCTCATCGCAACACATTTTCCTATCAGATTTCTTTAGCTATATATTTCCAAATACAAAATTTATGTTCTTTCTCTCTCTCATGCATTTTCTACAATTTATATTTGTTAAATTAAAGAATGGCAATTAATGCACTATAGGGTTGTTCTTAAATCTCTACAAGTGAAAGTGTATCCATCATGAAAGTTGATTCTATAGTTTAATCTTGGGGGCTATTAAGCTAATATAACCATGGTTGTCAAAATCGCGATCTGGAACGTAGGATCGCACGATTTTACGATCTCACCTCACTAAAACGTTTAAAATTATCGTACAAATGCTGGGAATGTAGGATCATGTAGAATCGTATAGGATCGTAGAATCGTGTGAGATCCTACCGATTCTATCGATCCTACCAAAACAGTTTTTTGTTTTTTTTTTGTTTTTTTTTTTTTTTTTAGGGATAAATTTTTGGTTTTGATGAAACTTTAAGGGTTTTTATTTTTCTATGTTGTGATGGAATGGCTTTTTATTTTTATTTTTTATAAAATTATGTTACCCTAAGCAAACATTTTTAGTTTTTAGTTCACTTATAATAAAAATGAAGGAATGCTTCATCATTTCTAAATGAAGAATTTATATTGTCTTTGCTACATTTTAAGCTATAATGTTGTTAAATTTGTTTGATCAATATACTAATTTGTGTTATAATATTACTAAAATGTTTTTCTTATATATAATTTTATTAGTATGCTTGTATTTGTATATTGATTGATTGATTTTTTTGAGCACGCTTTGTAATTGTTGCTAAGTAGTATAACAGAGTGTTTATCTTTTTTAGCTCTATACAAATATACAATGTCTACATAATAAAAATGATGATTAGGACAATGGTTAAAAACCCTATAATAAGAATAATTAAATGTTCACTCTCTTAATATTAATCTTGCATTTGATTTCATATTTTTTAGCTACATTTAATAACTTATTTGTTAAATTAAAGAACTTGGAAAATATTTCCATATTGTTGATAAAATTTTAGTATTTGGTTGTTAATTAAACATTTACTGAACTTTTTAGATACATTGGGTCAAAACGTAAATATATTTGTTTCGTTAGTATAGACATGTAAGAGATGCAAATACATTATATAATGCAAATCTTTGTTTTTTTATGGATAAATCATAATTTAATTATTCATTATACAAAGTCATTATCAATGTGTTTTTTTGCTATATATAACCAATTGCACTAAGGGTGGCTACCTCTCACGATCTTACATAACATTTAAGGACAATATAACCAATTGCACTAAGGGTGGCACAAATAAACTTTTAAGGACAATACTCTTTGCATGATTCTATAGTACTGTGATAAATTGTTCCTAAACTCTTTTCTTTATTTTCTGTTTATGCAATTTACATTCTTGCTAATTATTAGAGATATTATTTACTAAATCAAATTTGTTTATTCACTGTTATATTTCTAACACAAAATAAGGATTCATTTTCATCTCAGATTTCTTATTAGACTGAGTGGTCATTTGGGAGAGCTTATTTTCATTAGCCTATTGAACCTAAAAAATTAGCAAAGTAAAAGTATAATTAGAGCATTCATAATAGAGGTGTTAAAATAGCTAAAAGGCTTTTTTTTTTTTTTCTTTTTTTCTTTTTCTTTCTGTAGTGGGTTGTGGTTGCCATAGTGTTGGTTGTGGCTAGATGCTATAAAATTTTGTGGTGGCTCTGTTTTTATTATTTTAATGAGGTTTTTATATGATTTTAAATAAAATGGTAAAACAAAAAAAAAAAAACAAAAAAAAAGAGTATTTGATGTTGGTGTATTGTAAAAAAGTGACGTTAAAATTTTAAAATAAATAAAGTAATTTTTCGAGTTGCTAAAAGTTACGGTAAATTTTTAAAAACTTTGTTGTGAATGGTAAAATTCCACTTTCCCTAAATTTTTACTTAAATAAAAATGATGTAAATAATTATTAAAAAAGAGAGATAAATTAAACATAATACGATTTTTATACCCTACATCTCTACTAACTAAAGAAATATATATATATATATATATATATATATATATATATATATATTAATAGTGAGTCAATAATTATTATTCTACATTATTAATTAGTGAATGAGCAAGAATCAACTTTATCAAACTTCAAAAAACAAATTTTAAATTATATATAAATTAAGAAAATAAAAGAAAATTTTAGTTTAGATTACACACACACAAAAAAAAAAAAAAACTCGTGTTTTTTAATCAAAAAAAAAAAAAAAAAGAAAAAAAAAAAAAAAAGAGAGAGAGAGTTACTCTTATGTTTTCCTTCTAGTGTATAAAAGAATTCCTCCTGCTAAACCCAACAAGAAAAAAGAAACTCAAAAAGGCAAATATATTAAATAAGAGTGCTCTCTTCTTTCATCCACATTAGGTTCTTCGATGATCCATCAGGCAAGTAGTCAAAAAAGCTATTAAACGGAAGTTTTCACCCTTAAAAAGAAGCTTTAAACAATAGCCTATTAGATCTATTAAAATATAGTTGTCATCATTAAAGGCAAAATATAAAACAATAGCCTCTAAGGTCTAGTAACAGCGTCCAAACTTTATTAAACTACAAACAAAAGGCAAAAAGGTTGAGATAAATGGACATGGCTTGGGTCCAGCGCATTTATGCGTTGCACCTAAGCCTTGCCCAAGATAAACACAATTGAGAGCTAGGAATAGCCAACAGCTAGGCCAGAAGTTTCAAGAATCGAAAGTCGTAATTGCTCTCAAAGATCTGGTGAAAAGTGAAGAAATCAATGCAGTTGGGAAAAGAGCAAAGAGTAGACATGCAGAAAGAGATTGTTGACGCTGCCATCGTTGTTAATCCGACTTTCTTCTATTTTTTTTTTTTTTTTTTTTGAGTTAGTGATTTTTTAATGTTATTTACTTATTTTTTTGAAATTGATGCTTGATAAGTGTAAATGGATTTGGTAACATTTGATTTGAGGGCATCATGTGGAGAATAAGTTTCTATTTTGCCTTAATGAGATATTATTTGAGCTTGATTATAACTATTATAATCTAATCTAGATTGATTTGGCAGCCTAGCATTATAGGATCTTACAATCTTACGATTTAGATGGCAATTTTGATATGCATGATTCTACATTTATACCTAAAAAGATTTTATTTATTTATAAATATTATATATAAACTAAATAAGATGAATAAATAGCTTAATGTAATTCATGCTTATCAAACTGAGATCCATATCATAGTATCATAAGATCCTACTATTCTAGATTGCAAAATTGATCTTGATTAGAGTGTAAATCATTTTAATTTCGATAATATAGTTGGAGTAGTATTAGATACCAGATTTTGGGAACACGTAAGATCGTGATCCTAACCAATTCTACTACAAGCTCAAATCAAATCTCATTCAACCAAAATATAAGCTCACGTTCTCCACATGATGCTCTCAATTCAAATGTTAACAAAGCCATTTACATTTATCAAGCTTCAATTTCAGGAAAAAAATAAAAAAGAATCACAAACCCAAAAATATTTAAGAGGGGGATTAATGAAGATGGCAGTGTCGGAAATCTCTTTCTTAGTTGCTTACTATAAATTTTCACCATATATTTGAAAGTAATTACAACTTTTGATTATTGAAGTTTCTGGACTATTCCTATCTCTCAACTGTGTTTATCTCAGGCAAGGCTTGGGTCCAATGCATAGGAGCATTGAACCCAAACTTGTGTCCATTTATCCATTTTGCTCTCAATTGTGTTTGCCTTTTATTTATAGTTTGGTAAAGTTTGTGCACTGTTGCTAGATGTGATTGGCTATTATTTAATATATATACTTTGTCTTTAAGGATGAAAATATTTGTTAATAGCTAAATAGTTTTTTTGACTGGTCGCCTGATGGATTGTTGACGAACTTTTTGTCCTGATATATATATGGGTCATGCTAACAAATGCCCTTAGGGCATTGGTTAACAATCCATTTTAGGAAAGTTTTAACACCACTTTTATGGGAAATGAAAAAAGCTGTCAAAATATTAATTGATTTATTTCATTTTTCTATAAAAACTTTCTTTAAATGGATTGTTAACCAATGCCCTAAGGGCATTCGTTAGCATTTTCCTATATATATTGTTGAAGGGTGAAAGAACACTATTATTTAATACATTTTCTTTTTTATGTTGTTGTTGCTTGTTGGGTTAGCAAGGAGGAGCTCTTTTATACAAGAGGAGTTTTTTTTTTTTTTTAATTGTGTAATATTCTAAATTAATTTTTTTCTTTATATATAATTTTAAATTTTTATGAATTTTGAAAAATTTGATCTTTTCCCATTTAATAAAACGTATCTTAATTTAATCAGGCTATTTTTTTTTTCTTTTTTTTTATTCATTTTCTCATCCATCTATTTTCCCAATAGTTACAATTACAAAAGCTACTGTTGTTAAAATCAATATATTCAATAAAGATATAGGGAAAGGTCAAGAAATTTACACTCCAATTGTTTCATTGTAAAATATTTTTTGATGTAAAATATTTTAAGTGAAAATATTTTCTTTTTCAGTGCTAGATTGTGTCCTTGAAAATGCTCCAAAAAAAATAATATAACACCCAAGATCGAAATAACATCACACACACATTGAGATAGATATTAAAATCACCCCTAAAAATTCCAATGTTGACAACCACCATGAGATCCACCCATTCGCCAATGAACTTCAACCCTGTGAAATGCCCTAAGCCAATCACCTATAAACTCCAAAACCGCGAAATGCCTCCATGTTTAGGCTTGAGATCGATGCCAGAGACTTCATCAATCACCTTTGTTAATGTTGCTCGCTCATTAGTTAGAGCCTCAGGGGTCTCTACAAGAGAGAAGGGAAGGTGGAGCGTGTGGGTGGGTTGTACTGAGTTTTGGAAAACGTTTTACATATAAATTTGATGTAAAACATTTTTCAAATATTTACAAAGAGTTTTCCGATTAACGAAAAAAGTTTTTTTTTTTTTTTTTGTCTAAATTTTACAATGAAACAAATACTTGAAAATGAAAAAAAAAAAAAAATTGGAAAATATTTTACAAACAAATTAACAAATGGAGCGTTAACCAAACAAGGCTCGCAATGGTCTCATATGTGGTCCATATAAAACAATTTTTAAAAATTAGGGATGCACATTCAACTCTCGAACTCAACACAATTCAATCCAACCCACCCAACCCGATGGCTTAGATTGGCTTTTTATGGGTTGATGGATTGGGTTGTGTTCTATTAACTTTTTGTTTTGGAGACTGAGTTGGGCTAGTTTGTGTTGGCGATATTTTCAATCAAAGTAACTTGATCCAGTCAATGCTATTAATAGTTTTTAAAAATATATGTTATTTAAATTTGTTAGTTTGATTTATTTTGAATTTTGAGACTTACTTTAGATTTTTTTAGTTTGATTCAATTTTTATTTTTATTTTAAGATTTCATTTTTACGAAGTTGGGTTATTAGAAAGGGTGTTGGTATCATTATACTATCAAATCGAACCCTAGTTGGATTGTCAATTTCTCAACTCGAAGTGATTAATTAGCTAGAGTGGGTTGAGTTGAAAATACCTCAAACCCAACTCATGCACACCCTTATCTAAGCTAGCCTTCTCTCTTTTTGTTGTTGTTGTTGTTGTTTTTTTTTTTTTTTAATGATTATTAGTAGTCAATAACTTGTGCAGAGCACCAAGAAATATAACATATTATGATTTTTCTTTTTTCTTTTTTTTTTTATGTTTTTTCTATCTATTCTACCATTTAATGAACTATGATATAACAAGATTCTAATAGAATGTTAAACATAGAATAGAGTCTAAATTCTTACTTAAAAAAATATATGAGAATAATAACATTTACAATTATCATTTAATTATTATTATGATTTTCCTCTTCTCCTTTTTCTTCTTACCATGTTTATTATTATTTTTTTTATTATGGTTCTCATGAATACAAATAAATAAACATGAAGGTGTTCACAAAACCGCTAGGACCGCGCACCTAAACCGACGTCCAAAACTTCTAGTAAAATCGAATAATCATTACGCACCTTGCGGTGTGGTGTGATTTGCATTTTATATTAAAATATTTATTATATGAACTAAGTGTTGATCACTTGATCTTTAAAATTTAAAAGATGAGGTCTTTCACACCTAAAAACTTGTTGAGCTACTACTCTTAATGAGCCAAAAATAAATAAATAAAATCAGTCCAATATTTTAAAAATTAGCCCATGACGGAGGAAACACTAGCTTCAAACTGGGTAATATAGTCCAAAATCTTGAAAATTGTTCTAACCTAAATCCAACTAAATCACACATATGACTGCAAAACTGAGATGTGGTGTGGTGAAAAAAATTAACAAAAACCACACCATGAATATCTGAACACGTGTTAATCCCTCAAAATTGATTAGCAAAAGTACCATATATAGGAAACCATATGATTGACAAACCTCTTAAGGATTGAGGATTAAAGAAATTATTATGTCTCTAATGGCCTATTTGGAAGTTTAGAGAGGGAGGAGAGTAGAGTGGAGTAGAGGAGAGGAGAATAGTGGAGAAAAGAGTAGAGGGGAGTGATTAGCCTCCACCTTGTTTAGATGTTTTTAAAATTAGTAAGGGGGAAGGAAGTAATTAGTCATTCCTCTTGTTTAGATGTTTTAAAATTTAAGAAGGAAATGAGAGGAAATGATTTAAATGGACAAATTTGCCCCTATTTGAAAATGAACTTGTAACATTAATTGGTCTATGATTAATTTGTTAAATTAAATAATTATGACTATAGTGTGAGGACCCGAGGACCCGAGGATCACAAGACCCGAGGAGCAGTGAACAACTTGTAGAAAATCCTGCTCAGGTCGGAGGTAGAGGACCCGAGGAGCCGTGAACAGTCAACGCAAGCCTTAACAAATATCTAGATGCATTGAATGCTATGGATAGAACTTCTTGATCGCAATAAATGAGGAAACATCAGCTTTATCCTAGATACTGATAAGGAAGTGACCTGAATAGTGAAGGTGGCCTCTAGATATTTTACCACCATTCTTCTTTGCAAAAGGATAACAGGTGTCACCAAAGGAAGAGGGGAGGGAAGAAAGATGAAGGGTGGAGATGACAAGAACTAGATGTATAAATAGGAGTGGGAGGTATAAAGAGAGGGAGGAGGAGAAAGGAGAGGAAAAGTATAGGAGAGAGAATTAGAGAAAGTAAGAAAAAGAAGAGGACGAACTATAGGGAATTGAGGATTTGGGGTGTTCTCGGGACTTGCATGTTTCTCTGTTGTGTGGTTCCCTCTCTACAAGTTTTATTGTTTTGGGCCAAGTATCATAGTGGGCCTTAGCCATCCCTAGTTGTAGAATGGACTTTGGATCACCTTGAAAATTTGGACCTTACAAAGTAAGGGTAAAGCAAGAGTATTCCCCGAGAGGAAGGATTCGAAGGGTGGGGGATACCAGGGTAATCAAGCCAGGAGAGACTTTTTGGGTCAACCGCCTTTACCTAGGACACCCACGGTTAATGCTTTATTCAAAGAGCCGGTGCATTAAATGCTGGAGAAAATATAGAACAAACCTTACTTCCGATGGCCTAATAGGATGAATGGAGATTCGTCCCAGAGAAATCAGAACCTTCATTGTCATTATCATCAAGATAAAGGGTATACCACGGAGCAATGTAGAACGTTGCGTGGTCATTTGAACCAACTGGCTAGGGCGGGAAAAATCAATCACTTCTTGTTACAGCCGAGAGGATCATTGCAGCGCAATGGCAGGGCCCAACTTGATAATACTGCTCGGCCAGCACTGGGAACTATTAATGTAATCTTAGCCAAGTCAAGGGGAGATTGCATAACCCTTTCTAGGGTCATGTCTGTGTGGAATGGCTTGGAAGGTGGGGGAGAATGTTCGGATGACCAGATTAACAAAAAGATAAGGTTGACCTTAATTCCTACCTTGGAATTCTCCGAGGAGGATAAAGAGGGAACATTTCAACCGCATGATGACGCTTTGGTAATCACTGTTAGGATTGGGGGGTATGATGTAAAGCGAGTCTTGGTGGATGAACGAAGTGGGGCGGAGATCATGTATCCTAATCTATTCAACGGCTTGAGACTGAAAGCCGAAAACCTGAAAACATACGACTCACCACTGGTTGGCTTTGATGGGAAGACGGTAGTCCCCCAAGGAATGATTAGTTTGCCCGTTCAGGTAGGAGACGAGGAGGTACAAGTTAATTTTATAGTTATTAAGGCCTATTCACCCTATATGGCAATACTGGCTAGACCATGGCTTCATGCCATGGGTGCGGTATCATCAACCTTGCATGTAAAGGTCAAGTACCCCACTGGCGGACAGGTAGGGGTATTGTTGGGCAGTCAGACGGTGGCAAGGCAGTGCCTGGTGACGGCAATCACTAAAATGGCGGGAAGTGAGGAAGTAGAGACAGGTCAGAAGACCTTATAGCAGTCAAAGAATCTCGTCAGGGTAGAAAGCCCTTTGAGGGTTCAAGATTCTGCCGAGGACCTCCAGGAAATCTTAATAGGATAGGAAGGGAGGTATTTTCGCATGGGTTCTCACTTTCCTGATGCCAAGAAGGCCAAGTTAATGGAATTCTTGAAGGCCAATATTGACGTCTTCGCTTGGACAACGTATTATGTACTAGGAATTAATCCAGAATTTATTTGCCACCACTTAAACCTTGACCCCAAGGCCATCCCCCGTAAGCAACCTCCTCGGCGGATGTCTTGTGAGCATGCCGACGTTGTGAGGGAAGAGGTAAACTAGCTGAAACTTGCCGGAGCCATTAGAGAAATTTTTTACCCCGAGTGGGTTGCTAACACAGTGGTGGTAAAAAAGAAAAACGGTAAGTGGCGAGTGTGTGTGGATTTTACCGACCTGAACAAGGTATGTCCGAAGGATCCTTTCCCCATTCCTAGGATCGATCAGTTAGTCGATGCTACCGTAGGGTATCCTCGAATGAGTTTCTTGGATGCATTCTAGAGTTATCATCAGATTCCCATGTCAATGTCCGATCAGGAAAAGACAGCTTTTCGGGCTTCTAGTGGTAACTACCACTATCGGATAATGCCTTTTAGTCTCAAGAACACAGGATCTACTTACCAAAGGATGGTGACCCAAATGTTTGAAGGACAGTTGGGACGGAATATGGAAGCCTATATTGATGAATGGTAATAAAGAGTAAAAGGGTAGAGGACCACTTGGATGATTTGAGGGAGCCCTTTTCGGTGCTAAGAAAGCATCAACTACGCTTAAATGCTTCCAAATGTTCTTTTGGCGTTAGCTCGGGAAAGTTCCTCGAATATATGATCACGCATCGTGGGATTGAAGTTAATCTCGACCAAATTAAGGCCATTATGAGCTTGCATCCACCGCGGAATCCCAAAGAGGTGCAGAAGTTGACCAGGATGGCAGCAGCCCTAAATAGGTTCATCTCCCGGTCTGCGGATAGATGCCGGCCATTTTATCAACTCTTGCACAAGTGGAAAGATTTTCGGTGGACATAGAACTGCGTCCGGGCCTTTGCCGATTTGAAGCAATATCTTGCTAGCCCGCCAATATTATCCTGACCTGAGAAGGAGGAGGTGTTGTATGCCTACTTGGCAGTCACGGAATACGCTGTCAGCCTAGTCTTGGTGCACAACGCGGACGGAGTTCAAAAATCCATATATTATGTCAGTAAGTCTCTACAGGAAGCGGAAATGCATTACCTGCCCCTGGAGAAAGCAATTCTGGCTGTTGTACATGCTACGAGAAAACTCTCCCATTATTTTCAGGCTCATACCGTGATTGTACTCACTCAACTGCCGCTGCAAGGTCTCATGAGGAAGTCAGACTATACCGGTCGAGTCGCGAAATGGGGGACAAGATTGGGGGCGTACGACGTCAAATATATGCCCCGCACCGCTATCAAGGGACAGGTCCTTGCTGACTTTGTGGCCGAATTTACGGATTCTAACTTACAGCAGGAGAAAATGGTACTAGCAGTCACGGCGGCAGCACCTGATCCAACTCTTTCGTGGGAAATTTATACTGATGGAGCATCCAACTGAAAAGGAGCAGGCATGGGTATCGTGATGATCACTCCTGAGAAATTGGTTATGGAAAGATCACTGAGGTTAGGGTTCGTAGCCACTAACAACGAAGCGAGTACGAGGCCGTCTTAGCAGGGACTCAATTAGTCAAACATTTGGGGGGAGAGGTGGTGAAGTTTTTTTATGATTCTCGGCTAATCGTCGGGCACATCAATGGAGATTTTGAGGCTCGGGATGAAAGAATGCAAAAATACCTTATATAAGGTGAAGGCTGTGTTGTGCTTGTTCAAAACTGTTACAGTCGAGCAAATCCCCAGAGGGCAGAATGCCCACGCCAACTCCTTAGCCATGTTAGCCACCTCTTTAGGGTCGAAGCTTCCTCAAGTAGTCTTGGTAGAAGACCTGATGACCTCCAGTCTCGCTAGTACCCCGGTTGTGGGAGTTCACAATATTCACACGGGACCAAGCTAGATGGATCCCATTGTGACTTATTTAAAGCAAGGAATATTGCCTGAAGACAAAGTGGAGGCGGAAAAGGTACAGCGGGCTACCCCCCGATACTGGCTATCTGAGAAGCAGAAGTTATACAAGCTCTCATACTCGGGACCGTATCTTTTGTGGTGCACCCCGAGGCCATTGAGCCCATATTGGAAGAATTGCATGAGGGCACGTGTGGAAGCCATACTGGTGGGAGGTCTTTAGCTCACCGGGCTTTGACTCAGGGATATTGGTGGCCGAATATGCAAAAAAACTCACAGGATTATGTTAAAAAATGTGATCAGTGCCAGTGGTATGCCTCGAATGTGCACCAACCAGGCGGGGTCCTAAACTCGCTTTCGAGTCCATGGCCTTTTGCTCAGTGGGGTTTGGATATCGTTGGGCCATTTCCTCAGGCTACCGAGAACCGAAGATGACTCCTCGTTGGTACGGATTATTTTACTAAGTGGGTAGAGGTTGAACCACTGGCTAACATTAAAGACGTGGATGCAAAAAAGTTTGTGTGAAAAAACATAGTGACGAGGTTTGGAATCCCACACACGTTAATATCGGATAATGGACTTTAGTTTGACAGCAAAGCCTTCCGAAGATACTGCGGGACTATGGGCATAAGGAATAGATATTCGATGCCAGCATACCCACAAGGGAATGGTCAGGCCGAGGCCACTAACAAGGTCATTCTGGCCGGGTTAAAGAAAAGGCTGGACGATGCTAAAGGCAAATGGGTGGAAGAATTGCCTCATGTGCTATGGACTTATCGCACTACACCCCGAAGGTCAACGGGAGAGACCCCTTTTTCAATGACATATGGGATGGAAGCAGTGATTCCTCTGGAATCCGTCATGCCAACATTAAAATCTAAGCAGTATGGTAAGGAAGCAAATAACAGCATGCTGCGTGATAGCCTTGACACCATTCAAGAAAGGAGGGAGATAGCCAGTGTAAGGTTGGCTAATTATCAGCAGAAGCTTAAACAATCGTATGACAAGAGAGTGAAGCCAAGACCGTTAGTGCCAGGGGATCTAGTTTTGAAAAAAGTACTAAGGACGGCAAGAAACCCAGCATGGGGAAAGCTAGGGCCAAACTGGGAAGGACCCTATAGAATTACGTCGGTCGCGGGCATCGGGGCTTATCGCCTAGAAGATCCGGATGAAAAAGAAGTGCCTCGTCCGTGGAATGTAAATAATTTACGGCGTTATTATTACTAGAAATAAAAAATAGGTCGTTTTTGTTGTAAAGGATGCATGTTGGCTACTCCTAAGTGTGTTTGTTAAATAAGTATAAAAACTTTTTGAGTGTTAAACTGAACCTAGGACTTGCCTGGCTCCTCGGGTCACAAGCTTAGGGAAAATTAACATCGCAACAAAATTTTTTTTGAGTGTTAAACTGAACCTAGGACTTGCCTGGCTTCTTAGGTCGCAAGCCTAGGAAAAATTAACATCGCAACAAAACTTTTTGAGTGTTAAACTAGACCTAGGACTTGCCTGGCTCCTCGGGTCACAAGCCTAGGGAAAATTAACATCGCAGCAAAACTCTTTGAGTGTTAAACTGAACCTAGGACTTGCCTGGCTCCTCGGGTCACAAGCCTAGGGAAAATTAATATCGTAGCAAAATTTTTTTTGAGTGTTAAACTGAACCTAGGACTTGTCTGGCTTCTCAGGTCGCAAGCCTAGGAAAAATTAACATCACAACAAAACTTTTTGAGTGTTAAACTGAACCTAGGACTTGCCTGGCTCCTCGGGTCACAAGTCTAGGGAAAATTAACATCGCAGCAAAACTCTTTGAGTGTTAAACTGAACCTATGACTTGCCTGGCTCCTCGGGTCACAAGCCTAGGGAAAATTAACATCGCAGCAAAACTCTTTGAGTGTTAAACTGAACCTAGGACTTGCTTGGCTCCTCGGGTCACAAGCCTAGGGAAAATTAACATCACAGCAAAACTCTTTGATTGTTAAATTGAACTTAGGACTTGTCTGGCTCCTCGGGTTACAAGCCTAGGGAAAATTAACATCGCAGCAAAATTTTTTGAGTATTAAACGGAACCTAGGACTTGTCTGGCTCCTCGGGTCACAAGCCTAGGGAAAAGTTAACATCATGGTAAAATTCTCCAAGTGCCAAACTGAGCCTAAATCTTGCCTGGCTCCTGGGGTAAAAAACTTACAGGAAATTAGTGTAATCATGAAACTCTCTAAATGATAAACTAAATCTAGCTCGAGCACGAGCTAAGTTTTATGATAGTAATAAAATCAATATGAGATGCCGCTGCGGGCCACCAACGTTGTAAGGGTCAATGCTACAAGTTATGTGAATAGTGGCTTAAATATAGAAAGAACTTTATGACAATGAAGTTAAGGCACTGAGGAAGAGGAAGCTAGTAATAATGACACAAAAAAAAAAAAAAAAAGAAAAAAAAAAAAAAAGGAAGAAAGAAACACAATTGCAAGCACATGAAATAAGCAGGCAGTATAAGTAACTAAAAATACCATTAAGGCTGACACATGAAATAAGCGGGCAGTATAAGTAACTAAAAATACCATTAAGGCTGACACATGAAATAAGCGGGCAGTATAAGTAATTAAAAATACCATTAAGGCTGATCAAAAACTTCATTGAGTACAACTGATTCCAGTTTATCATTTTTCCTTCAAAAATAAAGCTGGGAACTAAGTTGCTGTCCTATTACAAAATATCCCTAAAGCCTAGGATAAGCCTTTCAAGCAGGGGACTGCTTATCTTCACGCTCCTTCATTTCTTTTTCCTTCAACTTGTCTTTTTTCCTCCTCTTTACTAGCGCAATCTCGGCCACCTCATCCTCATCCTCTACTACAATCACGTCGGACTGGGATGGTGGGGCTTTATCTTCGTTATGGCCTTTTGGAGCAGTGGGCTGAGGGTCTTGTTCTGAAGGCAGGATTGGAGGTGAGTGAGCAGGACTAGAGTCCACGGGAGGCATGGGGGAGGGGGCGCTAGTTGCAGTGCAGGCGGGTAGACTATGCTATTCGGATCACGAAGTTCCGAATCCCTGGAAACTCCCGCCGCATCCAAAGCATAACCCCAAACCTCCGAACAGCAAGTGCAGGGCACACCCCGGAGTTGGGTCGTGAGACTCTCTGCTGCCTTGTTCATCTTGGCGTCATAAGCAGCCAGCTCTGCTTCAACCTTCTCCTGCTCCTTGGCCTCCATCCGTTTGTGAACTTGCTTCAGCTCAACAACTGTAAGCGCGAGGCCGTTTTGAGCGTTCTTCTGCGCTTCTAAGGCATCGGTGGCCTGTTTCTCGAAACTCTCGAGCGCAGATTCAGCATTTTTGTGCGCTTTCTCTGCCTCAGAAAGCCTGCCCATGGCATCCTTCAGTTTCTGCTCTGCCTCGGACTGGGCCTTGACAGTGATCTCTGTATTGTGCTCAGCTTTTCGAGCCAAGTCCAGGTAGTAATCCACCCATTCCTCGGCCATGAAGGATGCTTGGACAGCCTACAAAGGACATCAGTTAAGATTAAGCAAGCAAATAAAGGTTAGATGATAAACATATGTTTTGTTGGATTATAAGAAAGTGGTACCTTAGCTAGATCCTGCTTCAAGGATAAAAAGACCTTCCTCTTCCGGAAGGATCGTAACTCAGCCATGTCCTCGAAGAGGCATAGAGCCTTCTCCAAACACTCTGCTACCAACCTTGAGCTCCCTTTCTGCGGGTCTCTCAGATTGGCATCATCAAGAACGGGGATCCCTGTACTTAGCGTGAAAGTGGGACGCCAGGCAAAAGCTCTTTTAGCTTGGTCAGTCCCCATTTCCTTTGAAGTCCCCGTGTGGGTTGACTTTTTGGAATGGCTTTTGCCCGCTCAGGCCTCCTTGGTAGGGGGTTCGGTCACTTCCCCCTCCTCGGGCTCAGTAGGGTGTCTGCTTCCCTGACCTTTTTTCCTTTTTCTCTCAGCCCCATCAACATGCGCCAATTGAGATATTGCTGGGGTGATGGGGCGAGGTGGAACAGTGACGGCTGGAGTAGAACCCCCAGCATGGGATTGTAACAGAGCAAGCAGGTCCGGCTCTTTTTCTTGAAATCCCATTGCAACCGAAGAGTGTGCCGCTGAAGTACTGGGAGCGTCTGGGCGGTAAAAAACCTCAAAGTCTTTGTCGCGTACCTCGATCCGCTGAGGTTCAGTGGACTCCTCTGTAACCTTTTCTTCAGCGACAATGGTAGATGCCCGAGGATAGACGAGTTGAGCTATTAAGGACGCGGAAAGCTGAGCGTCTTGAGTGCCTCGGGGAGGGGGTCTGTCTGGTAGAAATCCTGGCAAGGTGACGTCTATCTTCGCTAGACATAAATCCCTAGCTCTGATAACATTCTTCGGACTCTAGAAGCGTTTGGTGGATGGTTTGTAGCCGAGGATTACGTGAGCTGCCCTCAACTGCCCGTCTATGTGAAGAAAAATCTCCGACATAAGAATACGATTCAGGTCCTCGAAGTTCACTAGATGTTTAGCTGGTGCAGTATGATATTCGTCTGCCATAAAGTGCAAGCATCATCAGTAAGGTTACCAGCACGGGTATCTACAAAAAAAAAAAAAAAAAAAAAGAAAAGAAGAAAAAGAAAAAGCCTAACGATTTTTTCATCGTCGAGAATACTACCTGGTTCCCCCTCTTGAGTGGGGCAGTGCAACCCGTCGTGCCAATTCCTGAACACGATGAGAAAATCTTCATCCATGCCCTTGCTCGAATCGGGTAAACAGGAAATTAGCCTAACGGCAGAAACTCTACATTTCATGTAAAATTTGGTCTTTTCCCCCTTTTGGCATTTGTATAGCCAATTGACATCATGCCATGTCAAATTGGTTCCCATTTTCCGGTTTAAGGCATCTATGCACCCTAAAATCCTAAGGACATTATTAGAACACTGGTACGGGGTCAATCTAAAGTTCAAAAGGAAATCTCGGGTCACCCTACCCATGGGAATTTCCATACCGCCCTCAATGAAAGCAATCATTGGGATTATTACTGACTCGGGGGGTCAGATGATAGTAGTCATTCTCCCTCCTCACAGTGGTTAATGACGACATCGTCGGAAATCCTATATTGGGCTTTAAATTTGGTTTTTGCCTCGTCAGTATCGACTAACTTAGCATATCTACCCATTGAATCGTATGAAAAACGAAAAAATAATAATAAAAATGAGTAATAAGGGAGAACTAGTGAGAACGCTAACACACCTCTTATAAAACGCTCTTTTTGCTCCTCAGGAGTTTTCCTTTCTTCAAAGTGTAAAAATGAGCCCTAGCTAGCTCAAAGCCTTATATATATAGTGGTAAAAAAAAGGGGCGCCCATTTTCCCGCTCAGTAAAAGTAAATCAGCACCGTAAGTTTTTGATCACACCGTAGAGCGTGGGCAGACATAGAGTCGCCTGACACCATAAATGACTCATTGTGGATACCGAAGCACCAGGGACGTGCGTTGGTACACGAAAAGACACCCTCACGTGGGAAACTAAATGATACATAAGTGACAGGTTAAGTGAGTTAAAACTTATCCTCCGATCCGGTATCTATAGCATAAGTTTTAAGGGGCTATTGTGAGGACCCGAGGACCCGAGGAGCCGTGAACAATCAACGCAAGCCTTAACAAATATCTGGACGCATTGAATGCTGTGGATAGAACTTCTTGATCGCAATAAATGAGGAAACAGCAGCTTTATCCTGGACACTGATAAGGAAGTGACCTGAATAGTGAAGGTGGCCTCTAGATATTTTACCACCATTCTTCTTTGCAAAAGGATAACAGGTGTCACCAAAGGAAGAGGGGAGAGAAGAAAGATGAAGGGTGGAGATGACAAGAACCAGATGTATAAATAGGAGTGGGAGGTATACAGTGAGGGAGGAGGAGAAAGGAGAGGAAAAGTATAGGAGAGAGAATTAGAGAAAGTAAGAAAAAGAAGAGGATGAACTATAGGGAATTGAGGATTTTGGGTGTTCTCGGGACTTGCATGTTTCTCTGTTGTGTGGTTCCCTCTCTACAAGTTTTATTGTTTTGGGCCAAGAATCATAGTGGGCCTTAGCCATCCCTAGTTGTAGAATGGACTTTGGATCACCTTGAAAATTTGGACCTTACAATAGCATGCTATATTTTTTTTGATAATTTTTTTCTATGATGTGAATTAAATAATCAACATTGGTCTATGATTAAATATTTTTTCTACTTTTTTATTATACTAAAAAAAGCCATCCTTAATTGATAATAATCAAAATAAGAAAAAAAAATGCTTGGTTTGTTTTTTTACTGAAAAAATCAACAAAATATTGAATTTTGAGTGTTTCTTTGATTTTATTATTATTATTATTATTATTATTATTATTATATAAAATGCTCCTCAGCCACCATTACAGCGAAAGAAATAATAAAAAAAAAAACACCCACGGGCCCATTCATTTAGAACCTGTTCCAATACAATCTCGATTGGCTGAGCACAATAAAAAAGTCGAACTCGGAAAATCCTTACAATCCAAACTCTTTTCTCCAGTACGTACGTTTTCTCAATCTCCACTAAGCTCTGCTTGGTTTTGAAAAATTCATAGTATTCTCAAAAAATAGTCTTTTAGGTTAATAATGTTGTGTTATGATTGGCTTGAATTTTGTTACATTATTTTATTGTGATAAATTTTTGACTGTTAATGCTTGAAGAATGAGTGTAATTTGAGGTTTATAATCTGTTTGGTTGCTGAGAAAATTGGGAGGAAAATATTATGATTATATTTTGGATGATCATGTTTGATGCTGTTTGATGCTTGAAGTTGTGAGAGAGTTTGTAATTTTGTTAATTTAGAAAGGTAAATTGGGGAATTCATTTAATTAATAATTTATTTACTCTACTTTCTCTCCAAATCTTTCCAATTTGAGAAAATTAAAAATAAGAAAGAAGTTAGAAATAGTTAAAATTCCTTCCCTCATTCCTTAAAAAACTTACAAATAAAGTAATTAAATTACTCTCTCTTCTTTTACTTTACCCTTCATTTTTTTTAACTTTCAAACAGGTCATAACTTTCCTTCATAATCTGAAGAATAATTTTTCTGTATGCTTTCAAGTTTCAATAATGAATGGTACGATCTTAACCGCCGGCAGTACCCCTTAATTGACTATCAAATTATTAAGAGCTTTCTTGCCTGGACGTTGACTATGGAGTGTGTGGAGTTGTCTTTGCATGTTGTACTCACCCACCAATCTCGGGAAAAAGAGAGAAAGAGAGAGAGCACTCACTCTTGGAATTGGAAAATTATGATGAAACCAGTTACGTACTAAGGTACGTTAAGGGACCTTTTCCGGTCCCAAAAATAGTGGAATATTTTTTGGACACAATTACAAAATATCTGGGATTTTCTTTATATTAAAAAAAAATCTATCCATTTAAATACCCAGACATTTGTTGAAACATGAATCCATCTTAATATATATATATATATATATATATATATACACATATATATAATTGTATTTTATTAGAGTATGTATCATTTACAACTCTTTTTTTTTTTTTTTTTTACCTCGCTGAATTACAAACTCTCATTTATTTTGCGCTGAACAAAGGATACAACTACATATATCGAGTAGTACTTTTCTAGGAAGTCGGAACTCATACAATATATTAATTAAGTTGACAAACTTGAATAACCTTCACATATTTTTTGAACTTCAGCCAACGCTACTCACTTTAACTATAGAAACATTATGTTTTCAAAGAAGTTTCACTTATGTCTTGTACACATAACTAGAAATAAATGCAATGTATCAGATTATAGGTCCAACAATAAATAGACAACCAAACTCCAACAGAGTAGCATGTCTAAGTCTCCCAGCTTGAATGAAGTTTAGAGTTTGTGACAAATTGGCCGCTTGATAATGGTGACAATGATGAAGCTGATGAATATGATGATGATGATAATGATGATGACATGATGGCATCCATGTACTCCATATGATTGTTGGGCACTTGTGTATTATGTGGATAATTACAACCAGCTGGAAAATATGGGAGTCTAGCAAGTGGGTCATGGTCTTGTGAAGCACATGAGTAAGGCATGCAACAACAATTACCACTGATAATCTCATCACAAGGTTTTGGAATCATGGATGTTAATGGATCATCATAATGTGGTGCCGATATACTTGGACCAATAAGTTTATCACCAATATAATGTTGTGTTGCTCCACTAGTGCTGAAATTTTGATGTTCTTGATTAGGATCAAATTGTCCATGAGGTTGATAGCTTAATGACCATAGTGGGTCATAAGAAGAAGAATTTGATGGTGGTGCCATTGGGGGTGGAAATTGAACCAAATTGGCACCATAATTGGTTTGCTCTAATTTAAGATCACCATGATCAAAGCCTTGCAACATTGGGGTTGGAGTGGGAAGGTATAGCTGGTCTTGTTGAGAGCATAGGATCCAATTAGGGTTTGCATTTAGAGAGAAAAAGCCTTCCTCGGAGTTACCATTGTAGTGCATATCAGGATAGGTGGCTATGGTAGGAACATCATGAGAAATCAGCTTCTTCTTTATGCTTGAATTCCAAAAGTTCTTAACCTCATTATCGGTTCTCCCTGGTAGGTGCTTGGCTATTTGAGCCCACCTGTCACCAAAAAAAATAAAAAAAAGGTTCCCTTTTGCATGAATAAATGACAACATGATGGGGGTGATGATAAGACTAATAATGATAAGAAGAAGAAAGAAAAAAGTAATATTAAGGATATTATAAACTTTACTACAAAAAAATTATAAATTAAGTTTTCAACCTGTCCAAAAAAAAAGGTAAAAGAAAAATTATTTATTACCTTATAGATGGTACTAATCAATTGTCATGACCAGTTGTAAAGTTTTCATGGTATAGTAAAGATTACGTTAACGAGTCCTTTAGGATATTGATTAACAGTCTATTTTAAAAAAATTTTGATATTGTTTTTATAGAAAATGAAAAAAAATTATCAAAATATTAGCTTTTTTTTTTTTTTTCTTTTTCATAAAAAATTTCTTTAAATAGATTACTAACCAATGCTTTAAGGATATTTGTTTGCATTTTTCAATTAGTAATAACTTTAGCGTTAAAAAAAAAAAAAAAAAGATCTTAATCTTACTTGTTTCCTAGAATGCCATGAAGTTCAATGATGAGGGCTGCTTCTTGGGGAGAGAAGCTCCCACGTTTTAAGTCAGGTCTGAGATAATTTATCCATCTTAGTCTGCAGCTCTTTCCACATCTCTGCAGGCCTGCTTCATAGAAACCATACAACAAAAAGATTTAAAAAAGAACAATTGAGAAACAATAGTGTAGGAATGTATGAAAGCTAGTGCAAATGAGATGATCTTGTGAGAGAGAGAGAGAGAACAGTGATAATGTTACCAGCAAGTTTTGGGACAGAGCTCCAGCAACCATGGCCATAGTTTGAAATGTAGTTGATGAGTTTCTCATCTTCCTCTGGTGACCATAGTCCTCTCTTCACCTTCTGCTTGTTACAGCACGAGTGATGTCCCATCTTTCTCTCTAAAAGCAGTGTTAGTGCAGCCAATGATAGATCATAAATAAGTACTGAGGAATAAGTTAAAAAAGACGCAAAAGATCAGAGAAAGAGAGAGAGAGAGAGAGAAAAGAAATATAAAGAAAGGCAGCACTACGTCTTGCCCTAGGTAGGAGAGGTTACACTTTGCTTTACACCAAAAAGAAAAAAATAAAAAAAAAAAAAAGAAAAAAAAAACCCAAAAACCAAAAAAAAAAAAGAAGTGAAGGAGTAGTAACCGTGTGAAAAAAGAAGAGAACAACGAAATGAGCGATTTGGAAGTGAGTACTGAGTACACTGAGGCTATGAATTTAATGGAAGAGCTGTACTAAGGTGGCCCAGTTAGGGTTTGCAGCAAAGGGCTAAAACCTGCGCTATCATCCATTAAGAGCTGTATTGCTTATAATGGATCGGATCCTTCTTTGTTTGCTCAGTGTTTGGACTAGCTATTGTACTCGTGTCACACATGCATGATGGTGGGTCCTTTTATATGTCCCACTTTGGACACATCTAGGATTCTTGATCAAGCAAACACATTTTTTGGGATGAAAATATGTGATTGTGGACGCTTTACCATCTAGCTTGGACTTATTGAGTATGGGCAATAAGGAGATTTTGGCTCTGATTGTTTGTTTGATCGGTTGTGATTGCATGGGAGTGGTAATATCATAATATGATCTAAATCATGATTTCATGATTGGATATTGAACTAGAAAATTCCCAAAACTTTGGCTTTAGTGAAAAAGGTTTCTAAGCGTAGTCCTTAATTTGTCTCAATGCTAGGTACTATGGTATATGAAGTAGCTAGATCTCCCTTCGTATTGAAGAAAGAATATTTTTTTGGGTATCATTATATCATGCCATATACTATTCTATATAATATATTTTGTCTCCAATGAACAGCCTGTGATTATTACTGTAAGCAGATTTTTTTGTCATATATACAATCATTTTCTCTTTGTTTAACACACCTATAAAAGAACATGTTCTCACGAATTACTAAGATAGATTACTCTAAGTGACATTTACAAAAAAAATTAAAAATTAAAATAATTCAATTAAAATTTTATTATTTAAGAATTTCAAAAAAAAAAAAGTTTCATCAATTAATTTATTCATTACTATAATATCTATTACAAAATTTTCAAAAGTTTGAAATTCTCTATAAGATGTTCTAATATTTTTTTTAAAAAAATATTTCAATTAAAATTTTAAAGAATAAGTTCATTTCTATTAAAAAAATTTCTAATCGTTTTAAAAGTAATTCAATTAAAATTTTACTATCAAAGGGTTAAACTTAAAAGAAATATGATTATCCTAATACTTTACCATAATATTATTTATTAATAAAAACATGGTCTTACATAAATACTTCGGCCATGTAATTTAAATAAGTTGTTTTTACTCTCAATGTTATTATTTATTTTCAATGATATCAATGAAATCTCTTTTATATCGCAACATGTAAAATGATTAATGTAAGCTCTAGAAACTGATGAAGGCATTTATAGGAATAATCCCAAATGTTCCCAAAAGGAGTACTCTAATTAACTCCATCCTCTCAGTTTTGGGAATTTTCTTTTTTTACTTAGGCAAAAAACGAAAAGAACTTCAGACCTACAGGGTTAGTCTCACATTACTAATTATATATACAGGATCATCTCTATTTAAAATTGATCTATTTTATTATATAAATTAAATATTATAAATTCAAATGTAAATTCAGTACCACATAGTTTAATTGCTTATTACTACCTCAACAATTAGATTAATTTTGATAATTGCTTGTAATTTATGTATTTACATTTTTTTTTTTTTTGATAATTTAATGCTGCAGTTACAAACAATGTAGGAGGGGATATTCACATCACAATTCCCCTAATAAAAGTGAATAAACATGAATGAACTATGCCATTGAGGTACAAAGACTCTTGCCTACAAATTTTATTCTCTTTGATTAAAGAAAATGCAATTATTATAGGTATGATCTAATGATTCTAACTCAATTTTGAAGTTCAGAATATGTTTTAGGGTTTAATGTTCTATGGATTTGACAATTGTACTACTCCTATATGTTATTTTAGTTTATCTTTTTGAAAATATAATTTATGACTATTGATCAGAATATTCCCAATACAATAATTCTGAGACTAAAAATAGTTTGTGAGAAATGCAATCAAACGCAGTCGAAAGAAAATATATTAACCAATTAATGTATCTCGGCACGTTTTTTATTGGGCTAAAGGGTTTCAACTTTCAACAATGATGGCAAGGAATCAAGTACATGTAGGCCCATGCTTAAAAGACGTGAAGTCTTAGTCAAAAATAGGTACGTTGGAGAAGGTAATATAACCCTTCGATTATAAGTACCTAAACTTTTTAACCTAATAAGTAATTATTACTTGCCTTTAGTTATTCTCGTGAGGAAGTGAATAATTTCTCGTAATTCTTACCCACTGCTGCTTGATTTTGTGCTTCGATTGATGGACGGGATTGGAAAAAATCAAGCTAACAGTGGATGAGAATATATAGATTAATATTTTATAGATTTTTTTGAGGATAATTTCGTATTGTTGAATTTTTAAAACTTTATTAATTCATTGTGGAATATATGGACTATTTTATCATGTTATTTATAATTTAAAAAATATATATTAAAATAGCATTATTCAATGATTGTTTAGGTGTTATTCATGATGGGATAAAATTCAAACTATTTATTTCATAATAGATGAATATGGTTTTAAGAAGTATATATATAACGGAATTTCCCTTACAACTTTAAAGTATCTTAATTTTCGACTAGATTATGATCAATGACCACAACTATATATTCGACTTCAATAACTTAAAAGATTTAAGGTGGAAATGTACTTTTGATCCCTACATTTTGAGTCCGATTCTATTTTAGTCCCTACTTTTTTATTTCATCACTTTTAGTTTCTAAAATGAAAAACGGGTTCTATTTTGATTCTTATTGTCATCCCACTAATGAAAACTATTGATGTGGCAAATGGAGTGCACTTTGGCTTAGTAAATGCTGGTGGGGTCATTAAAATAATATTAAAAAAATTATTTGGGATTTAAAATATGCTACTTCAGTATTTTAATTTAAAATTTTAAAAAAAAGAATTGCTAATTTATCAATTTTAATTTAAATTGAAAAAAAAATTAATTATTGAATTTTAAAGATTGAGATCTTTTTTAGTAACTTTCTCAATTTCTATTAAACTTTCTTGGAACCCAAACACAACATAAAAGTTAAAGCTTAAAAACTCAAACAAAATCTCCAAGCTCTCTCTCTCTCTCTCTCTCTCTCTCTCTCTCTCTAAATCCGTGGTTATGTGTGATTTTGGATCTAGAGTTTTGTTCATCGATTTGGGATTTGAGTTTTGAGTTTTGTGTTTGGTTTCTCAGAAAGCATAAGAAAATTTGGGTTGAGTTTTGTGTTTGGGGGCCGAAAATCTAGGTTTGAGTTTTGTCTTTGTGTAATTGTTGAATGTTTTTGAGTTTTGTCTCTATGTAATTGTTGAAAAAAACTAGGTTGAGTTTTGGTTTGGGTTCTAAAATTCTGTCTATGTAATTGTGGGCATGTTTTTGTGTTTGGTAAATATGAGTGATTTTATGGGTTTGGTTGCTATGAAATTGTAAGAAAAGAAAAGAAAATTTTATTTTTTAATTATATGGGCATCCAAACATGGTAATTGGGGAAGAAAATAAAGAATATGACTGACTTGAGAAGAACTATCATGTTCTAAGTTCTTCATATTCTTCCAAATAAAATAAAATAAAATAAATTTTATTATTTGTTTTTAAAAAATAAGAAGTTTAGAAATGTTTTTTTTTTTAGTTATTTTATCTGATGTGGCATATTTTAAATTTAAATAAAAATTTTAAAATATTGTTTCAATGGTCATGTTAGCATTTACTGTGCCAACAATGCACTCTATCGGCCATGTCAGCAATTACTATTAGTGAGATGATGGTAGGGACTAAAATGGAACGCATTTTTCATTTTAGGACTAAAAAGGGTAAAATAGAAAAGTAAGGACTAAAATGGAAATCGACCCAAAATGTAAAGACTAAAAATACATTTACGCCAAGATTTAAAAAAGTAATGTACCATATTCTCAACAAATTATAAGAAAAAAATAATAATGTACCAAAAAAGGACTCATCATGTAAACTTTTATTTTTTTAAGAAAGACTAATCATGTTTACATATTCTTTATTATAATATATGTATGTATGCTTTTTAAGTTTCCCTAGTACTAAAGTCTTGATAAGGATGACAGAATTATAAGCCAACAAAGACCAAGCATAAGTGATAATGATGATTATATATATATATATATATATATATGTGTGTGTGTGTGTGTGTGTGTGTGTGTGTGTGTGTATTGTGGGAGGACGAGAATCTGAGGACGTGAATAGGTGGGCCAGGGACAATGTTACGAGTACTGACCTCGGAAGACACCGGCAGTGAATCATCAGGAAGATATTAGCAATCCTTTGCAGGTATAGGAAGATTATAATGCCCAAGGACCCGAGGATGCCAACATATCCTCAGGGGCTGGGAGCCAACAGTAAGGGCCCTTGGGCATAAGCACCTCACTTCCTCAAATTAACTGTGTGAGCAAAAGTAGCAAGTTTTGACTTATAATTAACTTGACCTATTATTTGCCTGCCACATATATATATATATATATATATGCATTATAGAATAAAAGTAATAAAGTGTAGGGGGAAATAACACTTTTGAAAGTACTAATTGAGTAGTGAATATAACATATAAAAACACCTCTTAACTTACTTTTAAACTTGATTTGGAAGTATTTCAATTTACAAGTACAATAAGTATAATTATGATATGGACTCATCAAAAAAAAAAAAAAAAAAATTATGATATGGAGAATGATAATGAAGATGAAAGTGATATTGGTGATGATAGATGGACATTTATGGTAAACTTTGACATGAGATAATATGATTTGCAAATTTTTGTTTGAGATTTTTTATATATATAAAGTTTCAACTTATGACATTCGTTTATGATGATTGTATTTTTTATCATTAAACTAAGACACTAAATTAAAACATTAAAAAATAAATAATAAAAACCCTCAAAGTGCGCATCTAACACAATTTTTTAGGTTGAAGTAAGGAGTGACCCCTTAGAGTTTGGATATGTATGTTTATTATTATTATTATTATTATTATTATTATTATTATTATTATTATTACATTTTTTTTGGCTGACGAAAAAGAGTGGAAAATTTTGTTATTAGCTAATGAACTTCGAAGAGCGGTCACGGAAATGGTTCCCATAAACGCAGGTCCCATTTTTATTCTTTGTCGGAATAAAGTTGGTCCTAATCAATAGTTAGGACTTACAAATAGATTTATTCAAATATGGTAACTTCTCTATGTATGTATTTGTTTTTGTCAAGTGAGTTTTTTTAAAAATCGTATACAATCCAAATTTTGGAAAAGTATGAATTTAAGTGAGATACCCTTCAGATCCTTTTAGTCTTTCAGGTAGGAGATGATTAGATGAAGAGATTAAGTAACATGACTAATTTTCATGACTTTGTTTACAATACAAAAAATCTCCTATAATGAATTGTACAATGATTGGAGTTATACCAATGAAGAAAAAAGGAACAACATAAGCAAAAAATTGATACATAGATCAGAAACTTTAGATACGGAATTTCTTGCTCCGGATGTACTCGAAAAAAGAATTCTATTGTCTAATAATAATAATGAGACTCAAAAAGAATATTTAACTAAAATATATGATCCTTTATTGAACGGACCCTATCGCGGCCAAATCAAAAAATTGTTTTTATTCTCAATCCTAAAAACTTCTATAAAGAATTACAGGAAGAAATTTTTGGTAAATAAAATTCAACTGTTAGCACAGAGTTGGCCGATGTTTATTCTCCAGATATAGCCATTGCTTCTTCTCCGGGAAAAGAAGTTCACTTCTTGTATGCCTTCTACCTCGACAAGGCATTGATATAACACATGAATCAAGTGGGGGTACAATCAAATCACCAAACTAAATTAAATGCAGTGGGAAATAAGTTTGACACAGCGATTTGATCATGATGAGGAAAACCCTCACTGGAGAAAGCTCCATTAAATGAATTTCAGGTCACCGCTCTTGAAAGAATTCACTAATCAAGAACAAGCAATTACAAGTATAAGGAATCTTACTCCACTAGACTATCCCAAAGTAATTATCTACAGTAAAACCTACTAAGTTACACCAGTCTCAATTTTAGTTCCCAATTAGACTTGATCTTGTAGAAGACTTCTCATTTGCATGGATCCTGGTACGTGATTAACTCTTTTGAACTCAACAACAATGCTTTTGATTGTTGTAGTTGATTTTGCAATAACTTCACACAACACATCATTAAGATCTTCAGTTGTTAGAATTAGAGACTTTCCTTGTTACAAAGCCCAAATGTGCACGAGAGTCACAGCAAATCTCATTCTTTTGTTTTTTAAATTCACTGGTTCAATGGGTGGAGGCTAGGGATTCAATATGAAAGCCTTGGGAAACCTTACAGTTTTTTGTCTTTACGACCTTATTTAAATAGGAGTTTAATGGGTATTTTAATAGGCTCTCCAATTACGTTACAAAGATTCACAAATAATAGCCACTTAGAATAAAACATTGCGGGCTATATCAAAAATCTCAATAGATCGTGAGATATCGAGCTTCATTAATTCTCAACAGATCGGCAAGTATTAAGAAGATATCGGGAAATGCAGTTTCAGCTTTTCTTGAATGATCTTGTGTCTTCAATAATACCACTTGTTAAATCATTTCATTTTCTTTTTGAACACAATAGAAATTATGACTCAATTACAGGTAAAGTGTCTTTTGTCTCAGGATATGCCAATGCATACATACATACATACATATATATATATATATAAACAAAATCTCTAATAATAACAAAAAGTCAAATATACATATAATTTTATTTCTTTTCCTTTGTTTTTCACTTGCGAAAGTACGCATAAAATTTTGCACTGAGAATTATTGAGGCAACCTTTAAAAAGTTGGTAGACGTAGCAAGCTCCTTTTGTAACGCACATTGGAGAGATTTATACCAAAACATCTTCTTAGATTGAACATTTCAGGTGGATTCCAGATAGCTTAACTAGTAAAGTTTCTGATAGTCGAATAAGATATTAGGGGTTCAATTCCCGTCTATACCAAAAATCGATTGGTATCTTAGTCTGATAATAAGAACTATCATCAGGAGCGGACGCCATAGGTTGAAACTTTAAGATTGAATATTTCATAATCATTACTGCAACAAAATGGTTCTTCCTACATACACAATGTCTACTTTTGACATCCCTACAAAGGTGTGTGACAAGTTGGATGCTTTAAGTAGAAAATTTTGGTGGAATCCAAAAAACCCAAATGGAAGGTATTTGGCTTGGTTGGCTTGGGAAAAACTATGTCTACCTAAAAGAACTGGAGGGATGGGATTCCGAAAGAGCAAGGATTTTAATAAAGCTCTATTGGCTAAACTTGCTTGGATGATTGCCTCAAAAAGGGACAGCTTGTGTATGAACTTATTAAGAAGCAAATACAAAGTCAGAGAGAATTGGATTCAAAGTGAACCTTCTAAAAATGCTTCCCCATTTTGGAAAGCAATTGAGAAAACCAAATCCCTTATTGCTAAGGGAGCTTGTTACCTTGTTGGAAATGGTGCTTCCATTAACATATGGATGGACCCTTGGATTCCTTGGCTTGCTCGATTTAAACCAAATCCAAAGGATGACTCAATTCAACTAAACCCTTTGATGGTGTCTAACTTGATATTTACCGAGGATCATTGTTGGAACCTACCTCTACTAAATGAGCTATTTAATCTTGAGTCAATTGAAGCCATCCAAAAAATACATATTCCTTTAAGGGGCAGAGCTAATAAGCTATTCTGGGTTCTGGATAGCAAAGGGGCATATTTTGTGAAATCTGCATATAAGGCTAACCAAGACCCTCCTTATGGAAGTTTCATAGTGCAATGGCAAAAAATATGGAAGATCAAAGCTCATGACAGAATTAAAATGTTACTATGGAGGATTGTGGCCAATGTGTTACCAACCAAAAACAACTTGGCAATAAGAATAGGGACATCTAATCCAAAATGTGTGTTTTGTGGCAGAGAACTTGAAACAGCAACTCATCTATTCTTTCATTCCCTAGTAGCAAGGGTCATCTGGTTTGGCTACAGTTGGGGCATAAAAACTAATAAAATGAATGTTGCATCAAACGACATCCTTAAAGTGGTCTTGAACTTGGATGAGCTGAGTACACTTCAAATGACAGTCACTATGGAGGCTATGTGGCATCTCAGAAATCAGGTTTGGCACAATGGTTGTGAGGTGAACATCATGTCTACTATATGCATTGCAAAAAACAGAGTAAAGGAATATCTTATTGCTTTGGACCATGAGCAGGACAATGATAGGAGAGAGAAATTGACTTCATGGATTTCCCTTCCTAAAAACTATATTAAACTAAATGTGGATGCTGCTGTCTCACAGGCTTTCACCTCCTTAGTTGTGATAGCAAGAAATGAGTTTGGAAAAGTGTTAAAGGTATGGGCTAAAATTCATGATTTATGCACTCCCACTCAAGCTGAAGCAGTTGCAATTTTGTGGGCTCTAAGCTTGGTTACCGTTGAAAATTGGTGCAACATCATTGTGGAGGGGGATTCAAAAACATGTTATGATGCCCTATCCAAAGCAAAAGAATCATCTGATTGGTCCATCTCCTCCATCATTCGAGATGCTGCTGACATGAGTGAATCTTTTGATAATTGTGAGTTTTGCTGGGTTAAGAGATCTCTTAACTCAGTAGCCCATTCAGCTGCTAAATATGCTATTGCTCTTAAAGCAGGTTTCTTGTGTAATGACTATAACTTGCCTACCCCTATCTTGAAAGCTTGTAGGTAAGATTTTTGTACCTCCTTTTGTTCATGTTAATCTAATGAAATGGCAGATTATAAAAAATAAAAATAAAAAAAATTTTCATATCTCCATTTTTATTTTTATTTTTTGGGGGGGGGGGGGTGGTGGGGGTTTGCTTGCTTGCCATCCCAAATGGATGTGAAGAGAGGTTGGGCTAATTAAATGACTATTCACTCAAAATGAGAAAATAATTAAGACTTTGATTTTCTTGAAGCCAAAACTTAGAGGGAAATACGATTCTTTATGTATTTTTACTTATGTTGCTTAACCAAATTCAATCATATATCCACATCACTAATAAGACATATGATTGAATTCAATTGTAATTAGAAAAGAGAATATCATTTGAGTTGCATCGGTCAATGCAACCACATTATTGAATATAATTAAGAAGCTCAATGTACAGTACCTAAAAAACTATACCTCATAATTTTCCCTAAGTTTTACCATTTCCTTACTTCAACTATCACAGATATGGAATGAAACACACACACACACAGAGAATGATAAGATCAAGTTAACAGTGTAATTTTAAGCAATGTTACATGTCTAATAATTTTTTTATGGGATTGATATTTTGAAAACCTCACAATTAATTATATTACATATTCTCTATGGTCTTATCACACATGAAAGAATTCATGCCAATTGGATATTATTTACTATTCAATCTATGAATTCATATGTCATGCATAATTTTATAATACAAAACTTAAATTTTTATATATTTTATAAATGAGATAATTAATGAACTTAGATCACCTTAAAATTTTGTAAGTATGGAGAGCATAAAGAAAAAAAAATCCAATAGTGAATGTTTCCAATTCGCATCTAATGGTGTAAAAATCATATATATATATATATATATATATGTATATATATTAAAGTGAAAATTGAGAGAAAGTTTAATCAATACTTTAATTTTTATTTTAATTGTACTTCAATTTGTGCCAAGTGTTTTTCTAATTTTCTTATTAGTTAATACCACGTGTTTCTAGATTTTGAATGCACTCATATTCCATGCTGAGTGTCCTTTATATATATATATATATATATATATATATATATATATCTAATTGTGTGCCAATTATAAATTCATGTATTTAAACTTAGTATATATAAAAAGAGACTCACTGCAATTTTATTATTATTTTATGTAAAATTATGAATGTGCACCATTTATTTCCTATTGAGTTAAACATTATATCCTTCTCAAAAAAAAAAAAAAAAAAAAAAAAAAAAAAAAAAAAAAAAAAAGGTAAAACATTATGTGTATACATGTAATAAAACAGTGATATGCATCTAGAATATTTCCTAGAGTGTCTCTTAAGTTATATAATTCAACGGAAGTATTACTTTGCATTGACAAATGACTATATGAGAACTAATGATATGCTGGGAATTGAAGTTGATGTATTACAAGTGTTGCACTAATTCAGTCGGTTCCCTTTTTTGGTTTTCTGGTTGTTTGGATCTGAAATATGACTTCCTATTGCAAACTTGGTGTCAAAGAATAATTGCACAGTGACTTAATTGAATGATGACATTTACGGCATAGCTAACAGCCAAACACTGACAATGGTCATTTGTACAAATGTTTCACAAAGTATGTTACAGACAAAGCACTTCATTAAAGGTACTAATGGAGGGGACAAGGTCACAAGGGAGAGAATATTATGAAGAGCAAACTTTCTGTGAATATAATTTGAAAAGCAATATCGAAAAAAGTGCCTTCACATTCTGATGAACCTTCAGCCCAACATATGGTAATGAACTAGATGAAATAAACTGTTTTTGTCTCATCTCAGTTGGCTGATCTTGAAGTGAATATATACTCCTCATCAAAAGTTGACTTCTTTTCAATGATTTAAGGTGCTAAATTAGAAAAGCTTTGTACTACTATAATTGAAGTTGATTTTTTTTTGTTTTTGTTTTTGCTAAAGTTGGTTTAAAGTTTAAACTAACATTTGCCCGATCACTTTATAAGACCATTATTATATGCATTTGTGCTAGGGTTTCGACAATGTTCCAAGGAAATATGAAACAAAGTATCCAACGTGGTCAAGGTGATTTCTGACGTAAAATATGACCATATTGAACATAGCCTTATTGGAAACAGTTGGGGATCGGTGGCTGCAAAAAACCCTCCCAAATACTACAAAGAAATAAAATGCAAAATATATTTGAAGTTAACAAACTAGCTAAACAAGATGCAAAATACATTCTCAAAACCAAAAAAATGTATCATGACCCCATAAAGCATTAGTTACGCCTACGCAATGCCATAAGGGGAATAGTCAAGTATAATTAGGAATCTTCATAATCATTTCTATAGTCTAGATTAATCAATTACTTGAACTACTAGGGACGAAGCCAGAAATTTTTGTTTGGGGGGCTAAGTTACTGCACTAGTATATTTATCAAGACCACCCCTCCCCTCGCCCCCCACCCTGACCCCGCACACGTACACACACACGCTTTTTTATTATCTATACACACACTTTTTTTATTTGATATGTTATATACACACACCCAACAACAACAAAAATTTTAGTATTTTTAATTAAAATTATGTTTGATGGCGATTTTTCATAAAATAAAATTTATTTTTACCATTTTCATAGTGAAATTCTTTAAAAAAATTCATTTTCAATACAAATTATCAAATTTTATACTAAAGTAAATTAAAAAAATCTTTCACTTGACCTAATGAAATTTTAAAAAACATGAATGATCTAAAACTTGGAAGAATAAGTTAAGTTCCGAACATATTTGAAGCTACTTTGTTCTAACCCATTATATAGCAATTAAAGAGATATTTTATGTGTAGTTTTAGTGATAAAATATTTTTTAATAAGTTAGTAACTAGTCAATCGTCGCATAACAAGTTTAAAAAAATAAATTCAAACATGTTTGGTGTCAAAATTTATCTAATATTTAATAGACATAAGAGTACATTTTATAGTAAAAAAATAAAATTGCAAAAAATAAAGTTATATCTCTATAACTATTAGACCAATTATTTTTTTTAAGAGCATTATTGGACTAATTCAAATATTTGGATGGGCCAACTCTTTTTTTTGTAGACTAAATTTTAAAAATAATTATATATATTAAAAAAATTTTAAAATTTTGGGGGGTTCCGCCCCTGTTGACTACGACACCCGAGTGGTGGTTCAATAGACTTAAAAACATGCCATGAACTCATCTATTACAGGATCAAGCTTTCATGAAAATTCTTTTAGGCGACCCCTAATTCATTAAAATATCGTAATCCAAAAAAATCACTGTGCATGTGTACACAACAATTCACCAGAAAACATTTGCCTGTAAACCGTCTCATGTAAAAGCTACTAATATTGTAATTCGTTTTCCAGATGTGACTACAAAAACGTGAAAGTATGAAACCTAATTTCGAAAAAATTTCTTTAACAAAAGTAATTTTTTTTTCAAAAAAAAGACCCTAAAGCATTGACATCGCTTTCCTGTGGTGAAACAGGCTGCCAAGCACCTATGACTTCTTATTTTTTGTTGCTTCTCAAAGAAAAAGTAAGAGTTTGGAATGCTTATGATGGAAGAAATAGGACCAAACAAGATTCTTGATTTATTCCTGCACATGCAACAATTAATAGCGCCATACTCTTTTGCTTTATTTGTTGAGCCATCATAGGACACTAGAAGCAAGTGATTTTTGTTTTTTTATCCAACTTATTGAAGAAGTACATGAAAAAATAGCAGTGTTATTTTCATTTGTCTTCATCTTGAAGTGGATTGGTTTTGGTATGAGTCATTTTCAGTCAAAAATTACAAGACAATTTATATTTATTTTTTGTTGTCCCTACCTCTCTTTGTTCCTTCTTTGATGACATATTCAAATTACAGATGTTTAATACATTTATGCAATAAAAAAAAAATCCAAACAAGGACACAAGAACACAATTATTTCTTATAAGGCATAATATCTTTTGCAAACTTAACCTTTAAAACAAAAGGAAAAAGGTAAGAAGAAAAGCCAAATATCAGATTGGCTTAGAGAATAAAGACTATATAGATGCTATGATCTTTGTGCACTGTAGATACACATGAATAGGAATGATACTAAAAAGAAGTGGATTTCTAAAAGTTTTGATTAATTAGCGACAAAAAAGCTACTTTATTTGGTTAAGCAGCGAGTTTCTGGGGTCGGGCAGTGACTTTCGGACCTGTGTAAGAATTTTCATGCATATATATGCACCTCCTAGGTTCCTATAAAGTAATGTACATAGTCATCACAAGAAAGCACAATAGTAGTCATGAACAAAACGTGTAATTACACATGAAACTCAACTCCACCTAACTCGTCACAAAGATTTTACCTTAATGTCATTCACATGACAAAGGAAAAATATAATTAATAACTTTGTCTAAACTAAATATATGACCTATCATCCTGTCACATTGACAATTACAACAGATTCTCTTAATTGACAGCTAAAAAAGGTGAAAAAAACCCAATTACCATGGATCTTTGTTTCTTCATGAATCGATGAAAATTCACAGCCACCAATAATAGGAGAGACATGCTGATCTCATTTTGTACCGCACTACAAATCATGGATTTGATTCATATGAAAAGTAAAACAAGAATTTTTTTTATTGTTATTATTATTCAATTTATAAAAAGTAAAGCAAACAAAACTAGAATGTGTGCCCCATGGAATAAAATATAAAAGAGTTAAACAAGAAAAATGGTCATCCTATAAGGCCCCACTGCCCCACTTTGCTCTTCCTTCTCTTCATGGCAACCTCCCCATGAAAGAAAGTAAACACACATTTACTCCAATTGATGAAAGCATCTCATTCCTTTTCTTCCCTTCACTTCAAGATCCCATCAGTTGTCATCTAAAATTTTTTACAGTTTTTGGTGGCATCCTGATTTCTTGCCTTTGTTAGCGCATTCGTCCACGTGGAAAGTTTGCGAATCGATCATCATCTCTCATTTTTGTAAGCACATAAAACAGATACATATATGCAGTAGAAAGTAGTCAAAGTTTATAACGAATCCGGGATACTGTCTAAAACCTTCAGAATATGTCCATAATCTTGTAATGGACACATGAACCAATTCTATCGTGTTGTCTATTTGATTTGATGATGCATAAGTCTTTCTGTGTTGTTGTTTTATTATCAATCTCATATCTTGTGTAATTCCTCGAGGATGCATGGAATGTGATTAAGTGAATCACAAATCACTATAAATTTTAAGGATGATGGTGATACATGTGGTCCTTTCAACTAACTAGCTAGCATGAATGTTGGGACCATAATAGATGGTAAATTTCAACACAGCTAATACAAGAATATGAGGATGTTACTGCACTACTCATTTTTGTTCCTTAAGTGGGGTTAATACTAGAGAAATGTCTCATAAAGTTCAATCAGAGCTCCTTGCATGATTGAAAAAGTTTTCTTATATATAATACTGAAGTTCAAAGTTGTCCTGAGATTACTTTTAGAAATTTAGGTCAATAATATATGTACCACAACTTTGTATACTTGAGTGGTAATCATATCGGCGTCCCAATTTTAGTCAGGTTTTGGAACCAATTCCAGAATTAAAAGATTGATCTGCTTAAAGTATTAGAATTTAGAACAAGTAGTAAAAACTTTCAGATATTTTCAAATGCGTTTTGCTAATTGGTCAAATCAAATTTTGCCATGGATAGTGGTGATAGTGTAGACCTTTTGTGTATGGGTTCTTAGTAGGTATATAGGTGAGCATTTGTGGTCCTTGCCAAGGATAATAAATATTTTGCTAAAGATGGGTCAATTTCAGCCTGCGGTTTGATCTACTCGGGAATAAGAGAATCAAAAGCTTCAATAAGGAAATGGAAAAATATATCTTGCAAACAATCATAGAGAACCATTATTATTCTAATAATTGCTACAAGGAGATTATTTTCTTTGTGGAATATTCTGTAACACTCCAAAATAATTAAAAAGAATCAATTCCCTTACTATTTGTAATTTTCTTTTTGCCGTCAAATAATGGCTGGACATGTCTAAGTCATCTTGTATCTTTGTGAATAATTGTATTAAATTCTATAATTGCTAGGTCCACCGGACTATAATTGTTAAGTCTTGTTGAAGTTTCTGTAATCTCGACTGAAAGTTTGACAGATAGAGAATCGCGGATTCAAATTTTCAAATCTGACATGATTCATTTAGATGACTTTACAAGTGAGTTTTTGTAGATCCAAGCTTCCACCTAGCCAACCGCAGAGAGTTCAAGAGGAAATAAAGAAAATTCAACGTCGTATTACTGCTGTAGTGTGGATCTTGTTTGAAACTATAGAGTCATCCTAGAATTTGTTGTAGATATAATATCTTCAAGAGGTTTTCAGAGCCACAAGCGGGGACTTTGTGCAACATAGTTCACTAGTAAAAAAGTCCATGGATTCAGAGCTACACATGGCCTTGTTAGTAAATACTATATGAGGTAGTAATAGCTTAAGGTTAAGTCTATTGAATAAACTTTCATTCTATTTAATTAATCTTTTTACCTTAGGATTGATAGGTTTGAATTCCTTCAGGATGTTTATTGTAGGACAAATCATTGGTTTTTCTAAGATCACCATATTGTTGTGTTCTATATTTTCCGTTGTATTTATTGGTTTCTTGCTTAATTGGTGTCATTAAATTTGTGAAAATAATCTGAATTCATAATTGGTTAATTCTTTAAGTTGGTTAATTACACTATAAATCATCCAAGGGTCTAAAAAACCTAACAATAACTTCCTTGATATTAACTTGGACAACTTCTTTTAAATAAAGCATAAGCAATGGATGAACAAAGACTAATCAGCAACAAAATTTAGACTTATAATATGAATCTAATGTCTAGTCAATAGTACGTCATAATTAAATTCAGCCATTGGTGAAGCCCAAGTTAAAGCATTGTAGCCGTATATAGTAGTCATGAACATAGGGGAAAAGCCCAACGTAACCACAAATGTACAAAGAAGAGAATAGGAAGAAAGAGAAATCCTATGATCACATAGTGGAAATAATGAATTACTAAAAGCAAGCATCTGGTTATGTAAATAGCATAATAAATCAACAAAAACTAGCCAACAACGCGTATAAAAAAACTATTATTGAAGATAATGTCTTCGTAATCAAATTGAGCCATTGAAACCCAAACTCAAGCATTGTAGCTATATATAGTAGTCAAGAACATAAGGGGGAAAAGCTCAACATAACCACAATGTTAATAAGAGGATGATGTGCTACATCCATCATATTTTTACAACAAAATATAGATGATAAGTTATTATTGGTTTAAATTTAAATTTACAATCAAAATTATTTTTTAACCTACCAATAATAACTCCTAACAACCTGTCACCTATGATTTGTTATAAAAAAATTGTAGACATAACATTTCGATCCAATATTAATTTCTAAGAATAAATAGGAAGTAAAAGACAAATCCAATGATTACATAATGGAAATAATGATTTCCTAATAGTAAGCATCTGATTATATACAAAACACAATGCATGCAACAAAGACTAGTCAACAAAACTTATAAGAAACTACTGTGGAAGCTAATGTGTTCTCATAATCAAATTAAGCGATTGAAGCCCAAACTTAAAGCATCCTAGCGATTTATAGTAGTCATGATCGCAAGAGGAAAGACTCAGCATAACCACAATGTTAATTGTTAAGAAGAAATAGGAACAAAGAGGCAAATCCTATGATTACATAATGTAAATAATGATTTCCTAAATATAAGCAGCTAATTATATACATGTTAGGGACGAATTTTTTTGTAATTGGCATATCTTTTAATAAAATGCACTTTACTTATATTTAGGTAAATTTAAGTAGGTTCAAAATAATCATTACAAAACATGAAGATTACTCAAGAACTGCTCAAGAAAAGGGCAATCTATAGGTCTCGATACCTACTCTACAGAAGCTCGATCTATCAAGATTTATTAAAACTCGACAAATGTCTCGATCTATCGAGTTTACGAGATTCATTCTATAACTAGCAACGTTTTTTTTTTTTAAAAAAAGGTTATTTGTTTATGGGTTTGTATAATCCTCATAGGACTAGGAAAATCTAAGGTTTGTGGGTTTGTATAATCCTTATTGGACTAGGAAAGCTCAAGTTTTGTGTAAACCTATTTGAAATAAGAGAGCCCATTAAGCTCCTCTTTGAAGGAGGTGGAAAAAGAAAAACCTAACCCTAAAGAGCTTCATAAGGTTTTCTTTTTGAAACCCTAGCCTCCTCCTAAAGAAGAAAGAGCTCTTGTTGCGTTTCTTTTACGCCTTTGGATTCTGTAACCAAACAAAATCTCTTGCATTAACGTTGAAGATCTTTGTGTTTCTATGTGAAGCTACTGCAAATCAATTACAACAGTCAAAGGGTTGTTGTGGTGTTAGCACGTACTAAGATTCATGCAAACGAGTAAACCGCGTACTGGGATCTTCGCATCGATTAGTTAGTCACGTACTGGGAGTCATGCATTAAAAATGAGAAATTGTCACTACAGAACAAGTCCAATTGTGTATTGGGGTAAGAGTTTAACTGTAAGTGGATATAAGGTACTGAGATTCTTTTACTTGTAACCGCTTGTTGTGATAATAGTGAATTCTCGAGAGTGATGACCTTAAATTCACTCAGTGGGGTTTTGCCTCGGTGGTTTTCTCCATTCGTAAATAAATCACCTGTGTCAAATTTAATTTCCGCAGCATTTAGTTATTTGGTGATTTGTTTGTGCTACCACGTGTATTGCATGTAATTGAATCTAATTAATTAAATTAGATAATTAATTGATTAATTTATTACAAGTGGTCAATACATTTTTGGCTTATCAATACAAAACATAATGGATGTAACTATGGTTGACAAATTCATGATTCGAATTGTAGGATCGCACGATTTTACGATCCCACCTCACTAACATGTTTAGGGTTACATTAGGATTGTAAAAATGATACGATCGTGTAGGTTCGTATACGATCGTAGGATCGCATGGTATTCTACTGATTCTACCAAAAATATAAATTTTTGGTTTTTTTTATGGGATTAATTGTTTGTTTTGATGAAACTTTAAGGGTTTTTATTTTTTCATATTGTGATGGTATGGTTTTTATTTTTTATTTTCTATTTTATAAAAGTATGTTAACCTAAGTAAATGTTTTCTAGTTTCTAATTCACTTGTAATCAAAATCAAGGAATGCTTCATCATTTACAAATGAAGAATTTGATGTTGGCTTTGCTATCTTTTAAATTATAATGTTGTTAAATTTGTTTGATCAATATACTAATTTGTGTTTTAATATTATTAAAATATTTTTTATATATAATTTTATTAGTTATGCTTGCATTTGTATATTGATTGATTGATTTTTTTTCAGCATGCTCTCTAATTGTTGCTAAGCGGTATAACTTGAATAGTTGAATATAAAATTGTATCTTGATGTCTTTTGTAGCTCTAGTATATAAATATATAATATTTACATAGATGATGAAATGGATGATGATAATTAGGAATTTAGGATGATGTTTATAAGAACCTTAGAATGAGAATAATTAAATATTCACTTTATCTAAATATTCATCTTGCTTTTGGATTTCATATTAGACTTAGCTAGTTTCCATTTGCTAATTTATTTTGGATTTCAAACTTGGAATGTAGAACTTGAAAAATATTTTCCACTTGTTTTGATAAATATTTTGGTATTTGGTTGCTAATTAAACATGTGTTGAAATACATTAGGTCAAAACTTAAATATATTTGTTTCATTAGTGTAGACTTAGCAAATGTATAACATGCAAATTACATCATATGATGCAAATCTAAGTTTTTTTATGGATAAATTTATAATTTACATAATTATTCAATATACAAAGCCATTATTAATGTATTTTTTGCTTTAAATCTGAAAATATGTAAAATCTTATGATTCATGATCTGATTCTACAATCTACGATCCCACCTACTTTCACCGATTCTATGTAAGATCTCAATTTTGACAACCTTAGATGTAACAAAGACTAGTTAGCAACACTTAATAAAAAAACTATTGTGGAAGCTAGTATGTTCTCATAATCAGATTGAGCCATGGACGCCCAAACTTCAAGCATTAATTGTAGAGATATATAGGCTATAGCAGAGGGGAAAAACTGAAAAGCCAACTCAGCAACAACATTAATGTTAAAGAAGATATAGAATAATAGGAAGAAAGAGACAAGTCCCATAATTACATGATCGAAATAATGATTTCCTAAAAGTAAGCAGGCGATTATATAAAGCATGATGGATGCAACAAAAAGTAGTCAACAACAAATTATAACTCATTCTCAAAAAAAAAAAAAAAAAAAAAAAATACAACAACAACAACAACAACTTATAATAAACTATTGTGGAAGCTAACGTGTCTTCTCATAATCAAATCAAGTTGTGAAGAACCTTATAACTTAATTAGTTAGTGTTTATTAGTATTTTCAAATAAGACATACAATGTTCAACTCCCCTATCCCTAATTAACGAATAATAATAATAATAATAATAATAATAATAATAATAATAATAATAATAATAATAATAATAATACTAATACTCAAATCAAACTACGGAAGGAATTAGAATTCTATCTCTGGGAGCTATTTGAAATTTAAGGATAAAAAATAGAAATAAAAGAGTAAGAACAAAAATATAGAAATTTTTTTTAAGTACTTTTTATTTTAGAAGAAAAAAAGTACTAAATGTTAAAGAATCAATTTTTTTTTAGAAAGGCCATATGTCATGGGCCAACCAGCCATTATTTTTTCATTTCTTTTTAAGCCTCCTTTTGACCATTTTAATTCTTATGAGTCAAGTGTAATTATTGGGACCAAAGCCTAACTATGAAACTTCACTATCTAGAAATTTTATATATATAAAAAAGAAAGTTTTAAAACAGGAAAGGCAGCATAGGGCCCAGGGGGTTTTCTTTAAAAAATGAAGTTAGGGTGCCTTTGGGCCCGTAGAGTCTATGGCCCCTTTTGTGCTAAGGTAGGTCCATTATTCAGCTAGTGAAGCCCGAACTCAGGCATTGTATGCCAATAGTTAGTATTGGAATAGGAGAAAAGCACAAGGTTAAGAATATAATTAGGATCGAAATTGGTTGGTTGATGTTTTCTCTGTCCATTTTGCAGTTCAACTAGCACGTTAGATTGAGATAAATTAACTTGAAGTAAAGCACTCTACCAAAAAACAATGGCTTTGATGATTTTTCAAATTAATTTAAAGTAATTTCTAAATATACTCTTGACACACAAGAAGTTTAGGACATTAAGCACAATACAACACTCCTAAACATTCATGGAACCATCCAATACAAACTAAATTGTACAACCCTGTCTCAGGCAGCTCTTCTTCCAGAACTTGTGTTCCTAGTGCAACATATGCATGAAAACCACATAGTTACATACACAAACAATACTTTAACTCCTAGACACAACACAAAGGTATTCAAACCTTGTCTGTGAAGTCCTACTTCTATGAACATATTCACTCCTATATCCATAATTTAAGTAACCATATCACATCCAATTTTCCTGAAATTGGTTGGAGTCATAATTTCTTGTACATGCCAGATAATTACATAAATCAAACCTTATCTGTGAAGTCCTACAAACATGACAAATGCCATTCAATCTTCATTGAACAACCCACATCAGAAATTGAAGTAGTGCATACTCTATTCCAAGAAGACAATCACTCTGAATATCTCTACTTCAAGTGCTCATATCTCAAGCAATTCTCCTTTGATTTTTTGGGTACTTTCACATTAAACTTTGATTCAATTACGTATTTTACTCAAAACAGTTTCAATATCGCAAGGGGCAACAGGCTGTTGAACTCCCATATATTAAACATTTAAGTTTGACCATGTGTCTTAGTACTTATGGCAACTCTTACTCTCCCAACGATATCTTACCTGATCAGCCCTACCCAATGGTACTGGTGGGTACAGATCTTTGCTCCAATTAACTGAAGGATTAGAACCAGCACTGCTTCTTGTATCTCCATTAGAAACTACCGTTGGTTTGCTATGAAACTGAAAATCCTCCATGAAATTCCTCTGCATACTATGTGAAAGAAACTTGCAAGCTCTTTGCTTAGCCTTGGTTGACTCTGTGAGAGTCATGTAGCTGGGTGTAAAGATATTCCTCTCCTCTATTGTTTCCTTCATGAGAGTTTCACTGGACATTAGAGTTGGAGATGCAAATGAGGATGAAGTTGATGCACGACTCTCATCATATAGAGATTCAGAACTTGGGGTGGAAGATGATGAGCTACTAATTTGACCAACTGTAAAAGATTTAGCTGAAATCCTGGATGTGACATTGTTCCTTTTTACTTTTACTGAGTCATATTCTGAAGAATATGAATGAGAACTGACAACTTGACATTCACTTTTCCTAGACAATGGAGTCTGGACTGAGAGATCAGTATGGAATTCTTCCATTAATCTGCTTTCCCATGGCTTGGCTGCCATCCAACGATCTAACCAGCTCCATCCTGTGCTGTTCATATCCAGCCTTTGCTGCTTGAGAGAAGTCAGTGGCTTATTGGTTCTTGTATTTGGACTAGCAGTCATTCTTGATTGCTGAAAGCAAAATATTCAACATCATCAATGACTAAGTAAACATTTAAAATCTAACTGAAAAACAATAATCTCTTTCCGGGAATCTTTAACTAGGCCATGTATTCATTTCATTAACTATCTTACCAAAGGAAAATAGTTGGGTCCTCTTAATTTCATTACCTGTTGAGAGCGGGAGTATGCAATTGCTCTCTCCCTCTTGACAGCTCCTTTTTGTCTCAGTTGTAGCTTTGCTCTAACTTCATCAATAGTTCCTGGACTATCACACCATCCTTGCTGAGGACAGTCAACATACACATTATTAACAGTGTATATTCACTAATTACATCCTCACAACAATAATACTATAAAATCTTGAAATAGCATATGATACCTCAGCCTGCTTGATGGGATCAGCAAGGTTGCGATGTTCATCCAACAGTTTTTGCACAGCTAGCCCTTCTGGGGACATCCTCACACTCCGTGCCCTTACTTGAGCCTGAACCCGAACAAGAGCCTGCATGCATCTTAGTGTTACAGCAGCTTGCTTCCTTACCTGCCGGCCACGAAATATAGCTTGAAGTCTCACCACTGCTTTCAAGGCCCTTAATGCTTGTCTTGCCTGCAATTATGTAATTAAGGCCACTAAAAAGATGTGCCTAAACGGTATTTCAAAAGCACAAAAGAGGAATATAAAATCACTTAAATGAGATTTATTTGATTATGGGAATCACTTCTGTGCAAAATAGTAAAAAGGAAAAAAGAGAAGACAACATCAACCAAGCATGTGGACAGTTAGAACAATGTGATCTACAATTAATGGAATCCTTCCCAAACAATTATCAAATTGTTTATGGGTATACAGAAATCACATAGCTGCAACACCCCAGTCCACACAGAGGATCATTGAGGAAGTTTCCTGGGCCAAATTCTTAAAGGGCTGATACTTGGGATGGACTAATAATCTTACTCTTTGCTTGGTTGCTTACAATACAGAGGAATGCAGGATAATGCACTACTAATACTGACTTTTCCTCTTGTTTTGATTTGAAGGAGTGAAAAAACTGACTCAATAAGCAAAAGAATATCATTTTACCTATAATTGATGAGATAGTGACACTGTTTCTGGTGTAGTAGATAATCAAAAAGTAAACTTATACTCATGCTATATTTTTTTTCTTCATTTTCTTTTGCCACCAAACAGAAAGTCTACAAAGTAAACCGAAATAGACACCAATGCATGCAGCCTCCTAATTTTCTAGCTTTGGCCCATTTTCCTTTAAAGTAGCTGAGGAAATAAAACTCTCAAAAAAGAACATGTTGAACCTATCTAGTGTTAAGATTAGATTACTTCATTGTGTGATTGAACTCAAACTTCCAACCAGTAAAAATTTGGAATTCAAAATCACCAGAAAACCCCAACCCTACTAACTAAAGATACATTTACAGATAGTCATTGAGCTCAATCCAACTTTCCAACAACATTTATTTGAATTTGTAGATGCTAACAAGCATTAATTTTTCCTTCAAAAGGTAAATGGTAAAGCTTTTTCAGATAAAAATTGAGCTCAATTCTATACTTAACTCCCAAAATTGTATGCTATAGTGCCCAAAAAAACTTTTCACCCAAGGTATAATAAATAAGTCATAATAGTCATATATTTAAATGTGACAGAGAATTAGATTAACACATTTAAACTTCAGACTTCAGAGTATTGGCATCTAGTTCTAAGATTAGAAGGTTTGGGATAGTAACTGAGATCAAATCACAAACCAACATTCTAATAAAGGAGAGAAGGCTATGCTGCTGAGCTACAAGGATCATGGCTAAAGTTTTAAAAGCTTTATCTGAAAAAGAAACATATGATATCTAAAATAAGAGCATCAAAAGGCTGTTTGAGTTATAAAAAAAAAAAAAAAAAAAAAAAAAAAAAACAAAAAACAAACAAACAAACAAACAAACAAAAAGTTAAAACTTACAGTGACTCGTTTAATATCTTTTTTACAATCTATGGCTTCACATTCTTTATCTGTAAGCTACATAGTACTTAAAACTGCAAAATCAGAGACCTATTGACTAATAAGGAAAGATCAATTTATATATAACAGTTACTGATTATCAAAAACTGGTGTAAGATTATAACAATTGCTTTGATAGTTTTTTGAGCACATACTTACTCATCAGCTACCTACGATTAGAACAAATAATTACTTAAAGACCTCAACTTTACGATCTACAGCTAAATAGTTCCTTTTAAAAAACCGGAAAACCATGTCTAGATGTTACCTTTTGATAAGAATAAGCCAAAGAATATTGAGAACAAGCAAAATCAGAGAGACCCATTTACCAGGAAGCCTCGAAACACGGTTTGGATGCGAATGGCAGCCCATTCTTTCTTGATCACGATGAAATTTTTTGGTGGAGCTTTGACCACAGCAGCCATGGCAGCATTGAAAGAATCTGACGCCTTGTCCTTCTTCATACCCTCTGATGAACTCCTCCATAGCCTCCATTTCTTCTTTGTACTCTTGTCCCCTAATACCTTGTCCTAAGAAAACAAAAACAGAAACAATGAAAACACAGGAAACAAGAGAAAAACAGAAACGAGGAGCTCGGGTTATAAGTTTTGGCTTACATGGTTGGTTGTACTTGTATAGAGCTTCTTTAGAGTTACAAGAGATTTTAGCCATTTTCCTGAGGCACCCATTTGAGTAAAAATCACTTGGAAACGGATTTGTGTTTAGAAAGCAGAGTGTTTTCAGAAAATTCTTTTGGAAAAACAAGAACTTGACACTGCAAAGAGCGCTCTGGCTTTAGTTAAAGTGTCAAGAGTTAAGACTTATTATTAAGATTTAAGGGTTTAATGGAAGAGAGTTTGAAATTTGAAATTCGAAAAGGGTAAGTGAGAAATAGTGTGAAGAAAAGAAATACTATAACGGATACTAAAGACTTTTTGGTATTTTATGTAGAGATGCCGCTCCATGTAAGAAATATTCTTATTAATAACCCTTCAACGGTCGAGCTTTTGTGGTTCTTTGCTTTCCAACTTGTTATAACAAACAAAAGCTATAAATAACACAAACTTTCTTCTTTCATTTGAATTATGATCAGTTTTTAGTCGGATGATTTGATTGGGTCTACTAAATGGGCAATTTTTCTTCTTTTTTATTTCAAGGATGAAACAGTTGCCTGATTTTTTTTTTCTTTTTAATTTTAAAACAGTTAGATATATCCTACTATTGTAAATTAGATGAAACTCACTTGTGCTGTATCTTGTAACACTTACATTCCTTCTAGTTAATTATATGTCTCATTTCGGTTAAACTTTTGAACAATTCTTCGATAGTACAGAGCAGTGTACCAGGCTCTCACAAAGTGAATAGACCCAACACGTGAGTCCCATCATGAAGCTCAGACCCTTTGTGAGAGCCCGAAACACTAATTTGGAACTACTAAGTTTTTTTCTAAGCTTAAATAAAATTTGATAATGTGGAAGCACTAGCATCTAAGGATGCAAAAAAAAAAAAAAAAATTGCATTCTCAAACACCACTTTACCTATTTTACCAAAACATTTTACAACTCATCTTACATCCCAGTTTTTATTTTACATACAACTCATTTTAATGAGAAAAGAGGAGAGAATGGAGAAAATGAGACAAGAAAAGGAGGCAGCCAATGAGAGGAGAGAGGGAGAAGTGAGAAGAAAAAAATATTTAAAAAATGCAAGCAACTGTAGCTGGGTTGTATAAATACAACCTCGCTGTAGCAGCGTTGCAAATGTTTTTAGATATAGCAACCCAGTTGGAGCTTTTTTTTATGGATTTAGTGGATAAAATAGCAACTTGGGGGGTTTTACACCCCCAATGCTAATGCTCTAAGTGTGGAGAAAAAGAAAATTTTCTATCCTTAAAGCTTATGTTGTGTGAATAGACATAAAACCTAAATTTTTTTCCGAAGGAAAGAAGATACTGCTGGTGTTTTTAATGATGCATACCCTTGAATTAGGATTTTATATGTTAGATTGATATGCATTCCTTCCTTTATATATGTTATTCATGTTTGTTAATATTGATTTTGATATGAATGTAATTAGCAATATGTGTAGGGATTTCAAATCTGAAAGAAATAAAAGTTACTCTTCATACCATTAAATCAGTTATGACTTCAATTGTATGCCTTGACTCAATGCACAAGAATTTGATTTTCAATCGGTCCGATTGTTTTGAACTTATCATGGAAACGTAGATGGTACCATTTCTTTGTTCTGTGACATTTAAATCCCTTTTTATCTGTTAGATATATTGATCGTAGTTTATCTTTAGTATCTGAATGCATTATGTCCTTGGATCTGTTATGTGAATGTAGTTTTAGTACTGACAATTTCATTTTACACCAACATGTATAGTTCGTTTGATTATTTTTTTATATAAGAAAGAAAAAAATTTAACGTGGGAGACCATGACGTTTTGTTAAAGGTGTGCACTAATTATATAGTATATTTTATATATATATATATATATATATATATATATATAGTTTATTTGATTTTTTTTTTTATATATATAAGAAAGCAAAAATCTAATATGAGAGACCATGAAGTTTTGTCACGTGGCACTTTGCTACAGTAATTTTTTATTTAGCCTTCCATCTCACATTTTTTTACACTTTCTTCCATTTTTTATAAATGTCAAGGTCATGTTAGTCTTATTTAAATTATCTTTGGTGAAAGATTGTCCCTCTTAAAGTCCAAACCAATTCAACTTTTATATATATATATATATATATATATATATATATATATATGTATTCCAGTTGTCTTTGAAAACATTGGATGTTTTCAACATACTTCACAATACAACCCCAATATGTAAATTTCATATTGAAATTTTGTTGGAATGATATTTCATTTAAACTACCATTATCATACATACTCTAATAACATAAACATGATATCATGAAAATTCTATGATATTTCAATAAGCTAACTAAACATTAATATGATATCATAAACATCTTATGCTAACTCAAATGTATTAAAGAAAAAAAAAAAACTATGATTAAGCGAATAAATAACTTATTACACTGCATAATAAACATTAATATATTGAATATTTGCTTTTATCATTATTTAACTACAATATTCTTGCGCTGTTGTTTTATACTTTACTCGTTCTTTACTTTAAGTGAAGAACGTGTAATGTGTGTGCAATTTTAAATTTTCAACAATGAATTTGTTACTTCAACTAATTTCTATGACTATTAAGCTATAGTCTCTAAAGTCTTTATCCTCTTGAGGTTAAAATAAAATAAAATTTTCTTTATCCCCTTAATTTTGTATTACTTTAATTAAATAAAAACCTCTTTATTTTATTGTAACATTACTTTATGTTATTATTTTAACATATTTTGAACATTCTTTATAATCTTTTCACATGACAGTTAATTTAAAGTATTATCTGCGCATCGCATAGGTACTTTGCTAGTTAGTTAAAATTGCCAATTATGGGTGTAGTGATATTAGTCAACTTGATTTCTATGTTTGATCAATCCATCTTTGTACAATAAGAATAGCTAACGTTTTTTAGAGGCTATTAAGAATAGAAAACTTACAAGAAATCAAATGCAAGTGTGTTGGGGATAGACACAAAAACAGAGGAAGAGGAAGAGTATGGAAATTTATATCATTGAAAGTAACTTTTAATTATGAATACAAGAACAAATCTTACAAAGCAAATACCCACCCCACTGAACAGGGTTATAAAATATTCAGGGGGAAAAATTGACCCATCTTAAATTACATAAACTTACATAAATCGAAGGAAAAATAATAATAATAATAATAATAATAATAATAATAATAATAATAACAAATAAAATAAAATCAGTATAGGTTAGTCCCTTTCTGTACCTTATTTTTGTTTTTATGACACTACTAAAGGCTCACACTATAAGGGCCCAAAAGACACCAATGGTCCTAAAAGTGCCGCTAGCCCTGAACCTTTCAGTTCTAACAGACCTAAAAAAAATTTCACTTGTTGGTTTATAATCTAGTCACTAGTTGAAGCATGAACCATTGGGTTAGGAAGTCCCATACATGAAAGGCTAGGTGATAGATGGATTTTGGGACTTGGTCTTGGCGATGGAATAGGAGCATTGCTAGGAAAGTATCCAGGCATGGTCCTAGGTGATAGATTTACATGTTCAAGTGCCTGAAATTGAAGCTGTGGTGAGTATTCTCGAACACACCCAATACGAGGACCAGCTCCACTACTCCATTTACGTGACAAACACTTGGTCAATTTGAATGCCGGAGCTTTCACATTGGTTCCTATTTCATCATGACAAATTGTGACATTGGTAGCCTCCTTGTTAGGCACATCAACATCTACTGATTCTGTGTAAGATGATTTGATATTTGTAGAGGAACCCCTCATTGACTCTAACTTTAGTTCCTTGTCGGTTACTTTCAATGTTGGATCATCATCATCTATGGCACATTTCTGCAGTCCAACCATTCAAATGTACACAAATTCAATCAAACTCAAAATGAATTTGTGCCAACCATGTAACACCAAGTGACAGAGGATGGAAGAAATTACCTTAACATTGGTCAAGTTCACATGGTGCTCTTCTAGGAAACTAAGGAACTCCAAGAAGTTCTCTTCCGTTGGGTGATAATGACCACTATAAGGCCATATAGCCTAACAAGATGAGAAAGTATACATCAAAATTTTGGATACGATCTCTTTAGAAGATGACATTATTGCATATTGCCCCTTAAAATTGCTTCTTTTGTTCTAGACATTGAGGACACATTCTGAACTATTGATTCTATGAACTGTGTGTGTGTGTGTGCGTGAGTGTGTGTATGCGTGCAACCATAGATACCTCAAGAACCCCATTATGGGCCACCAATCTTCCAGCTGCGGTGGTGGCACCCCCTGCTAGAAAGCTAGAGTGCTGAAATTGGCCTCTCTTCTTCTTCCCAATGTACAAGTTCCTTGTTGTGCTGAGGACAAATATCCACTTAGTACCATCATCTGTGTCCACTAACATTCCACTTTGTTTGTACACAAGCTTCTCACTTTCTACAATCACTTCATATGCTTCCCTCTCTTTCTGCCAAGAGGGAAAAAGTTATAAAAAATGAGCCTAACAAGCCAACTATGACCACCATACTACCAAAGTCTAAAGGCCTTTTCTTCTTGACCACCATAATTCGATTGTTCCATTTGGAAAACGATATTCATTCTGGCCAAAATTTATCATATTCTGACTATTAATGTGAAAATGGTATTTAAAAATAAAGAGAATGAGTGTTTTGTAAAAATTGAGAAAGGTCCTTTGTACATGCCAAATTGGTGTTGCAACATAAAGCTAGTTTTGGCAGCATTAATTATTATCCTGCCCCACAAAGTGTCTTTGATAAATTAACAGATCAATTGTACTCACTGGTCCAAGGTATCTGATGCATTGACGCTGCAAATTGGTCCTTGGGCACTTCTCAAGATTTACTTCTTTGCCATCTCCAACATCCAACCTTCGTTTTTATGGTCAATAGTCAATACATCAAGAATTATAGTAATAGAAGGCTAAACATATCTTAAAGGTTGTTGGAGTTTTACCAATAGAAGAAAGGTTGGGAGCTCCCACTGTCAAACCAAACATCATAATACAAGTGCAAATTGTGTCCATACCGATGACGTGGATCAATCTGTGCAACACAAGGAGAAAACTAACATAGCTTAATCCATTTTCTTATGATTCCAAACCCCTTATTACACAAAGAACTTGGTCCTCTCTCATCATGCATCATTATTTTTCCTTTTAGAAAGGGCATTGTATGTAGACCTCAATAGATTTCCTAACTACTTTAAGTCAATTTTTTTAGTCATTAAGTCAATTTTCTAGTCAAATCTATAAGAATCCATGACTATAGGAAACAATCAATGCAAAGGAAAAAAATAAAACATGTGGAATGTAGAATGTGGACTAACCGCTTCAAGCCAGTGTCTTAAAGCTAATTTCTGAGCTTTTTCATTCTTGGACAAACCTTTACCAACCTACAGTCAACCATATGGTATTACACAGTATTCAATAACATACAAAGGAGTTCTTGTAAGAAGATGTAAAATATGAATTTTGCATCAATTTGCTGAAAAATGATATTCTCCATTTGAAATGAATCTATTGTATGATTTAAATTAAATATTTCAAAACTAATGGTATATTCAGTGTCACTTTATACATATCCAAATTCAGGAAGTAAAATATAAATTGTGAAATTGCATTTTAAGTCATGGTCAAATAGGCAAAACTTACAAAGCAAAGTCGAATATTTCTCATGGTAATGACTTTGTCTTAAAAAAAAACGACTGATTTGACCCCAACTGTGGAAACATTTGACTTGAAAATTTCTTCATCGTTAAAATTTCGGCAAACCTAGGAAGTCTAAATGATGGTAATATGTACACACCTTGGCAGCCCTAGTCCTAGCTCGTGCCCATCTTGAAATAGTAGTTTCTGATCTATCAGACTCAAAGAATGATATTGAACTATGCCTAAGACTTGCGAAGTCTATTGCCTTCCACCTACAAAATTTATAAAAACAAAACAGTTAGACAAAATAAAATTCTGAATTGGAAATATAAACTGTTGGTAGATGAAACATAGTTTTGTTAATAGAACAAACCAGAGCTCCTCAACAACTACGGCACAGTCTGCTAGGTTTCTTCTAGTCCGGTAACTCTTATAAACTTTCTGCACCTTAATTGCAGCTGCATTATGTTCACTAGTAGTCCTTGGAGAAATCCGAATTTCAGGTTTAGGCAAAGAGACCGCAGGATATACTTTATTGCTTGAAACATTGGCATTTTCCTCCAACTCAGAACTATTTTCATCCAGCAACACTTTCTTGAATGAAATAGTTGTTGGCAGCCTTAACCCTTCCACTTTCCGCTTCTTGGGTCTTCTAGCTATCCCATTTTCCTTTTCTTCAATAAGCATGTTATCTAACCCCTCATATTTATCAATGTCACTTGGATCACCTTGCTTGAAGATAACCTTCCTTTCCTTGGACTCACAGTTGATGAATCTTACCATTACTTCTTCTAAGCCAGGAAGCTTATACCTTACAGTCTCTATAAATGATGATGAGAGCAAAGAAAAGGGTATCCCACTAGTTTTAAAGCAGTGAGGCTATGAGTGTGTGAATTTTGATAGATCAACCTGCTCAACAAGTTATGCAAATGAATTAAAGTTGCAAGCTATTCAGGAATTATAAAATTGTATTTTTCACTATAATAAAAATGCATTATGTTTAAAAACACAGCAAAGGAGGCAAAATGTTTCATTTTTCTTAATGCCATATTATTTTCATACTTAAACTATAACAAGAATCCAATCGGCTTCTACTTCGTCTCCATCATCACATGGATTCACAAGTATTCATGAGAGCTGAGAAATAAGTTTCATGATGGTATTCACGCCAAAAGCAATCAAAATTTGTTACTATTTTTATTTTTTAAAATATGTTTCATTCTAAGAATAACTCAACACATTATTTTTATGGTTAAAATATGCTCCATTCTAAGTGTTAAGATTTCTGAAAACGTCTGAAAATGTTAAGAATGTTTCATATTAGTTACATGTTTCAGAACTACACCGTGATTTTTACAGCCATTACTCTTGTAAGTAACACAAAAGAAATGAACAATTAAATAGAACTTTGAGATTCGCACCTGAAGATACAAACTCAGTTCGTTCAGAGTTCTTGTCTGAGGTATTCCTCTCCATTTCTTTTGTGAAAGTTTGGTGTGTGCTACTGTTCTAGTTTAGTTTTTAATATATATGACCATTTCCCTCCCTTATATATAATACTAAGTATGCTTTGAAGTTGCCAAGAAAGTGTAGTTCACTGCGCTGGTACCTTCAAATACGTAATAGACAAAGATCGCAGAAAATATGGTAGTCTTTGAAATTTTGAGCTCATCAAAGCATGTTGTCATAGAATGGAAAAAAGAAAAATCGCTTGACTGGAAAATGCCACAAGTGGTTTGAACTTGAAGGGTTCAAAGTTGCAAACATTTTTAACCTCTATCGATTTTCTTTATTTGGAAGAAAAATGTGATAAGCATTTAGGTTTTGTTTTTTCATTCTACACCCAACAAAAATGTGAGCAAGAATTTGTCAAATACATAATAGTATAGGTTTTTTGTTTTCTTTCACTTCTTAGTTACAAACAGGAATAGGAAAGAGACAGAGAAAGAGCAAGCTTGTCAAAATTGTCTTAGCAAGAATGCTCCAAGAAAGATCAGCAGATAGAGAAAAGGTTGAGAAACAGAAAGCAACGACCATGAAAACAATAAACTGTTGTTCTAGATATAGGCCTGTATGGAAGGGTAAAGATCTTGTCAAGTCTTTATCTATGCACAAACTACACGAATGCTAAATTGTAGCCACATCTATTGGATATTGTCAGACTAATATCATGTCGGACTAGATAGAAGTTTTGTATATCGAGGACAACTATTTTTTAGTTGTATTCAATTATATGTCTATTGTTTTGATTTGTCATTCATGATGAATGTATAGAAACAAATCCATACGTACTTATCGTGTATGTTGTGAAATTTGGTGCGATGTGAATGTGCAAATTGGTATAAAAATCTTCCATCGACCACGTGTTGTGTGTATTTTATTTTTCTCTCTCTATAAAATACCAAAAGTTCAAAAAAGTAAAAATCAACAAAACATATTGTTGTTGGAGTACATATTAAGACGAACGCCTAGAATAGAAGGGAGGATTTCCATTCTACAAATTGGATTATATTGGTGATTGTTATATTATTGAAGCCCTACGTGTTATTTTTATGAAAGTGTACAAGCATGTGTATTTTTGAACACTTCAATGTCGAAAATGTGCGTATATACACACGTGAGTGGAAATTTAATATGTAAGAAAACAAATTGAGTTTTTTTTTTCATAATAAAATTTGATAAATTAATATTACATATTTAGGTCCAAATCTGAAAGTTCGGATTTGAGCTAAAATACAAGACCTTATTCAAACTCCCAAATAAAAATTACGACTAGATTGTTTTTACTTTAACTTAAATAAAGTGCAAAATAAGAGTAAATATGCGTAATGAACCAATAACTCTATCCGAAGCCATATTCATCCATCATCAACAAATAATGAAAGTTTAATGAGTACAAAAGAGATATGCAAATACAAAATAACACCAAGATGTGTTATCGAAAAGAAATAAAAAAATTCGGCGAAAATCCTCTTCGTAACCCTCCAAGTCGAAATCAATCCACTATAAAGTTGGAGTACACAAATAACAAAAGGCCTCTCAAGCCTAATCTACCCCATGTACTTGAGCCTTCCAAGCTCCTACTATCAACAGACTTCTTGGAGACTCGTCTTCTCTAACTTTCCAGATCTTGCAGTTCAGTCCAATTGCACCCGCCAATGAATGACTTATTCTAATACTTCCCAACAGTACCAAAATCTCACTTGACATTCAAAATCAGTATGGTAAGTGTTTGGACTAACAACCACTCAAAGATATAAAGATAATGAGGTAGGAGTTCAGGAAAATCATAAGGAAATGTGAAGGTGATTATGAGTATAACAATTTCTAACTCTCAAGTGTATTTGTTAGGGTTTTCTCTTTGAAAAGCACTCCTTACAATTCGTAAGTTATGAGGATATTTATAGTGTGGGTAAAGAATTTAGTAAAGCAAATGAACTTTTTGTCAAATAAAAAGTTTCACGGGTACTTCGCAGGATAGCTCTTCTCGCAAAACACTCACAAAGTTAATAGCCTGACATGACTCTTCAGCTTCTAGTCATGTGCTCCATACATGACCTTTTCGCATGTTGCTTCTCTCGAGCTACTCACGAGCTAGCCGCAAAGTCCACTAATCCATCTTTTGAAGCCTAATTCTTCACCGACCTCTTACACTCATCCCTTACAAATAAACTCACATACATATAGGTAAAGCTATAAATGAACCAAGCCATTCATAAACAACTCAAGGCTTGGTTCGATAAAAAGCTCGTTTATGTTTGTTTGTTTATAAACAAGTCAAGCTTAAGCTTTAGTTTTAGGCTTGTTTAATAAACGAGTTGAGTCTGAGTAAAAAATATTGTTCATGAACAAGCTCATGAACATCAAGTCTCGATACAAAAGTAACAAAACAAGTCAAGTCTGGGCTTATTTATGAGTTTGGTAATAAAATTGATATAACTTGACATATAGACTCATATCCTTCTAACACTTTAATTAATTACAAGTTGATATAGGCTAGATAATAAATTTGATATAGGTTTGATAATATACTTGTGTTGGATCTTAAGCTCAAAAACATGATATTGAGCTTGATCTAGAGCTCGAGTTTGACTTGACTAATGAACTAAGCCAAACCGAGCTCAAGCTTTTATACTTTATAACAAGCTTAAGTTTTTATACTTTATAACAAGCTCAAGCTTGAATATTATTTATAGGTTCGTATCAAGCTCAAGCCAAGCTTGAACATTTCACTTTTGCTATCGAGCCAAACTTGAACATTCACTACTTGATAAAGCTCACCTCGTTTACAGCCATATACAAGAAAAATGATTAAAGAAATTACAATCAAATTATACTCAAAATCAAAGCCAACACAAGATAGTTGGAAATTACAACTTTACAAAATCTATTGAGTTAAGTTTTAAAATTAAATGATGTCATGTAATATTGGTTTTTTGATCTAGCATGAAAAAAAAAATATATATATATATATATATATATATATTTTAAATCCCTTGATCCCTTGAACTCTCTCAAGGTGTTATCATCCCCCAATAATATGTACATATGTATTAATTAAAAACATCATTTTTTTTTCTTCACATCAAGATGTTATCTATGCAACCAAAGCAACTTCATTATATCCCTTTCGTCAATTTTTTTCCCTAAGTCATAGGGCAATGAATTTTCCAAGAAATTGATGTTTTCTTGTTTCTTTTTTTCTTTTTTCTTTTTTCTTTTTTTTTCTTTTTTGTTTTGTTAATGTTGAATTCAGACAAGTCACATTGCGGTTGTCGGTCACACATTAAGCAAAAGCACCAATAGCAACTCCTTATTTGTTTTTCAAAATTACTTTGGCAACATCACTTTCAATGTTTCCTTCTAACACAGCAACATCACTTTCAACTCATCTCCATATTAGTTGAAAATAATACATAAAAATTTACAAAAAAAGTTTAAAAGTAGAAAATTGAAATCTTTCCACACGCTTTGTGGACGATAATGCTTCCCCCCTTAAAAAACGTTATTGGATAAATACCTAGTCTCTCTTTTGACTAAGTATTCACCGACCAATTAAGAAGTAATACATGTGGACCATCATCTGTTGGTGGTTATACAGTTTCCGATAGAAAGATTTTCTATACGTGTTGGTAATAATCATTATGACCAAATTAGAAGTAATATGACTTAATAGATAGTAACACTTGTTTCTATAAAAAAAAAAAAAAGGAAATTAAAAAGGAAAAAAAAAAAAAAAAAAAAAGACGGTACTCACATCTCGTATTTAATTAGTAGCAATGTGAATATCAAATGTGCACATAAGATTAATATTCTAAATTATCATGTAGTACTCATTGAAAGAAACTTAGTTTTTTGGTTTTTAGAGAAAATTTAGTTTTAGCTTTTTGACTTTCTATACGTGTTGGTTATAGTCATATGACCAAATTAGAAGTAATACGACTCGATAGATAGTCACACCTGTTTCTCAAAAAAAAAAAAAAAAAAAAAAAAAAGCAAAAGGAAAGGAAGATAGTACTCACATCTCGCATTTAATTAGTTGCAATGTGAATATTAAATGTGCACATAAGGTTAATATTTTGTTTTTTTTGTTTTTCTTTTTTTTAATAATATAATTATTACACTAAATGCAGGAGGGATTTGAATTATGGTTTTTCTTATAAAAGAGACCAAAAAATTAATACCACCGACACAAACCTCTTAGAGTTTTCATATTTTTAGTGTTAGGTTTTTTATTGCCAAATTCCATTACAATATAAAATCATTGAGTGTGTAATGTTTTACACAATGTCCATGATCAAATTAAGTGTGAAAATACAATTCAAAAATAAGACTTTCTGTTAGGTTTTGACGGCCACTTGATCTAGTCTCCATCAATCAAGATTCAAGAGATTCCAATAGATATTCAATCCATGCTCAATTGATTGAAATACAGTTTTCAACAACTATTCCTTGCAACTTTAATCCATCAAAAAATCGTGAAACTCCAATTTTGACGTGTTTTGAATTAAAGTTTTGCTACCGTGGTTTTCGAAACCTACTTGCATAACATATTGGCTTTCCAAATAACATTAAATATTAAAAAATTTAGTTAGTTATCACGCTTCAAAACAATGTTGCAAATTAGTATCTCGAGTTTTAAAAACTTGAGTTTCAAGATAAAATTCAAGTTTTTAAATCTCGATTTGTAAGTGACGGGAGTGGATGTGGAAGAAAAATCCACGTGGAACTCAATTTTTTAAGAGTCGAGTTTTACTTTTAAGACTCAAGTTCTAAAGACTCGAGTTTCATGTCTTCTCCAACGTTCTTCTTCCTCGCGTCCAATCGGAGCTCCAACGTTCTTCCTCTGTTCTTCGTCTCTTCGTCAGATCTCCTCTATTCGTCAGCGTTTTTCGTCTCTTCGTCTAATCGTTCCTCTGTTCGCCAGTGTTTATCGTCTCTTCCTCTCATCTGTTCATTCTTCCCCGTTTCTGAAGACCAGATCGTCCACCCAATCGCTGAAGATCAGATCGTCCACCAGCGTTCTTCTCCAACCAAATCTCCCACCCAGCACCAAATTGTCTTCTTCGGCGCTGCAGATCTCCAACCCGACGCTGCATTCTTCTTCAGGTTGTTTTTCTTCAAGTCCTACAAAAATCGAGCTTTAAAGACTTGGTTTTGCTTTTTAGAACTCAAGTCTTATAGACTCAAGATCTATGTGGCCAAATTGGTACCGGCAGCAATAAAATTCGAGTTTGAAAGCATCGATTTTTGTCATCGATCTCGAGTTTTAAAAACTCGAGATGCTAGTTTCCAGTATTCTTTCCAGCATCTGTTAACTTATCATATTTTTTCTCTTCACTGTGCTAATCTGCAAAATCCCTCTAACATATTGGTGATCAAGTGTGAAACCTTAGAGCCACCAATCTAATGTGTCATTCCAGATTTGGCCATTAACATGTACAGGTAATTCGTGAAGGATTCCACCGCGCACCCTTGATGCAGTGGTCACTCCACAAGTATAAATGTTTGTAAAGTGTGAGGGATAAAAACTGGGGTTCGATTCTCCAAGAGGGAGTTTCACACACATATACACTAAATTAAGCTAAAGTAGAAATTTTATCTTATATAAAAAAAAAAATTCATAAAAGATTCCATGTACAAAGTATTTACATGTTTTGAAACTTAATTGTGTTGTCACACCAATAAATTACTCCAATGATGATGTGGCTGTGAGTGAATTATTACAATTGTGATCACATAATTAACTTAATTGCTAATTAACTAATTAATTAGTTGTCTAGTCAATTTGGGTTCTAACAAAAATTCTCAATTGGTATCACTCTTTTAGGCATTCCTAGGCTCCCAGATTTTCCCTTTTCTTATAGGAGATCGAGCCTAGTCCTACTAAGATGCTCACCCGTTTTACTAGGAGACCTTCTACCTATGTGTTTGGTCCTTATGTCCCCACTATCTCATTTTTTGATGAGTTCCCTTTTAAGGAAATCTTAGGCCCTGTTTGGTTTATGCCTCACCCATATCTCATCATTCATATCTCAATTCTCATAACTCATAACTCATAACTCATAACTCATAATTCCTCATTTTTTCTTAACTGAATTTCAAGCCCTATTTGGCACCTATATCTCATTAGTTTTTGGTTTGTAAAAAGCAAAATATCACTCAGTTGGTATAGCCTTGGTACAATACCCTTCCTCTAGTAGTCCAAATAATTTTGTCTGGTGTTCTTTTCATCTGAGTTTTTAGAGGAATTTATATTAAAGCAATATCCATATCCATACAAAACTAGAGGTGTAACGATAAAATAAAATAAAATAAAATAACAATAAAATGGAGATCTAAACTGGAGGCAGAAATTAGAGGGAGATGTAAACATAAAACCCAAACAATTTCACATCGAGAACCCAGTAACAAAGAGATGGAGGGCAGATCCAGTGAAGATGAAAAGGAATGAGGTTGTGTTTACTGTGAGCGGTTGTGCCTTGTAGCAGACTTAAGCAGCGGAGCTGATGGAGCGGCGGAGCTAAAGATGTTCAGAGGCCGGAGGTGGAGCTTCAAGGGTCGAGCAGGGTGTGCAAGACCGGAGGTTGGAGCTTGTTTCACCGTATGGTGTTGCTGTGGGTTTGGAAGAAAGAAAAAAAAATTGATAGAAAGAGCGAATCAAGCTTGAAGAGAAGAAGAAAGAAAGATAAAAGAAAGAAAAGAAGAAACAGAAGTAGGCGTGAAGAGAAGAAGAAAAAAAGAAAGAAAAGGAACCAAAAAAAAAAAAGCTTGTGATTAGACAATACACTAAGCAGTGGGCCCCATTTAGTGAATGAAATTACAATATTGCCACGAAACTCATATTTCATTAACTTGAAAACAAGTTGTTCTTGTTTCCGGATTTCTTAACTCATATCCCAAAAAACTGAGATATTTTAACTGAGTTAAGAGTTTCACAAATCATTTAAACAAGCTTGGTACTATGGGACCCACCAATTTTGGGTTATGAGTTAACAAAACTGAGATATGTTAACTCAGTTTACTAAAATCCAAACAAGGCCTTAGTCTTTTTTTTTTTTTTTTTATGTTTTTAGAAAAAAAAAATTTATGTGTCTGTATGTGTGTTCTTTTCTTATTTCGTTTCTCTTTTTTTAAATAATAATAACACAATTGTTACACCAAGTGCGGAAGGAGGGGTTTGAATCATAGTTTCCCTTATAAAGGAAACCAGACAATACAAGACTCTTAGAGTTTTTATATATTTAGCTTTAGGTTTTAGATTTGCAAATTCCATGACAATGTAATAATCATTGAGTCTATAATTTTTTATACAATGTTCAAGATCAAAGTGTGAGGATGAAGTAAAAAGAAGAATTTGTGAAAAGTTTTTATGCCACTTGTTCGAGGCTCAATCGACCAAGATTCAAGACTTCGACAAGTATGCAATTGATGCACAATCAATCAGAATGCAATTTTTGATAGCTATTCCATCGCAACTCAATCTATCGAAAATTGAATAATCAAACTCTGATGTGTTTAGAATAGGTTTAGGCTAGAAAGAAGGGCGATTTTACCAAGATAGATAGATTGTCCAGAGAGAGAATAGTACTATTCCCACAATGATTTTATTAATTGAATTCAATGTCCAAAAAAAAAAAAAATTACATCATCGCAAATAAAAATGTGTTTTTAGTGGAGTTCCCCTTCTTGTAAGTGCTAATCTTAAGTTGCTTTGGCCAAAAGCCTAATAATTCAACTAACACTTTTTTAATATTTGTAACGAAGACACCCAAGATTTAAATCCCCGTACTCTCAACTATCTAATTATAAATAATTAGGTTATGATGGAATTTAGTACATTAGTGTTGGTATGATCACACCTATGACTGAGCACAGACTCGCCCGTCCCTACCTAACCCTTCATGTCTGGGTTTGGTTTACTTTCATTATTTTTTTAACTGGAAGTTTTCTTTTGTTTTAAATATACAATAGTAAGTGGTAATGAGTTTTAATCTTCACCTTTTATTTAGTTAGTGAGCGATGTGGAAGTTTCTCATAGAACAAAAGAAGATTTCAGTTAAAAAAATATTAGAAGTAAGCCAAATCCTTCATGTCATGGGTGGGTTGAATGGAAACTCAGGTTGAGTTCTGGCCACATATTCAGGTTTGCTTCAAGTCTTGGGTCGCTCTCAAGTCCAACCCGACTTGCCCGATTATTAAAAAAAAAAACATAAAATAGTTTTTATTGCCGTCCATGATAGAGGTCTTACGTAAATAAAATTGTATTAAGGCTTTTAATTTACGGCTGGGACTTGGAGATGGGAATGCATATATAAGTAACTTTTTGCTATTTTAAGAGGCTGCGTGTTTAGCTTAGTTGAGTTTGCTTAGTTGACTTTCATTAGGATTTAGGGGTGTGATTGGTGAGATTTTATATAAGTTTTTTTTTTTTTTGGAATAATTACAATATGTTGTTAACCCACAGATTGAACCCTTTTCCTTCTAAACTCTTAAGCACTTTGTGCATAGAAATATGTCATTTCAGTTACAAGTTAATTAACTTGAATCAAGGTAGATATGAAGATTAACTATTGTTAATGAGAAAATCAAGAAATCTAAATGTAATCTAAGAATTAAGAGTAATGATAGAAATACAAATTTTTTTATAAAAAAATTTATAAACTGCTGATATAGTGAGTTGTTATTGATTAATGGAAAAGTGAAGCCAAGGATAGGTCAAGATAAAAACTAGTAAGAAATTGGTCACATTAACAATTTGTAAAAATATTGTAAAATAATCATAGGTTTTAAAATGTTGTAAACAAGTAAGATAAATGTTGTAACAATTGAAGTATTATTTCAGGTTTTAAATTGTTGGTATATTACATAAATAAAATTGTCACATTTAAAAATGGCATGGCATGCTCAATATTAAATTTAGTTATAATTAGTTTAAACTTTTTGATATCATTGTAAGTTGTATAATAATTAATGAACCATTTGACTAATACACTCTTAAATATATATATATATATATATATATATATATATGTATTTTTAAAAATTTAAAAAAAAAAAAAAAAAAAAAAAAAAAAGAAAGAAAGAGAGAAGGAAAGAAAGAAGTTGACCCAACCTAGACCAGATTTACCCGCCAGAGACCCAACCCAACCCAAGTGTGTGAAGTTTGGGTGAGAGAGAGTTTGGGCCAATTCTTTCAGTTTGAGTGTGGGTCGGGTTTGAACTTAACCTGGATTGTACTCAGCCTCTATTCACACACAAAAAAATAAAAATAAAACAGAGTTGCTTTGTTAACATTGTTTTCGTTTCAGAACACATTTGTGCACAACACAAATAACTATCTTGATAAAAATTAAAAATTAAAAAATAACTATGGTAACCATAGATCCCTTCCGCTTAGCTTATTTAGGCCTTGCAGCAGGCATAATTAAAGTACTTTTTTGGGCTCATACGAAAAAGGCCCAACAGGCCTAATTATGTGCGCAGGAGCCAACCCATTAATGAGCATAGGCTTTTTTTTTTTATAGGATGTGGGCATGGGCTTTAATTCTATATACCATACAATAAATATTTCAAAGCCCACTACTTTCGAATAGGTCGAGATCCGATTAGTTTTAGCTTTTGAAATGAAAACGAATTCTATTCATTCATCTAATCTAATAATTATTTTATTATTATTAATTTTTTTTATACAAAATAAAAATTTTACTCCAATCTAATAATTAATAAAAAGTAGTAATAATTGTTTTTCGAATTTGCTTAGGAATCTTTTTTCCTAGTCCCACTGTCCTGGGACTTTTCTACTTAGTTTTATAAGAACAACCGTCTTATGTAATATATATACAAGAGTGTCTCCTACATAAGCATACTTCAACAACATCGTTTCTTCTCAAACTTGAGCTTTTCTATGCTATGTTATGAACCGTATAACAGAATTGCCAGAACTTATTCTACAACACATCCTCTCATTCCTTCCATTTAAACAAGTTTTTCAATGTGCAATATTGGCCAAAAGATGGAAACATGTGTGGTCGACATTCCCAATTCTTCGGTTTGATCATACCTATTTCAACTCGTTATCAAAAATCGCGGAAGGCCGGGATGTCTGGCTGAAGAGAGGGGACTTTGTACAGTTTTGTGGAGCAAAATTTAGAGAGCCGACGAACGCAGAGGCTTCTTGTAAAGAATTTTACACTCAGTGATCGATTGGGTAGACAGAAATCAGCGTCTCGTGTTGATCGCTGGCTTAGCTTTGCACTTGAGAGTAATGTGGAAGAGCTGAATCTTGATTTTGAAAGGTTTGCTAGTATATGTTAGTGCTTGCCTCAGAGTGTTCTGCTTTCTAAATCATTGAGTTTGTTGAGTTTACATCGCTGTAAGTTCGATACAAGTAGTAGTGGTGGTCTTATAAACATGTCCTCTTTAAGAAAAGTGTGCTTAGTTGAAGTTCATATGGATGATAATCAATTTTTACAAAAACTAGTTGTTGGGTGTCCTGCACTAGAAGACATGAATTTGAAATGGTGTTATGGTTTGAAAGGTATAGAATTGTCATGTCATCATAGATTAATGGCTATTGTCATTGAAGAAAATCGTGACCTTTGAGAGAGTTCAGTTGGAGGCACCAAATCTTTGAAGCGTTCATATAGCTCAGACATCATGTGAGATTAACTTGGTCCATTGTAAAAATCTTAAGAAGTTAAAAGTTACAAGCATGTATAACAGACGATTGGCTCAATGACCATCTCTCTGAACTTCCACTCATAGAGACCTTAGAACTAACATGTTGCTCTCTGCTGAAGAGAATAGAGATTTCAAGTGATCAGCTAAAATCATTGGCCTCACTGGCGTGCTGGAATCTAGTTGAAGTCAAGCTTGATGCTCCAAAATAATGTAGATTCGGTCATTATACTAGCTCGTTCTGTAATATCGTTATCATCATCGAATGCTTTAAATCTGTCGGTAGGTACTTATGGCATGATTAGTCGTGATGTTCCTTGGAATGTTGAGACGATTGAATTCCTCTCAAAGCTGAGTAATTCAAAGTTATTTAGTTTGTCACTTCAGTCGGCCGAGGTATTTATGATTTTTTTTTTTACTTATCTTCCTCATTGATTTCTTTTGTATTAATTTTTCTTTTCTTAGATTTGTTCCCTTGAATATCAAATATTAACATTTATTGTAAAAGTCTAATTTGTTTTTTTGTTTGTTTAATTTGTGAAGAATGTGATTATTCCAAAAAGATTGAGAAAAACCGTATCATCACCAGCATATAATGTCAAGCATTTGCATTTGATTTCATCTTCTCCACTGTCGTTTACAAGATATGCAATTGATGAACTTGTGGATAGCTTGCTTTGGATTTCTCCTCTTCTGGACGTTCTAACAATAGAAGCCGGCTCCATTTATAAGCCTGCTGATTATGACAAAATATCTTTCAAGGTATTATATTTATTTCTTAGAATCTTGAATTTTGCTCCCTATTTTTTGATTGATGAGGATGCTAAATAGTGCTTTGATTGCTTTAAACAAATTCATTATTGTAAAAGATCATTCTTGTTATATGTTTTTGCTTCTCATGCTAAGCAGGTTTCTTTTTAATGTGGTGAGGATTCTGGTGTAGTTAATAGTTAGGGAAGTCCTTATTGTCTAAATGTTTGTTATCTCTATATATGATGCCTGTTTAAGGAGAATGGTTTGACAATTTTATGGTGAGATCTTGTTATCCCCCCCCCCCCCCCCCCCCCCCCCTCTTCCCCAAACATGCACAAAACAAACATTACATCAAAATTTAGAATTTTATATTTAATTATAGATAATGTTTCTCTCCAAACTAATTTAGAGAAAAATCCTTCAAACTATTCATATATCTTTCTATTGGATGTGAATTTTAAAATTTTAACTCGTTAGATTGCATGCTATTTATGTTAGTAAGCATGCATGTCAAATTTCATTGAAATCAGATGTTATTTACTATTCAATCAATAAATTTTTTTTTATATATAATTTTATATCATAAAAACTTGAAATTTAAATATTTAATTGATGATATAGTTATTGATCTTTAATTTTCTTAAAATTTGCAAGTATTGAGGATATAATAAGCATATACAATCTAATGATTAGATTTTCAAGCAAATATGTTCTATTATTGAAATTACTACAACTCCTTTTTAGGCTTCACCTAGGTGCACTACGACAATAATCCCTTGATCTACACAATCCAGAACTAATATACAGATTTTAGTGATCCAAACTTTCTTTTCGTTATTTTTTTAGTTACGCCTTTCAAAATCATTGTGGTATATTGCCTTTGTTCAATTCCCCATTGGATGATTGTACAAAAAGCAACAGAATTTTATTTCCTAATAACATTAAATATAAAAAAATTTAGTTAGTTATCACATTTCAAAATAATGTTGAAAACTAGCATCTCGAGTTTTAAAAACTCGAGTTCAATGTTGGAACTCGAGTTTTAAAAACTCGAGACCCAAGTGATAGAAGCTGACATGGAAAAAATTCCACGTAGTTCTACCATTTTTTTCTTTCGCGTAAAACTCGAGTTTTAGAAACTCAAGTTCCACCATTTTCCCTTGCAGATCGTCCTTCGTCTTCCTCGCGTTCTTCTGAGTCAGACCCATCATTCTTCTTTGTGCAGATCGTCCAATCGGAGCTCCAGCGTTCTGGGTTCTTCCTCTGTTCTTCCCTCTATTCTTCATCGTCAGATCATTTTAGGTTTCTTCATCATCTTCGTTCTAGGTTTCGATCGATTCGGGCTTCATCTTCGTTCTAGGTGCTGGGTTTCTCTCTTTTTCAAAGTTCTACTAGGTTCAAAGTTTATTTCTTTGGTAGAACTCAAGTCTAAGAGACTTGAGATCTATGTGGCATTTCTTCCTATTTTTGTCCAAGTCATCAATACAAAGCAAGTCTCGGAAACTCGAGTTTAAATGTAGATCTTGAGTTTCTAAAACTCGAGTTACTACTTTTCATTATTCTTACAAGCGTTGCCTAACTTACTACATAGAAGCCCCTCATATTGCTAGTCTGCACATTCTCCCAAAAGCAATAACGATGGAACGTGATAGCAAAATCTAGAAACCTAATTGTACTACTATAGGAAAATTATAGTAATTTAAGTTGTACTCAGTGCACAAAACTCTCACTTTTATAAGGTCTAAGCGAGGTTATGGCATGTATCCAATTTAGTAGTTTAGTTCAAAAGTCAAAATTAAAAATAAAGGAGAGGTCTTTGTCTTTTCTCTAAATAATTGTTGTTTCTCGTGTGGAAATTTCCCAACATCAGTATTTTAATAAGTTTTATCATTTATGAGTCCAAATCTTTGTATCATCAAAGGGTCAACAATATCAAGTAAGAACCTGTCTGTTATTATCGCAAAGAAGAAATAATTAGCTTTACAGAATTTCCAGCAGCTTATATCTGAATCTAAACAAGAGAGGGAGAGAGAGAGAGAGAGAGAGAGAGAGATAGGGATAAGAAAACTTTAGCAAAATTTATTACTTATAATAATAAGTATAAAATTGCTTGACAATTGATGCCAAAAGTGACAAAGGTAGTTTTACAATACTAGTGCAATGATGAAAATAATTTCACAGTAAAATCTGATTGTCACTGCAATCATAATTTGATTTTTCACTCAACGTTTTCTCTACTGCGCTTAATGCTATTGAGAATCTCAACTCAAGAAGGTGTTTTTATTGGCCTTTCCCTATTGTTAACTAACTGGTTGCTTTGTATATTTCAGCTGTCATATGAAAAGCCTGTTTATAAAGGGGAGAATTCTAGCTGTTGCAAATTCCTTCCATTTCCATGTTGGAGGCATTGCTTGAAGACTGTTGAGATTGACAATCGTAGAGGAAGTGCAGATAAAGAAATACTAAGCAATTATTTTTTTGAGAACGCAAAAACCTTGGAGAATTTCCAGTTTCTTGTTGGTGGTGTTAGTTGAAGAGCGTCCAAGATTAAGAACTTTAGGGAATATGCATATATAAAGGTCTCAAAAGGGTATGCTTTTGTAGGATGCAGAAGTGTTGAGAATGGTCTCACATGTGCTACTTTTGACTCATCTTGTAGGATCTCAGTTAACATGAATTTTATGGAATTAGCAAATATTTTGTAAGATTACTTTGGACTTTGCATTGGCAATATTTTGTGCTTATTTTCTAGTAAATTTGTGGTTTGGCTTCTAAATTATTTCTACTAGTTGCGCTAGAAATTTTTAAATAAATGTGTAGCATAATCATGCTCTATCATTGATGAAACAATTTTCCATTGTCATTTACAATTTAGAAGAAAGGAAAAATTTTCAATTCTAATTAGCATGTGCTTACAAGATTTATTGCACCATAAAAGTTATACAATAGATTGGCAATTTTTTCTGATAAGATATTGTATTTCATTTGTACGAATGGTCTAAATCTTGGTGTTACACAATTATAAGGAGAAATTGGCGTAGGTGATATATTCCATTTTTGGTTTGTTTCTCTTTAATGTAGCTCTAAATATTCAAAAAAAAAAACTTGGTTGTTGTTCTTCCAAATATTAGATCAATTACTATAATAATGTGAATAAGAAAATTTTAAGTAAAGGAATGATAACATAATTAACAAAAAAATAAAAAGCAACTTACAAAGTGAGAAGAAATTATACGGGAAAATTAAATCCTTTGGATTGATTTTTTTAGATTAAATTATATATTTTATGATAATCTCTAGGATTTTTTTTTAATGTCTTGATACTTCAATTAATTTCGAAACCATTTTTGTGTAAGTATTAGTTTTTTTAAAAGAAAAAAATTGTTCTAAAATACCATTTTTCATAATTTCCTTAGACCATCCACATCTTCGTGTCTAAAAAAAATACTCATTTTACCACCTAAAAACTTACTTTATCTATTTTACAACTTATACTACATTGCAGTTCTTATTTTCCACATCACAACAAGTACCGTTCATTTAAAAAAAAAAAAAAAAAAAACTCTCTCTCTCTCTCTCTCTCTCTCTCTCTCTCTCTCTCTCTCTCTCTCTCTCTCTCTCTCTCTCTCTCTCTCTCTCTCTCTCTCTCTCTCTCTCTCTCTCTCTCTCTCTCTCTCTCTCTGTGCCAACCCACGACAAAAATCCATTGCCACCACCACAAATCCACAGTGAAACCCATCCATTTCACCATAGCACCCCCCCCCCCACCACCACCACCACCATGAACCTACAGATACACACAAACCCACAAAAAAGTCAAAGCAAAACCCACTGCAACAAAAACCCACAAAATCCGAATTCAAAAGGCAAAACTCATCCAAAAATTCACTGCCACCACCACAAACCCACAATGAAACCCACCCCCAACCCCACAACAATCCCCCACCACCACTGCGAATCTACAACTTTATGTTTGTCATTATAATAAATTGTAAAATAAGTGATATTCAGTTATTACAATGATATAATCGTTGCAATAAGTTGTTACTTTAAAATCTCTATGGTAATAGATTGCAAAATAATTAGTATCAAGTTTCTCATATATTTGCAAACTTATATATGTGTGTGTGTGTGTGTGTGTGTGTGTGTTGCGCGCGAGCGTAATTTTTATGCAATGTTTTCAATGCTTGTCTCTCTTTTCAATGAGGTATTTGCATGCACTGATCCAAGTTGCATATTTTTTTTCTTTGTTCAATATTTGCTTCCAGCTATCTTTCTTTTGCAACCCTAATCTGTTTAGCCTTTTAAGCTCCTCATGTACTCCTTTAGATGCCTTTTGAAATATTGTTTATCGAATGGGTTTCGGAAATAAAGTGTATAGTTTTGTCTTAGAACATCATACATCAAAGGTTTCTAACCTGAAAATAGAAAAAGGAGGAAAAAAGGTGTAATCCGTGAATTTGGTATTCAATTTTTTTTTTTTTTTTTTTCCTTTGAGCTATGGATACTATAAGAAATACAAATACGCCATTTTGAATAAAATGAAAATACAATATTGATGTGTGTGTATATATATAATTCGGTATTCAATATTGATGTTGTTTTAGTGGTCATGTGTGGGAAATGCTCCATTGGAAATACAAATACGCCATTTGACCCTCTGCATGTGTTTTCTTGTGTTTTTCTTGTTTTTTAATTCTGCCCTCTTAGACTCTTAATTCTTGCTACCTGGTTATGTGTTACTGACTATGACTGACAAAATCATCGTGTTAATCAATTTCTCTCATCGAATGCTTGTTTCATTTGGCAATATTTATTATTTTGGCATATATCCATGTGAAATGTTATGATATTGGGCAAAAATGGGCAAATGCCCATTTCACGCAAAAAAAAAAAGGGCAAATATCCTATTTCTCAAACTAATTAGGAAAATTCCCCTCTTTTCCAAAAAAAAAAAAAAATTCTGAAGCCTTACAGTGACGTTTTAAGGAGCCTATAGTGACGTTTTAAGGACCTATAGCAACGTTTTGTAACTCGACCTCCATGAAATACAGTTACACGAGTTACAAAACGTCACTATAGGGTCCTCAAAACGTCACTATAGGCTCTTTAAAACGTTGTTATAGGGCTTAACTAGATTTTGAGAAAATTGAGTTTCAAAAAAGGCATTTCCTAATTAATTTGGAAAATAGGGCAACATGTTGATTTTTTTTCGTGAAAAGAGCAAAAGCCCATTTTGGTAAATGATCACTACAAAAAAATTGGCCTATTGCGGTGGACCTATTGTGGCGGGTGCAAAAAACACCGCTATAAGTCGCCTATTGCGGCGCGTTTTTGGCCCGCCGCAATATATCAGAACTATTGCGGCGCACCATTGGCCCGCCGCAATAGATCTAGTATATTGCGGCACACTATTGCGGCGAGCCAATGGCCCGCTGTAATAGACCTGCTATAGCGTCCTTTGGCTTAGATTGACCCGCCGCAAAAGATCCTGAAATTGCAACAGGCCTATTGCGGCGGGTGCACAAACCGCTGCTATATGTCTCCTATTGCGGCACTTTTTTGGCCCGCTGCTATAGATGAGATCTATTGCGGCGTTTTTTGTGACCGCCGCTATAGGTAAGGTTTTTGTATAAAATCAAGTTTTTGTAGTTTACAATAACGCATAAAAGATAAGTTTGAAGATGAAATTGTAAATTACACCCGATTGGCATGAAAATTGGCATGCATGTTAAGAACATATAGAACATGTAATCCAACGGTTGAATTTTCAAAATATGAATTCAATAATAATTTATTAGTTGGTGTAATATTTTTTACATTTACATCAGATGTAACTTGAACCCAACCTATATTTCTTAATTCAATGTGAATTTTAATAAATCTACCGTTAGATTACATTATTTTCATATATTTTTCATGCTTAAAAATTTTCAAGGTGATCAAAGATTAATAGCCATGTCATCAAACAATTATTTAAATTCAAGTTTTCGTAGTTTAAAATAATGCATAAAAGATGTGTTTAAAGATCAAATGGTAAATTATATCCGATTGGTATGAAAATTGGCATGCATGTTATGAACATATAAAAAATGTGATCCAACGGTTGGATTTTCAAAATATGAATTCAACAATAAGTTATTGGTTGGTGTAATATTTTTTAGAGTTACATCAAGTGTAACTTGAACCCAACCTTATATTTCTTAATTTAATGTGAATTTTGACAAATTTACCGTTAAATTACATTATCTTCATATATTTTTCACGATTGAAAAATTCCAAGGTGATCAAAGATTAATAGTCATGTCATCAATCAATTGTTTAAATTCAAGTTTTTGTAGTTTATTGTAACACATAAAAGATGGGTTCTAAGATCAAATGGCAAATTGCATCCAATTAACATGAAAATTAGTATGCATGTTAAGAAAATATAGAAAATGTGATCCATCGGTTGGATTTTCAAAATATCAATTCAACAATAAGTTATTGGTTAGTGTAACATATTTTAGAGTTACATCAAGTGTAACTTGAACCCAACCTTATATTTCTTAATTCAATGTAAATTTTGACAAATCTACCGTTAGATTACATTATTTTCATATATTTTTCATGCTTAAAAAATTTCAAGGTGATTAAAGATTAATAACCATGTCATCAATCAATTGTTTAAATTCAAGTTTTTGTAGTTTATAGTAACGCATAAAAAATGAGTTTAAAAATCAAATGGCAAATTATATCTGATTGGCATGAAAATTAGCATGCATATTAAGAACATATAGAAAATGTGATCCAATGGTTGAATTTTCAAAATATGAATTCAACAATAAGTTATTGGTTGGTGTAACATATTTTAGAGTTACATCAAGTGTAACTTGAACCCAACCTAATATTTCTTATTTCAGCGTCAATTTTGACAAATCTACCGACAGATTACATTATTTTTATATATTTTCATACTTAAAAAATTTTAAGGTGAGTAAAGATTAATAGTCATGTCATCAATCAATTGTTTAAATTCAAGTTGTTATAGTTTAAAGTAACGCATAAAAGATGTGTTTAAAGATCAAATGGTAAATTATATCTGATTGGCATGAAAATTGGCATGCATATTAAGAACATATAGAAAATGTGATCCATCGGTTGGATTTTCAAAATATGAATTCAACAATAAGTTATTGGTTGGTGTAACATATTTTAGAGTTACATTAAGTGTAACTTGAACCTAACCTTATATTTCTTAATTCAATGTGAATTTTGACAAATCTACCGTTAGATTTCATTATTTTCATACATTTTTCATGCTTAAAAAATTTCAAGGTGATCAAAGATTAATAGCCATGTCATCAATCAATTGTTTAAATTCAAGTTTTTGTAATTTAAAGTAACGCATAAAAGATGTGTTTAAAGATCAAATAGTAAATTATATCCAATTGGCATGAAAATTAGCATGCATGTTAAGAACATATAGAAAATGTGATCCAACGGTTGGATTTTCAAAATATGAATTCAATAATAAGTTATTGGTTGGTGTAACATATTTTAGAGTTACATTAAGTGTAATATGAACCCAACCTTATATTTCTTAATTCAATGTGAATTTTGACAAATCTACCTTTACATTACATTTTTTTCATGCTTAAAAAATTTCAAGGTGATCAAAAATTAATAGCCATGTCATCATTCAATTGTTTAAATTCAAGTTTTTGTAGTTTAAAGTAACGCATAAAAGATGTGTTTAAAGATCAAATGGTAAATTATATCCAATTGGCATGAAAATTAGCATGCATGTTAAGAACATATAGAAAATGTGATCCAATGGTGAGATTTTCAAAATATGAATTCAATAATAAGTTATTGGTTGGTGTAACATATTTTAGAGTTACATTAAGTGTAACTTGAACCCAACCTTATATTTCTTAATTCAATGTGAATTTTTACAAATCTACCGTTACATTACATTATTTTCATATATTTTTCATGCTTAAAAATTTCAAGGTGATCAAAGATTAATAGCCATGTCATCAATCAATTGTTTAAATTCAAATTTTTGTAGTTTAAAGTAACGCATAAAAGATGTGTTTAAAGATCAAATGGTAAATTATATCCAATTGGCATGAAAATTAGCATGCATGTTAAGAACATATAGAAAATGTGATTCAACGGTTGGATTTTCAAAATATGAATTCAACAATAAGTTATTATTTGGTGTAACATATTTTAGAGTTACATTAAGTGTAACTTGAACCCAACTTTATATTTCTTAATTCAATGTAAATTTTGACAAATCTACCGTTAGAATACATTATTTTCATATATTTTTCATGCTTAAAAAATTTCAAGGTGATCAAAGATTAATAGCCATATCATCAATCAATTGTTTAAATTCAAGTTTTTGTAGTTTAAAGTAACGCATAAAAGACGTGTTAAAGATCAAATGGTAAATTATATCCAATTGGAATGAAAATTAGCATGCATGTTAAGAACATATAGAAAATGTGATCCAATGGTTGGATTTTCAAAATATGAATTCAACAATAAGTTATTGGTTGGTGTAACATATTTTAGAGTTACATTAAGTGTAACTTGAACCCAACCTTATATTTCTTAATTCAATGTGAATTTTGACAAATCTACCGTTACATTACATTATTTTCATATATTTTTCATGCTTAAAAGATTTCAAGGTGATCAAAGATTAATAGCCGTGTCATCAATCAATTGTTTAAATTCAAGTTTTTGTAGTTTAAAGTAACGCATAAAAGATGTGTTTATAGATCAAATGGTAAATTATATCCAATTGGCATGAAAATTAGCATGCATGATAAGAACATATAGAAAATGCGATTCGACGGTTGGATTTTCAAAATATGAATTCAACAATAAGTTATTGGTTGGTGTAACATATTTTAGAGTTACATTAAGTGTAACTTGAACCTAACCTTATATTTCTTAATTCAATGTGAATTTTGACAAATCTACCGTTAGATTTCATTATTTTCATACATTTTTCATGCTTAAAAAATTTCAAGGTGATCAAAGATTAATAGCCATGTCATCAATCAATTGTTTAAATTCAAGTTTTTGTAATTTAAAGTAACGCATAAAAGATGTGTTTAAAGATCAAATAGTAAATTATATCCAATTGGCATGAAAATTAGCATGCATGTTAAGAACATATAGAAAATGTGATCCAACGGTTGGATTTTCAAAATATGAATTCAATAATAAGTTATTGGTTGGTGTAACATATTTTAGAGTTACATTAAGTGTAATATGAACCCAACCTTATATTTCTTAATTCAATGTGAATTTTGACAAATCTACCTTTACATTACATTTTTTTCATGCTTAAAAAATTTCAAGGTGATCAAAAATTAATAGCCATGTCATCATTCAATTGTTTAAATTCAAGTTTTTGTAGTTTAAAGTAACGCATAAAAGATGTATTTAAAGATCAAATGGTAAATTATATCCAATTGGCATGAAAATTAGCATGCATGTTAAGAACATATAGAAAATGTGATCCAATGGTGAGATTTTCAAAATATGAATTCAATAATAAGTTATTGGTTGGTGTAACATATTTTAGAGTTACATTAAGTGTAACTTGAACCCAACCTTATATTTCTTAATTCAATGTGAATTTTTACAAATCTACCGTTACATTACATTATTTTCATATATTTTTCATGCTTAAAAATTTCAAGGTGATCAAAGATTAATAGCCATGTCATTAATCAATTGTTTAAATTCAAATTTTTGTAGTTTAAAGTAACGCATAAAAGATGTGTTTAAAGATCAAATGGTAAATTATATCCAATTGGCATGAAATTTAGCATGCATGTTAAGAACATATAGAAAATGTGATTCAACGGTTGGATTTTCAAAATATGAATTCAACAATAAGTTATTATTTGGTGTAACATATTTTAGAGTTACATTAAGTGTAACTTGAACCCAACTTTATATTTCTTAGTTCAATGTAAATTTTGACAAATCTACCGTTAGAATACATTATTTTCATATATTTTTCATGCTTAAAATATTTCAAGGTGATCAAAGATTAATAGCCGTGTCATCAATCAATTGTTTAAATTCAAGTTTTTGTAGTTTAAAGTAACGCATAAAAGATGTGTTTATAGATCAAATGGTAAATTATATCCAATTGGCATGAAAATTAGCATGCATGATAAGAACATATAGAAAATGTGATTCAACGGTTGGATTTTCAAAATATGAATTCAACAATAAGTTATTGGTTGGTGTAACATATTTTAGAGTTACGTTAAGTGTAACTTGAACCCAACCTTATATTTCTTAATTCAATGTAAATTTTGACAAATCTACCATTAGATCATATTATATTCATATATTTTTCATGCTTAAAAAATTTCAAGGTGGTCAAAGATTAATAGCCATGTCATCAATCAATTGTGTAAATTCACGTTTTTGTAGTTTAAAGTAACGCATAAAAGATGTGTTTAAAGATCAAATGGTAAATTTTATCCAATTGGCATGAAAATTAGCTTGCATGTTAAGAACATATAGAAAATGTGATCCAACGGTTGGATTTTCAAAATATGAATTCAACAATAAGTTATTAGTTGGTGTAATATTTTTTACATTTACATCAGATGTAACTTGAATCCAACCCAACCCTATATTTCTTAATTCAATGTGAATTTTGATAAATCTACCGTTATATTACATTATTTTCATATATTTTTCATGCTTAAAAAATTTTAAGGTGATCAAAGATTAATAGCCAAGTCATCAATCAATTGTTTAAATTCAAGTTTTTGTAGTTTAAAGTAACGCATAAAAGAAGTGTTTAAAGATCAATTGGTAAATTATATCCAATTGGCATGAAAATTAGCATGCATGTTAAGAACATATAGAAAATGTGATCCAACGGTTGGATTTTCAAAATATAAATTCAACAATAAGTTATTGGTTGGTGTAACATATTTTAAAGTTACATTAAGTGTAACTTGAACCTAATCTTATATTTCTTAATTCAATGTGAATTTTGACAAATATACCGTTCGATTACATTATTTTCATATATTTTTTATGCTTAAAAAATTTCAAGGTGATCAGAAATTAATAGCCATGTCATCAATCAATTGTTTAAATTCAAGTTTTTGTAGTTTAAAGTAACGCATAAAATATGTGTTTAAAAATCAAATGGTAAATTATATCCAATTGGCATGAAAATTAACATGCATGTTAAGAACATATAGAAAATGTGATCCAACGGTTGGATTTTCAAAATATGAATTCAATAATAAGTTATTGGTTGGTGTAACATTCTATAATAACTTATTGACCATGCCTTTCTTTAAATCCAACCTTTTGATTGTGACTATAATTTACCAAAATGAACCTTTTATTACACTCTTCAAATCCAACGATTAAATTTCAAATCTAATAATGGCTCGTGATTGGCATGTGTTGTGTACTTATATGGCTATAAAAAAAGTTTAAGAATATATTCGTAAACTTTTTTTTTAATAAATTTCTTGACATATATCTGTATAGAATAATATAGAACTAGATTGGATTAGCTTTTCGAAAGATTTTTCGCTACTCTTTTCATTATGATTCCTTTCCATTGCCGTATAATAATACAAGCGTATACCTTTTACTAATAATTTTTTCTAGGCTGGTTAGTAAGAAACCTAATTATATACAAAATCTAATAAAATATAAACGAAAAAATCATTTTCGTTCTTACATTCTAGGCTGGTTAGTATTTGAGTTTGCTTCTTCCTCTCCTTCTTTGTCCGACCTTCTATGTTGTTGGAGACATTGAGCTCTTAGCGCCACTTGGTATTCTTTGAGCATATGGATGGTTTGGGTTTTTTGTTTGAATGACTATTTCGATGGGTTTTCTTATTTCTTTGATGTGGTTTTACAAATGAAATTTTTGGTGAAGACCATTTGGTACAGGCAGTGCACTCGCTTCTTGAAAGTGTGAAATCATCAGAGAAAAATGGGTCTAGAGATAATACCTACTTGGCAGATGCAAATTTTGGAGTTTATGGGAAATCAACAGAGAAGCTAGCAGAGATTAATGACCCGTTTGAAGGCCAAATACTGGTGCTTCCTGATACTTCCTTGACTGGAGGGGTATGGGATTATTTTGGCTCAAGACTTCTAAAAAAAAAAAAAAAATGGAAGAACATTAGGCGGCCTCTTCTTAGAACGTCGTCTTCTTTTTTTTTTTTGGCTGAATAGAACGTCTTCTTCTTCTTAATTCTTATACATATATATATATATATACCATGCTCGGGTCGGTTCGGTCTTCGTCGGTGTGCACATCTCGGCGCCGATGACCGCACCTGTCCGACGTCGGCACTGAAGATTTACCGCCGACCACCGTGCCGGAAACCTTCGGCGGAGCCTTGAGCGGGGCGGGGCGGTGCGGTCAGACCGGTTTTGTCGGTGTCGGTAAATCCTTGAACAGGCCTAAAGTGCACTCATCTCTTATCTCACTATTTTGACTTAAGTTCATAATAGCTTTGATTAATTGACCATAAATAGCTTTTCTTTACTTTTGTTGAGGTATGCTTATAAATTTATCCATATAGTAATTTGGGTTTAGTCATGAGCAAATATAAAATGGGCCATTTATGACTCATAGAAATTTGACTTTTATAAATGCAGATCATTTGTACGTGAGATATATGATGCCAAATTGCTCATAAAGTTAAAAAAGGGTTTGGATTTACCTGCCATGGATCCTTGAGTGGGCTATCTTCTCTTGAGGTCAATGGTTATTTATTTGCTAGTACTGGAATATTTATTTTGCTTTTGGGAAACTTTGTAGGTACACAGTATTTTTTGCATGTCCATCTGCTAATATTAAGCATGTCCATCTGCCAATTTTATTTTAATTTATATTATATAGTTTAAGAAGTTAATTATATATTTTTTATTGTTCCACTTGATTTTATTTTAAGTCATATTAGTTAATTAGGTTATTAGTATTTTTTTTTATTCAATTTTCTAGAGTCAAGGTTATTTTTGTGATACAATAATTGGGCTTTCTTAAGTCAATTAAATATTGGGTTAAGTCATAGTAGTCAATATAAGCACACTGCTGTACTCCAATGGAGATAATAGAAGTTTGCTTGATTAATAAAATTTCCATAAAAATTTTCCCAGTGGTTTGGTTTTTATTTTTGTTGATTAAAAATAGGGCTTTCTTGCATGGTGTTGATTAAAATCAAGCATAGGTGCTGATTTGTCAATTATTTCTTATTTCTCAAATTTACCTCATTATCAAATGTTAAATTTTTTGTGTCTCTAAACTTTCTCCTTTTTTACCCTAATTTAAACACACTAATATTCTTGGAAGCATTTTAGAATCTAACAAAATCTACATAATATGATATTAGAACCTGATTTAGTTATCAAGTTGAGGTAGTAAATTAAACTATAATTACATGTTTGATAATGTTGCATTAAAGTTAATAATTTAACTTGAGATGGAAAATATTCTTCTTTTAATATTGTTTAGTTTAATATTCTAATTATTTCTTCTTCTTTTTTTAGGGGGACATAGTGTTTTTAGCACCACCATGGGGAGGTCCATCATACAAAGGTATTGAAAAATTTACACTTGATTTTCTCAAGCCAAGAGATGGGTATGTGGTAGATGTGTTTGTTTCTCAAACATGAGCAGATTATAAATTTATTTTGGCTAGTCCAGAGAATATGGTGCTAATATATTAGTATGTCTGAAACTCTTAAGAAATAAAAATAGGAAGTTTCTTATTATATGTGTGGCTTTTCCTCTTTCATTCATGGTCAATGTCGAACTTGAGTTTCATCTTTCAATCACTTTGACTTTAATTTACAAAAACTTAACATTGTTTCGTGCAAGAAAAAAGAAAGAAAAAAAAAGATATATATAATATATAGAATTAAGAAGAAATCACTACTAAGTTATGTTTAGTTTACTTCTTGTTGGTGTTACGAAAATAATGTAATCAATATAGCATTCTCGCATCTGGAGACACTTTTTGATGCCACTAGTTAACCTGATTAGGAATTACTGATATGCATACCAGCAGCCACAGTAGGGAAGACATGAATGGATTACATTATGTGCCTTTGACACAAAGTAGTGTATAAGAAATTGTGGTACATTGTTGTTGTAGTTAGTCTATGTGATACATAGTCTTGGAAAGAAAATATCTTCTTTGAATATGCTAATCTAATGGTAATTAGTATTAGGGATTCTTCATTACCATCTAGCCAGGAAAATAAAAAATAAAAAAGAACTATAGCTGCATTTATAAAAATGCGGCTATAGCCAAATTAAAAAAAAAAAAAAAAACAGAAGGATTATAGCGGCGGGCGCAACCGCCGCTAAAAGGTACATAGGGTACATTGTACATGAAGCCCTATAGTGGCGCTTATTGACCGCCGCTATTGGTGACAACCTATAGCGGCGTTTCTACCTGCCGCTAAAAGTACAATTTGTCCATTTTGATTGATTACCTATAGCGGCGCCGTCTGCCCGCCGCTATTGGTGTCTACCTTTAGTGGCGGGTCATGCCCGCCGCTAAAAGTCAATTGACACGAATTCTAAACTCATATGGTGGCGGTTTTTTTCCCGCCGCAATCAACCTTCACCCGCCGCTAAAAGGTACATATATAGCGGCACTTTTAGTGACCGCCACAATATACCTACAACAGCACTGGAACACTGACTGGATCGCCCGCCGCAATAGCACCCGCCGCTATTGGTCATATGTACCTTTAGCGACGCTTTTTTGGGCTTTAGCGGCGCTTCTGGCCCGCTGCAATAGCCTGTTTTTCTTGTAGTGGATATTGATACACGTCAAACTGGTCAAGTGTTAAAAAGTTATCCAATTGTGTGCAATTTCTAATATAGTCTATAGAGAACCTTTATTAAACCTTTTATTCCAATTAACTGACAAAAAAAAAAGATTATGTTTACGTATCAATGGCATGAAGGACTTATTATTAGGTTAAGGAAGGGATTTTATAAAGGAAGTACAAATAATGAAATAACATTGTAATGAAAGGAGAGTTGGAAACTTGTAATGCAGTTGGCAGGCTAGGCTGGAACAAAGTCACTTCACCAAAAAGGGTTGATAGTTTGGGGCTTGATGCTAAAAAGCCCAGGGACTTGAAACATGGGACTTTTGGGCTGCTTGCAGGGCAGGAAAGAAGATCTTTGATGATGGGAGTTTTGGGACAGCAGATTATTGGACCTTTGAGTAGTGAAAATACTCTTCTAGCCCAATTCTCTCTTTGTTTTTTTGAGAAACTCCTTTGGTTTAACAATGTTCTCTAGAAAGAAAAAATATTTCTGGCTTACTTTGGTTTTTGACAATGGAAGGAGGCTCTGTTCCATACGCTGTTCTTGATCTTCAAAAATTTACTCCAATGGTGCCATTGCCAAGATTGCAATTTGCATTCCCTTCGTTCTCAATCTCCATCACCTCTCTCTCTCTCTCTCTCTCTCTCTCTCTCTCTCAAATTTTCCTTGTCTTTTCCCTTCTTCACTTCAAGCAATTAATACTTAGATCAGTGCTTTTTAGTTTACAAACTCCAAGACTTCTAGTATTGCTTACTACCATTCTAAGGCGAAATTGGCCAAATACCATACTTGTGTAAAATTAGAGTGAATGTAGCACTGTTTCGGAAATAATTGGCAATGTACCACTTTTCAGGTACTCGAGCTTCAGAAACTCGAGTACCATAAGGTACTCGAGCTCCATAAGCTCGAGTACACGTTAAGTCGGCCACTGTGTCACCGGCTGACCTGGCATTTTTGGAGTAAAAAAATCACTTAGTACTTGAGTTTAAAGAACTCGAGTACTGTGCAATGGTACCCTAGTACTTTAAACTCGAGTATGTCGAAAACTATGCCAATTAATACTCGAGTTCATTAGACTCGGGTACCACTTATGGTATTCGAGCTTTATGGGCTGGAGTATTATTTATGCGGTACCTGAGTTTCCTAAACTCGAGTATTATTACTAAAACCACACCACTTCAAACTTTTTCACTCTCAGTTCTCACTCAACACTCACATATTGCACTCACTCTGCTTCACCTTCACACCCAAACCCCAAACCCTCATTCCACTGGCGCATCCAAACCCCAAACCCGAGTTTCCCATCATCGGCGGCAGAAATCAAGCTGTCGTCGGTGCACGCACTCACCCTGCCGTAGAGAAGCTGATTCCGGCATAGACCCTCCACCGTAGACCCTCCGCCGTAGCTCAGTCCGCCGTAGCTCATTCCGCCGTATACCCTCCGCCGTAGCTCAATCTGCCGTAGACCCATTCCCAAGAAGCTCAGTCCGCCGTAAACCCATTCTCGAGAAGCTCAGTCCGCCGTAGCTCATCGTCGGCAGAAAACAGGAACTCCCCGTCGGCGGCCTGGCACTGAAATTTTGGTAAATTTTTTTTCTTTCTTTCCATGAGTTTTTTAAATTGCAGTTACGTTTAAGATTACAAAATTTCCCAAGAGGTTTATGTTAGGAAATTGTGAATTTCATGTAGTCTAACATCCTTGATGATGGCTGGTGTTTTAGAAATTTAAATTCCACAAACCGTGATTGAAAATGAATATCTTGCAAATGACATGCATAGGTTTTTAGGTTTGTAGTTGGACTTGAAATGAGCAGAAGAAATTTCGAATATTTGATAGGAAAAGTTGTGTTTCAAATAACTAAAAAACTCTAGATTTTAAGCAAAATAACTAAATAAGTAAAAAACTCTAGATTTGAAGCAAATGAAAGGATTTTTAATCTGGGGCACCGGATTTTTTTTTTAGCCTTGCATTGCATCTGATATTATTTGAAAAAATTTCTTGTAATTTTGATGTTGGAGACCACTGGATTGATGTATTGTTTAAATAAAAACAAATAAATAAAGAAAGAAAAGCTAAAACAGCCTGGTTATGTACGTAAGGTATGGCTGTCTATTGTGAGAAATGAATCTATTAGTTGAAAAAACTAATCCCTTTTGTAATTGATTTCTTATCTTTTGCATTTTTTTTGTGATATGTTTTAGAATGAGAAATTGCTTGGTTGGTTTAGATTATAATAATATGTTTTTAAAAATTGCTTGATGTTTCTTTCTGGTTTATAGTTGCAAGAGTTTTTGAATTATACTTCTGATTAAGATATTTCCAATTTTAAGTTGCAGACTTTATGTGGGTTTTAAAAATTACGTTTATATTAGGTGGGTTTTTGAGTATAGTCTTAGATTTTAACGTTTTCTTAAGTTTGACCATGAAAGATGTGGCACCCTCTTGTTAGGTCATAGGTGATTGTTGTGTGGTTGAAGAAACATTGGAAGAGGTTGCTCTAACTCATCTTAGATTGTCTACTAGTTTTTCCTATATATATATGTGTGTGTGTGTATTAAACTGAATGCTTATGTGTGCTAATGGGCCAATCACCTTTTAATTTATGCCAGATATGAACCCATATCCAGCGGGACCCTCTATAGGGACTGTCTTGACGAGGCAACCTTCGCATCGTTCAAGTTTTCTTTGGGATGCTCCTTAGGCAGGCGAGGTATACACTTGTGTCCAAAATCGTAGTCAATATATGTAGTAGAAAGATTTTGGGTAGATATGTTTGAAGTGTAATTATTACGTGGTTAGTGAATGCTATTATTAATACTAAGTTGCCTTGTTTGCAGGAAGTGCCAGGTGTACTGACTTGTCGTCACCGAGATAAAGGTCTGTTTGAAGGTGGGTTAGATCCACGGATTGCGACTTATATCACAGATGCGGGGTTAGATGGGCTACTTCGGGTCCCACATATGGACCTTGACCATGCATTGATCATGGCCTTAGTGAAGAGATGGCGGCCAGAGACGCACTCATTCCACTTGCCCCACGATGAGATGACTATCACGCTACAAGACATAGAGGTCATAATGGAGGTACCTGTACATGGCTTGCCGGTGGTGGGATTTACCCATATGGACCATTGGCGTGACTTCTGCATCGAATTGCTAGGTACCCCTCCTCCACCGAGAAGACCAGTCAGTACAAAAAAGAATACTGCAGTGTTGGAAGGGCCAAGGATAAAAGCGAAATGGCTAGAGGAGCAGTTTAGCGACCCTTTCCCTGCTGACGCCACTAAGGAGCGTGTGCAGCAGTATGCTCGGTTTTACATACTCTAAATGTTGGGTAGTATGTTGTTTATGGACAAGTCTGGTGAACGGATCTCAATCATGTATCTACAATTTTTCAATCCAATCAGCAACGGCAAGAATTATAGTTGGGGTAGTGCAGCTCTAAGTTGGCTTTATAGACACCTCTGTAATGCATCAGAGAAGACAGCCAAGCAAATTGGCGGTGCACTACTGTTAGTGCAATTGTGGGCATGGGTGAGGTTTCCACACATATGTCTTGTGATGAGGCATCCACACCAGGCACTGCCCCCCGGTCCACTTGTTATCAGGTATGTAGGATCTTAGATAGTTATCGTTTTACATTTCCGCATTAACTTTTTCCGCATGGGAATTATGTAAGTAACTAATATTAAGGTTATGTCTGTGTTGTTTTGTAGATGGAAAGGGGCTAAGATAACAACTGACCATCCAATGCACGTCTTACGCACGTATCGTGTGTCGCTTGCTTTGCTACGGCCAAATCAGGTATCGTGCCTTACACCATTTTACCGCTTTGGCACGTATTGTTCACATTCGTTACACATTTTTCTCTAATTATATTGTTAATATGGTTGTTTGCATCTGTTGGATCATTGTAGATTGTGTGGGAGCCATATACAGCTTATTTGGGTTCCCTGCCTGCATATTGTACAGCAAACCAACACATATGGAGGTCCATCATGCCGCTTATACATTTTTGGGTGGTTGAAGGCCATCACCCCGAACATGTGCTCCGACAGTTTGGGATGAAGCAAGGCATACTAGACAATGTCAATACTTCAATTGAACTTCACAAGATAACACTCCAGGGCAAGCACGAAAAAAACTGGGTTGAAGTACATGCCACTCATATTGCTAGATGGTGTTGGTACCCCTGGTAATCTTTAAAACCACATTTTATTTTATCATTTCATATTGTTTTGTTGCCCCGTATCAGGGTTCTAGTTTCGGACCAGTATTTCTAATTTGCATTTTTTCCCCTGTGAATGGCTAAGAAAACCATTAAACAACATTTATATACATAAACAAAAAGCTCCTAGCCCACAAATGACTATTTGTTAGTTGTTACTGATTAAACCCTAAGCCTACACTTTTGAAGTACCTGTATGTGAAATGGGTTCAGCTATGGCTGTTGTGTACAGTAGATCTGAAAAATCAATGATGTGGGGAAGAGGGAGGGAGAGGAAAGGACATTAAGAACTTAAGAACATAAAACTCCAACTTGAATTGCAAGCTAGTGCAGCACCTCCTTTGATAGGATTTCTTAGGCACCACATACTGTTGAGAATTGAATGGTTTCTATGAAGGGAGGTATCACGAAGAATGAAAACATAAAAAACTTGAAAATTTTCATCATGAGCTTGAAGTTTGGGCCTTTTTGCACCTCCATGCATTGAGGAATAAGATGGAGATAAATAATATGACCCATTAGGCTGAAGCAAACTCAAAAAATATGTGTTTTAACTTTTTTTTCTTTCTTTGACTGGTAAATAACTGACGCATTCATGGAACTTGAACATGAGACCTAACCCACTACTCCATACATATGTGACATGGTTGACCATTTGACCCTAATTCCATTGGTAAAAAGTCATTTTTATTCTTTTCAAGATGTTAATGTCATAATTAGGTTGGAGATAAAATTTGTGAACCATTAGTTTGAAGGAAGGCCATCAAATACATTTTCTTATGACATAATAATTTTATCATTGCAATGGATGGCACCAATTCAGGCAGCCATCTAGGGGTCTACAAGGCTGACCAGCCAATGCAGAACGCCACATCCTTAGATGTCTACATCTTCTGGTCTCAATCATCTTTAACATTATAAGCATTGTATTCAATACACAAACCACACAAGTCCCATAGCTTGGAAAAATTTGGACCAATAATGCCTCAACTACTTAATGCAAAGAGTCAATTACAATAATATGGATATAAAGTTTATCCATGCTACGGAGATGCAGTATATTTGGTATTGAGATAAATATGATGACGAAAACCAGAAAGATATGTTAGTAGCAATCACCTGCAAGGGGAGAATGAAGTTGGATATCAAGGAGTCAATGGAGCAAACTTCACATAAAGCAGAAATGGCATGACAAGCCTCCCTCCCATCCTCCTCCTTTTCAAAAGCTTGAAAAGCTATTCCATAAGCAGATTTATCCTCATCCACAGTTGATTTTTGTTCTTCTGAAACTTCATTTTCAGAGGCACTTTCAATGTTGTCATCTGGTTGCTCATCATTCACAAAATCATCTTTTGCAGAAACCCTTCCAGCCAGGGTCTTCAAAGCATCACCACTAACAGAGGGCCAACCAGATGCTGTGAAGATGTCAGTTGGTAATGTTTCATTAAGGATTCTACTCAGCCTAATATTGCGATATTTTGTGGGACTCTTCTTGCCATCTTCAATCACTTTATCAACATTGGGAACTTTGAAAATCCTCTCAATTGGAAGTGTTTCATCAGGGTCCTTGCTGTAACAGAAAATAATAAGGTTAAAGAGTGCAGACTTTATTGGGACCCCATTTGCCTAGGATGAATGTGCAATAGTAAGGTCAGTTTCTTCACTAGGCCCACATGTTCTGAATTCTTCCCTTCCTTCTTTCACCTTTCCTTATTAAGTAGTGTATGGTATGATTACTTCCCTTTCAATAACATGGAATATAAACTTTCATAGGAAACATCCCAATGAGCCTTGGCTCAAATGAACTTCCTCCTCGCACAAGTGTGGTTGGAGACTTCAGATCATGGATTCAAAACTCATTGTGCGTGCATGTAACTTACCAAATTTTTTTTTTTTTTAAATCACAACTTTCACAAAAAACATAACATTTAACTTTCACAAATGTCTCTCAAGCAGGACCATTGGCCTTGGGGCCAATTTTCTACCGTGTGCAACTATAAATTTTACCGGAACTTGTGACATTCAAAGAATTTTATTCTTCTAATGTCAACAACCCCCCCCCCCCCCAAAAAAAAGCCATAAAAATAAAATAAAGCCTTAATGATATTGAAGAAAACAAAAATAGGGAAAGTTAAAAGATATCAAGGAAAATTTTATATAAATAAATAATAAGAGTAATAATTGTGTACGTGAAAATTTTAATCTTTCTACAAGGCTGACCAGCCAATGCAGAACCCCAAATCCTTAGATGTCTACATCTTCTGGCTGCCCTTTTGAATCAGATTTATAGCTGAGAGTATTGCGAAGTAAATTTCTATTTTATTATTATGTTGAATAATTATTACAACAATTGGGGGAGGGGGGATTTGAAGCCTAGTTCTCCTTCCAAGAGAGGCCAGACACAATGCCACTAAGCTACAAGGACAAAGTAAAATTAATTCTAAGTCTAGGAAGCAAGTAACTCACAAGTAGCTTAGCAGCTAGTGTTCCTTCATCAAGTATTCTTTGTGGCAGCTGCTACATTGATTGAAAGCTGCTCTTTTATGCAATCTAGTATCTAATGAGATACGTGACCTAGTAACTTGTGTGTCATTTTAACCTAGAAGCTTGTGAGTACTTCCTCCACTAGAAATCATAAAGGGTGCTTTCCTATACTATGGACAGATGAATTTTGATGTTGGAAGTTACTTTGAGCCCCTACATTTCTATTTTACTTTCTCTATTCTTTGATTCTTCATAAATCTCCCAATCCCTTTTTTTCTTTCTTGTTAAAATTCTCAGAACTTGTTTGTTATCATTTCTTCAATCTGAACCTTGGGTAGATTTGGTTTTTAATGAAATGATTCTGATTTAAAAAAAGAAAAAGAAAAAATTATATAACTGTGAGAGACCGCGCCCCTGGCCCGTTTTACAATAAGTGTTGGGCCAAACCCACGTGAATGGGTGGAGTCGTGTTATTGTCTCTCAAAATGGAGATTCGACTAGTTATATTTTTCCCTTTAGATTAAGGGTTTTACAATGGAGTCGCCACTTATTTAATTATTGAAAAAATAAGAAAACCAAAATTGAAAAATTCATCATTTTATTAATTTTCAATTGAATTTACAATGGTCATAGGAAAATTACATGGCTTTGGTCCTAGATACAATCTAAGAAAAAGTACATGGCTTTGTTTCCTAGTTACAATCTAAAAATTGAAAATTACATGGACAAGTATTTGATCTACTAACCCTTGATCTAAGTTCAGAGGCTATGTTACAAGGTGAGAAGGTGTTAGGCACCCACCTTGCCCGGTGAAACCGGTCTTCTAGACTATGGTGGCCAACATTCATATCATATCATCCAATATGTCAATCAATTTGCATGGTGAATATAAGGTGTGTGCATGTGATAAACCCTAATTCAATTTATTAAGCATTGCATTTGGATTGAAAAATGAATTCTAGTGAATATGTGTGGGTGGTGATACCCTAGATTCAAAGATTTGAAAGAATTATGAAATAAACATGCTTTTCATATTTTGATGTGAATTTAGGATTAAAACTAGTGTTATGCATGAACATGTGATGAACAACCAAGAACATATGAAGAACACATAATAACATTTAAGAACATTCGAACATATTCAAGGAAATTTAAATAGTTACTATCATGCTTTAATCATAAATTCTTATCATGGCAACACAAAAAACAAGTTAGGAAAAGGAATTATACCTTCATGCAAGATCACTATGGTGGATGAGGAGACTCTTGAGAGAGGTCTTATGGGTGGAGGAAAAGAAGAGTTAGGAGAGGAAGAGTGAGTCTCACTCAATATTTTGAGTCTCAAGAAGACCAAAATATGACAAGACTACTCAACTTCCTAAAACTCAAGAGAGGAGAAGAGAGGGGGGGTTTTTCTCTCATTCCTTTGGAATGAAGGAGAGGGGGGTTTATATAGTAGTGGTGGAGGAAATATGAATGGAAGGCCATTAATGAGGGTTGACAATGAATCATGAACCTAGACCTTATTTTAGCCTTTGGAAAAATTTGGTGCATTAAATGGAAAGATTGGTGGGAGTAAGGAGCAAGGCAAAATTCGGTTTACCCGTAGCTGCTGTAGCAGCTTGTAGAGCCAACTTTGAAAAATCATATCTGACTCAATTTTGATCGGAATTATGTCATTCTTGTGCTCAAATTGAAGCCCCGGATGTCTAGTTTCTGGAAAAATTAACCTCATTCACAGATTCAAAATATGCTGATAGATATCAATGAAATAGTGAGCAGAGGTCATTTCTTAGAAAAATGATTTTAGCATAATTAATATTAATAGGTCCCAAATTAGTTTCCAATTAGCATTAATAGGCTCCAATCACTCCCATTTCAGACCTAATTATTTCCAAATTTACCCTAATTAAAAGATAATTGCACAAATTACTCATTGAATAATTAATGTTTAACTATCTAATTAATTAGGTGTATACAACCTTACCATAAAATGTAGTTCTAACCAATCAAATTATGACACATCATTAATTTCAAATTGATTATAATTATAACCAATTAGAATCAATTGTTCATAATCACATAAGGTCAGACTCAATTTGTGATAGTGCATCTCGGCCATTAAAACTTGATTTGATGATAACTTTCAATCTGATGGTCCGATTAGGGCTTATAACTAATCGATTTGATCGTTACACCATCAAGATCATTTTGGTAAAATGAGATTAAGGATCTAATGACCAAAATCAAGATGCATATTTCCAAGGTGAAATTACCCTTTAACCCTCCAAGTGAGGTTAAATGTGGATTGCAAAATGAGATGTCAACAATAACGCACAATATAATTTAACTACGCACAACATTACTCGTGAATTTCTGCCATTGTTTTATCATTGACTTCATCCTAAAATAGGCCCTAAACACAATATGAACTGAGTAATGTCTAGGTATTTGAGTACAATATATGTTCTTCAATATCAATCCATGCAGTATCATTCTGATGGACAATGTCATTAAAATGTGGGCTGCTGCTGATGTGCAATGGGGTTTGTTTCAAATGGTCTTATTTGTATTTTCTGTTTGCTATGGGGCTTTGTTGCTTACACCAGCTACCGGTATGATATGTCAATTGAAGAAGCTGCAGAATTGGCTAGAAGGTCTATTTATCATGCAACATTCCGTGATGGATTTTCACTGATGGAGTCGGTAGCGGTACTCTCTCTTCTCTCTCTCTCTCTCTCTGAACACCACACATCCATGAAGTCAGTATAATTTCAACTTGTTGTTTTTATCAGTTTCTTATGTGGGATCTGATGGATGGAAAAAGCTCTCTGGACCAGTGGAACAGGAAATGGTTGAAGTAGCTGGGGCAGAAGGCTCATGCTGAAGTTGGACACTCTGCTATAGATGTTCTCTTCTTTAAGAGATAGAGTCCACGACATGCGTAGAAGGCCTAAAATCCTTTAAGCACATGCATTTCCAGTTGGTTTTTGTACATGTTTTGTAGTTAGTGCAGTCTGTAAGTTTATCACTTACAAGAGACTTTATTTGGTTTTGTAGTTAGTGCAGTCTGGGAGACCGCATTTCATTTCGGAGGATTTAGGCAAGAAGAGACTTTATTTGGTTCAGTAACCATGATATTGTACAGTGGTTTTGTTTTTCGTTTTATGCTACTCTCTTTTGGGAACAAGCAACTATATATTATATACTATTTACCAATAAAATGGAGCTTGTAGGAGATGAGGTACCATTGGACACTGGTTTGTATTAAGTAGCAATGTTTTAAATTCCATTTTGCACCAAATGCATATTCCAGTACAAAAAAAAAACAAAATACCTTGAGCCCCTATTGGGATGTTCTTAGCATTTTGCTTATTTTTGTGTCGAGCATTTTTATGCATTTTTAACTGTGACTCAATTGAGTAATTACCAATGAGTGAGATGATAAATAATATAGATATATTTAGAGAAAAAAATTAGAAATTAGTTGTAATTGGTATGGACATATGCAAACCAGTACTCGAGTGTAGTGGACTCGGGTACTAGAAAGTACTCGAGTCCACTAAGCTCGAGTACTGATTTGCATGGCCCCATTTTTTACCCGAGCCGTACTCGAGTTTAGGTGGATCGGGTACTTTAAATGAAGTACTCAAGTCCTACAAACTCGAGTACCAGGTGTCCCAGCTATTATTACACACCTACTTTACTGGTACTGGCGCGCCAACTACTGAAGTAAATGGATAATAAATGGTACTCGATTTCTGTGAACTCGAGTACCTTTTAACACAAACCTCCTCGTCTGCTTTATCCATTTTCAGTATCTGTCTCTTACCACTTATGTGCTCTTACTACTTCAAGCCCATGTGCGAGTCAGTCAGAAACTGGGGAGTAGGGACTTCACTGTTGGGCCACCATCTGAAATTCTTTGAGCACTGTCACTATCTCCATTGACCAACGTGCTATCCTAAAACCTTGTAGTCAACTGTGTTGTGACTGGCAGGTAATGGTTATTTAGTTACATGCTCATTTGATGATCCGTTGTGTTTGCAATATGAGATTTTTATGCATGAGTTAAATGTCTCAATGCTTAGTTTTTACATTGTGTTCGTATGAGACTTTTATGCATGAGTCCCATGTATTCAGTTTCAAACTGTTTCACCATGAAAAAGCTCATCAAGAAAAAAGTTGAATAATATTTTATTTTAATTAATTTAATTAAAATTTGTTTTAGAGAAATAGGAAAATATATATATACAAAATTAGAATATTACAGAAATAAGAATATTACATAAAATTATATATATTGCATGAATGCTAACATGCACAACATTTTTTTTACGTATTAATGCTTTTCTTTTTTTGACAAGCTTTTCATGACTTGTAGGCCTGCATAATGCATTATGGAGTCATACGTTACAACTTTAAGTGTGGGTTTTTCATATATTTAACTATTAATTGAATAATATTTATTTCAAAAAATTGTAGGTATAATTAAATATTTTGTGCAATATATTAGATACTTAAATTAAATTCAAATACATAGTTATATTTGTAACACCTTGAGTTTCAATATTAACTATGTACAACTGCTCATATATATATATATATATATATATATATATATATATATATTTTGTCAAAACAAATGGAGCACAAGTATAAAAGAATCAAGGTTGACCATAGCAAATAAAGAGCATGCATATAAATTTTTTTTTATATAGAACCATTGTGTGAACAGCAGATGAAAAAGTAATTGGTTGTGCAACTCCATAAACAACTAATCTATTGTAATAAAAATTTTAACTTTTTAAGAATCCTGTAACTTCATTTATTGTTGCATTTTTATATGTCCAATTAACAATATATAAGATTCAAATACTCCCACCTGAACTAAATATGTATAAAAAAAAGGCGTAAATGCACTTTTAGTCCCTATATTTTGCACTTTTTTCACTTTGGTCCCTACATTTTATTTTTACCATTTTTAATCCCTAAATCAATTAACGCATGACATTTAAGTCCTTGAAGCACTATTCCGTCAACCAACTAACAGGAAAACTGACGTGAGCATTAAAATATTATTAAAAAAATTATTTACATTTTTTAAATGCCAAAATTAAAAAAAAAAAAAAACCAAACCCCCGTTTAAAAAAAAAAAAAAAAAAGAAAGAACACGTTTCCAGTTCAATTTCCACAACAATAAACATTTTCTTTCTTTCTTTTTTTCCTTTCTTGCTCTCTCTCACTCCAGATCAATGGTTCTCTCTTTTCCATTTCCCACTCCTCTCTCTATTTCTCTATTCTTTTTTCCCCTTCTTGGTCTCCCTTTATCCGAATCGGTGATTGCCGGTTCAGTGGTGGTGTTTCAGTGGTGGAGTTGAATCGGTGGCCGGGTTTGGTGGTGGTAGATCAGCATGTGGGTGGTCATGGCTCGCCGTGGGCTGGCGGGGGGCTGTTGGTGCTCATGGGTGGCCATGGTTTTGCTCGCCATTGGCCGCCGCAAGTCGTGGGTTTGGTGTTTGTGACAGATAATATCTGATTTGGTTTTGGTTTTTTATTTATTTTATATTCGGGTTTGTGGGTATGGGTTTGGCAGTGGTGGATGTTGATGATGGTGATGGTGGTGGAAGTGTTGTTGGTTGTGACTATGATTGTGATTGTGGCGGCGGTGGTGGTGGCAACTCGACGTTCTCAGATCGAAGAGGAATGGTGGTTTTGGAAATATGTTCTGATCTTGTGTGTTCTTGATCGAAATCGGTGTGTTCTTGATCTTTTGTGAAATGGGTTTGTTCTGATCTTGTGTGTTCTTGATCGAAATCGGTGTGTTCTTGATCTTTTGTGAAATGGGTTTGTTCTGATCTTGTGTGTTCTTGATCGAAATTCGTGTGTTCTTGATCGAAATCCGTGTGTTCTTGATCTTTTGTGAAATGGGTTTGTTCTGATATTGTGTTCTTGATCTGGAAACATGTTCTTCATTTTTTTTTTTAACCGGGGTTTTTTTTTTTTTTAATTTTGGCATTTAAAAAATGTAAATAATTTTTTTAATAATATTTTAATGCTCACGTCAGTTTCCCGTTAGTTGGTTGACGGAATAGTGCTTCAAGGACTTAAATATCACACATTAATTGGTTTAGGGACTAAAAGTGGTAAAAATAAAATGTAGGGACCAAAGTGGAAAAAGTGCAAAATGTAAGGACCAAAAGTGCATTTACATCTAAAAAAAAAACAAACTTAACCATACCCAATGCACACCAACACTAGTAAATCGGATCCTTTTATGAGTGCCATGTTGCAGTACCATTGGGGTTGTTGGACATGAAGATGATATTAGTTTGTGTGGTAGTCCATTGCCTTAGTTATATGGTAATAATAACTCATAACGCAATGTTGTTTTAACTTGACCTTTTTTTTTTTAATTTAAAATGTAAATATGATTGTATTTGAATTGTTCATTTGATTATGGTTCTTAATTATGTCAAAACACTAATAATTGTTTTTAGGGTGATTTCATTTTAAAAACCATTATTTGACAATGAGATATTTCATAATTTTTGTTATGAGAGAAATTTTATAAATTGAGTTAACTAGAACCCACAACTAGATATACTTTACAAATTCAATTATTCAATTATTTATATGTCTATGATTGAGTTTGAATATAAATTGTTTTTGTCATACGCCAAATTTATGTAAGGGGATATGTTCTTATGACAACTTTCATATTGTTAATAACAGGTCGGTGATGGATTTTCACTTTTTCTATGTATACTACAATGGAGAGATGTATTATCATCAGTTGCATGGGTTGTCATACCAAGGCTCGAACCAAAAGCAAAAATGTGTTAGGGTGAAGCGTGGGATAGGCTTTTTGGATTTGCAACGAAGAGTATTGAAGGTGATGGGGTTAGACCACTCTAGGCATAACATTTCCATCGTGTATCGAGCACCTCAACGGGTTGTAGACACCCATGTTTTCTACAATTCACTACAGTTATCGAGTGGCGCCCAAGTGAAGATGATGTGGGAAATTGTTGAACAAATGGTGGTGAAAGGATTCATTGCTTCGGAGCTCTATGTCACTGTTAAGCCCACCATAGTAGAGGCTGGAGAGGGTTCACAACATGCTGTTCTGAATGGAACTGTAGATGACCACATTGAGTCAATACCATTACAGTCTTATCAAGGGTGTGCAGAAAACACAGGAGATGGATATGGTAGTGAACAGTGGCAGACATTTCCCCATGCTGCACACATTGAGGAGGATCAAGGGGCCCATGAAGTGCATGAAGGAGAGCATGTATCTCATGATGAGTTGCATGGGGGCACATTCGAAAATGAAGATGATCACGGATGTGGTGATGATGCAACCCATCTTGATATTACTAGGGATGAGTTCGAGGAGCTCCTAGATACCATGGGTGAACATGAGGATGTTGATCATATCGAGGATGTGGTTGTAGAAGATAATAGAGACAAAAGTTTTGGTCCCAATCCTACGCCGGAATGGTTCACCAAAAACACTTGGGATAATATGTTTGATCCATCACCGGTTATGCAAGCGGAAGTATCAAGTTGGATGCCTGGGGAGCAGCCAATAAAAGGAATGGTATTCGCGACTAAATTGGCAGTGCGTCATGCATTGACTTGGTACGCACTGTGACAGAATTTTAGTTTCAAAACTAAACATTCAGACTCAAAGAGGCTTATGGTGAGTTGTGAGGATGATTCCTGTCCATGGTCAGTTCGTGCGATATGTTGCAAGGGAGACAATGTCTGGAAGATCGTAAAATGCAAGGGCCCCCACACGTGCGACAAAATTCAGAATACTCATGATGGTCGGATGATTGATTCGGCGTTCTTAGCATACGTACTTGAGCGCTATATACGAGAAGACCCTGCGTATAAGATAAAGAACTTACGCCACGTTGCTCTGGCAGACTTAAAACACGAAGTATCTCACTACAAGGTATTCTTTAACTTGCATTCTTTTTTCAATACAATGTAGAGACATCAATCTTGTATGAAGTATAAGCATGATATTTTTTTCTCAAAACCCATGAATACCTTATGTTATGCAAATTGAAATTGAAAAAGAAAAAAAAAAAAGAATAAAGAGCAAGAAATATTTTCTTCATCTTATTTAACTTGTATTCATTTCTAACGTAATCATTATGGTTCACATACAAGGTTTGAGATGCCAAACAAAAGGCTGTTGCAGCTATATACGGGGATTTTAAGGAATCTTATGCAGAGTTGCCGCATTTTTTGGCAGGACTTAAGGATGCAAGTCCGGGTACAAAGTATAAGTTAATAGTGGACGATAATTATGAACAGGGAACTTGTACATTCAAGTCCGTATTTTGGGCGTTTCGTCCATGTATTGTTGGGTTCAAGAACTGTAGGCCTGTGATTAGCATTGATGCAACCCACCTCTATGGAAAATATAGAGGAAAATTGATGATTGCAATGGCGGCAGATGCTAATAATAAGATTTATCCACTAGCCTTCGCCGTTGTCGAGAGTGAGAGCACAGAGACTTGGGGTTGGTTCTTGGCTTGTATAAGAAGGTATGTTACTGACCGACGACACCTATGTGTCATATCTGACAGACACCCTGGGATACAAGCTATCTTCAGAAACACTAATCGAGACTTTCTGCAACCTCCCATGACAGAACATCGTTACTGCCTTCGTCATCTATGCAGTAACGTCAACACTAGATGAAAAAATGAAACTTTAAAGAATCTAGTATAGAGGGCAGCAAGTGCTATCCAAGAGCAAAAGTTTAATGCCACCTTTGATTTAATTGAGAATGTGAACGGGGATGCACACCAATATCTGAAGGATGTGCCCAAAGAGAAATGGGCTCTAGCTTTTGGCAAGGGTTACCGTTATGGGGCGATGACTACAAACGTCTCTGAGTGCTTCAATGGTATTCTAAAGGGTGCTCGTAGCCTGCCCATTATGGCAATGGTGAAATACACATGGTTCAAACTGAATGCTTATTTTGATGATTGTCGCAATAAGAGCATAGAGCAGTTGAATTCGGGAAAAAAATGGTGTAAATATGCCTTGGATATCTTCATGAGAAATAAGGCGAAGGTAGAGCATCACAGGGTGACGAGATTGAGCACGCAACAACAATCATATCAAGTAGATACACCGCATAATCCAGGGAATGCGGGACATGGGGATCACACACATGGAGTTAATCTGCTGCAAAGAACTTGCACATGTCAGAAATGGAAACTGTACAAAATACCATGTTCACATGTCATTGCAGTTTGTATTAGGTATCGACATGATGCAGAGCAGTACATTAACCAATGCTATAGTGTGGACGCACTGTTTCGGAGCTATGCTCCCGTTTTCCCTGCGTTGAAAGATAGATTATCATGGCCAAATCCTACAAAAACTCGAAGGGTCCTCCCTAAACCCCGATTGATCCGAGAGAAAGGTCGCCCTGTCTCAACATGAATCAGGAATGAGATGGACGAGGGCGGGAAATGGCCTACAACCACACCATGGAAGGAGGGGGGAAGGAAGGTGCAATGCGGGTTGTGTGACCAAGAGGGACATAATCGAAGAACATGCCCTAAGTGGAACGAGGGCCCGACGAGTGGTGGTCTCGTGGACTAGGTACGCTAAGTTTGAACCGTGGCATCCTTTTAATTCTTCAATGTGCAGAGTACAAACTTTTTTTTACTACTATAAATGTACATGCATCTTTTATCTATAACTGCTCCTTTGAGAAATTTTGGTTTGAATTTAAGACTATTTATCTTATCACGTAAAAATTATTTTCCCAAACTATTAATTCATTATTGTCTTATCAAAAGGTGACCAAACTTCCTGATCACGGCCTAACATGGTTCCATTTGTTGCTATGTATTGAGATGATAGTTTATGATTGTTATTTGCAATTTACACACTAAAGAAATAGAGTGAACATAAAGAAGGGTAGAAATTTAGTGGCTTTTACATCTTGGTATACAAAGTTTAGCTACTAGGTTTTTTTTTTTTTTCCTTTAAATAGATAGGCAGAGTTGGAATTTAGATCTAAATTATTTTCCAACAAGAAACTTTACCATTTTTAGCTACTAGTATTTATTTTTTATTTTTGATAGATAGGCAAGACTAGAATTTTAGATTTTTTTTAATTTATTTTGACAAGAAACCTATCTACATTTTGATAAAAATGTTGTAGCATTGTTTGCACCAACAAAAAACTTATCTACCAGCATGTTGTTCGCATATAACTAGTTAATGCTTTGTCAAAAATGAGTTGCACATAAGGCTGGTTATCTACCTTCCTTTCACATCATACAGATTTTGATGCATATTAGTGGCACCATGACAACAATGATGCCATCTTCATCGAACATCATTTGTAGCTCCTTTTTGTAAATTGTAAGTGGAACTAGGCAACTAGTTTAGTTATTGAAAATTTGGAGATGTATATGGAAATATGAGATACCCTTTCTGTGAATTGAGCTTTAAAGGCTCAGAGTTGTTTACTTTTACATATGTTCTTTCACAATACCACCTTTTGCCAAGTTGAACCCTCATGAGGTACGGGAGAGACATGCATTCCTTGCTTGGATCTACTTGGCTAGTTATATGGTCATCTGTTAAGAAATCAATCTTATAAAATTTTCATCTTTGTCTCTATGACCTCTATACAAAGCCAACATTATATCAGCTCACGAAATAATGCAGGTAAAAAAAAAAATCTAAAGAGAAATGGAGGAAGATAGAGCTTACAGTGCTCATGTTGTGGTTCTCCCCTTCCATGGAGGATGCTAGCAACGAACTGATTCTAGATTACAGTGCCCATGTGTCAAAGGATGAAGTTTAGGCCAAGATAGAACAGATGAAAGAGGTGACTAGCAAGAACTTGGAAAAACTGGAGGAAGAGAAAGATTTTGTAGTTGCACAGATGGCCGAATTGCAAAAGATTTTGTATGGGAAGTTCAATGACTCCATCAATCTAGGGGAGGATTTATATGAAGTTGTAATTTTCCTATAGTTTGGTTGCTTGTTCATGTTGGTGACATGGTTTCCCTTGTTGCTATGTAATTAGAGAAAATAACTTGCTGAATTTAGTTTGGTTGCTTGTTCATGATGGGAAAATGGTTCCATTTGTTGCTATGTATTTAGATAGTTCAAGCAATTACCTGATGTACTCAGTCCTTTTCTCATGTAAAATGACTTGGCTTGTTATGCTAATATTGTTAGTTGTTCAAAAACCCAGATTGGTACCCGAGTTTAGTGGACTCGAGTACTCTATGATGTACTCGAGCCTACTAAACTCGAGTACCAATAGCCATAGTGGCTGCACAACATGAAGTGGTTGGTACCCGAGTTTCATGTACTCGAGTACAACAATACAGTACTCGAGTACATAAAACTCGAGTACGTAATGGCATTATTTTAATCCCAAACGCCATGTCAGCTATGCCACGGTGGAATGTTAAAAAATAGTACTCGAGTTTGGTGAGCTCGAGTACTGGAAAAAGTGGTAGATTGCTGTTTATTTCGCAAACAGTGTTTTTTCCCTAAAAATTTTTAAAAATGGTGGTATTTCGCCATTTTGGCCACCATTCTAAAGCACCCATATCAATCCATGGATAGTCATGCAAAATACAAAAAGCAGTTATTTTTACACATTTTGACCCAAAAAAATACCCACATCAATGAGTGTAAAATTGTGTAAAATATACAACCAGCTGTGTAAATGAACAGTAACTGTGTAAATATACACGGTTACTGTTCATGTGTAAATGATTTTTTTATTTTTTTTCTCTCTCCTCTATCAAACTACTTCTCTTCCCCAGCAATTACAACAACCCAGCGCACTAGAATAACCACTCAACCACCAAACCCAACACTGCCACCAAACACCGCAACCTAGCATAGAGAATTAACCCAAAATCAACATAAAATTAACCCAAAATCAACGGAAAAGCAATTAGAAACCCAACTCAAAATCAAAACAAACCACTGGAAAACCCAACTCAAAATCAATCAAAACTCACCAGGAAACCCAACCCAAAATCATCACGGACACACCACAAAATCATCAAAATCATTCTAAATCTAGATCCAAATTCATCAAACCCATATACAAATTCATATAAATAATCAAACCAAAATTGAAAAAAGAAAGAAGGAGAAGAAGACGAAAGAAAGAAGAAGATGCTGAAGAAGAGGAAGAAAAACCCATACTGAAATTTTGCTTTCTCCACCCAAAATCACTGCCCTTAATCAAACCCAACCCAAAATCATCATCTATAATAAAAGCATAAAACTCAAATT